>OY288271.1:27678213-28924463 GCA_958450335.1 Hibiscus tridactylites | reverse complement strand
CGAACTTGGATCGAGTTCTTAACGAGCCGAGCCGAGCTACTTGATACTCGACTCGAAAAGCTCGCGAGCTACTCGAAAATATAATAAACTATTTTTTTAATTTTTAAAATTAAAGTGAACTAAAATGTAGGTCGGGTGTTTTTCGTTGATATGTTATGTTAGTTTCATTATTAGTTTAACTTTCTTTATATTTTCATGTGTACTTTTTCTCTCCTACTAGGATTATGGGTTTTTAATGAGTCACATGAAAAATATTTTTTTTGTATGATTCTATCTACAATAAAATCATGTAATTTGATCGATAACAATAATATTATTATCATTATTACTATTATTATGAAGAGGGTTGTAAATGAAATGAGACATATTGCGAGCTATTCGAGCTCGACTCGGTCAAATTAGCTCGATTAATACTCGACTTGAGCTCGGCTCGAATTTTTAACGAGCCAAGTCGAGCTCGAGACAACCAAAATAGTTTGACGAACCACCCAACAAAGCAATGAGTAGGACCAAAACTTGACGCTGTTTATCAAACTCCACTCCAATTGGTCAACTGTATTGTTTGTGTTTAGTAGGTGAGCAATTAAGACTAAAACCTGATTGAGAAAAGTCGAGAGATTTATTTATTGCTTTCTACTCAAACGTTAATTAATACCATAAGTTGAAATGCAGTTGTCAATTCAGAGCTCCGACTTAAACTTAATGGCATGGTCAATATGATAATTCATATGTTAGGTTAGGTTAGGGAACTTTAAATCATAGAGACTAATTAGGCTGCATTTTTTTGTTAGGGTTGCTGTTCCAAACGACCGTTTATCGGCCACAATAATCTCAAACAATTTATGTTTAGCTCTCAACAAGCGTTTGCACACTTATTTTAGCCTCCCAAATAAACTTTTCAAGACAATTGAACTTTTAAATTTTTAATCAATGATCGTTTACCTTCAACGAGCGTTTGCCCGACACAACCCCAAAAGAAGCCTAGTGAAGACAAGTGAGACTTGTAATGGCCATTATTATACACCCATACTATAAATTTTAAACTCAACCCTTTTACTGCTCATCTATTAGCTCCAAATAGGCTTTAAAATATTTAGATTTGAATGTTGTTTTTATTAATTTGAAATTTCATAGCTTTTAATATAAACATAACTATGCAAATAGATATATATTAATCATAATATATATATATATATTTCAAGAAATAAGATTCGCTTATATTATATAAAACTCAATCAGTTTTGCACTAATCCATGGTTATTGGATAGATAAAATGAATGGATGGGATTAAAAGTTGAAAATAAAAAAAAATTAAGGAGAAAAAAAAATACGGGTGTTTAATCTTATCCATCCATTTCCTCCATCAAATGACCATGAATTAGTGTAAAATTAATTAAATAAATCCTAACCTATTTTGAGATAAAATCCGATTACACTATATAAAATTCAATTAGTTTTACATTAATTCACAACTCCACTTATTAGAATAATTTTAAAAAGTTCCAAATCATTTGGAAATTCCACCGTGTTTCTTAAAAATCTCATAGAAACCTAACAAGCCCATTAGAATCCCACTATGGACTTAGGCTCTAAACCCTATGGTCCATGAGCCTAGAATAAAAATAGACGAAAATATAATAGATACTATATATTATATGGCAAATTACGTGTAAAATAATAAATTTTACACAATTATATCTATTTTGATATTTTTATTTTATTTAGAGTTTAAATTTTTTGATTTAGTGCTTAAGATTTTAGGTATTATAATTAAAATATTTTATACAATCTGTGGATCTAGTAATTGCCCATATAATATATATAGATTATAAAAACCACAAAAAATAACTAACGGGGTTGGTTCAAGTGGTATGTAGCTTGGTGTAATCAAATGTATGACGCGAGTCAATCCAAATTAGTTATGACGAAACCTAAAAAACTGAAAAACAATAAAAACTTTCACAAAATAAATTTAAATTCAAATCTTTGACATTCTCATATTCTTTTAGTTTTAGTTCAAAGTGACAGTTAGGTTGTTTTAAAGTTTAAATATTCGATAAATTAGACATTATCTTTTAAATTTTAAGTTTAAATACTTAATAAGTCCTTATATTTTTTAAAACTCAATATTTTAACCCCTCTTATTGTTCGATCCTGCCTCCATCCCTGTGTCTAACAAACTGCAACCTTATTAAATGTTTAATGGATTATAAATAATTTAGGAAATGTATAAAATAAATAAATAAGAATTTAATAAAAAAGAAGTTGAGCCTCCAACCTGCTTTCCTTAGAAAAGTAATAAAATAATGTGAACATTATTGGATCTCCTGGCTACTAGACTAGATTGACAAGTACAAAAAACTGATCACAATTCGGTAGCCATTAATAGTTGAACAGTGAGATTATGGTGTTCATGGTTGAAAATGGTCCTGTAGGTGACCCAAATTGCTCTTATTATGGCTGTCCAAGAGCTGGAAAATAATGCATGTATGTACCAAACATATCTCCATCAATCCAATGCCAGATCCAATGGACCCCAAACATTGAAAATCCTTTCCCCTTTCTTTTCACCCCCAGCCTCCTCAATTATCTGATTAAAAAAACGAAATTATTAACGAGGTTGATTCAAGCGGTAAGCAATTTGGGATCGTTTTAATCACAAATCTTGAAGAGAATGATACCCTTTTATTGTTTTACAGATATGTTGGAAATGAGTGAGGAAATGAACTACTGATGGAGAAAATTGCAGAATAATATGACTAGGTTCCCACTGCAAAGAATTTGGTTTTCCTTTGTTTTGGAATCCCCAAGCTTTAAATGGTAAAGAATTTTCTAAATTTAATGGCTGATCAAGTAAAGTATGAAAATAGCAATGAAATGATGGGTGGTTAAAGTAAATCATGAATAAAACCTTGGGTTTGTTTGTTCATTGCTGCAGATATATACACATAGATGAAAACTTGAAATCTCAGCCATGCAATAATCTCACAGCTTTAGGACAAAAGAAACAAGAGAAGGAACAAAGAACTATGTTACAATAGCAAAAAACAACAATGTCAGAAACTCAGTGATTTTAAATTTCTCATCTTGGATCTCCTCTGACTATATATATATAATAAAACTCAAGATCTGCCAAAAAAACCCCAAGCTCTCCTCTTATCCATTGCTGCATTTGAACACTGTGATTTCAGACCAAAATTTGTCTGTATTGAATCCCAAGGTGCTTTTCCAGCTAAGTCTGTTGCTGAAACATGGCACACAGTGTAAGGGACCAAAGTCATTTAACCCAGATTCAAGGTACTCAGCCACCAGCACACCTCCATATTCTCTGAACTCACTTTAAAACTATTGCTTTCTTGTCTCAAGTACACACACTTTGCAGTTGAGTTTGCCCATACCCAACTTGGTCCTTGTCTGAGATTTGGTCAGGTAATAATAATGGTCTCTACATTCTTGGTTATATAGTTCTAAGCATTGGAGTTTCTAGTTTTGTGGATCAAACTCAAACTTCTTTTTGTTTATCAGGGTTTTATGAACACATATTTTCTGCAACATTGATTACCTGAAAATGGTTAAATCCTGTTGGAAGCCATCTGTTGAGTGTGATTCTAGAGGATGCCTTGATGGTTTGTTGTGGTATAAAGATTTGGGGCAACATGTATATGGAGATTTTTCCATGGCAGTGATTCAAGCCAATGGTTTGTTGGAGGATCAGAGCCAACTCGAATCGGGGTCGTTGAGTTCGAGTCGTTCCGGTCCGTACGGGACTTTCGTGGGTGTGTACGATGGACATGGTGGACCTCAGGCTTCCAGCTTCATCAATGACAACCTTTTCTGCAATTTTAAGTGTAAGTCCATTTTCTGCTATTCCCTTTATAGTGCAGTTCCATTATAAGTTGGCCACATGCTTATTATGTTTCTCTTGATTTCGCAGCATTTGTGTCTGAGAATCGAGACATGTCGATAAATGATCTCCGTAAGGCTTTCTTGGCAACAGAAGACAAGTTTCTTTCTCTTGTGAGGAAACAATGGTTTGTTAAGCCGCAAATGGCTTCGGTCGGATCGTGTTGTTTGACGGGAGTGATTTGCAATGGACTACTATACATTGCAAATGCTGGTGATTCCAGAGTAGTCTTAGGCAGATCAGTAAGAGGAAGTAAGGAAGTTATGGCAATGCAGTTATCGACCGAACACAATGCGAGTTCCGATGCCATACGGGACGAGCTTCGGTCGATGTATCCCGATGATCCACAGATTGTTGTGATGAAACACAAAGTTTGGCGTGTCAAGGGCATAATACAGGTATGTTAAAAACATGGGTGAACTGAAAATAAATTCATTTTAAGTCTCTTATTTATCCATCCTAAATGATTGCAGATTTCAAGATCCATTGGGGATGCATATCTGAAGAAGGCAGAATTCAACAAAGAGCCTCTCCTGCCTAAATTTAGACTGCCGGAATCGTTTCAAAAGCCGATCCTCAGTGCCGAGCCGTCATTGTTGGTACATGAACTCCGCCCCGACGATCAGTTCCTCATATTTGCTTCGGATGGTCTCTGGGAACACTTGAGCAACCAGGAGGTGGTCAAAATTGTCCAGACTAGTCCACGAAATGTAAGTTTCCGAATAGCTATGGGCTATGGCATAATGTCTGAGCACAAAAAAATATTTTTGGGTTTAATCTTCATTTGAATGCAGGGCATTGCAAGGAGACTTGTTAAAGCTGCACTCAAGGAAGCAGCAAAGAAAAGAGAAATGAGATACTCAGACCTGAACAAGATTGATAGAGGAGTGAGGAGGCATTTCCATGATGATATAACTGTCATAGTTGTGTTTCTAGATTCACATTCCATCAACGGAAATTCGTACTACGACTCTCCCGTGTCGATAAAAGGCGGAGGACGACTCGCCGCTGCCGCAGCTGCCGGTGTAGATTGAGAGCTACATTTCTGGGGACTTAATCCTCAAATTGGCATACAAATAGGGGACTAACTTGATTTCAGTAAACTTGTGCAAACATTTCCCATTAAAGGGTAATATCTATACGTTGGGACTGCAACATAATGTGTAGATATGGTTTGTTGTAATTCAGTTGATTGTCTGCGAAAACGTCTTTGTTTACCTACCATACTTGATCATGTCTCATTATTAAATTAATCGTAATTGAAACACCCACAACTACGAAAAATTATTAGATGAATCCAGCTCACAACGTTAACTATAGTCCAACTAATAATATTTATCTATCTTAAAGTAATTTTCAAATAACTACTCACTCTTTATTTACATGTAGAAAAATGTAAAGGTTCACTTAAAAAAAAAATAGATCTTATTAGTTGAACTATAGATGATGTGGTGAACCAAGTTCCTCTAATAAATTTTCCATAACTATAGTGTTTAATGGAAGAGTAATTAAAGCTTAATTAATCATAATAACTCATTTTCAATTAATGAAAATCCCACAAAATTGTATTGTATTATTATTATTTTTTTGGTTTAACCACTAGTGTCCGGGCCATTGAACGACTAATCCGAATTGAATTTTGCAAAAGTCTAATATAAGGATAAGGGCAATCTTCTTAATCTAATTTTTTTATTCACAACGTCAAAATTCGAACCACTAACTTTATTTAAGAGACATAGTGTCTCATTCCACTTAGTTGTTTGTTATATTATATATTTTAAAATAACAATCACATGTCAAAACAATGTTCAAAAGTTAATTTAATGGACGATAATGAAAACAATTTCCTTCATTTTGATACGTAACCCATTAGTTGATTCCAAATGGAGTAATTAAGTTGGTTTGGCAACAAAAACATTAGCTAATTGATTATTCCCAATAACCGTATGTATTAAGAGATAATACTCTTTTCAAAATAAAATTTATTATTATTAATTGAAAATCATCTAAATATTGACATACACTTGACAAATAAGAGTGATTTTTTATCATAAAAGAATTTCGTCCATAAAATTAGAACATACAAACATTATTTTTTAAAAATGTGATGAAAAAGGTGTTTGTTGATTATTTTTGGCAGTAAAAAAAAATGTTTTTAAGAAAAAAATGTGGTAACTTCAAAAAATATGTATTTAAATAATATTCATTTTTTTGTTTAACCACGTGTATTCAATATTTTGGCTAACTAAAAACATATGTATTTAAATGATATTCAAATATTCTAATGTTATAATACATAGAGTATATCAATTTAAAATTAGGATAAAAATAAGAAAATTATTTCATTCATAAATAAATATTTTCTAAACAATTGTACGTGTTCCATAATAGTATATAAAATTTAAAATAATTTTTAACTAAAAATGACATGAAAAGATATAAAATTTTAAAATTTCAGATAATTTATTAGTCACATAATTATATCTTGGTTAAAAAATCATAAGTAAAAACTATAAAATAAACACATCATAAAATACAAATGAAGGTTAAAACCGTAAATCAACTTCAAAAATACTTTTTAAAATGAATTTTTATAATTATAAACAATAAATATAGACCATTGTAGAATTTAATTATACCATAAAATGTATTTTATAGGTATAAATATAATGCATTATTTCTAAAAATATTACATGACCAAACAAACGAACTGAGGAAACATTGATTAAACAAATTACTCAATTCACCTGGCGAGGCCAATGGAAGCTACCAATCACCTCAAATACAAAATCAGAAAATCCAGAGGTTCTGAAGAAGAAAACCAAGTTTTAGCTTTTGGATCACATAAACCTCATAAGCAATCTTCATGCTATAAAAGCATTTCTAATTTTCACCATTTTTCTCATGATCAGTTGTAAACAACATTGCAAGGACAGTTTGTAATACAGATATACCATCTAACTATGGCGTTGAATTAACATGCATGCTCATGCACATATCTATAAGATGACAGAGAGATCGAATGAACAAAAACAATCTTATCTAAAGTCTAAATACAGACTTCCTAATAAATTTTAATCTAAATACACAAAACAATCTTATCTAAGTATGTCATTTACCCTGCAGCCAAAGCCAAAGCCAAAGAAAAACATACGGTTTTAACATACGAAAAACAGTATGAGTACCAATAGCCAATATGAGATGAGAAGTAGAGCATAAGTATTCCTATACCATTTGCTATTTTAACCCATGGAAATAAGTGTCAGACTCAATATGACTCCTACTGCTGTCTCGCCCTTGATCCTACTATACAACTTAAAACAGTGTAAGAAACAAAACTCATTAATTTTAATTTGAGATAGGTTAACACTCCAGGTGGTTGTTGATTCCAATAGGCCTCACCAAAAGAATAGACACAATAAAACGCCTTTCAAACTGCCAAAAACACCTTCCCACTGATTTAGAAATGCATCTCGAGATGGGGTACTGCTCTTAGAGTTTTGATGTTAGAAAAAAAAAACTGTAAAGAAGCATAGAGAGAATCACAAGCTGTTAGGACACTGGACCTGAAAATGAAAAGAGAACAATAATGCAAAATATGAGTTACTGAGTAATATGGATGGACCGATTTAAACAAGTATATCCTTGTACATACGGAGATGCATATCTCCAAAGATACCTTCTAACTACGTTAATTTCTATTTAGATACTTCCACCAGCCTTTCCAGCAATAGGAGCCTCCTGAAAAAGAGTATACACACCTTTAAAACACTGCATTTTTCTCAGATCCATGAAATTTTCCAGTGAAACAACTAATTAATCCCTTACTGGTTCATTATTCCCCTTGATATTTACCTGGGCTAAAGAACTTGACAGAGGATTAGAAAACCTGGAAAGACCAGGAAAAAAAATCAAATTTCAATCTCAACATACATAAACCTTTTTCAGTAAAGATTTCTTTAGGCATTATAGATATATCTAGCAATGTAGGAAGCAGTGCTTTAGCATTGGAACATACCTGATTGCCCTAGCATTCCTTTTCTCTCCTTCCCTCGTATCAGGTTTGGCATATGGAGCAAATCGGGCAAGACGAGCTTTCTTTTTCTCTTCCTCATCAACAGCTGTAGAGGGTACAGGAAGCCCAAACCTGAGAACCCATGAAAAGAATTAATAAACCGATTAATTGCAACTCCGAGCAATACCATCACTAGATAAGGGTGGTATGAACAAAAACCTCTCTGCTCTAGCCTTCCTCTTCACCTCCTCTGATTGCTTCGATGATTCTGATCCCTTTGAGCCGGGTGCAATGCCAAACCTACAAAATTGGTCCACAAATCAACAAACACAGAAAACTCAAGAAATGGAGTTCAACTTCCACAACTACAGTTACTAGACCATTATCATAAAAAGAAATCCCTTACAATACAACACAGAATCGAGCCAACTAGGTAAGATTATAACGCAGGCATGTTTATCAAGGCAACAAGGTAAGCTTATAAAGGGGTTACGCTAATATCTTAAGAGACAATAAAATTGAAATAAAGAGCTTCTATACAATCTAAACAATGAACGAATTTGAAGAGTACTAATCTAGGCTTATCAGGGCACCAACAATCAACAATCGTATTTAAAGAAAATTATCAGAATATACATTTTAGAATCAAAACAAAATAATAACAATTATCAGAATATACATTTTAGAATCAAAACTAAATAATGCCTAAAAAAGGTTAAAACAGAAATTTTACCTCTCGGCCCTAGAATCACGTTTCTCTTGCTCGGACAACTGGACGGGCACGCCGAACCGCTCAGCTCGGCGCATCTTCTTCTGGATATCGTTACCGGGACCGCTGCTTTCCCCTGCGACAGATCCCAAATGAGTTTCTGTGGTCTTCGAATCCTCGATCCCCTTTACAGTTCCTTCAGCATTAGAAAGGAAAGCAGTGGTAGGAGGATCTGACTTATCCGTGGAGGAAGTCACGGTCTTCTTAGGGTTCGGTTCTGCGGATGAAATGGAAACGACGGTGACGGATGCAGGAGTGGCGGTGGTAGTAGCGGTGGCGACGGGTTTTTGGGCGGTGGTTGTCATCGGGACGGTTGGTAGTTGGTGGGTGGGTAGGTAGCCGTAGGGCGGCGTGAAGAATATAAAGAGGGAAGAGTCTGGGTGGATCTTTTTCCTTTGCGATAAATGGGAAAGCGTTTCGGATATTTTCCCTTATGAGCTGTCGGGCCCGCTAAATTCGGTTTTGTATTTTTATTCTTAATTTGGGATAATTAGTTGGGCAAAATTAGAGGAATAATCCACTTTAATAATTTATTTAGAAATTTAGGTTGTTTTTAAGTTATTTTAGATAATAGGTTAATTTTTATAGTACCTTGTCTTGGGGAGGTGAAGAGATTAGACTTCGTCATGTGCAGATGATAAGATATTGTGTAATACGCCATATTTGGCTGAATGAGCCAGGCCTGAAGGCTTGGCTTGTCACCTATCTTTAATATTTTTTTTTACATTTGTATAGGTTATATATATATATATATATATGAGTGTATAGAGAAGAAATTGTTACCAGTGTTTGAGAAGAGAAAATTTTGAGAGAGTTAGAATTACAGTGTATTTGAGAGAGGTTGAGATATCAATTTAAGTGATGATTTTTAAAGATATATTCGAAGACGATGAAGATTGTTGAAGTGTATTTTTCTGTAGACCTTCCCGATTTCTCAGCAGTAAGTAAGTGATTAATTTTTTTAATTAATCTAGTGTTTTTTAAATTATAGAGGGTTTGTACTTTTTTGTGTGATTGAAGATATATTCATTTCAATGATAATTACTTTTTTAAAATTATAGAGCACATTTATATGGTTTCTCATCGAATTCGGTAAATTTTATATTTTCGGAATTGTATTTCGTTTGCCATTTATTATTTTTAAATTTTTAATAAGAAAACTAATTTTTTTATCTTTGCTTAGGTTTTTTTTTTTTGAATATTTACAGAGAATGGGTTCATCAGCATATTGTGACACCGAACCCGCAGTTGGTCGTTGGGGCGAATCGCTTGAAGATTTCAGTGAGGATGAAAAAAATATTGTGCCTATAACGGAACATGATGACGTGCACTTACTCGATGTTGATAATGTTGAGGCTGTTATGACAGATGCATCTCAGGGTAATGGTATCGATGTTGAAGATGATGTTTGGGCCACAGTTGTTGCTAGGCTCGGGTTGAGAAAACAACAACCATTTTAGGGTTATGTTGAACCAGAGCCCCAGCAATCGGAACCCATTTATCCAGCCTATGAACCTCCAGCAGCCCGCATGTATGAGGTGGACTATACTGCAATGCGAGATCCAGAACATCAAGCTCGTGTATTTGGATCTTCATCATCTTCGAACTTTGGAGAATTGGTATTGAAGGCTGAATTCGAAACAAAAGAAGCTGCCAAGCTAGCAGTTCATGAGCAATGTATCAAACGTCATACATCATTTTCTACTGTTGAGTTCAATAAAATTACATATTGTGTAAGGTGTCTTCATTGGAAGAGCAAATGTCCTTGGTGTGTAAGAATTTCATACATGAATAGGATTGATATGTGAGAGGTGTCACGGTTCATTGAGCAGCACACCTATAACAATATGGCTTTATCACATGACTATATTAATTTAGACTTCGATCTAATATGTGCTTGCACTAAGGCATTGGTTGAACATGAACCAAGAATTTTGATTGCAGTGTTAGTAGCATCTATTCGGATTCAGTTTGGATATATTTCATCTTACTACAAGGCGTGGATGACAAAGCAGAAGGCGATGTCGCAACTGTATGGTGATTGGGATAAATCGTATAATGAGCTACCAGCTCTTTTACAAGTAATGCAAATATTCATCCCGAGAACCATGGTAGAATATGAAACAAAACTGACTTCAACTTACAAGGCGAATTAATTCTTGGTAAAAAAATATTTAGTAAGTTATTTTGGGTGTTTAATGCGTGCATTGAAGGTTTCTCATTCTGCAAACACATGATTCAAATGGATGGTACCTTGTTGTATGGGAAGTGCGATTATATATTACTCGTGGTTGTTGCACAAGATGGAGACAGTAATATATTCTTAATTGCCTTTACTATAGTTGAAAAGGAATACACGGATGCATGGGAATTTTTTTTGAAGCATCTACGCAACCATGTAGTAAACGAAGACGAACTTTACAGCATGTATCACGCCCACGACTGCAATAAGATTTGACATCCACCCATATCTAAATTTTTCTTTTCACTATTTATAATTGTGTTCTTGCACATTTCATGGTAAAAAGGCCAATATTGTTGATCTCTAATTATATGTAGTAGTTGTGTCAAAATCAGTCAAGAACGACAGATATTGTGTGTGAACTATATTACCAGATATATTTGGCACCAATACCCCATCAATAAGTTGCTATATACGCTTGAGCTGCACACTCAAGTTCTCGGCGACCATATTTATTTGTTACCATAAATTCCTGCTGCAACCATGAAATTTTGAGACGTAGACCGTCCACACATAACTCGAGAGAAGCTTTGCCAGGTACTTCCTACAAAGCTCATATGCATTATACTTATTTTCTCCAACCAATGCTTCTCATTTGTTGGGACACCAAGTTGTACTGATATATCCTCTAGAGTTATTGTGCATTCACCAAATAGAAAATGAAATGTGTGGGTCACTGGTCTCCATCGTTCAATCAATGCGGTAATCAACCCAGGGACTATCTTAAATCCACGGAGAAATGAAGCATTAAAAAACCAGCGCGCTATAGGTAATAAACTAAGCGATCAGAAGGTTCTTTAATCTTCAATCCTCGACGACGGATGTTATGCTCTACACTCTATAATTAATTCATTATAATAATTTATTTCATATTTTAACCATTACACACATGACCTAATAAATTTTAAATAACGGAAAAATTACTTACTTGCTCTTCGTGAATATGAGACGATATGTGTTCGTGGTCATGGTACAAAAAAACACCTTTAGATGCCATTTTCTATTTACAAATCTAAAAATAATTATCATTCGAATATATATACAACTAAAAATGTATTAACTTCAAAATTTCGATCAATGTGAATATAAATTTAAAAAATACAAAAAGTTATCAGATTAGACAAGAAACCGTGTATATGTGCTCTAAAGTCTTCAACAATAAAAAATTATTATCATTCAAATATATTTTTAATTACACAAAAAATGTACAAACCCTTTATAATTTTAAAAAATAACAACATATTACTTAAAAAATTGGTTACTTACTACTAAGAAACCGAGAAGATCTACAGAAAAATACACTTCAACAATCTTCACCTTCTTCGAATATATTGTAAAACTAAAGAATTGATTTTGATATAACAAAGAATTTAAAGACTAAATTAAAATTGGAAAATAAATTTTTAAGTCCTCAAAACTTCCCAAAACCCTTAAGCAAAATGGTCAAGTCAAAACCAATGTTTATGGAAAATTTTCTAAGTGTTTTCCAAGTCAAAACAGTGATTTTTGAGTCACATTTTCGAAACGACCGTTAGACTTTTCGAAACGTTTTGAAACTGTTAACATGTGTTTCGGAACTAGCCTTCCCGTTTCGATACGGGTGTATCGAAACATGTCCTTATGTTTCAAAACGGATGAAGAACAATAGAACATGTTGATCTGTTTCGATACGGCAATATCGAAACAACCTCAAACATTTCAAAATGATTTTCAATACGGATGAAGAAATTTTGGATCATCGTGATTTTATAAAATTAATTTTGTGTATAATTGATTTTTAAAGTAACATGATTTATGTTTGGGAGTGTTTTTTCTTAAAAACCACGATTGTGTAAAAATATAGTGTAAAAATCACGACGAAATGCAAAAGTTACTTCTACCTTGCTTTTTCTAAAATCACGTTTAAGGTCCAAAATCACGTTTGAATTTTTAAATCTAAACATGTTCGCACGATGACCGAAGCATGTTTTCCCGTTCAATCAGAATTTTTGAACCCCAAACGCAAAACCAAACATGCACTAATTGTATTATTTTGTAATTTATAAAATGTTGATATGAAAATGTTATTGCTATATTTTTTCATCGTTGATAATTATAAATACAGTACAAAATTTTTTTTCCCGTTCAATCAGAATTTTTGAACCCAAACGCAAAACCAAACATGCACTAATTGTATTATTTTGTAATTTATAAAATGTTAATATGAAAATGTTATTGCTATATTTTTTCATCGTTGATAATTATAAATACAGTGCAAAAAAATTATGTAATTTATAAAATGTTAATACGAAAATTTTATTAATTTATTTTTATATTTATTTTTAACTAATGAGATAATGATGAATATGAAAATTTTATGATTGTGAGACTAATTTGATTATAATTAAAAATCCATTAGAACCTCATTATACCGTCATTGAGTCGCAAACTAGGAACTTGTATTATGAGGGGCGATTTTTATTTTTATTTTTATTGTATTATATAGGATTCAAACCTATGCTTTGGGATGGTTAAATAACATTTCAACCACCGTACCACAACAAACACTTTGGAAATAAATACATGTATTAATCATTGAACCAAGTCAAATATATTGATATGCATTCTATTTTGGTTTAAGAGGTATTTTTTACTTGAGTTCGTATCAAATAATTTATTTCTTTTTTTCATAAAAAATAAATTCAATTTAGCTCTCATATTCACGAATTACATCAATTTAACTCTTTGACTAATGTTGATCGTTAATGTATTGATGCGGTCATTAATAGTGCTAACATGACAATCTGCACGTGAATAATGACATAAAAAAAGGCACTATTTGATATTTTTTAGAAAGTTTAAGGACTTCATTGATTATTTTTCTTCAAGATTTGTCACCTTCTAGTTTATACTAATCATGAAGTGGCCATTTTACTAGCTTTTAAAAAAATAGAATATGATGTGTTTGGAAAAAGAATTAAAAAATTTGTTAGCATACTAATGTGATTAGTAATGGGCGAGGTTTATAATTGGTGCGAGGTTTCCATGATATGCATAACTAGAAATTATATTAGATTGAATCATTAATATATGTGTGCAACTTCACTCCTCTTGAAACCCTAATAGCCCCGCGCAGCATCTTCAATTTCATAGCCGCCTCTTCCTCCTTTATTTTTTAGCCGGTGATCGGCAACTAATTTTTATACTGGTTTTTGATCACCAGATTCATTATTTTTATGTTTTTATTTTTTTGTTTTTTTTATAATTTTAATAAAATTTTCTGTCTTTGTGGCACGTGTTTTTATCTCCTTGTGGCACGCTTTTTTGTTATTTTTGTGGTTCGTTTCATCTGTCTTTTGGCATGAGTTCAACATACCTTAGCGTTCGTTCGGTGCTCTTACAGAGATCTTCGCGACGCTAGTTTTTTGTTTTGATTCTGTTGATGTTCATAGAAAGATAAATCCCCTCTCGGCTGATGGTTGTTTGCCGATGTAATCAGACATGGGTAGCGGAGCAATTTGCCTGATAGTTTGGTTCGCTCACCACTCCTTTTCACATCGTAAAGCGTCTCGTTTGGATAGATACAAGGAGATTCAGGAAGACTTCTGGATTTTGTCATATCTATGAAAATATTTATTTTCTTTGCATCTTTGAGTTGTTTGAATTTTTAGTGTACTAGATCTCATTATTCTCCATTTTGAATGCTTTGTATTTGAGATATTTTTTATGGTTATTAATAAAATCCAGTTGTCATTGTCAAAAAAAATGAATCATTAATATCATACTTAAATGATGTAATTATCCCATTATTTGAATGTTTGTGCTTCATGTCATCCATGTCTAATATGACAAAAATCACCATCCTTTTCGGTGTCATTTTTTATGTTCCAACACACACACAAAAAATTAAATTTTAACCCTGATCTTAAATTTTAAATCATAAACCTTAAACTCTAAGCCCTAAAAATACATTCACCCCAAATTCATTAAACTCTAAACATAAACTCTAACCTTAAACCTTAACTCTAAACTTAAGTTTTTAGTGTGGGGCATAAATAAAGACACCGAAAAGGTACATAAGATTTTTATCAATGTCTAATATGACTAAACATGGTAAGTAAATGTGTATTTATAAGAGTTGTTTATATGTGAAATAATATTAAAGAATGGATGTTCTAAAAGTGCTTATTTCATAAACATGAATTATAATATGCTTCACCAAATTGAAGTAGCTAGATGAAGTTCCATGATTGCATAATGTGATGATATGATATAAATGCTTTTGATACATTGTAGATTCATTGTCTAGTATAGTTGGAATATCATAGGATATAGATCACTCATTTATATAGTGTTGTGAGGGTTTTCTAGCGAGCTCCTGACATATGATATTTGAGGATTGGTTGGAAGTCACATTATACGAATAAAAATTTTATATCCCTTTTTGGTGCCTTTATTTTGTTCGCTTTATGCACCCATCATAGATAGTTTGCACCATGTTAGGCAACATGTTGCGCTTTGCGCCTTATGTTAAAGGGGATTGGCAACTTTTTTTTTTCCTCCAAATGGGCAAATTTCCCCCAAATCCCCCAACTTTATACCTTAAAAAAATGACACTTTTTTAAACCAAATTCCCAAATTGATGTCCAAAAATACCCATGTTTAACCTAATTACTCTAATAAGCTTCCAAGCCCAAGACTCAGATCAACGTTAACTCATTAACTCAGAATCCGTGTTATTACATGTGAGCTTGAACTTGGATATGCCTAGGGTGCTTATTGAGTTGAGCATCTCACAAATAACTCGAGCTCGAGCTTGGTCAAAATTCGGTTACACTCGATTTGAGTTGACTCATCCCAAAATCGAGCTCGACTCGAGATCTTTGCGAGCCGAGCAAGGTCCAACTCGACTCGATAAGTTCGAGAGCATCTTGCTATTTTTTATATAAATTCTTTTATGATTTTTTGGTGGCCACCTTAAAAAATATGTTTCAAAAAGTATAAATACTAGTTGAAAATTCAAGAAAAGTTAAGTGAATTGTTAGGCAATTTGTTAAAGTCTTTCGTTTTTTATTAAATTATAATAAGAAATTAAATTACAATAATGAGTCTTTCCTTTTTTATTGAAGTCTTTCTTTTTATTATTATTACTTTATGTATAAAAGTATAAAAGGAGAAAAGTCTTTAGTTTTCACTTCCCATATAAAAAATGCGACTGAAAGTTAAACCTCGAAATTCCTAAGACATTCTCTCCTTTATTATTGATCGAAGATTGTTGAGAATGTAAAACCTATGTTTGATTTTGATATAATTAAATCCTTAAGGATCATTTTGTAAAACTTAAAATTATTTTTTAAGTCCCTTAATAAGTTTTTAAAACACCAACACTTTGAAACTGATTTATAAAACTCAAACTCAAAATATTTTCTAAGTGTTCCAAGACAAAACCATTGAAAATCGTCCTGGCGTATCGATACAGCACCAAGCGTATCGATACCATTTTACCAAACTTGGTTACTGTCGGAACCAGTATCGATACCCCAAACCCTCGTATCGATACTGCCCTGTGTTAAAATTCAAAGAGTTTGAATGTCGTACCGATACGGTTAACCCTCGTATCGATACGGGCTTTATAATTTTTAAATATAAGTCGGTTTAAAAAATATGACCGTTGGTGTCAGTTGGTTGGTAACCAAACTTTAAAAGTTCGTTGACCCGTATCGATACGCCAAACCCTCGTACCGATACGGTTGTGGACAGTGAGCTAAGTTCAGAAAATAGTATCGATACGGCCCTTGCCGTTTCGATACCCAGTACCGATACGCTTACGTGCGTATCGATACCCCTTATTAAATGCACACAACGGCTCTTTCTTTTCTGAGACAGGTACCGATACCCCTTCCCGCGTACCGATACCGGTAGCTGCAGAAGTGCATTTATGGTGGTAAGAGAGGGTTCCAATGGCTCCATTTATGTTCCCAACCACCCAAACGGCTAGAAATCAATGAGGAGGTATAAAAGACACATTCAAAAGCTACAGCAACAATTATTGATCTTCAAGAAAACAATTATTCATCAAATCCAAGCAATTGTGCCAAATTTCATATTTGTCTAGAAATCCCAATTTGTAATCTTCATTCATACTTTGTCAAATTGGGTTGAGTGCTTGTATTGGGGCTATCATTTGTATTGAGAGATACCTTATTAGCCTTCAAATTTTCTTGTTTACTTGTGTGAGGATTGGGTTGATTTTTGGGTAGAAAAATCAACCGAAATTGTAAAGGGTTGCCTCCTTGTCCTAGAAAAAGGGAAGAACGATTTAGTGGAATTGTTGCAAATCCTTAGTGAAGCTAAGGTAGTGGATGTAGAGTTCATTTGGAACTTGAACCACTTTAAATCTCTTGTCCATCAATTTTTAATTTGCAAATTTCCACCACAAACCTTTAAATTTCCAATTCACCCCCCCTCTTGGTCAATTTCGATCTTGCGATCCACTCAACAATTGGTATCAGAGCTTAACTCTTTGAGGATTAACAACCACAAGAGGAGATCCTTGGAAGAGTGTGATCATCAACATATCAAGAGATGGCTTCAACCTCCGGTTCCGGCATGTACGAGTCACAATCGACCACAAAGCCTCATTTCTTCAATGGTGACAACTATTCTTTTTGGAAGAATAAAATGCGTCTATTCATCAAGTCTAGTGACTATCTTGTGTGGGATGTCATTGAGGATGGGCCATACATTCCATTGAAGCAAGACGGTGAAGGCAAGATGGTGTTGAAGAAGAAAGCCGAAATGAGTGAAGAGGAGAGGAAAAAGATTCAAGTCAATGATAAAGCTCTCCACATGCTATTTTGTGCTTTCGGTCCGGACATCTACTCAAAGGTCTCATCAATTGAAAGTGCCAAGGAAGTGTGGGACACTCTTGAGACCACCTATGAAGGCACCAATGATGTTAAAGAAACTAAGATTGGAATTCTCAATCTTAGTTATGAAAATTTCAAGATGGACCCCGATGAGACGGTGTCAAAGATGTTTGATCGATTCTCCACGATTGTCAATGGTCTACAGGGCTTTGGAGAGATCATACCGGAAGACAAGCTTGTTCGGAAGCTACTCTATTCACTTCCCGAGTCTTGGATGGGAAGAGAACCGCTATCATCGAAGCAAAGAATTTGAAGACTTTGAAGCTTGATGAGCTTGTGGGTTCTCTCCTTACTCATGAGATCATGAAGCAAGGAAGGGAAGATGAGAAAAAGAAAGAAGAGAAAATAGTAGAGAAACTTGAAGTTGAGAAGAATAAGAAGATGGGAATAGCTCTCAAGGCTAAAGCTTCACAACATGATGAGAGCTCATCTTGTGAGGAGGATGAACTTGAAGAATTGGCTATGATAGCCAAACGATTCTCACGCTTTATGAGGTCCAACCGGGGAAGAAAAATCCAAAGGAAGATGGACTTCAAAAGCAAGAACAAGGAAGATGGAAAGGATCCAATCATTTGCTTTGAGTGCAAACAACCCGGCCACATACGTTCGGAGTGCCCTCAACTCAAGAAGAAGGGCTTTGAGAAGAGGAAAAAGCTCAAAGCCAAACTTGCTACTTGGAGTGATGAGGAGTCATCGGAGGATGACGAACAAGAAGTGGCTAACCTTTGTCTCATGGCACTTGAGGAAGATTCCTCCATGGTAACCTCTAACTCATCTACTTTAGATTTTTCATATGAAGAATTAAATGATGCATATGATGAGTTACAAGAGGTATATGATGAATTAGTTGAGAAGAATAAGGAGTCGGTCATTAGGAATAAAAAGATTATTCAAGAACTAAATGAGAAAAATGACTCACTTACTCAAGCTAATTCTAAATTTGAGAAAAAGATTTTAGGGTTAAAAGATGAACTTAAATTTTTTCAAGATGAAAATGTTGATCTTAATAATCTTTTGTCTCAATGTAATTGTGAACACCAAAAGGTGTTGGGTGAGCTAAATGAGCTCAAGAAGTCTTTAAAAAATGTTGGTAGTGCTAAGCATGAAGTAGGAGAATCATCTAGAACACACCAACCTAAGAAAAAGACTAACTACTACAAACAAAGTAGCTATCCTAGACATAGTAGAACTAAAAGAATTAGAAGTGTATGGGTTCCTAAGGAACTTGTTAAATCTAATAATATTATTGCTATGTCATCTTGGATTCCTAAGGGAACCAAGGTTTTGGGAGCTAACACTCATGGACCCAAAATGATTTGGGTACCAAAAACCAAGGTTTAATATCTTTGTTTGTAGGGGGAGCATTGCTACAAGGCCAAGGCACAAAGTCAAAACTCATGGTACCTTGATAGTGGATGCTCGAGACACATGACCGGAGACAAGAGTCGATTCATGGATCTAAAGCCAAAAAGTGGAGGAGTAGTAACATTTGGTGACAACTCCAAAGGCCACATTAAAGGTATTGGCTCCATAGGTAATCACTCTACTATTCTCATTGAAAATGTCTTATATGTCGATGGTCTTAAACACAATTTATTGAGCATAAGTCAATTGTGTGATAAAGGATTTAATGTTTTATTTGATAAAAATGGATGCAAAATTGTAGACATTAAATCTAATAATATTATGCTCATAGGTCATCGCATAGGAAACATATACATGGTGCATTTAGATGACATACATACATCTCATGCATGTTTAGTTGCTCAAAATGAAAATGATGCATGGTTGTGGCATAGGAAGCTAGGACATGCTAGCATAAGTGTTTTAGAAAAACTAGTCTCTCTAAATCTAGTTAGAGGTTTACCCAAAATAAAAATTTTCAAATGATAAAATTTGTGATGCATGCTCAAAGGGTAAACAACATAGGTCTTTCTTTAAATCCATTAATGATGTTTCTACTAGTAGATGCTTACAATTAATTCACATGGATTTATTTGGGCCAATTAGGACTATGAGCTTGGGTGGTAAGTCTTATGCTTTTGTGCTAGTTGATGTTTTTTCTAGATTTACTTGGGTTCTCTTGTTAAGTACTAAAGATGAGGCTTTGGAAAAATTTATCACATTTTCAAAACTAACCCAAAATGATCTTGAACTTAGAATTTCACATATTAGAAGTGATCATGGAACCGAGTTTCAAAATTTAGGGTTTGAAGATTTTTTAAATGAAAATGGTATTAGCCATAATTTTTCGGCTCCTTGAACTCTTCAACAAAATGGGGTAGTTGAGAGGAAAAATAGAACTTTACAAGAAATGGCTAGAACTATACTTTGTGAAAACAATTTACCTAAATATTTTTGGGCGAAAGCTACAAACACCGCTTGTTATATTGTAAATCGAGTAATGATTAGGCCAATTTTAAAGAAAACCCCTTATGAGATTTTAAAATCTAAAAAGCCTAACATTAGCTATTTTCACCCTTTTAGGTGCAAGTGTTTTGTTTTAAATAATGGAAAAGACAACTTAGGTAAATTTGATGCAAAAAGTGATGAAGCCATTTTTATAGGTTACTCTTTAGCCTCTAAAGCCTATCGAGTATTTAACAAAAGAACTTTAGTAGTAGAAGAATCTATTCATGTTGTATTCGATGATAACCTCCTTCCTAGGAAGGATTCTTGTGATGATGATGATGTAGGGATCATAAATGCCTTTGATGGAGGTCAAACTTCAAAGGAGGATGAGAATTCCAACAAAGGAAGAGGACTCACAAGATCCACCTCTTGAAGCCTTGAAGGACTTGGCCATTGAGGAAAAGGAAGTGAGCTACCCAAAGGAGTTGAACTATGTCAAAGATGGTGAAATCTTGGGTGATCCATCTAAGGGGGTAACCACTCGTTCTTCTCTTAGATTAATGAACCATGTTGCATTTATCTCATGCATAGAGCCTAAAAACATAAAAGAAGCATTGAAAGATGACTTTTGGATTATGGCTATGCAAGAAGAGTTAAATCAATTTGAGAGAAGTAATGTATGGACATTAGTTGATAGGCCTAGTAATCAATCTACAATAGGAACAAAAATGGGTCTTTAGGAACAAACTAGATGAGAGTGGTAACATTGTGAGAAATAAAGCTAGACTTGTAGCACAAGGTTACACTCAAGAAGAAGGAATAGATTTTGATGAAACCTATGCACCCGTAGCTAGAATGGAAGCCATTAGGATGTTGCTTGCATATGCATGTTATCATAATTTCAAGCTTTTTCAAATGGATGTTAAAAGCGCATTTTTAAATGGTTTTATAAATGAAGAAGTGTATGTGGAACAACCACCGGGTTTTGAAGATTCAAAATTTCCAAATCATGTCTTCAAACTTACCAAAGCTCTTTATGGTTTAAAACAAGCTCCTAGAGCTTGGTATGAAAGGCTTTCAAATTTTTTGATTGAAAAAGGATTTGAAAAAGGTAAGGTGGACACTACACTCTTTATAAAAATGTATAAAAATGACATCTTAGTAGTTCAAATTTATGTTGATGATATTATTTTTGGTTCTACTAATGAATGTCATTGTCAAGAGTTTGCTAAGTTAATGCAAAGTAAATTTGAGATGAGCATGATGGGGGAGCTCTCATTCTTTTTGGGACTCCAAATCAAGCAAAAGAAGGATGGCACCTTCATCAACCAATCAAAATACATAAAGGATATGCTCAAGAAGTTTGGCTTGGAGAATGCAAAGCCTCAAGCCACTCCTATGAGCTCATCTACAAAGCTTGACAAAGATGAAGGAGGTAAGTGTGTTGACTCTAAGCTTTATCGTTCTATGATTGGATCTTTGCTTTACCTTACCGCAAGTAGACCAGATATCTTGTTTAGTGTTTGCTTGTGTGCTAGGTTTCAAGCTAGTCCTAGAGAGTCTCACCTTATAGCCGTTAAGAGAATCTTTAGATACCTTAGAGACACTCCTTGTTTAGGTCTTTGGTATCCTAGAGACTCTACCTTCAACCTTCATGCTTACTCGGATGCGGATTATGGGGGTTGCAAAATTAATAGGAAAAGTACTTCGGGAACTTGCCAATTCTTAGGTAGTATGCTCATATCTTGGTTCTCTACGAAACAAAATAGTGTAGCCTTATCTACCACCGAAGCCGAGTACATATCCTTAGGGAGTTGTTGTGCTCAAGTCCTTTGGATAAAGCAACAACTCTTAGATTATGGAATTAAAGTTGAAACCATACCCCTAAAATGTGACAACACTAGTGCTATTTGTTTGACAAAAAATCCCATCCAACACTCTAGAACCAAACATATAGAAATAAGGCATCATTTCATTAGAGATCATGTCCTTAAGGAAGATGTGATTATAGAGTATGTAGACACCTTGAATCAATTAGCAGACATATTTACAAAACCCTTAGACAAAGAGCGTTTTTGGTCCCTTAGGAGAGAGTTAGGTCTAGCTAGCCTATCTTGACCTTTTAGGACCTCTTTTGTGCTTAAATATGCTTGATCTTGTGAAATGCCATGTTTGTATGCTTAGACTCCCAATTTCTTCCATGCCTATAGTTAGGGGGAGTATGATTCTGTTGAAATATGCTTAGAACTGCTCATACATCATTTGCATACTCATAGGAGAGATTAGGTTCGAGCCTTTGGTTGTTCTTTGAACCAAATATGCATTTCTGGACATACCGTATCGATACTATTATACGCGTATCGATACCTGTTTTTCTTTTCGTTTCCCAGAATTCTCTTCGCTTCACGCGTATCGATACGATTCATACCGTATCGATACGGGTCGTTTCGATACGGACCCCTCCGTTTCGATACGACTGTTCCAACGGGCATATTTGCAAAAAGACATCTATATCCCCGTATCGATACCCCAACGAGCGTATCGATACTCGACTGCGCTGATGGCTTTAATTAGCTTTTAATGAGTTCAACTTTTACCCAAATTCAAACTTTTCAAAACCTAATTAACCCTAGCCGTTTTTGCCTATAAAAAGGCACTTCCTCCTTCATATTTTTCACATCTCAACTCAAACCTAAAAGAGTTTTTGAATCAAGCAAGGCTTTGTGCTTTCTTTCTCATCCTTGTGCTAGTTTTCTTCAAATCTTCAAGTTTCTATCAAGGTAATCTCCTTCTTTCTCTTTTTCAATTTTTTTTTCTGTTTTAATTTTTTTTTACAAATTTTGTTTTTCTTCAAACTTTTTCTTGACATTCTCCTTTAAAATTTTCTTTTAAATTTTTTTTACCTTGATTTTTACTCAAATTGAAGAAATCTCCCTTGCTTATTTTCTCTTTTAGATCATGGCACCAAAAGAACCTTCGAGGAAGCGACCAAGGGCTAATCAAGCCGGTGAATCCTCCAACCTTGGAGCGGTTGCTCGTCCTAACTACTCGACCATCTATGAGCAATCCTTTGAAGGCAATTCGGGTCTCAATCACTTTCGTCAATATGAGAATTACAAGATCCGTGCCGAAAGGGTAATATCCATCCCTTTTCTCAATTCGGAGCGTTTCAAGTTTGAATACCTCCCTTTGCTTCATTGTTGGAATTTCATGAATTTTCTCTCTATTCACGGTTTTTACTATCATCTCTTGGTTTTGATTTTCTATGCTAATGCAAGATGTATTAGTCGTAATGGGGAAGTTGTTGCAATTAGCTCTTATCTTATGGGAAAGAAAATAATCCTTGATGTCGAGTCTATTTGTGAGGTTTTTAAGTTGGATGATGAAGTCCTCGATGATGAGCATGGTAGGGGGCATGTTCTTAGTGGATCCGTCACCGCCCTTAATGCTCACGACCGGATTCTACATTTGATGGTGTCGTGGTTGTTTCGTCCTTCCGGAGGAAAATATTCCACCATCCGTCAAGTGGATGATTTTTGTATTCGGTGCTTCCGTGAAGCCAAGCGACCAAATCTAGCTCGACTCATGTTCGCGGAGATCGTCTACCTCGTTCAAAATCGTAACACTCCTCATGTCACCTCCTTCACATACGGTTCGACTTTGAGCTATTTCTTTGTTAAAAAGGAAATTGATTGCTCCTATGACATTCCAACTTCTCTCACCGATCCCATTGATGAGCGATCTCTTGCTCGAGCAAAATTCTCTTATGTTAATGGTGAATGGTTACGTCTTGCCGAGTTACCACCGGAAGTCGCCGCAATTCATGAAGAGGCTCAAGCTCCTCAAGCTCCTCAAGTCCAACAACCCAATATGGATGCTCTCATGACCTATCTCAATGAGCAATTCACCGGGTTGCGCACGCACATGAATACTTGTCTCACTTCCATGGAAACTTCTTTTGACACTAGGATGACGGGTATGGAGAATCGCCTTCAATCTCTTGAAAGTGGGCACAATTCCTTGAATATTTCCATTGCCGCTTTCCATGATGAATGGCGTAATAGTATGCACACTAATGAGCCTTTGGGAGATGATGATGAAGAGGATGAAGACGAAGAAGACGATTCTTAGACGTTTTTCTCTTGTTTGTCATGCATATCATTTAGGATTTTCTATTTTATGCACCTATGCTTTATGTTTTTAGGATTAAGTTTGTTTTAGGATTAAAACCTATGCTTTGATTTCTATTTTGCCTTTGTTTGGATTTTAAGTATGTTGCTTTAATGAATAATATCTATGTTGCTTATTATACCTTTGATTTCTTTATGCACTTAATTGTCTCAAAGATTTTTTTGATCTAACAAAAAGGGGGAGAAGAAACTAGCTCACACTTTAAAATATTTTGATTTTAATTCAAAGGTTACCAAGCTTATATTAAGGGGGAGTTATTATAAAGGTTTTTCAAAAATTTTAAGTTTTAGTTTTGTTATATCAAAAAGGGGGAGATTGTAAAACCTATGTTTGATTTTGATATAATTAAATCCTTAAGGATCATTTTGTAAAACTTAAAATTATTTTTTAAGTCCCTTAATAAGTTTTTAAAACACCAACACTTAGAAACTGATTTATAAAACTCAAACTCAAAATATTTTCTAAGTGTTCCAAGACAAAACCATTGAAAATCGTCCAGGCGTATCGATACAGCACCAAGCGTATCGATACCATTTTACCAAACTTGGTTACTGTCGGAACCAGTATCGATACCCCAAACCCTCGTATCGATACTGCCCTGTGTTAAAATTCAAAGAGTTTGAATGTCGTACCGATACGGTTAACCCTCGTATCGATACGGGCTTTATAATTTTTAAATATAAGTCGGTTTAAAAAATATGACCGTTGGTGTCAGTTGGTTGGTAACCAAACTTTAAAAGTTCGTTGACCCGTATCGATACGCCAAACCCTCGTACCGATACGGTTGTGGACAGTGAGCTAAGTTCAGAAAATAGTATCGATACGGCCCTTGCCGTTTCGATACCCAGTACCGATACGCTTACGTGCGTATCGATACCCCTTATTAAATGCACACAACGACTCTTTCTTTTCTGAGACAAGTACCGATACCCCTTCTTGCGTAGTGATACCGGTAGCCGCAGAAGTGCATTTATGGTGGTAAGAGAGGGTTCCAACGGCTCCATTTATGTTCCCAACCACCCAAACGGCTAGAAATCAATGAGGAGGTATAAAAGACACATCCAAAAGCTACAGCAACAACTATTGATCTTCAAGAAAACAATTATTCATCAAATCCAAGCAATTGTGCCAAATTTCATATTTGTCTAGAAATCCCAATTTGTAATCTTCATTCATACTTTGTCAAATTGGGTTGAATGCTTGTATTGGGGCTATCATTTGTATTGAGAGATACCTTATTAGCCTTCAAATTTTCTTGTTTACTTGTGTGAGGATTGGGTTGATTTTTGGGTAGAAAAATCAACCAAAATTGTAAAGGGTTGCCTCCTTGTCCTAGAAAAGGGGAAGAACGATTTAGTGTAATTGTTGCAAATCCTTAGTGAAGCTAAGGTAGTGGATGTAGAGTTCATTTGGAACTTGAACCACTTTAAATCTCTTGTCCATCAATTTTTAATTTGCAAATATCCACCACAAACCTTTAAATTTCCAATTCACCCCCCTCTTGGTCAATTTCGATCTTGCGATCCACTCAACAGAGAAACTAAAAAGAGTCTCACACTCGAATATCGACTTCATCTCTAACTCGATCATGACATGTTCATTTATTTATCTCCTCAGACCTCACATTTTTTATTTTGAATTTCTATGTTTATAAGCTCTAATAGTATCACTAGATTTTGTCTATATTAAAAAAACAAGGTAAAAATTTTGACGGGCTTAACGAGCAATGGGTTTTTTAACGAGCACGAGTCAAACAAAATTTTATCGAACTTAATGAGTAACGACTCGAGTCGAGCAACGAGATTTTTTAACGAGCACGAATCGAGCACTACTCAACTCGTGATCGACTCGCTCGATAAACACCCTTATAGACAAACATATTGGTAAAAGCAATGAGTTAAGGAATTGTATTGATGTTGAAGAAGCAACCAACTTGGAGTATTGTTGATCCAATAACATGTTTTTATTTGTGGGTGGTTCTAGACATGTGCAATAAGAACAACTGCATATGGTGTCCAGAAAAGAGAGGGGTCCAAAATGAATTAAGTTAAATAATTACAAGGATTAGTCATAGACTAATGGTAGAATACATGAGGAAAACAAAATGTTCTACTCCATAGATTTTGAGTCATATTATACTCATTTTTATTCAAAAATTAGCCTATCACACATATAAGTCAACAAATATTTTTTTAAAATGAAATGACTCATTAAGAAAATAAAAAAATCAAATTTTATCTGAATCTAGGAATTGAAGGCATGCAAAACCTTAACCCCCTCGGCAGCACTTCTAAGGGGATGATGGCCGGTGGAGAGTTGAAAGAAGGCCTTAACCATGATGATGGTTGTCCTCCTAATCGCATGCCACAAATTTCGGTCTCTTTGTTCTTATAGCGACCAAGTTCTCTTCATGTTGTTAAGGATGTGCGATCTGCTAAGAAGGGCAAAAGTGAGGATATCAGTTTGGAGGTTCTGAAGCAATCTGAGGCAATGGACTTTGATGCCGATGGACAACAAATATTGATGGTGCGAAGCAATCTGGATTGGCGGACTCGCAGCCGGCCGATGATACCGATATAGAAGCAAAAGCTAGGGCTACCTATGCGAGTATGGTCCGAGACGATGTTGTGACGGGTAAAGCTGTGGATAAATTTGTGGATTTAATGCCTGATAAGGTCATTGTAAGAAACGGGGATTGTGTTATTGATCGATCAGGGTCTTTTCCCAAGATCATTTTTTCGGACCATGTCTATGATCAGATTGATTTTAGAGCGCTAGTCTATTATTGTTCGTCTTTTAGGGTGAAACATTGGTTATCAAACCTTACTAAATAGGATTCATACTCTCTGGCGGCCTGTAGGAGAAATCCAATTGGTTGATCTTGCGGACAACTATTTTTTAGTTCGTTTAGAGGATCCATGTGACTATAAGAGAGCTTTGACATAAGGTCCTTGGACGATTTACGGTATTTACTTAATGGTGTAACCTTGAAGCCGTTCATTTTTAACGTATGAAAAACATTCGTATCATGTTGTGGTTTAGGTTCGATTGTCGGGTCTCCCATATCGGTACTATTCCAAAGCACTATTTCGTCGCATTGTGGTAATAATTTGAGAGGACGTCGTTCGTGTAGATTATAATACTCAGGCTGGGGAACGAGGGAAGTTTGCAAGGCTTGCAATTACAGTTGATCTGAATAAGCCGTTACTTTCTTGCATAGGTATTGATGGCTTTTTTCAAAAGCTGGAATACGAGGGCCTACAACATATATGTTTTACATATGGAGTTTATGGTCACGGTCAGGAGTTGTGTCCACAAAATACTCCTCAAGTCGCTACTAAGGGTAAGAAAAACACTGTTGCATCTACTTTGGGTTCAAAAGCTACTTTGATTAAGGGACTAGATGGTTTGTTTGGTCATTGGATGGTGGTCGATAATCGATGTCATCGTTCACAATCATCTATTCAAGGTAATCGGGGCAAACATTATGTCGCGGAAGGGGCTACTGGGTCTCGCTTTGCAGCTCTTGAGTTGGATGAGGATGTTAGTGGTGAGTACGTGACCGAGATGGCTCAAGATGATGCGACACCTATTCTGGGTGGTGATTTGGCTCCCCCGTTGCAAAAAAAAACTTACTACTCAAGTTCCTATTGTCTTGAATGAGGCTTACCTTGCGTCCAATCCCCCAAGGAAGTCGAAGGCTACAAAGTGTTTGGGCAAGCAAGCTTCGATGGTTCCTATGGTGTCAGGAAAATTGGTTAATGTGGTTGAACGCCTTACGGCCGGGAAAAACTCGTCTCATCACTCGGTTACTCTTTTAGAGCAAGGCCATTGAAAGAGCGGCTGGGAATCTGGGTTGAACACTAAAAGCCAGGGTCTTAAACTTAAGCCGGCTAATGAGAATATTAGGCAGGGATTGGTGATCCGAAAACCCTCTCAGGATAAGACAATTTCATGGTCGGTACTCATTGAATGGGTTGAGAATGTGAACTCACAACTTAATTCCATTGATATACAATAGGAAATCGACCCGAGTGGCACTTCTGGGGTAATTGTCAACCATGCAAGCTCCCTTGAGGTTATTCAGAATAATCCAAGCAAGCTTTTGACAGGTGCAATGGTCAACGGTTCGGTGGTGATTCGTGAGGATGAGGACGTTTTCCTCGGTCAGTAAGTGTTTTGGTTCATTTTTCTTTATCGTTATATTTAATGATGATTATGTTATGGAATTATCAAGGTGCCGCAAGCACCACTTTCCACAGCTATCTCAGATCTTTTAAACTGGAGCACTTGCTTAAGGTCCTTGCCTTTTTTGAGCCACATGTTAGTGGAAGACGAGGGGATCGGGTGATTACTAAATTTGGGTTTCCAAACTCGTATCGTGTGGAGGCGCAAGATTTCAGTTGGGGTATTTGGTTGTGCTGGGAAGAAGATGTAACACTGGAGATTTTACACATTGCTAATTAGTTTATTAATAGTAAGATGCAGTTGTCTGGGTCTGGTTTGTGTATTCACTTTATAGTGGTCTATGCGAACCCGAGTAGCTCTAAACGCAAGGAGTTGTGGACACAAATTGAGTCTTTGAATCCTAGTCCTAATACGCCTTGGCTTGTTGGGGGTGATTTTAATGTCATTCTGAGTTCAAATGAAAGGCGAGGTGGATCTGATATTCATGTTCAGGGTAGTAAACCGATGTATAGTTTTCTTTCCGGGCTGGGTTGCTTGATCTAGGCTTGCATAGTCCCCCATTTACTTGGTCTAGATGTAATCTTTATGAGCGGCTTGATAGATGCTTAGTTAATACTGCATGGCTTGATTATTTTCCTGATTCACATGTCTGCCATTTAGAGAAAAATGGGTCAGATCATCGACCTATGCTTTTGCAATTATTTGAGCAAGAACGTGAACGCAAGATTCGTTCCTTTCGTTATATTTTAGCTGGTAGAATCACCCTGATTTCCAACATTTTCTTCATTCAGTTTGGGGGAATTGTGATCTGTTACAAAACATTGATTCTTTTAGAACAAAAATTGGTGATTGGAATACAGAGACTTTTGGTCACATTGGTAAAAGGAAGAAAAGACTTTTAGCTCAGTTGCATGGAATTGATATGGCTCTTGCTCGATTTCATTCTGAATCCTTAGTGGAGTTGGGGAAAAAGTTACATTTGGAATTAGAAGAGGTTATGAATTAGGAGGAAAGTTTATGGAATCAAAAGGCTTATGCTAATTGGATCATGGACGGTGATCGCAATACTTCTTTCTTCCATGCTTCCACTATGGCGCGTCGAAGGCGGAATCATATTTTTGGTTTAAAGCTAAATGGTATTGAATGGTGTGAAGACCAAGATTAGCTTCGATAAGAAACTTTGGATTTCTTTTGGGGCTTGTTCACGGCATCAGGGTTGAATGGTTATGGATATCCGACTCATAAAAGGTTTGCTCAGAGCGTGGGGACTGGCTTAGATATTTCGGTTCACCCAGTTTCAAATGAGGAGATTCAGCTGGTGTTTTTCGCAATGAGTCTGCTGAAAGCCCCCAGGGTGGATGGCATACATGCAACGTTTTACCAGAAAAACTGGGACATAGTGGGTCATTCTACTTGTGAGTTCATTTGCCATGTGTTTATTGAAGGTATCCTTCCCTCTAAGTTAAAACCGTACATTACTTGTTTTTATTTCGAAGGTTGAGAACCCAAAATCTATGACCCAGTTTTGTCTCATCGGGTTGTGTAACATGATTTATAAGGAGATTACGAAGATCATTGTGAATCACTTGAAACCTTTCCTTTCGGATTAGGTTTCAGAATTTTATACGAGTTTTGTCCGTGGTAGGGCCATTATGGATAACATAATTCTTACTCATGAGGTAATTCATTCTTTGCGCCGTAAGAAAGGCAAAAAAGGTTGGATGTCAATAAAAGTGGATTTAGATAAAGCTTACGATCGAATTGAGTGGGGTTTTATTGATGACACTCTTGTAGATATTGGAATCCCGGATGGTTTATGATCTCTTATTCTGCATTGTGTTTCTATTGTTTCGACTCAGATTCCTTGGATTGGATCTCCGACTGATGCTTTTGTTCCTTCTCGAGGTATTCATCAAGGTGATCTTCTTTTACCTTACTTATTCGTTCTCTGCATGAAAAGGTTGGCACAAGCCATTCACATAGAAAGTATTCTATGGAGTTGGCGGGCATTTTAGACCTCTAGACATAGCCCGACTATATCACACTTATTTTTCGCTGATGATATGTTGTTTGTTAAAGCTTCTTTGGATCAAACGACTTTGATCACATGTTTTGCGCGACTTTGGGATAGCTTTAGGTCAAAATACGAGTATTGCCAAAACTACTATCTTTTTTTCCAGCAAATGTCCCACCTGGGTTGCGGTATAAGATTAGTGGGGGTTTTAGCTTCATGGAGGTTAATGATCTTGGTAAGTATTTGAGGGTTCCGCTCCTTCACAAACGTGTCACTTCAACTTCTTATAGATATCTGATAGATATGGTCCAGAAAGGGCTTAATGGATGGAAGGCGAAAACTTTATCTTTAGCCGACATGATTACTTTGGCAAAGTCGATCCTTTCAACTATTTCTATTTATACTATACAATCCATAGTATTACCCAAGAAGACTTATTCTGAGTTAGAACGGTTGATTCAGTGATTTGTTTGGGGTATCACGACTGAGCGTGGTAGACTCTATCTTATTCGTTGGACTGAAGTTTGCAAACCGATTGCTTATGGTGGTCTTGGTTTTCGTAAGTTGGAAACTATGAATGAGGCGTTCTTAATGAAATTGACCTTCTTTATGGTAGCCAAAAAAGATGCACTTTAGGGTTCTTTTCATTCGCTTTAAGTATAAATGGCCTTTTGGTACCTCGGGTCTCCTTCTCTCATCATTTGGTTCGTGATTGTGAAAGGCCTTGGGGTTAGTTTGGCATGATGTGCGAAGCAACCTTGTTTGGAATGTTGGGAATGAACATCGAGTGGATTTATGGTTTGATAGTTGGCTCTCAGATGTAGGCGCTTTGGCATATTATGTGAGCCATACTGCCTGGACTGGTCTGCCTCTTGTAATAGTGGCCACGATGCTTGACGGACAAGGAGGCTGGAATTGACAGGCGTTCCAACACATGCTGTCAGTCTCCATTTTGTTGCACCTTACGACAGTAAAGAAGCCGAGACCAAGCTTCCTGCAAGATACAATTGGTTAGGGTCTCAGCGCGGATAACCAATTTATAGTGCGCTCAACTTATGAGTTGCGCATTGGTCTTCTTGATGGCTCTTCGACTCGATTATGGTCTATCATTCATAAGTTTCAAGGATTGCAAAAAATCAAAAAATTTATGTGGCCTGCGTGTTGTGGAAAATTAATGACTAATGTTGAACGCATGTGTCACCATTTTACTTTTGATGCGAGTTTTCCGATTTTTCACCTGTGTTATAAAAGATGTGGATCACGTCCTTAGAAGTTGTGGAGCAGCTCAGTCGATTTGGTCCCTTCTTGTGCAACCATCTCATTTATCAGAATTCTTTCAGCTCTCGTTGTATAAGTGTATCGAGTATAACTTATATGATTCTTCACCTTTGGCTCTGATCAAGTTAATTGGGATTTAGTGTTCGCTTCAGTGATGTGGAACTTGTGGTGTCAAAGGAATGTGGTGGTCTTTGACAGTCCTGTTGAAGAGCGGGGTTCGCTTGTTGCTCGGAGTTAATGGCTCGTAGACATGACCCGAGACGCTCTTGTAGGTAGGCTTGCACGCATGACACGACCCTTAGGACAACATAATATCTTCTCTCATTGGTTGCCTCCTCCGAATGGTTGGGTGAAATTGAATTGTGATGGCTTACGCACGAGTTTGGATGGGAGAGCTAGATGTGGTGGAGTTCTTCAGGATCATACCATGACTTGGTTGCGCTGTTATGGGAAGTTTATTGGTTGTTGCTCGGTGTTGGAGGCTGAGCTCTGGGTTATCTATTTTGGCCTTTTGGTTGCGTGGGAGCTTGGATTCCACCATGTTATAGTTGAGTCAGATAGTGTTGAGGCTATCAAGTTTATTCAACGGGATAATCGTTGCTGGTCTTCAATTGCTATTTCATGGTGCATTAAGGAACCATGTAAGAAAGGTTGGAGTATTTCTTGTCGTTATGTTCCTCGTAGTGATAATCGTGTTGCTGATGCATTGGCATCTATGGTGAGTTCTGATAGCTTAGAATTGGTTTATTTGGATGTCCCTCTAGTTTATGTTGTTCCCCTCTTGAATGATGATATGTTTTCTTCTCCATCTTTACTTTAGTTTTGTGATGTAAATTGATATCATGTATACTCTTTTTCATTCATTAGGTTTAAGGAGGCTTTTTAATGAGGCACGTGATATCAATACCCTTTTTACTAAAAAAATGAAAAGACTCATTCTAATAAATTACACAAATCCCATTATTTATTGAACTACTTTTTTTGAACAAGGGAGGACATAAGCTTCAAACAGAAAAACAAATACAAAACAACAACAACCAAAAAGAAAATACAACAACGAACAAAAAAACAAGATGAAAGACAAACAAAACAACCAACATAAGACAAGAACGAAGAACATAAAAGAACAAAATGAAATAAAAATCACAAGCACACAAACAGAACAAACGGTCGCCACTAGACTGAGACACAACAACAAAACAGAACAACCACCATTAACCAGAGCCAAGGTGAGCCACCATATGTTGGTTTTGAACTACGCTTGTTTCTACCTTAGAATTTGTTTTTTTTTATGGAAGTTCTATTACGCAGTGCTTTATAGTGTGGCTAAAATAACACGGTCTCTAACACATTTTTTTCTTAATTGGTAAGAATTTGTGTTATAACATAAATTTTTACTCGTTAATAAAAGTTTCAGTTATATCTAAATTATTACTCATACTAATCTAAATCTTTATCTAAAGTAAAAATTTATGTTGACCGTTTTGTAACCACACCCTAACATTTCTAATTTTTTTTACCTTGTGTAAACTTAAAGAAAGCCCAGACACGGTGTGGCGCCATTTTAAATGACAAATCTGTAAGGGCAAGATCTGATGACGTGGATTAAAGGTAAAGTGTCCATATAGGTCTAGAAGAACCTTGTGGAGCCCATCGAGTCAAACTCAACCATAACTCACAGTCGAAGCGCCAAACTCATTTCATTTGTGGTACACGTCACCGCCAATCTAAAATTCCTGTGTGATTTTAAAGTCGCCCGAAACAAAAAGCCCGCTAATTACACGTGTGTCTGTCCTTTTTGTAACTGTAACAACTAGAACCCGGGAAACCTTTAAAAAGAACCCTGTTGCAGCTCCATAACAATCAAAATTTAGTTATATGTAATCAAGAAACATCCTTGGAAGTTAGATCTTGCTAATTACACCAATTTTATCTAATTTGGAAGAAGAAAAAAAAAACCCAATTCTCTAGCTGTTAATCTTATCAACATTCAACATGACAATGCCGGTGTCGATCTTGCCAAAGAGGTACTTTGAGTTTTTCTTGTTTTTCAAACCCTGGTTTTTATCCTTTTGTTTTTGACAATTTCTGGGTTTTATAATCTTTTTCAAACTCTCATTAATTTTGGTTTTGATCTAAAAAGATTTTTGGTTCGTTTTTCTTTGAGGAGTGTACAGTTGGGGGGATTTTCCTTTGTGAAATGTTGAATGAGTTTAATTTACAGCTATGCGCAGTTGTAGAATTGCAAGTGTTTGTCAAGTATGTCGTGGTCCATGTTGAACAGGCGCTCATTGGAAACTGATTCCAGGCAAGTTTCTGGGTTTCTTTTTTTATGCCCTTTGTATAAAGTTTGTAAATTTGATGTTTTTGGTGGAAATTTTTAGTCATCTGAATCTTTTGAGTTATGGGGTTTCTTTTCTTTTCCTTTTTTCTTAATTTTTTTTTTGTTAACAGGGACGCCTATGGATTTGCTGTGAGACCTCAACATATACATACATATAGGCAGTACATTAACATCTACAAGGTGTTTGATTCTTGTAATCTAATGATCTGTTTCCGATATGATTTGTATGGTCGGTTTTTGTTATTGATATTGTAATTCACTTTAACAGAAAGAGGAAAAGGAAAGATTGCAGAGATGGAAGATCTTCCTTGGCCAGCTTACGAAACATATAGAACCATGCCTTTCCGAGGAGGAAGATAGAGATACGTCCCGCCCCACCGATGAGGAAACTGAAGAGACGTTCAACATGAAGGTGGGTGAGGCAAAAGAAGAAGATGATGAGAAGGAACACGAGGTGACCGAATTGAATGAAGAGGTTTCTTCAGAAGGGAGCAACGAAGGAGATGCTCCGACTGCTGGTTTGCGAGAAAGTTATTCGGAAGAGCCCTTCTCAGCTTATTCAACAGAAAGTGAAAAAGAAAGGGAAGTGCGGCTCGCAGAAGAAACGAGGACATGTCCTGTTAAAAGATGGGCTAAGACTAGACCAGCTATTTGTGCCATAGAGAATATGATGGAATCAAGGGTCAAGAAGGGAAAGAAAATGAAGTTTATGAATGAAAGCGGAGATCTTCTTCCATCAATCAAAGATGAAAGATCTCCAGATCAAGAATCCGACGATGAGTTTGAGGAAAAGGTCTGTGTTAATGAGATTCGAACTATAGAAGAAAGTAGTACCGGAAATGATGCCTCTCAAGAACCACCTTTTCCTTGGAAAGAAGAGCTGGAGAGCCTAGTTCTTGGAGGAGTGCCAAAGGATCTTAGAGGGCAGGTGAGTTCGAAACTTCTCTCTTCATTATTGCCTTTGTATTTGTTTAAAAGTGTATTGTTTGCTATAATATGGTCATTGCAGATATGGCAAGCCTTTGTAGGTGTTAAGGCACGACGTGTAGATAGATATTATGATTATTTGCTGGCTCAAGAAAATTATGATGATGATCGCCATAGTAACTCATCTGGTGTGTTCAGAAGATGGAAAAAGCAAATTGAGAAGGTCATTAGATGCATGACTTTATTGTTCAATCTTTTCAACTTGTTCGCGCTACATCGTTTGCCTATCTTGACTTTTACATTTCTCCCTAGGCTAACTTGTATGTTTATTTCTCAGGATTTACCTCAGACTTTTCCAGGTCATCCAGCTTTGAATGATAATGGTAGGGATTCCTTGAGGCGTTTACTTTTAGCATATGCTCGGCATAACCCCTCCGTTGGGTACTGTCCGGTAATTGATGAATTAAAAGTTCTTCTCTGAATTTGATTTCTCTCTTTGTAAACTTGCACCAAATTATAGAAACTTTCTTATCCTTTATCAGTAGAAACGTACTTGTACTTTTCGTAATTTGACACCAAACACATGCAGGGAATGAATTTCTTTGCTGGATTATTTCTACTTATGATGCCAGAGGAAAATGCCTTTTGGTAGGTTTAGGTAGCTTCTATAAAATGGTTGCTTTCTGAAGTTTTTATTTCAATTCGAGTATATTTTGTAAAATTCTATGTTGTCTCTGGCACACGGGTGATGCATGAAAAATTTAAGGGAAACCCCCCGAACAAACTCATTTTTGACCTGTACCCTTGTCCGACATTCACACTCAAATATGAGTAACATAGGTAAATTTTACCAAGAATTGTTGATGGTTCAGCAAAACTTTTTCTGGCCGCCTTTTCTAAACATGGTTGTCTTATTCTATTGTGCTAATTCTTACACAATGCTTATGCTCATTATTGATGATTACTTTCAATGATTTCTTAGGACCTTGGTGGGCATTATTGATGATTACTTTGATGGGTACTATACAGGGAAAATGATTGAATCTCAGGTTTTTAATTTCGTTTGGACTTATTTTTTAGATACTTCATGCTCCTTAGCAAATTTCTCTAGTTCATTTTAAAGTTTTGGTGTCTATCTTCATGTTTACCATTATATTGCAGAATTTCTAAAGTGATTTTCGCCTACTTACGAACTTGTAATTCTAATTATTCCATTTTAATAGGTTGATCAACTCGTGTTTGAAGAGCTGATGCGTGAAAGATTTCCCAGATTGGGTTGTTTACTTTTCAACTTTTTCTTTATTAATCTTCACATGCATTTCGTGAAACACTTCGGGTTACTTTCGATTTTTCTATGCTCCCGGTGCAGCCACTCATCTGGATTACTTGGGAGTTCACGTGACATGGATTTCTGCACCTTGGCTCCTTTCCATTTTTGTTAATATGCTTCCATGGGAAAGCGGTAAGATTTAAAGTTATCAATGCAAGTTCAGTTATTTTATAGTTATTTCACTAAAAAAAATGCTTTGTTTTGAACACTCTGCACTCTCTTTGTTAGAAATCATGTTTACCATGTAACGGATTTCTTGGTCTCTAGTTCTTCGCATTTGGGATGTGATTCTATTCGAAGGAAATCGTGTTATGCTATTTCGAACGGCCCTTGCTTTAATGGAGTTATATGGTATTGAAGTTTTATATTTATAAAATATGTGTGGATGATGAAATCAGAAAGCAGTCTGGTAACGTGAAATTTTACTCTAGGCCCTGCGTTACTTGCAATTAACGATGCTGGCGATGCCATCACTTTGCTGCAATCCCTTGCTGGCTCAACGTTTGACAGCAGCCAACTTGTATTGACTGCCTGCATGGGTTTCTTAGCCGTGACTGACTCTAAATTACATGAGTTGCGAGAAAAGTACAGATCAGATGTGCTACTGGTTGTTGAGGAAAGAATAAAAAGAGGTCGGGTTTGGAAAGATTCAAAAGGACTTGCATCTAAGCTGTACACTTTTAGGCACGATCATGATTCGCAGATGGAAGAAAATAAGCCTGCTGAAGATTCAGCTGATGGAGATGCATCTAATCTGGATGAATTGCTCTCTAGCCTAAATGTAGATTCGAATATCGATTCCCGACCAGATCTTCAGGAGAGGGTACTTTTAATTAATTCATTTCCCAAGTACTTTTAATTAAAACTTACTCAACTTATTTGAGGGTTCTAAAAATGTTTTCACTTTTAAGTAATTGATAGATATGAATAATCCTTTGAAGTTTCAATCATTAACAGTTTATTTGCAGGTTGATTGGATGAAGGTTGAGTTGTTTAGGTTGCTCGAGGAAAAAAGAGCTGCTGTACTCCGGTTAGTATATTCTACCATCCTCGGTTATATTTTCATTTTCATTCGTGATAGCTATGGATGAAATTGCATCTTGTGGAAGTAGAGATATCAATCCGCTTCAAGAATTAAGATAACTGGATTCTGATATTGTCGAAATGCTTCTATAACCTTTTTACTTGTAACTGTGGCTCCCGTTGTTTTCCAGAGCTGAGGAGCTGGAGACAGCACTTGTGGAGTTGGTCAAGGAAGATAACCGACGAGAATTGAGTGCAAGGGTATATGCAAACTTATTTGTTACAATTTGGTATACCTGCCCGTATATGATTTGGTCAATGAATATACTTCTCTTACTGCACTGTAAGTTTTGGGTTACTCAAGCTGCTTGCAGGATTTGAAGTTTGCTAATATTGCTGCAGATTGAAGAGTTGGAGCACGAGATAGGCAAACTACACCAAGCTCTTGCCGATAAGAAAGAACAAGAAGTTGCAGTGAATAAGGTATAATTTTGCCTCTTCTCTAATGCTTTTTTTTTAACATTGGCTTAACTCTTATTCTATTACAAGTCCTCAGTGATTTTTAGGTTCCACATGCTACAGGTTTTGTTGCAGCTGGAGCAAGAGCAAATGATAACCGAAGAAGGACGTAAACATGCAGAACAAGATGCAGATGCCGAGAGAATGGCAGTTGCTATGCTTCAGGTTCTGATCTGCTCTAGGTGTCTAATCTATCACAGATGATGTTAAACTATAGGTTTCATCATTTTCTGTAGGATTGAAAGATAAGTCGAAAGATATTCGAGTATGTGCCAATCAGGAATTTACTCCTGTTTTTCAGTTGAGTTTCATGCTAGGAGACATTCTTGTTATGCTAGGAGCTGATGTTTGTTCTATTCGTATAAAGTGAAGTTTGCAGTTCATTTTTCTTTTTGGTCTTCTTTCTTTGGTGACTATATTGATTCTCAGTCGAAGGTATTTTGCAGGAAAAATACGAGAAGGCTATGGCTTCTATTGCTGAGATGGAGAAGAGGGCGACTTTGGCAGAATCAATGCTGGAGGCTACCATGCTAAGTGATTCTGGCAAAACTAAATCACCATCTTCTCAGGAGTAAGAAACGTTTTTAAGCTTCATTTTCTTTTAACTTTCATTTATTTTATGTACGAAAAAAAAAAGAAAAGAGAAGTCTATACATGGATGTAGTTGGTATCTTATAAAGACGGCTTGCTTTTGCAGGACTCAGCTAGACAGTGCTAAAAGAAAGGTGGGGGACCTATTGGCATTGGGACTTAGATGGCGTGAAAACAGCAAGGTAAATATTTTACATCGCCAATTCTCCATGTTTCGGCAGGTTGAAATGTTTTATCCAACTGTTTTCCAATCTCTTCAGAATAGAGTTAATGGTGCCTGCAATTGTTCCAACATTTTCTCTCAGGACAGTGTTGCATATCTATTTCCTTTTCCTTTTTCCTTTGACATGGCAGGGAAAACACAAGGAGTCTACCGAGTCCGAATCCAAAGCAAGCACCCACCGCAGAGGGAACTTTAGTCTCGGGTAGCCCCGGTGCCATGTTATCCTTTCGGCTTATGCTTCCACAGCTAAGCAAGCCACTACCATGCGTATCTTTTGGTTTTTAATTGCTCTTTTTACCTTATTTGTAGTTGATGAATATACTTGTAGGGGAACAAAGGGATCTATTTGTAGAAAGTCTCAATGTAGAAGTTGATTGATAATCAAACGTGCAGCAGCATAATATACATTGTTTGGTAAATAAAATTTTTATTTTTGGTATGGAAAATATTGAACCCCATAACCATTGATTCTATCATTTTGTTGAGATTTTATGCACATTCAGTGTGTAAAATATCATTGCCTGGAAAGAAGGATCTTAACAACAAACATGGTTGCTGATAAAATTGTGCTTTTGTTCTGCAAGAGTTGAGCAGAATTTGATAGTGGGATAGGATCACAGAGAACCCCTAAACTATAAACTGAATATCTAAACTCCAAACCCTAAAACTAAGGTGTTTGTGGAAACTTTTTATTTCCACCGCCAGTGCATAGAATATTTTGTCATATATATAAGTGATATTTTGATAATAAAAAAAGGCTGACTAAAACTCTAAATTTTTAATCCTAAAACTCTAACCCTAAACATTAAACCTTAAATTCTAAACTCTAAACACTAAAATTAACAAGTTCGTCAATAGAATGAAACATTAGGTCTCTTAAACAAAGTCAAGGGTCGAATCCTGTTATTATGAGTGGAGCAAACTAAGGGCCTGTTTTTGGTTGCTTTTGGCAACCAAAAATCACTTTTTTAAGTGCTTTTAGTTAAAACATGCTGTTTTTGGTTGCTTTTAAAATTAGCTTTTCCACCCAAACCAAGAAGCTGGATTTTATAGCTTTTTGGTTGGAAAAGCTAGTTTGAAAATAAAATTACTTTTTTACCCTTATTATTTAATTATAATTTATTGTTAAAATAATGTTTATGCATACATAATTGTAAAATAATATATAATTTATAATATTTATATTGAAAATAAAATTATTTTATTTGTACTTTATTTTATATTTATTATTAATGTGTAAGTGGTATGCCCGTATATAATCTAGAATGTACTTTATATTTTCAAATTAAATTTTATAAAAAAATTAATTTTTTTATTATAATTGAAATTGATTTATTTCATAAATCATAACATTAATTAATTTGAAGAATCACTCAAATTTACTTTTACTTTTCAATATCATGTCTAAAATAGACATTTTATCTCCTTAAAATCACTTTTTGACATCAATGACAAACACTAACCAGCTTTTCAAAACTACTTCTCAACAGCTAGTTTGAAAATCACTTTTGTCACCACACTTTTTAAAAGCAACCACAAACTAAGCCTAAGTTGGAGTGTCACTCCATTATGGTCTCTCTAACATCCGATATGGATTAACTGATAAATAAATCTTACACCAATAATTATAACAAAAATAATGGATATAATATATGTTATAAAAAATAGAGTCGCGTCAATGCAGAATTATATATTAAAATGTTCAGCATATATGTATAAAGTATCGGATATTATCCACATATATGATATAGAGCAACATAAGCTACGTAATCTGACATAAATATAACCCAAAAGTTTAGGATCCTGAAAAACTGAAACAAGAGTGTAGCTAATGATAGTAGATGTGCAAAGTGTTTACTTATTATCTGATAGAAAAAATAAACTATTAAAGAAAAAACAAAAGGAAATAATGGCCGGAAACAACTCTATAGCTTCTTCATTATGTTATCATCATCGCTTGACTTCGACTGCAGGCACGTTGGAATCAGGATCGCGATCGGAGGCAGCTGCATGATTTGTGTTCCTAAGTGGCATCTCATGGTTATGTTTACCTTCATATGTTGTAATGAAAGCTCTTGGATCATCCGATGCTCTTTCTACGTGCTTCCGCACGTTGCATTTTAGATTAGTGCATCTGTAGTAACTCCTGCAACCAAAATTACCATAACCAGTAAGAAAACAAGGGCAAAAACTAAATGATCAGCATATATTAGCAGCTCCAGTTTTAATGGATATCAATCATGTCTGAAATCAAACAATCCATTGTAGTTTTTCGGAAATCTTGAGGTAATTTTCGATATGGCCTATGAGGAAGCTGTGATCATTGCTTTGTTTCAACAGACAACCTTGAGGTCCTCTATATAATGTGTGTAAATATGTATGCATGTACGTACGTACGTATGTATGTATGTATATGAAGTGTACAATTTCAACCTGGGGTATGAATTTCCCTTCACCACCTTCTGCCCATATTTTCTCCATCGAAAGCCGTCTCCGATAATCTCAGAATCGGTAGAACTCTGCACTACCACAGGAGGTTCCTGTATGCATTCCTCTAAGGTGCCCACTTCACTTGATTGATTCTCACTTTTCCTGAAGAAAACAGATCACAGTTATTCAACATAAATAAGGGGTTTAATTTCAAATTTATTAATGCTTTCGGGTTAAGAAAATCATGTTAAGTCTTGGAACGAACAATAAATTTTGTATCATCTATGTTTCTTACCTTCTTTTACTTCCAGATTCATCATCTGCTCCCTCCTTGCTTCCATCCTCGCACTCCCCACTAAGACCAACGGAAGTTTCGGAAGTTCCACCGGCATTAACAGCTCCGGTTGTAACATGTTCATAAGGTAGTAGAGCTTTGCCTTGATAAGCCGGAGGAATCGACAACCCGACTTCATTATGATTTTCAACTCTATTTTCGGTACCTTCATTCTTTTCATTATGACTATTACTCCAAAAGTGCATATTGTTGGCATCTTGACCAGTTCCATCAGAACTAAATCCCAACCCTTGGGATGAGTTTCGTTTCGGAAGCTGAGGCTTTGAATGGTTATGTTCCCCCTTGTAAACAATTTCAGCTATTTGGCCATCAAATGATCTTTCAACTTTCTTCTTTACGGGACAATTCGGATGTGTACACTTATAGTAGCTACGCGGATATTCACTTCCTTTCACTTGTTTCTGCCCATATTTCCTCCAATTATAGCCATCGTACGAAGGCCGGTCGCTATTTGCCACTACAGGTAATACTTTCATGTCCTCATCCATGTTCTGAGATACCATCTTTGATGGTTCACTTGTCTGATCTGTTTCTGTATGTGATGGAGTACTTTGATAAAGATATGGTCTAACTCGGGTTATCGTTTTCTCCTGATTTGCGTACTCGGCTGGTGCCTCCATTGATTGCAGTGTTGGTTCATTGCTAGCACTGAGATTTCCCTGCAAAAAATTAAAAATAATGAAGGATCATCTCTACGAGTATGGCATAGATAATGAGCATCCGACCGGACAAACTGTCAAACTGACCATGTTTGCTAATAGAGAAACAGTAGTCTTTGATACAAGCTTCGCCTGTGGTTTGTATACCACCGTAGTGTTGAGATCAGATTTGAAAACCTTATCCGACGAGTTAGAAGCGCCTAGTCCCGACTGCTCTGCCTGAAACCATCCAATGATGAAAAGATGAGAGGTTGAAACATCTTGAAATGAGAAAGATATCCAGAAGAAGAGAGAACCTGGGAAGACATGGTAGCTGATGGAGCACGATTGACAACCGGCTTGAACCTCATCGTCTTCGGCCTAATTGCAGGTACTATGTTTTCAGAACAGACATTAGGGGGTGAAGCCTTAATAGCCCCTCCAAGGAGCTCCGAGAAAGACTTAAAACCAGAGCAAGTAGGCCTCGAAGCTACTGGTTTAGCTATGACTATCCTCTCTGCTTCTGTAACCTCCATTTCAGTAAGTGTGTATATATATCATATATGGACCGATTATGTTTTACTTGAGCATAATGTGCCTTGGAAACCCAATTTATGCCACCACTCGATACTCAGTTAAGCCGGATAAAAGACGATGAACGGAAGATCTGTTAGAGATCACTCTGTCAGTAATTTGCGGCTCAAAATCAACACATTCAGACCTGAATGCTGCAGGTTTTTATATAAACAGAAGATTAAATTGACAAGAAATGTTAGAAATGGAAGCTATATGCATATGAGTTTGTGTTTGCAAAATGAGATGGATTAATCCTCTAAGCAAAACAAATGCACACACATACATACATACATATATATTTATACATACCAGAAAACAAGAACCATTTGCAGCATCCACTTAATTTTTCAGGATTCCAAAACCAACTTTTGGAACAAATAAATGTGAGATGAAATATACTGAACTTCCAATTTTTTTTGTCCTTTTCATAAAACAATTTCCTAGTTCATTTCCCAGATTTTCTAGACAAGGATGCTCAAACATTTGCAACAAATAATCACAAAGGCTTCACCTCAATACTATTTAGAAGATAACTTTCTCCCATGGTAATAAGGATTTGCTTGAAAATTTATTAATCAAATGTTTGAGATTTATAACCATTTTCTTAAATTAACAAAATTTTCATCAGTCACTCCCTTACCATCCTTCGTACTAAGCAGAGCCTGAAATTTAGGTTATCTGAACTAAACCTAGGAAACTATTGATCATAAATTAAGATAAAGTTTTATTTTTTCTTTTTATTTCCTATATGACCATAAATTAAGAGACGAGAAACAAAGACAACATAATTTTATTACTCAGAAACTCCTTAGCAGGAAGCAAAACAAGAATATCTGCATATATATATAAAAAAATGAGTGAAACCAGCATAATAAAGAACTTGACCTCGAATAACGATAAACCTTAACCAGTCAGCAGTTGAAATATATACCAGAAATTATGATTCTATCAGTTCTTGATTCTTCACCTTATTAAGGGAGGGACAAAAACGAAACAGCTTTGCAGACAGGAAAAAAAGGGTCTAAGTTGAACATGTTTTCATTGAGTAATTTTCAGACAAGGGTAAAACATAAGATCTTCAATGTCTGTTTAGTTTCTGAAACTGAGACTGTGAGGGAGTTCATAGTTTTTGTTTACTAGAGAAAAATAAAATCTGAGGAAAGGTAGCTAAGGTTAGTAAAGTGTTTTTATTTTTATTTGGTTTAATACATTTTTCGTCCTAAACTTTACATGTTTTCTCAACTTGTCCCTTTAAACTTTATTTTGATCACTTTTATCCCTTAATGTTTTCGTCGTTACTCATATTGCCCCTTCAGTAAATGCCAGACCAACATCTTTGTTACTCAGATTTACACTGCCTCAACCATAAAATAAAGGGTTAGAAGTTAGAACACCAAAACCATGAAGCAAAAAGAATGTAGCAAAAAAATAGCATGAAAAAAATAATAGAATTAATATTTTTTAGTGGTACTACGAATCTCTCCATAAACTGGGTTGGTGGATTACACGGGGGGAGAGAGAGTGACAACTCTGCCAACTAACTGTCTCTATGTTTATTTTGACTGTCCGATACCATACCATTGCTTTCAAGTTTTTCATCATCAAAATGCAAACTCTGGCCCACCTCCCCCATCTCAGCGCGTGTAACACAATATAACATTGGGTAAATTATAAATAGCTCACTCGGTTACTAGTACGATTACAAATGGATCACCTAATTTCAAAAAGTCACAAATGAGTCACTCAATTAATTAATTGTCACAAATAGATCATTGGGTTGTTAAATATGACACATCTTTCTTGTATAGAATATTTTATTCATTAAAAATATTAAATTTCAAAAAGATAATCAAATTACTCAATTAATTAATTGTAACAATCAACTCATTTAGTATTGTATTAATTGTCGCCGGCCATTGTATAATGAAACTCAATTTTCACTATAAAATTTACTTTTGATCTTTTTGTTTGATTCATCGAATTAGATTCTTAAGAATCTCTCTTAAAGCCATGAAATCAGCTCAAAACTTTTTAAACTTTCTGAACCTCAATTTACGTTGTTCATTGTCAGGTGGGTTCTATCTTGAGACATGTTCTTCCTCTCACCAACGAAAGACTTCACCGTTTGGATCATCGAATAGATTCATTGATCTCTAACAAATCCAAAAGCCGAAGTAGGTTTTCTTTTATGTTTAATTTGGTAACTTGTTATTGACTTTTGAAATTAGGTGGTATGTTTTTAATTTTATTAATAATTTAGTGATTTTCTCGTGATTTTTTGCAATTGGATAACTATTTTAAATAGTTTTAAGGTAATTACTATGTAGTAGTTGTTTATAATTTTTTTTTAAATATAGTTGCTTATAGTTTTTTTAAACTATTTAATAATATACAGACACTTTAAAGACAAAAATACTTGAACTCATATCTCCCAAAATAAACATTATACTTTTTTTTCACTAATACCATTCATTATGTTTTAGGCGCCAGGCTTGTCTTCATGCTAAAAGACTGCTTAGCCCATGGTATTTTTACGTGCATGTATTATTGAGAAGGGCGAAAGAGCCAAAAGCTTGGGAAATTCTCAATTTGTAACGAACACCTATAAAACATTATTATTATTTTTCAAAAAATACTAAATTGAAGAGTATGAAATACATTAATTATACCTAATGATAAAGGTCCATCTTTTTACATTAATGGTTTTTTAAAATACGTAAATATTTTTTTGACCAATAAAAAATATGTTAGATTACATTCAAGGTAAAAAAGTATAAAAGAATCACACAACATTGAAAAAAATCAACTGTGAGTAAAATAAAAACAATAAATTTTGAGGGGTATAAAAAACATGACAAACAAACCCTATCACTTTTCAGAAAAACTTGCATAATAGTTTTTTAAAAGAAATCTAACAACCTACTACTTTGAACTGAACGTTTTATAAAGAAAGTAAATTTTTTCGCTGTTAATTTTTGACATATCGACAAAACCACAAAAGATAATCATAAGCATCACAGACCACCAATCTTCGATATTAAGAATATTCACTGATAATCGTCATACGAACGTTAAACTGCTGTAAAAACAAGTAACAATGTCACAAAGACAGAATAAAACTGCAATAGAAGCAGATAGAAAAACTGCCATAAAACATATGTGATATGAGTCTGTCAAAGCAAAACAAAGAACAAGAAAATAAACTTAAAAGTAAAACATTCATCAGCGAAAATAAATTTATTTATATACAAAATTAGCAAGACGGCCAAAAGCCGCTGTCGATAGTTTTAGAAAAACAAATTTAGGCATAAGAAATTTTGTAGATGTGAGAGAGTGGAGATATAACCGTTGCAGAGCAGTGCACTAAAATATATATTATTAAAAACAATTGGAAGCATAAAATACGTAAATATTATTCAGATATATTTTGATTTGTGATATATGAATGTGGATTGAATATGATTACAATTGTAATTTTAAAATCAAAATTTTCTATATAAAAATCTTAGCAAACTTTCTAAAATGATAGTAACAATTAGTTAGGGATATGCAGTTTGTCATTTTGTGATGTTAAAAACAAACATATAATACATTTTCACTTCAATTAATGGTAAACTTATTTTTTATGAAGATAAATAAATTGATTTTTAATAATAATATACGTGTTTGGAATGTTAGTTTGTAAGAGAAATACCAAATATTGTGGTTGGGTCATGGGTGGGCAGCTGCAGCTGTTTCCACCTTTTCAAACCCAACTGACTGGTAGTTGTGTTCTGTTCCTCACGTGTCAGGGATGACGTGTTTTTTTATTTATCAAACAAATTTGATTTGATTTTTTCTGGTATAGCTCATATTTATTTTATGGTTAATACTTGATATTCATGATTTTTTCTTCTAATAATATCGCTTCTAAGATTCGAATTTAATTTTTTTTTAGAGTACAATATGCTTTGTTATTACACAAAGCTTTCTGGTAAATTTAATTTGAAATTTTAGGGTTTAGGGTTTTATGTTAGGGTTTAGGGGTTTAGTATGTAGGGTATATAATTTAAAGTTTATGGTTAGAATTTAGAGTTTAGAGTTTAGGGCTTAGGGTTTAGGGTTTAGGTTGCTAGGGTTTGTGATTTAGATTTTAAATTTTATAAAAGGATTGTGTAAAAAAAATTTACACAGTTTGTGCATCAAAATAAAACCCTTTTAATAAATAGTATTGAATGAAAAAAAAAGTAACTATGACTAGACCAATTAATGGATATGAAATATCACAACTTTTTAACTATCATAATAAATACATTACTTTAAGCTATTAAAAAGTTATTTAAGATTTGTTCAAAAAAAGGTTATTTGAGAAATAATGAGAGAGGTCCAAAATTTCACTAAATACATAACTTTTGTTCAAGTATAAATTGAAAATTTATTATTGTTTCCTTTATCAGCGTTCAAGACCCAGAGTCAAGACTTATTCATGGTTACTTGAAATTTAAGTGTGTAATTTCTCAACTAAGGTCATAAATGTTTCCTTTCTAGGTTATTTAATTCTCTTTTATGCAACTGTAATCACATGTAAATAACAATGATAAACGTATAGAAAAATAATAGGTAAAAATTATGTTGCAGTGATACGGATACATCTATAGAAACGGAGACGAAAAACGACAATTTTTAAGATTACAGATTACAGTAAGGGTACGTCAAATATAAAATAAATTTTATATTAAAAAAATATAAAAATAAAGTCATAAAAAATTTATTTGAATATAACATCACACATACTTATATAATACATTTCTAGTTGAATCATGTGAGTAAAAGAAAATTGAAAAGGAAGAAAGAAAAAGACAACAAAGGGGTGGAGGAATAGAAAAAAATACTTGCATGTATCCAAGTCATACTCAATATTGTTAAATACATAAATAAAGGAGAGGAAAGAAAAGGTTTACAGAAATGAAATGCAGTTCACCGAGTCAACATCATCGAATAGTCTACACCAAGGTCTTCTCATAATTAGTGGACCAAATATTGTTGCAGTATCAGCAAGGGGGTTAAGTTTGCTATCTCTTGATCTGACTTGTGTTCCTGTTCACTATTTGTCTCGTGATTTAGCTTCGGATGCTGGATCATTTTTGTTCACTGTTTGCCGCATAAATTGCCCTCGGATGCTGCGAGGACGTTGTTCTGCTAGTTGTTTCCTGCTTTGGTACCGAACCTGAAAATATCCGAAAGAAAAATTTACTAATAGTCTGACATTAATGAGTTCCAATTGTTTGATAAAAATGTTGCATTCTAACACTGGTCTCCCAAACAATGAATTGTCTTCACAACACAATGGGAGTAACCAGGCCCCATATGTGTAGGAAGATTGAAGCAAAATGGTTTTCGTAATACTCCTGTATGTAAGATGTTCATGTCAGAAATAAATGGCATAACATGTGCTAGTGCCTTGAAGATTTTAAAGGCAGACTTTCACTATCTTGTATGTTATTAAACAGCTCAATCTAAGTTACCTTTTTCCGGAAGCATCTTTCTTTCCTCTTCTCACGAAATTTGGTCAAGGCAGCTTCCCTATGAGCAGACTTGCTCCGGTCTGCCTTACTCCCACTCCCACTACCACTCCCACTAGCATCACCGCTTCCGCTTTTCCCAGCTATTCCATTGTCACTTTCCATGTTTGTCCCTAGAGTATTGACTGCTATGCTACTTCCATTTGGCCTGTTGCTTCCATGGTTACTACCTGAGGCACTTCCATTGACACTGTAGTTGGCAGCATTTCCTTCAACAGGTCCACCCAACACATTGGATGATCCACAATGAGGAGCATCTGCAGCCATTTTTTTCAAAGATAAATCTTGATGTTCAGATGGCTGTTCCTGCTGTTGCCTACTGCAGGCAAGATGGTTATGATGATCGTAACGGTCTTGGGGATGATCCATTTGGAGCTCTTGGTCTCCAGGTTGAGCTACCCCTGCTTTAGTAGTTACACCGACACCCCTGTCTAACACAACTTTCTGAGTAGCACTCAAAACATCATTTTTCAGAGGCTGGAAAGTAGAGGATGGATGTGAAGATCCAACTCTGGATGATGCAGCTGACTTGTTCTTCAAAACAGCTGGCTTGGCAAAAGCATTATTAGTTGTGGAGCCCATATCGTTGTTATCGCTACCAACATTTGAGCGTTGATTAGGAAATTCATTAGCCAAATGAGATCGAACATCACAAACTGATTCTTTTCCTGTTTGTTCTAAATTATTATCAAGTGCAGATGAGATTCTTCCAATGTTGACCACCGGAACCTTATTTGCATTTAGCGATGTGTTATACCTGCAAGCGATAGACATAACAGTCAAAACTATTCATAACTCAACAAATCTTTAAAGAGCACTTCTCTGTGATTCAGTTAATTGATGTTCATATTTGTTAGCCCCTCGGTTCCCTCCCCTCCTTTATACCTTGAGAAGGCAGAAGAGTCTGAGCGTCTCAAAACATTTCGCTCATCTCTAACCACATTACCATCATCTTTAACTCCTCTAAGTCTCTTCAAGCCGAGTTCAATACATGATAGTTCCTTGGAATCATTGACGGTTTTATCATTGCTGTCCGAGATCTTGGAAAGTCTGTTTGAAGCCTCACACTCTGCAGTTTCCTTCTCCAGATCAGTAGTCTTGGAGGTGATGCCATTTTGAGTAGCAGCTTCAGACTTCAGTTTGCAAGATGGACTTTCACTATTAAGGTCCAGCTTCCTTTTATCAATCTGTTCATTAAATTTACTGGAACCCAACTCAGTTAGGTTAATTTGTTTTGTTCCAACTGTTTTGATTGGGACCTCAACTGCACTATTTAGTTGTAAATCTACATTCCTCGGCATGCCTATATCCAGGTCTTTTCCCAATGCAACGTTGTCTGAAATAGAAAGGGTCAGGAAAAAGAAAAAACCGAAAAGAGATTCCATTTTCCTATTGAAGGAAAGAGAAGTTTTTTTTTATGAAAGCTGTTAACCAGGAAGATATATGTTAAGATACACCTAAAATTCAAATTTACCAAGCTGTTCATCTCGTTCTTGGCACTCCCTTGCTGCAGTCACTGGCACCCTTATGTTCCCAGATACTTCTGCATTGGAATGGATAACTTGGGCACATGTACTATCAGGGTGCTCAGCAACTCGATCTCGGTGTGAAACTGGACGGGGGCTGTCAACTTCTGCTGCTTGCTTTGTCCAAGAACTCTGAAAAAAGAGAATACACTAATAGTTTTCCGGCACATATATGTAAAGGTTTCTAATAACTTCTGCAATCTTTTGATCCAATGTTCGAGAGCTATTCAGCTCAAGCATTAAGGATAAGGACATTAGAGGCAAGAGCCCATACACCACAAGGTTTGAAGTGATTAGGAATGTGACTTCTATAGATAATGCAGCCCTAAGTTCGGAATGCATAAGATAGATCATGAAGACTGCCACACATTTTCAGATTAAGGCTCAGTTAAAATTGAGCAAAATAATGAAGTTCTGAATGTTTTAAAATGGATTTGTATGTTGCATGGATATGAGCTACTAAATAAATTTATAAGACTACATGGTTCTCTTAATACATGCATTATTTCCTAAGCAAAGGTTAACATAGGCAGAGCTTAATTGTTAGTTCAATGACTTGTAGTTGCAAATCAGAACTCATTTTATGCTATAGTGGTTTCAGTGAAACATTGAGTCTTCATACTAAACTTGAATGAAAGTTTAAGCCCATTACAATCAAAGACTCAAAAACATGATATCTTTAAATATTATAAATTAATGCATACTGAGATAAAAAAAAAATTACCCTCACTGCACTATGACATAAATTATGAATGGGTATTAGTTTCAGAAATCAAATTGCATATTATGGTTCAACGGAAGATTTCTACACTGCAATACATAAGCTTCTCTACTAGATGTTAACCTCATAAAAATATTCTGCAACCTAAGGGAAAATTTATGATACCTGAGCACCACTCCCATCATCACTGCCATCCCCAACATTTAGATCGATGCTCTCGTTATCTTCCTCATCATTGCTGCCAGAGTTGTCAGATTTCTCAACATTTTTTGATTTCACAGATTTTTGAGTTTGTGTTCCACTCTCACTTCCACTACCACTAGACTGTGGGAGCAAAAAGTTAATCATTCAGCAAAGAAAACAATGAAAATATAAAATATAATCCAATTCTCTCTCCCTCTCCCTCTGCTTCCTCATTTTTTTTTATAAATAATACAATTCCCTCTCTTCTGCTCTTTTTTTTCTTTTGCATTTTCACCCTTTAGAGATGTATGGATTTAGTACAATAACATAATAACAAAGGTGTATAATTAGAAATTATCCCAGTTAACACCAGTCCTATAACATTACCGTCTTCATACAATTGAAAATTTCTGGTTTCAAATATTTTTACCTATTGCTTGAAAATGAAACATGAAACAATAAGAAAAGCTGGCTAGTACCATAGGTTTCCAATCTCTACTAATCACATGCAGTCTAAATCTGAAGTACAAGTTAACAACTCACACTATGGCATCTCCTCCAAACATGCTGCCAAAGGTTCTTAAGCTCATTCTTTCGAATAGGCTTCACTAAAAAGTCAACAGCACCTTTCGACAAACACTTAAAGACTACATTCATCGAATCCTGAGGTGACATCACTGCATGCAGATCTCATCAAAATTAGAAGTTGAAAGTATCTACTCGAGAGGTCTCAAAGTGAAAGCAAGAATAAGAAATTCCAGAACAGTTAACAAAAAGTAGCAGAGACTGGAGAACGTACTGATCACAGGAATGTTTTTATGTGTTTTGTGGTTCACAATCTTGCTCAAAAGAACAATGCCAGGTAAGCCAGGGGTAACCACCTCAGTCAACACAAGATCAATGTGATTGGTCAAATCTTCTAGTATCTTCCAGGCTTGTAACCCATTAGCAGCTTCAATAACTGGGAATAAAAAGTTAGTGTTTCAGTTGGCAGAGGCACATAAGCTCCTATATTTCATCAGATAATTGAGAAGTCAGAATTCTGGAATAGAATGCCTCTCGTATAAAAGGAAAAGAAGAAAGAACTTAATATGAAATACCTGATAAGATCTAAATAGGCATCATAAAATTTCATTGACAGGATCTAACCAAATATTCAAGTATATGAAGCTATGAACGGATAAAATGCAAAATACAAATAAGATAAATTCTGTCCACAAATGCTATCACAAGCGGGATTAGGCTTGGCTTAATTTGATTCTCAACAGGAAAAATACAAAAAAAACTAGTAATATTTTCAGGTTTTGTAGTTAGAGAGGCTAATTATCAAATCAATTTAGTTGAGAAATCAGCTCCCGTTCTGCGTGGCATGAAATATCTGGCTATTCAAAAAAAATGAAATATCTGAAGGTTGCAAGCATGAGAAATTTCATTATTTATAGAATCATATAGAATATCCTCCAAACCTTGATACAGTTGTGCCAAGATAATTCTGAGGCACATAGTTACAATTTTGTATCTCTTCAGCCAAAGAAAAGTAAAGCAAAATTGTTTTGTTTTACAATCCTAGAAAGACTTTAATCACTAACCTTCGTAACTGCAATTGCGCAGAAGTGCGGTGACAACATGACGAGTAGAATCATCATTTTCTACAAGCAAAACAGTAACTGTTCTTACATGCAAAAATCTCTCCCAGCAACATGTTGCATTTTGAGGCTGTTGCTGTGGTATTTGCACCACAGCAGGGGGCCGGAGGCCCCGAACAGCCCCCAAATGACCATCTTTTACATTTTCTGCAGTCTCGTTAACCTTCAGGTCATCTCCTTCCAGCGTCACGTGTTCCTCAGCCACAACGCCATTTGAAGTTATCTTGTTACCATCATATAGCTGATGATTCAGTTCCCGTAACCCTTTGTCTTTGCTATCAACGTTCATCTAGACACTTCCCTGTAAACCAGAACAGAAAAAAGACTGATAATAAGTGGATGGTCTTACACTGAAACAATGAAAATCCTCCAATTTCACTAAACAAATAGTACATAGCTTTGTCTCCGAGAAGCCAAACCTCAAAAAATGCACACAGATCAACCTAAAACATGAGCAAATCACAAAGGAGTTCCATAATTAAAAGTAAAATAAATCACCACTGGAAAAAAAATAACTCCGGTTATTCTTCAGTGACCAACTCCATGCTCCCTAGGCAGCTTTCACCCTGTAGAAAAAAACAGAGCACCAATCAAAGTAATCCACCATTACCCAACCTTTAAATTCAGTCCAAGATATATTTCCTCGTTTTAAGGAAGAATCTCAGCGATCTAGAAAACAAGCTTAATTTTACACATAAACATGTAACCACAAAGTAATTTCAAATAGTCTATATTACATAAAATTTAAAGACTTCTAGGCCAAAACCCTAAAAATCAAGCAACGATAAAACTGCTCTTAATGCTAAAGCAAAGCTTTTTTCTACAGCCAATGAAAACCTAATCAAAAGATCTAAAGAATTGTAGAACTACTAAACTTAAATAAACATTATTTCACAGCTCTTCAAAGTAAAAGAGAATCTCAAATCTACGGTGGAAAAAGTAATGAATTCAAAGAAATTATTCAAACTTAATAGAAAAAAATCTAAAGAACTTACAGGTGGTAGAAACGAAGAAATCCCCGCCAAAGCTTCAACAAACCTCCATTGTTGAGCTAGATCAGAAACATGTTTGAATTTAAAACATTTCGCAAAAATTAAGGCAGAAATCAATTTCAGAGAATTTTCAGCAATTACAAAAAAATTCCTGAACTTATTAGTTTAGAAGAAAATAATTTGACTGCCGGAGGAACAGAGTGAATCGGAAGAGAAACCGCGGACCTTTTGTTTAGGAGACGGGATGAGCGTAAAATATAGCATTAAATCAAGTTGTAAGAAGAGTCCAAGGATGATGACGTGGATAAAATGGACGTTCAGGAAATTCCACGTTGGATGAAGATTCTTCCACGTGGCTAAAAATTTGGGGGACAAAGGATGGCTGAGCTGGACAAAATCAAAAGCCGAGAGCTCGGGTATCTCAATAGCATCTTTAAAGATCTTAGAGATCTAACAAGCGACACGTGGCGCGTGAACATGGAGGGGGAATATCGAGACGGAGGGTTAACGTCGTTTTCACGGACGTCAAAGGAGATGCTTCTCATATTCAAAGTTCAACCGATCCATTGGTTTATATTAAAAGGTCGGTCGTGACGGCGTTAAACTTTTAAAATATGTGGATATGATATGACTAGATTAGCCTTGTTATTACAAAAATGACAAGAGCAAAGCTCATCTTTTGTCTTGTTCTTACTCGACTAATTACCACGTGGCAGGTACTGTTATGTAAATAAAAGGGTAAACGATTAATTCGGCCATTAAACTATTGGTTAATTACGAAAAGTTACAACATAATTATTCACAATAGCGAAAAGTTACAAAAATAATTACTTAGTCATTAAGCTTTGCTAATCTATTAATATGAAATGATGACGAAACAGTTAATTCAATGGTTAATGTTTAAATTGGTTTTTAAATTATAATTGAAATATTATTTTGGTACTTTTAGAGTTTTTTAATGATAATTACAGACAAAAAAAATTTAAAAATTTGAAAATGTTTTTGTAATTAGAAAAAATATTTCTAAAATTGTAATTATATAAAACATTTAAAAATATAAATTATAAAAAATCTAAAATGCTTAATATTGTAAAACAATCTTATTTAGAATAACATCTTTTATCATAACTCAACTCAATCTAACATTTTTTTTCATTTTTTACAATCGCTTTCTAAAATTACAAAGTGTTACCTATAGTTCAAATTTCGCAAAAAAAATATTGGATGGCATTGCTTTTTTTTTTTTTGCTTTTTTTTTAGTAATTATGAGAATTGTTTGTAATTTTCACATGATAATCCAATAAGCATTTTAACGAAAACTCAATTTAGTACATTTTTCTCTAAGATGTACCATACATTAATTCAATATCACACACTCCTAACAATAATTTGTCATCAATTAACCAATATTAATCTCAATAAATTAGTGTCGTTTCAATCCATGTTAAACTTGATCATGAACATTTTTTTAAAAAAAAATTAATACACAAGTTGTGTAAGTTTACACATGTTTGTTAGATTTAGGGAGTATGGTGTTATTTTCAGAGTTTATGATTTAGAGATTTAAGTTGTAAGATTTAGAATTTAAGGTTTAGGGTTTAAAATTAAAGTTTTGATAAGTGCTCAAAAGTCATATTTTCACCCTTTTTACATGGCAATTATTGCTTAACCTACACTCATTCGAGTGACATTATGACCTTATATGCATTAATTACACGACTTTTACCTTTGACCCTGATATTTAATTTATTTGATGAAAATATATTGTTTTGATGCATGTTTAGTATTTGCAGAGATTTACTCACTGCCGGGGGCAAGTGATGTCGAGCGGGCAATGAAGAAAAGGAAAGATGATGCAGAACGAGCTCGGGACAGATCCAGATCAAGTCAAACCAAAGATGATAACTTCTACTAAAAGAAGCTGAATTATGAAGAGGAAGCCTTATAGAGTAGATCCAGTGACAGACCCCTGCCGAGGCAACAAATATTTTCTGTCGAGGTAATGCACAGACCAACTTGTCGGAGGGCAAAGCATGTAAAGTGGTAACCGACTTGAAGAACATAAAATAATAGATTTTTCTACACACTTTTCATGGCAACCAGAGCACAAGCAGACGGTGAAAACCTATAAGGAAAGTTAAAGATGAAATTCGACCAAAGTGAATAAAGGCATTAAAATTAAAGACATTCACCTCTTTAATGAAGACAAGTCCAAGTCCAACTTAACTTTCTATCCAAGAAGGACTTTGCCCTACTCCTTTGCCTATTTAAGCAATGCTTGACGCAAGAAGAGAAAAAGACGAGAGTTGAAGAGCAAAAATTGAGAGGTTGAGATTAGAGTTTAGTCGTGTGTTCTCCACGTTCATCATGTTCTAAGCTTTTTTAGGGTTAGGATTATTTTACTTGGTAATTGTGAGAAAACAATTATACTTTGTTTAAGTTTTTAATGCAATTTAGTTCAAGGTTTGCTTATCCTTGGCATTGATTTTATTCTTGCAATCTCATCGAGAGAGAGTATTATAAGGTTATCAATTTGTTTAATATCGAGAGAGTTAAACTCAAGAAACGAATAAACATGATTTTCATCCCAACGATGTAAGCTAACTCAGCTTAGAGATAAGTTAGAGTTTCAACGGTTAAGAGAAGCGCGAGATTAGTTGGTGTTCATCCTTGGTTCACGCTGAGAGGTATTATCAAGGCCTTCATATCAACACGATTTCGACTTAGAGATAAGGAGTCATCGAAGCACGCTTTGCCGAACCTTGACATTGCCTACCGACTAACAAGAGATTATCGAGGCAGCACATCTTATTGCCGCGGCAGGGACGAAGGTCACTGTTGAGGCAGTTTGGTGATTATTGCATTCAAAGACCGAGACGAGTCAATTGCTTTCCACACTACGACGAAATCTAATTCGGCTCATTCTATCATCTTGATTTCTCAATCTTTATTTACTTGCTTTAGTTTATGATTTTTAGTTTAGTTAAAATTTAAAATTCTTTTACTTGTGTTTTTATTTTTACTTTTTTTTTTCAGTGCGAGAAGATAATTAAAGGAACCCATCCCAATCCCTATGGAGACGATACTATAATACTTATCATTATATTACTTGATACGTGTACACTTGCACTAATTGCGGAGCACCTATTACACGCAACAAGTTTATAATTTAAGGTTTAGTTTTAGTTTTAAAATTTAAAGAATGATTTGTGTAATATTTGTATATTAAAATTTAACTTTTTAAAAATAATCATATTAGCGAAGAGCGTCATACAATGCAATGAATAAGAAGAAGATGAAGAATAGTAACTAGTCGAGCAAGCACGTTTAGCCGATTGGTCAAGCTACTCATTTTTATTTCCTCGTATTCCCTTAGGTCATAGGTTTTATACCCGCTAGGAGCATTTTCCTTCTTTCCTTAAAGTCTTATCTCTCCCCTCCCCTCCCCTCTAGGTAAGATTAGAAATAGGGATGGCAATAGAGCAGACAAGTTTTAGATCGCCTCGAACCCGACCCGAAAAATTAAAAGTTCAACCCGACCCGACCTGAATGCAATATATTTTTATCCCTGACCCGACTCGACCCGATATAATAAAAGTATAAATTTGACTCCGACCCGACTCAAAAACTTTAGTAAAAACTCGATTAAACTCGACCCACCTCAAAAAATTAATAAAAACATTAAATATAACTTATAAAAATATAATAAATATATATATATATATATATTTATAAATAAACTGGGTCGTTGCGGGACGAGGAATTTTCACCCTAAACTTGACCCGACCCAAATCAAACCTTTTTAAAAACTTGATCTGACCCGAAAATTGAAAATTTAAAAGAAAAATCTGACCCTGTTAGGTCAGGTCGAAACTCGCCGGATTCGAGTTTTTTTGTCATTTCTAATTAAAAATAAATTTAAAATTTGTAAAATAAAAAAGAAAAAGAAAAAAAAAGAATGGTAACTAGTCACAAGACTCGTAACAAATGACTAATGAGGCACCCGAGCTCAAATTCAATATTGTAGGTCTAAGGTATATGGATATAGCCTATAGGGAATGTGCTCTGCTCCTGCCTTTCTTGGGTTCCATATTTAAACATCCTTTAGGGGGTGGCTTCTAAGACAGTCCCATGATAGTGGGTGGTGGAGGGGGTCCTCCTGAAAGGCTCATTTCCCACCACATGCAATGCAACTTGATAAAATCATTGGCACGTGAGTCGTTAAAACCATATTTCACAAATCATGAACCCAAAAACCCTTCGCCAAGGGATCATTGGTCTCTGGAGCAAAGTATTAGAGATAATGTTATTATAAGGGTGTTCAAAAATATCCGACCGACAATCTAAATTTAAAAAGACGAGTAATTTTTTTTAAAAAATTACTCGATTCGGTAAATTTTCCAAGATACAAGCCGAAAGTTTTCTCTTATCGGGTACCTGACCCGACCTAACAATTTTTAATATATATTTTTTTATATTTCAAATTATGTTTTTATTTTAAGTTTCTTATTCCAAAACTAAATTTAAATTCCTAAATTCTTTCTGTTTGTATTCTATACTTTTAAATTTTGAGTTTAATATTTTTAAAAAATATTTTGTGCTTAATATGTATTTTTTTAAATTTTAAAATTTTAAAAAAATATATACGAACCGGATACCCGATTACCTGGGTACCCGGGTTTTACAGGTACTAAAAGTAATAGGCTCGGATACCCGAAAATAATAAGCCGGAACACGGGCCGAACAATAGATATCTGGATGAACCAATACCCAATTTTTCAGGTACCAAAAACCGAGTACCGACAATTAACACCCGGTTATGTCAACCTTTTCATTCAGAATTAGTTTCTGACATTCTATAACAAATGTATTTCTTGCCGACGAATATACCCAAATACCATCATCAGAAAAATTACATTCATACAAAATTATTTCTCTATCTAACAAGGTGGATTGACGAGTTTTAATTTTTTTAATAATTTTTTTTATTGAACTCGTCAGGCTGGTGTAATGAATTTTATTTTTATTAAATTTTAATAGGAGTAACGGAACTTTAAGGATTAAAAAGAAACAAGTTTTAATAGAACTTTTCATATTAGTATGGCGAGTTTTATTAAAAATTAAAAAAGAAATTCACCAGGCAAGTTCAACGCAAAGTGCTAAATTAAGAAATAATTTTGTAAAATACTAGAAATAAGGGTGATATTTGGATAAATTTGCCTTTCTTGCCATCTATGGGTTTGGAGAATACTAAGGTACTTGAAAAGAAGGATCCTAGACCAAAATTGTCTTTCTATTGGAGAGTCTCTAAGTCCCGCAACTTCCTGACAGCAATGCTTCATGGACAAACAGCTTTCACAAAAAAATGCAATTAAATAAGCCTTTCAAGAAGGAGAAAAGCAGGACTATCACACACATGCGTTATGCGTATGTATGTAAATGTGTGTGTATGTGCGTACGTGAATACTAAAAAATAACATGTATATAGTAATTATCTATGGGACTATCTATCTTTGGACTGCTGAAACTATTGCAGTCAAGAGCTGGTTAGTCGCCCCAGTTTGATTTATGCAGCTGTGATAACTTACTGCCTGGGTAATACTACACCCAGCCAGCTCGGCCAGCTGCAAGGATATGCCAAATTCACAATACATAAGAGATCAAGAATTAAGGATCATCAATGAATTTGCACTTATATCACAACTATACTCCGCAGCAAGAAAATATAGTTTTACACAATGATTTTGCAGTTGTGCAAGTATTATTTCTGAAACTTGTTCTTGGGTATGTAAATCTCTCACAAAACCTTCCCTTTGTATCTCCCTCAAATTACGATACAACAGAATCTCCTTGTAAACAGATATATAATAGTCCGACTACGCAAAAGTTTTGAAATATTTATTTGCAAAAAGATGCAAGTTCTTTCTCTTGTGAATGCAAAATTGATAAGCATGCTACTCCAGCATGCAAAGAATACGAAACTCACCTATAAAACTACAGTAGTCTGTAATACTTTATGCTGCAACAGACTGCCTTTCGTCAAACTCATCAAGGTTGAGAGCCTCCAACAACTTTGGCCATGATTCAGGGATACCCCCTGGTAAATTGAATTCCATCAACTTTCCTTGATTTCGGTAGTAATCCTCCAAAGGCTGACTCTGTGAGCAAAATTGGACGCCGACAAACGGTTATTGGTGAAAGAAGAAAGTAGATTAGCAGACTGAAATGAAAATGTTCATTATGATGCACAACATATGAGCATCTAAAAGAAATGTTTAAAAGCAATTCCTAAATAAAAATTATATAACCATCCTGGCTGCTAGCATTTTATTACGATTGATTAACTTCTTTCATTTATTCTAATTCATTTGAGGACCGAAATTTCTATTTTCAACCTAATGATCGATTGGACGGAAATTGATGATGTCTTTCACGTTTTTCATCCAACTAAGGGCTCAATTAGGTGAAAATATGTATTTAAGGGCTTAAATTATTGCAATGAAACAATAAATGTTTGGATGATTATTCCTCTACAGTCAATTAAAAGGTGATAAAAGTTTTACCAGAAAAAAATTAGCAAATTTCCCATTTCATAGGAGAACAAGAAAACCGTTCTAAGTTCTAGCTATACCAATCAGCATGTACATTTCAAGATATTTTTCATGTTCTGCTAACATTTACATGAAGCAAGACTAAAGAACAAACCGATACCTTGTCATTGTATATTCGGAGTCTCTCTTTCACCACTTCTTCAGTATCATCTGATCTAGTTACGAGCTTTGACATACAAGTTGAAGGAGGAAGAAGAGGGGCCATACTAATCCCAGGGCAGCCGTTCTGACCCTTCACATTAATTGAAGCCACGTTGAAATTTTTCCCACACTGACCACAAATTCTTCTACCAAGACATTTCTCAATCAGCACGCTCTCCGGAAGCCTCAAATTCACCACTAAATCAATGTCCGTTACTCCTTTCAATATTTCCTAAAAGACAAATTATTAAGCCAGCTGAGATTGAGCTGAGAAATAGAAATCTGGAAAAAAGAGTAGAATTTAAATTCTTACCGCTTGATTTATGGTTCGAGGAAAGCCGTCAAGAATAAATCCTGATTCACCTTTAGCTTCCCCAGCTTTGAGTCTTTTTGATAATAAACTTATTATAATTTCATCCGAAACCAATTTTCCTTGGTTCACAATCTCTGTTAGCTGTAGCCAAGCAATGAAATAAATACTACAAGAAACTCTTAAAACTCACTAATTAATTTCATAAATTCGTATCGGAATTAACGGATCTCAGGAAGGAAATAACATTAATAACGTTATTAAACAGATCTAGAAGATTGATGAGCAAAAACAATGTACGAACTTGTTTGGCGATGGGTCCAGAGGAGGCGAGCTCTTCACGGACGAGATCGCCGGTAGCGATATGAGGGACTCCAAGGAGATTCGAGAGGCGGCTGGCGTAGGTTCCTTTACCGACGCCCGGAGATCCGAGAAACACCCATTGAACGTTTCTCTCGCTCGGATTTCGGCGCGTGATCGTGTAATCACCGAAGGGAGAGAGCGCGTGTTGATTGGATTCGGCAGCGACGGCCGAAGAAGAATACAAGCATCTCCTTACGTGAGACATAACCGAGGGTTTCGAGAAGCGAGTGATAGCCGCCATCGAATTGGATTGAAAGAGCTTCACTGGGTTTTAGAGTACTGTTTTTTTGGTCCTCGAAACCCTAGTTTTTTCCAATTTCTATGGAACGTTTTTTTATTTTTCAAGCTTTGACTTTGGAGCGCGTGAACCATTAAAAAGCTTTACACTTTTGCTTATGTGGCGTAGTGAAAGGTAATCATCGTGTACACCTGTTTTGAGTGTTAATAATAACAAATAACATGCCACGTGTAAGTAGCGTTTCCCATCTAAACATCCAACGGTTACAGTTGGAAGCGTAACTTCTACTTCTCCAGTTTAAGTGCATCGAAACTTTGACAAAATTGTGAAGAGACCATATAACCCTTATGGCCTTATTTAAGAAGTAGATAAGTTTTATGTGGATTCAAATCAGTCATGGTAGCGCCATGCCTGGCAGATCTTAGGACAATGCAGTTGACTTGTCCATGGCAGTGTTCCGACAATACTGGATGTTTTCAATTTGAGGACATTAAATTACAGTTATCATGTAATTTGTTAATTTCAGATGGAGCTAGAACATTACTTGAATGGTGAATCCTAATTCTTTTCCTTTCGCAGATGTTACAACAAATTGATTTTGTTTTTCAAAATTTGTCCAACATCAAAATATTTATTCAATTTTAGTACTAATATTGTCTCGCTACGTAGACACTGTTCAGGAAGCTATTTTTAGAACAATTATAGGGTTTTTCATGTTGCAATATCAACCCACAAGCCTGAGTGTACATATCTTAAAGAAAATCGGTCACTTCATTTTCACATTTTACAAATTTTAGATGATAAAATCGTCCAACAAACAATAAACAATTTTAAGAAACAACATTGTGTGACGTTTCTTTGATTAAGTGAGAATAATTATTGTACTCTGCATTTTTAAAAACACTATAATGAATTTAGAAATATTATTTTAGAACATTTAGTTGTTTTGGTATAATAGTATTTCGACGAGCTAAACATGTTGACCAATAGCTGACAAAATAATATAGTCTTGACGGGCCGAATTATCTCACTATCAGATAGAATAGTCTGATAAACTTAGTCATCTTGTCGCCAGACAATTAACAGACTAATGATATAAGCTTATTATGGCTCTAATACCACCTGCTAATAGGCGGGTAAGTCTATGGTACGACATGTTATATTACGACTACGGTACGACACCAACTAAAAATATAATAGTGACACTGAAAAATGTTACACTTTTTATAACATTTTCAGTTTTTACAAAAATTTAAAATTTTATCAGAAGTGATGAAAGTTTTAAAATTGAAAGTAAATAACAAATACTTACCCCAAATAAAATGGCATTAAAAATGTAATATTTTTAGTGCCATGTTTTTAGGGATGTAAAAACAGGTAATCGGATGGGTTTAGGGTCGGGTAAAATCGGGTACATGTCATTTTTCTATTTTGACTCGACTCGGGTCGGGTGCGGATCCATTTCAGGTCGGGTTCATTTCAGGTCGGGTCAAAACAGGTCGGGTCCGAAGCATATAATTGACAGGTTAATTCGGGTTCGGATACACTTCAGGTCGGGTCCATTTCAGGCCGGGTCCATTTCAGGCCGGGTCCATTTCAGGTCGGGTCCGTTTCAGGTCGGGTCCATTTCAGGTCAGGTCCATTTCAGGTCGGGTTCATTTCAGGTCGGTTGCATTTCAGGTCGGGTGCATTTCAGGTCGAGTAATTTTAGGTCGGGTAGTTTCAGGTCAGGTCATTCAGGTCGGGGTATTTTTAGGATTGAAATTCGCATTGAGTTTGAGTTCGGTACAATCGTATAAGTAGTCGATGGACTGTAGGTTGGCCTTCGTCAATCGTCATTGATTTGGAGTTAATTATTTAAAGTCATATCAAATTAAAATTATAAAACATTGGAGTAATTAAAAATTACTGAAAATGGGTCAATTTGGATTAAAAATAAAGTTTCACGAATTATAATGAACAAAAATATCAAATTAAAATTATAAAACATTAGACAAATTTAAAAGAAAACAATGAAAAGGGGTCAATTTGGAATAAAAATAAAATTTTGGGGACTATAATGAAAAAAAATATCAAATTAAAAGTATAAAAATTAGAGTAATTAAAATAACAATAAGTAGATGTCAATTTAGAATAAAAATAAAGTTTTAGGGTCTAGAATGAACAAAATTTCAAATTAAAGTTATAAAACATGATGAATTAAAATATATATAGGGGCCAATATGGAATTAAAATAAAGTTAAGGGACTAAAATGAAGAAAATATCAAATTAAAATAATAAAACATTTGAGAATTTAAAAAAATAAATGTGGGTCAATTTGGAATAAAAATAAAGTTTTAGGGTCTAGAAGATGAAAATATAAAATTAAAATTATAAAACATTGAACGAATTAAAAAAATAATGAATATGAGTCAATTTGGAATTGAAATAAAGTTAAAGGGACTAGAATGAACAAAGTACAAATTAAAATTATAAAACATCATACGAAATAAAAAAACAAGGGTCAATTTGGAATTAAACTAAAGTTTAAGGGACTAGAATGAACAAAATATCAAATTAAAATTATAAAACATTAGACTAATTAAAATAAAGTTAAGATATTAGAATGAACAAAATATCAAATTAAAATTATAAAACATCGGACAAATTAAAAATAAATAAAAAATGGTCTATTTGAAATACAAATACAGTTTAAGGACTAAAATGAACAAAATATCAAAGTAAAATTATATATTAGTGGACTAATTAAAAAAACAATTAGTAGGGGTCAATTTAGAATAGAAATGAAGTTTTAAGGGTTATAATGAACATAAATATCAAATTAAAATTATAAAACATTGGATGATTCAGGGTTTATGGTTTAAATGGTTTAGGTTTTAGGGAAGTTTTATTAATGGTTTAGGGTTCATACATTGATAGATACATATGTACTTGTATACATTAACGTTTAGGGTTTAGGGTGTAGGGTTTAGGAAATTCATCAAGGGTTCAGGGTTCATACATAGATAAGTACATATATACATACTTACATACATTAGGGGTTTAATGTTTAATGTTTATGTTTTTAGGGTTTATGGTTCCATGTGAAGAGAAAATTCATTAAGGGTTTAGGGTTCATACATTGATAGGTACATACATAGATACTTACATACATTTTAGTCTCAATATTAGGCACTAGAATGAACAAAAATATCATCAAATGATTTATATCTGAAATATTGGAGTAAATTACAAAAATTAAAAAAATAATAAGGGTAACTTTCTGTGGAAAATAAAATTTTAGGGAATAAAATAAATAAAATATCACTATATTAAAAATGAATAAAATTTATATCTACATATATATACACATATACATATAAATACATATATTATGATATATACATATACATGTATTGTTATAATTAATTAAACATATGCATATATATATATATATATATATATATACTAAAACACACATGTATACATACATACTAAAACACATATATATGCATGTATTTAAGTTTTAGTGTATATATATACATGTTTGTATGTAAGTTTTAGTATATATATATATTGTTATAATTATATATATATGTATGTAAGTTTTAGTATGCATATATTGTTATATATATATATACTAGAACATGCATATTTGTATGTATATATGTATAACCCTAAACAATACCCATAAACCTCAACCCTTAAATCTTACAATCACTAATAATTAGAGTACAAGTCTAATCCCATAATCCTTAAACTAATCTCATAACCTCAAATAATTAAGTTGACACATTTACCCCTAAACCCCAAACATGAATATCTAAATCTTACAAACACTATTCACTAATAATTAGAGTGCAAGCCTAATCACATAATCCCTAAACTAATCTCATAGCCCCAAACAATCAACTTGACACACTTACCATTAAACCCTAAACATAAACCCATAAATCTAACAAACAAAATAAATTGAAACATAAAAGGACAAATCTAAAAATAAATTAAAACTAAATTATTAATTAGAGCCCAAATCACAAATGAATAAAATTATTAAACCTAATTACTTACCAAATCTTTATACAAGGATCAAATTAAATTTAAAGCAAACCAAAAAGCTTAATAATTAATTAATTTATAAAACATGGCCTAATTAAATAAAATTTAAAGAAACTAAACCAAAAGGTAAGACTAAAAAATAAACTAAAACCTAAAAAACCTAAACTCTAACCATCTAATTAAGGAAAAACCTAAAGAATAATTAACCTCTAAATAAAAAAAATCTCACTTTCCCTCTCAATATTGTTTCATATTGGCGGCAAATCCCCCCCCCCCCACACAGCGGGAAATTATATGGTGCCAAAATTCCCCATAATTTCCTATCAATCAAAAAAACTTTCCCCCATTAATTCAAAAAAAACTTTCCCCTAAACTAAAAAATATTTTTTTATTTTAATAGGTATAATTAAATTTTTTAATAAAAGATTTTTTTTTTAATTTAATGATCACAATTAATAAATTGATTTAAATTTTAAATAATTTGTTTTAAATTCATTCATCAGAACTTATTAATTTAATAAAACTTTTAAATTTTGAATATTTTTAATAAATTAAATTTAAGTATGTTAATTTTTATTAAACTTCACAAATAATTTATATTGAACGAGTTAGTATTAAATTAATTTAATAAATTAATACTTTACATTTATCAACACTTTAAATTTATCAAATTGTAGACTTCTTCAACTATATATCAGGTAAATATCAAGTCAGATCAATATCAGTTCAGGTTAAAAATAAGTCAGGTTCAAAACAGGCCGAGTCAATTAACAGGTTGGGTTCAAAATAGGTCAGGTCAAAAACAGGCCGGGTTCAAAATAGGCCGGGTCCAAAACAGGTCGGGTTCAAAACAGGTCGGGTAATATCGGATCTCGGGTCTATTCAGTCGGGTAAAATCGGTTATCTGCCAGGTCGGCTTCAGGTTCGGGTTCATTTCAGTCGGGCGCAGGTCGGGTTTCAGGTCCACATTAACATGTCCAATTCGGGTTCGAGTCGTTTTCAGTTGGACGCAGGTCGAGTTCTGTCACTTCAGTAACATGTCGAATTCAGGTTCGGGTCAACAACAGTTGGTTACAGATCGGGTTCGAGTCATTAAATTTTCAGGTCAAATCAAATTCTGACTCGAGCAGGTTTCAGTCGGGTTTTTAGGTCGGTCAGCTTTTTACATCCCTACATGTTTTACATTTTCAGTTGGCGTTCCACAGTAGTTACCGTAACCTGCCTTATTTTAGGCAAACCCACTAATAGGCATCATGTTCCCTTATCTGATGTTGCCACATGGCACCAATAACATGAAGATATAATGCATTTATATCTCTTAAGAATAGTCCTTCCTTTTCATCTCCCAAATTTCTATTTCTTTCGAATTTTCTCTTATTATTCTTCTTTTATGAAAGAAATTTGATTCGATATATATTTACAGCCATTGTTATTAGTTAGCAACTCTTCACTCACGGTATAAAAGATAAATTGCTACAGATTATTATCCTTAAATCATTTCCAACAACTCCCTACCTACTAAAAAAACATAATTAATCACCACAAAGCATGCACCCTCATTTTATCAACAAAGTTATTATAATTTTATAATATTTTCAACTATATAAACTGTTACCAAATTTATATTATTAGAATTCAAATCTTAAACTATTACTTCATACAATCCACAAAGCATGCACCCTCATTATATCAACAAAGTTATTATAATTTTATAATATTTTCAACTATATAAACTATTACTAAATTTATATTATTAGAATTCAAATCTTAAACTATTACTTCATAAAAATTAATATTTTATCTTGCTAGACTGATTATTTATGTTTTTTATTATTCTTATGTAATTATTGTTTTTAAACTATGACACTCTAATGTGTAGAATATATGTTTTGATATAATAATTAAAAAATGTTTTGGACTTAATTGAAAAGAATTTAAAATATTCTCTGAGTCAAAAACAACTTGAAAATAAGTTTGAGGATGTTTAAAAAGATTTTGGCAATGTTTGAAACGTTTGTAAGTAGCCAAACCAGTGCTTTTAATGTACCCGTTTCGATACATGCATAATCTGTATCGATACGTTTTGAAATTGTCATAACCTGTTTCGATACATGGCTTACCTGTTCCGATACGAATAGGGGTTGTTTCGAAACACCCGTTGGTGTTTCGATACGCCTATATCGCAGATACCCCAACGATCTCAACCACCCAAACGACTAAAAATCAATGAGAAGCTATAAAAACAAGTCTCTAAAGCTACTACAACAACTATTGAGCATTCAAGCAACATCAACGCATTCAAATCCAAACCTTGAGCATCTTAGAGTCAAATCTTGTACCTAACTCAACTGAGTCTTTCATTGTAATTTTTATTGAGAGTTTGGGGTGTGATAAATTGTATTTGGGTAAACACCAACCTTTGAGAGATAATTGTAAGGTTTACCAAATTTCTTCTTTGTAAATAGTGAGTTGGATTAAGCTTTGGATAGAAAGCTTAATCGGTCTTGTAAGGTTTCCTCCTCATCCAAGAAAATGGGTAGAATCAATTAGTGGATTGGTTGAAAATCCTTAGTAGGAAGCTAAGGTAGTGGATGTAGGCTTTGATTAGAAAGTCGAACCACTCTAAAATCCTTGTGTTCAATTCTTATCTTGTTACTTCCACTTCCTTCACCCAAATTATCACTTCTTCACAACTTTGCAAGCGATTCGGTTGTGATCATCAAGCCTAGCAATTGGTATCAGAGCGAGGCTCAATCGAAAGAGATCAACATTTTATTGAGGCGGTCCGAGAAGCTCGATACATCAATTCAATCAACCGATCAAATGGCGCAATCCATCGACAAGCCACCATTCTTCGACGGAACCAACTATGCATATTGGAAGACGAGAATGATTTTCTTCATCAAAGCCAAAGATTACAAGCTTTGAGACATAGTTTAGGATGGTTCATTCATGCCACAACGAAGCAAGGTGGAATGGAGTGCGGATGATCGCAAGAAGATAGAGCTAAATTGCAAGGCTTTGCACATCTTTTTTGTGCATTTAGCCCCAACATCTATGAGAAGATGTCTTCTTGTGAAGATACCAATGAGGTACAAGACAAGCTTGAAGTCACATACGAAGGAACCAACAAAGTAAATTAGACCAAGATCGGTCTTTGTAGAGTGTCCACAAGTTCTATATTTTGTACACATTTATGCCATTAGTATTGTTGTTCTTAAGCTCATTTAGACATATTTAGGTGCATTGCATGTATTATAACAATATCTTCTCTTTTACCATGCTTTTATTGAATATTTTATGTTTGGTTGAGAAAAGTTACTATTTTAGTTTAGTTTATATTTTTAGGTGCTGTAGCAAGGAGATGAGAGGACAATAAAGCTGGAACAAAAGAAGCTGTACTGAAGCAGTTCCAGATGCCGCTAAGGATGCTGTCAAAAAAACATTGCCGCCAAATGCCGCCCGGGCAGGAGTTACACCGACTTAGCCAAGATGGGTCACGATTTAAAGAGGGCAATTTCCTAAGCCCAATGAGCCTAGTCTTGTGATTTTCTGAAGCATGTAGCGGCAGGTAGAGCTGATCCAAGATCGATAAGTATGAGCACTTATCTTTACTTGCAGAAGAAGGCAACGTCCAAAGAGTCCATATTAAAGTAAAAAAAGGAGTCTGTATTTAATGTAAATATACTTTAAGAACTTCTACTTCAAGGAGGACTCAAACTTAGACCATGAGCCCTATATATACCCAATGCTTGTAAGGGTATAAGGGCATGGCGAGGTGTGAGGGAATGCGTGCTTGAACAACCGCACAACAAATATGTAGCTAGATAGGTTGGAGTTGTTTGGGGTCGCGACCCAACTCTCCTAGGGTTTAAGGCCCATGTATGTAAAGTAGTTTGTGAGAAACAGTTGTATTAGTTTTGAGTTGTTTTCAATAAAATTCTAAAGTTTGCTTAATCTATGCTCTTTGTTATTTCAATTATTCTACACCAGTCAGTTGAGAGAAAATCCATTTGTCGGGCACGAAAGTGCAAGGCTCACGAAAGGGTTAAGCACGATCACAACATAGAAAGGCTTGACTAACATGGTTCTACACCAGTCCACAAATTTCAGCGGCTAAGAGGGATCACCAATCAAATGGACTTGCTTGTGTTAGGTTTACGCTGAGATTTCTAGGTACTGCCTACATCACGTGAGTGTTCGAGCATCCTAACCTAGAAATAGAAGGGATCACTATCGACTATCCTACCAAACTTGGAACGTCTGCCAGACTTGCTGCCAGGACATCTTTCTGTTCCACCTGCCGAGACAGTACACTCCTGCAGTGGTAGTTACCCACTACGGCCGCGTGACAGGGTCGTAGTCTGCCGCCCGCCATACCCGCCAAGGCAACAATTCATGGCAGCGCAAAACATACTCAAACTTTACAATGCAAACCACATGCTACCGAGCTGCATTTGTCTTACCCAATCTATCGACCAAATCTCTCCTTATCATCCCTCTCATCATTATCTTTATTTTATTTGTGTTTTTATATTTCTACATTGTGAGATTTAATTGCGCATTTACTAAATCTTTTTGCAGGAAACCATTCATAGGAGTTGTTCCAATCCCTGTAGGAGACGATATCTTTTATACTATAACTTAACAAGAGTGTGCACTTGTGCTCATAAATAGAGAACACCTAAACGCTCTACAAGTTTTTGGCGCCGCTATCGGGGATTGGCAATCGTAACTACGTTTGAATTTCTACACTTCTATTTTAGTTTTTGCACATTAAATATCTTTTTATTTATTTGCTTAAAAAATGCCCCTTTGTTTTCTTTGGTGTATGTCCTGTCAGGGCAGCAAGGATGGCAACAACATCCACCTAAGAAGGGAAAGGACATGCCCAGATGAATAGTCAAACATAAAGCCCTCAGGGAGTGATTATGCTGGGAAAGGCGTAGCCTGACATAACCAAATTTTTAATGCATTAGGATTAGACTTAATTTTCAGTTATTGTTATTTAATTTTTGTATTTAATTTATTCCAGGTTAAGAATGAAGGAAAGATCAAGAAAGATGAGAGAATAAAGGAGAAGCCCAACTAGCGGCCCAGGGCAACCCAAGGTAGACGAGCATAACGACTAGCAGCTTCATAACGACTAGCCGCAATGACTATATTTGCCACAACGAGCGGAACAAATATCACCGTAATGACTAGAATCTCGTTATTCACGCCGCAATAATTGTCGCCCGTTGACAGTGTGCCCACCAAGGCAGTAGGGAGAAGCGGCTATATAAGGCCAACTATTCTTCCCCATTCTTCACTTTGCTTTCTCATTTACTCTTAATTCTTTCTGCTATCTTTGCTTCCAAGATTTCCCTTGCTTTATTTTCTTTCACACTCTTTTCTTTCTTTAGGAAATAAAATCATCTCACATCTATGGCCACATCACAGCAACCTGCCGCCACCAAACCTCTCTTCAAAAGGTTCTTGAACCCAGCTATCGAGGAAACCTACAAGAAATACTACAGAGAGCGATAACTATGGGAGGAGATGAGTTTCCAATATACCCAATCTGATGGGGATTTTAGCTTGAAGCCCTCATTATTCGAAAGGAACCAAAACATAGACTAGGACCAGTTCGCACAATAGCCAAAAGAAATCAATAGCAATCATGTGCGAGAGTTTTATGCCCACAGACCGACACCTGGAAGCCATTTCGTTTATGTCCGCAGAGAAGGCGTCAAGTTCACAACGGACATTATTAACAACTTTTATAGCATAGAAGTCAGCGGCAATTCGCATGAGGAATGAGAGTCTCACCTAACAGCGACTGACTACAACAAGATAAAAAAAGAGATCTGTAAGCCAAATACAAAATGGCTAACATGCAAAAACAACGGGTCAGTCAACCGCCGTGACCTGCTGCCGGAGGCAGCCCTTTGGAGTTACTTTGTACAACGCTGCCTGATGCCCAACACGTACAGATCAACAGTCAACATGCCGCGACTTACTCTCATCCACAGTATTATGATGGGGCGGTAGATCAATATTGGCGAGGTAATCATAAATGAGGTCTATGTCCACGTAGAGAAGCCAAACGCCAAGGGACCCCTCTTCTTCCCTGCACTCATCACGGGCCTTTGCGCCAATTTTCACGTGCCGCCGGACCCCAAGGACAAAATTCTTCCTGCCAAGGAAGGATGGACAAGAAGGGTATGTCAGCAGATGATGCAAAACTCGGAGCCAGACACACCTTCCACCGCCAGCTGTCGTCTCAAGCTGCTGCCACCCTAGCCGCAACATGTAGTACTGAAGCTGCCCTCCCATCCGCCTTGCTCCCCCTGTTGCGTAGCCTAGTTGAAAATCGTCAAAGGATCGAGCACAAGCAAGTGATCTTCACCAAATATGTAGCGGACGTGCAAGAGGCCTTCGTGGCCTACTTGCTTGATAAGTACCAATACGACGGCCCACAATTGCCCGCTTTCCCAATGGAGTTAGCAACCTCCAAGTCAGTTCATATTATACCCAGACCAACTATTGCTCCTACCGCCGAAGACAACAAGGGGGCGCACTACCGCCCCAAGAGAAGAACCACTTCAACCCCTATCCAACCATATAACCTTACCTCCTCATCCAAATCAGAGAAGGAGGAGGAAACCACCACTGCCTCCCAGTAGCAAAAGAGGCTGCTGCCAAAGATATCAGCTACTTAGACACGAAGATCTCAGACTCCCTTGATGACAAACTGGTAGAGGCAGTAAGAAAGAGAAAGCGACTAGCAGCAGAGCCTCAGAGTGGAGGACCTGAAGGACCATCCAAGAAACCCACCCTCAGCCACATCCAGCTGCCGCGTAGCAAAAAGAAGAGCCCAATCGACAGACCATCTGCTACACGCCACCTAGTCCTGCCCGCCTCCTCAGCATCCTCCTCTGACGGGGCAGCAACAGAGGGGAACTCTGCAGAAGTCTGTTGTTGTCGCGGCAGTGATCACACAACTATGTACTTCAAGCTTGGCAAGAATCCCTGTTATGACTTGTCCTATCCCTAGGCCCAAGTGCTGTTGATGAACACTTCTTGGATGATACCTCCCGTCGTGAATCGAAGAGTGAATACCAATGTTGTCGAATTCTTCCTTAGCCACTTAACCTCGACCTATCCCTAGGTCCAAGATAGTTCAACCATAAACGAGAGAACAAGCACTTACTCCTTTCTTATACTTAACTCTCCCGGTATTAAGTAAATAGATAATCTTACAATGCTCTCCCGATACTCTTGCAAGATGTTGAAACCAGAATAAGCAAACATGAAATTTTATTTCATTAAATAGAAAATTCCTAAAACAGTACAATCTTTGCGACTACTTTACAGAATCAACCCTTAGCCCTAGGGGAAGTTTTAGAACACGATGAGAAGAGGAAAACGCCATGGGTTTTGAGGAAGACGGCCAGAGATGAGATATCCTCCCCTAGGTCGAATTACATGCCTTTATATAGGCCTTGGGTCCAAGTTTTCTAATATGGCAAGAATAAAAGTTTAAACTAAAGTACAATTCTATTCGAGATTAAATCTTCTGAGTATATGCCTTTAATTCGTCATATTTTCTTGCTTTAGGTTTCTTCCTTGGACTTTGGGCTTGGCCTTCATTATGCTCCAGGGCTCAGAAAAATATAGGAGTGGTCCACGACAGACCGACTTGAATTCCTCTATCTATCGAGCTCCACTTCACTTTTCCCTTTCACCAACATTGTCGTCATGGCTGCCACATAAGTGGCCACGACAGCATCTTGCTTCTTGACTCTAGTCCTGTGTTCCAGCTCTGCTCCTTTGCTGTCCTGAGTCTGCCATAGCAGATACTTGCAAAAGTAGCTAAAATCAGTAGCAACTGTGCTATTTTATCTAATTGTGATGTATATGCAAAACTTTACCTAAATGCAATGAATTATACTTGAATGCAGCAGAAATATGGGTTAAATAAGGGGTAAAATATAGAATTTTTACTCACTCAACAACAATTTAAGTACAAAGACAATTCTTGATCATTTGTTGATTGACAATTAAAGCATTAACCATTACTTGATGCTTTGAGGTCTTTTTTATACTTCTTAATAAGTTTGTAGCCGTTACTAGCCGTTGGGGTTGAATTGGAGCCATTGGAGACATAATTTCCCACTATAAATGCAGTTTTGCAGCTACCCGTATCGAAATGCTCGAACCCGTTTCGATACGCTCTTCAAGTAGAAAGAGTCGTTGCAGTCTAATGTAGCACCCATATCGAAACGCTCTTGGCCGTTTCGAAACACCCGTATCGAAATGCCTTTCCTCGTATCGAAACGATCTGCATTTAAATGTTAGTTGGGAAATAGCCGTTGTGGGTTTATGATCGTTGTGGTTGATGCCACGTAGGTGTATCGAAACGACATAGCCCGTATCAAAACGCTTGGCAAAATCCTCATCCAGAAAAGACCCGTTTCGAAATGTTTTGACACTGGAAGAGCTTGTATCGAAACACCTGGGGGTGTTTCAAAATGCCTGGAAGGTTTTGTTTAGTTTGGCTTTGAAAACATGTAAAAACCTTTGAAAAACATCCTCTAAACACAGTTTCAAGTTATTTGGACTTTAGAAATAGTTTTGAATTCTTTTCAAATTAGTCCAAAACATTTTTCAATTATTATATCAAAACATTAGTTCTACATACTTGTTACATTGTTGTTCATATTGTTTATGACTACCTCACTAGGCAATGTATGCCTAATGTGTCTCATCTCATGCATTTCAGGTTGAAGGATTGTGTGTCTGAAGCTCGGATAGTCAAGGAAAGATAAGTCACTACAAGCCCTTAAGTAATGTACTTTGACCTTATGAAATCATAGGAAGGTGGAAAAGTAGTTGAACTAGTCGTTTATGCCCATTTTGATATGTTTGTGTGATGCTTATGTTATAATGTGGTTGTTGGCTCTAAATGGCCTTTTGTTTTGGCTTAAATGGTTTAAAATTACATACTTAGCTTATAAATATCAAAACATAGTAAACGTATTTGTATGGTCATGAAATTTGGCATGCTAGTAGTTTATACCATTGAAATGTTGTGTGTAAAGTTTCATTGCATTCGGACATCGTACGATAGGTCAAATCGAATAAAAACCAACAAAAAACTTGTTATTACAGGTCAAGCTGTATCGATACGGGTGATGGCATATCGATACAGGTAAGCATAAATGAACCTAAAGAATAGGGGCGTACCGATATGGTCTATAGCCGTTTCGGAACATTTTTCCACTGGAATCCATCGTTTCGATACGGGTTCAGAGCGTATCGAAATGGGTCAAAGTCAAAGGGAGATAACCCGTTCCGATATAGGGACTACCGTATCGAAACAATCTGAAAGGAAAAGTCAACATGGGTTAACCATCGTTCACCCGTTTTGAAATTTCCCTAGGGTGTTTTGATACGGGGTTAGTTAAGTTAGTTAAAGGTATAATTTAACAGTTTGCAATGTTCACAGACTAGTCACTGAATTTTGAAAGATTAAATTGAATAAGCTAATGGACACCAAATTGTATGAAATTTTACAAGTTTGTTAATATTGTAGTGAATTTCAATGTAGTATAATTAATTGCATCGAAGAGCCCTAAATTTTCAAATTTATAGTTTTGCCCCTAAAACTTGTAATAGTTGGGAATTAGCCATGAATGATAAATTATTGCTTTATATGGATCAATTGGACTAAAATACATTGTGATAATGTGTTATTGTATGTGGTTGGTTTGAATGTTAATATTAAAGTGGAATTTTGTTGCACCGATCACTGTATTGATCATTGGTATCACCTTCGGACTCGGTTCTCGACCAGATCGGGAAGGGGGTGTTACAATGCCGGGTATAGACATGAAAAATAAAAACCCCTAATGTTGTAAAAGAGGTAGATATTTGAAATAAAAGCGTTCAGTGTCAAGGAAAGTCATATCAACTATACACTCAGGACCAATGATGATGTCTTGGTAGAGCATGAAGTTGATTCAAGCTTCATTGGTTTTGAGACTCTTTGTGAAAAGAAGAGATAAGTTTGGAAGACAAGAAGAATTTTCAACAACATCTTTAGATTCTTCGCATGTCTCTTTGGTCTTTTGCTTCTTGTGATCTATTTAAAAGCTTAAAAACGTTTTAAGCAAGCAAATAATGTATGCATTAAAATTCACATTCAATCCAATAGATATCCTATAATCAAGGTTTAAATATGTACAATATATGGAAAAAATTAAAAAGATAATTTAAAAAACTGAGATGAAAAAATATACGGTTAGAAAATTTTATATTCGAATAAAAAAATTTGAGTTTTGAAGAAACTTTTGCAAAAAAATTTAAAACCCATAGTGTAAATATGTAATATATACAAAAAATAATTTTAAACCAAAGAATTCAAACGAAAATTGAAAAGAAAAAGGAAATAGAAAATACCTTGATTTAGGATTTTGGAGGAATAGATGAATGTAGATGCACAAACTTGATGAATCTTGCTTAGATTGGAGTTGAAGACTAAAAACCCTCAAGATTTGAGTGAAAGACGTTTAGGATTGATGAGTATTTAAAAGAAAATTAGGGTTAGGGTTTTGAGAAGTTTAGGTTTGATAAAAAGTTGTTTTAAAGATGGTAACCCTTTAAATAGAGCCTTTTTCGGATACATGTTTCGATACAAGTAGAGTCCCATCGAAACAGGCGTACAGAAACAAATTCGACCATTCCGAAACCATATGACTGTGTTGATACAGGTTTGAATGTATCAATTCCCACAAAGATGCCCGTATGGAAACAAATGGATGGTGTTTTGATACTGATTGTTCTAGAACCAAAACGTTTCGAAACCATTTTATCCGTTCAATACAATTTGGTTCAATGATCTCCTTTGAGGTAGCTCGTATCTAAACAGGGGTACCCATTTCGATACACATATGCCCGAATGTGCAGTTTGGGCACAAAGTTATAGAAAAACCAATTTTTAATCAATTCAAAATGCACGTTCAAGATGAATGAGCAAAGACTATAGGCAAAAGCATTTACATACTCCCCTATTTACAAGCATAGAAGCAAAATAATGCAAAATAACATAGGCATGAATATAAACTAATTTCAAGCAAAATTTTTACCATTTGGGACCTAAAAGAGTCAAGAAAGGTTAGTTAAACCTAACTCTTTCCTAAGGGTCCAAAAACGCTCTTTATCTATAGGTTTGGTAAAAATATTTGCTAATTGGTTTAAGGTGTCAACATATTCTAGAACTACATCATTTTTCACAACATGATCTCTAATAAAATGATGTCTAATTTCTATGTGTTAGTTCTAGAGTGTTGGGTGGGATTCTTAGTGAGACAAATGACACTAGTGTTGTCACACTTAAGGGGTATGATGTCTACTTGGACACCATATTCTAAGAGTTGTTGTTTCATCCAAAGGACCTGAGCACAACAACTCCCTAAGGATATGTACTCCACTTCGGTGATAGATAAGGCTACACTATTTTGTTTCTTAGAGAACCAATATACGAGCATACTACCTAAAAATTGACATGTTCCGGAGGTACTTTTCTTATCTATTTTGCATCCCCCATAATCCACATCCGAAAAGGTGTGAAGGTTAAAGGAAGAATCCTTAGGATACCAAAGGCCTAAGTTATGTGTGTCTCTAAGGTATCTAAAAATTCTCTTTATGGCTACTAAGTGTGATTCTCTAGGACTAGCTTGGAACCTAGCACACAAGCAAACACTAAACACAATATTCGGTCTACTTGCGGTAAGGTAAAGCAAAGAACCTATCATAGATCTATAAAGCTTAGAATTAACACACTTACATCCTTCATCTTTGTCAAGCTTTAAAGAATAGCTCATAGGAGTGGCTTGAGGTTTCACATTCTCCAAGCCAAACTTCTTGAGCATGCCATTCACGTACTTTTCTTGTTTGATGAAGGTGCCATCATTCCTTTGCTTGATTTGGAGCCCCAAAAAGAATGAGAGCTCTCCCGTCATGCTCATTTTGATCTCACCTTGCATTAACTTAGAAAATTCTTTGCAATAACACTCATTAGTAGAACCAAAAATAATATCATCAACATAAATTTGTACTACTAAGATGCCATTACAATATCTTTTTGTGAAAAGTGTATTATCCACCTTGCCTTTTTCAAAACCTTTTTCAGTCAAAAAGTTTGAAAGCCTTTCATACCAAGCTCTAGGAGCTTGTTTTAAACTATAAAGAGCATTGGTTAGTTTAAAAACATGATTTGGAAATTTAGGATCCTCAAAACCCGGTGGTTGTTCAACATACACTTTTTCATTTATAAAACCATTTATAAAAGCACTTTTTACATCCATTTGAAAAAGCTTGAAATCATGGTAACATTCAAGTGCAAGAAGCATCCTAATAGCTTCCATTCTAGCAACGGGTGCATAAGTTTCATCAAAATCAATTCCCTCTTCTTGAGTGTAACCTTGAGCAACAAGCCTAGCCTTGTTTCTCACTATGTTATCACTCTCATCTAGTTTATTCCTAAAAACCCATTTAGTTCCTATGGTAGATTGATTACTAGCCTTTTCAACTAATGTCCATACTTTACTTCTCTCAAATTGATTAAGTTCTTCTTGCATAACCAATATCCAAAAATCATCTTTTAATGCTTCTTTGATATTTTTAGGCTCTATGCATGAAATAAATTCAACATGGTTCATTAGTTTGAGAGAAGATCTAGTAGTTACCCCTTGGATGGATCACCCAAAATTTCACCACCTTTGACATAGTTGAACTCCCTTGGGTATGTCACCTTCTTTTCCTCAAGAGCCAAATATTTCAAGGCTTCAAGAGGTGGATCTTGTACATCTTCTTCTTTGGTTGGAATCTCATCCACCTTTGATGTTTGTTCTCTATCAATGGTTTCAATGATCCTTACATCATTATCATAACAAGAATCCTTCCTCGGAATGAGGTTATCATCGAAAAAAACATGTATAGACTCTTCAAAAACTAAAGTTCTTTTATTAAATATTTGGCAGACTTTAAAGTTTAGGGAATAACCCAAAAATATTGCTTCATCACTTTTAGCATCAAATTTACCTAAGTTGTCTTTTCCATTGTTCAAAACAAAACATTTACAACCAAAAGGGTGGAAATAGCTAATGTTAGGCTTTGGATTTTTAAATCTCATAAGGTGTTTTCTTTAAAATAGGCCTAATCATTACTCTATTTATAATGTAACAAGCTGTATTAGTGGCTTCCGCCCAAAAATACTTAGGTAAGTTATTTTCACAAAACATAGTCCTAGCCATTTCTTCTAAAGTTCTATTTTTCCTCTCAACTACCATATTTTGTTGAGGAGTACGAGGATCCGTAAAACTATGGCTAATACCATTTTCGTTACAAAAATCTTCAAAACCCATATTTTGAAATCCGGTTCCATGATCACTTCTAATGTGTGAAATTTTATGATCAAGATCATTTTTGGGTAATTTTTATAAAAGTAATAAAATTCTCTAAATCCTCATCCTTAGTACTTAAGCATATAACCTAAGTGTATCTAGAAAAGTCATCAACCAAAACAAATGCATATGACTTATGTAACCCCCTCGTCCCGGTCTGGCCGGTTGACCGGTCCAAGTGGGCCACACGGGGAAAACCGAAGCGAAACCCGTTAAGGTTCCCCCTCGGTTAGCAACCCTATTTTTCTTATTTTAATCTTGACATATCCGAGTATTAAATTCTAAGTGATCAAACAGCGGAACGTATCACACGAGACAAACAGCCAAACCCCTAAACATTTCAAATTTCACAATTTAATCCAGTAGATTCCAAAAACATTCAGTTTCAGTCCTGTCAACTTCTAACAACAATTCAGAGACTTATACTTAACATTTTTGAGTAAATAATACCTCTATTTCATGTAAAATTTTGTCCTCTACAACTTTGTAGAAGAACACTTTTTCCAGAAATGACTCTAACATGCTCAAAAATGCAGTTTTCACCAAACGTTTCGAAACCTTGGGAAGGTTTCGAAACCTTTGACCATAGTTTCGAAACCTTGCCCAAAGGTTTCGAAACTTTGGCTGGCAGTAGCCTCTGGAATCCAAAAATTTGCAAAGGTTTCGAAACTTTACCCCTAGTTTCGAAACCTAGGTGTAAGGGAGCATATTTTGCTTCATTCTAATGCCTTTCAATGATAAAAACACATTAATAACATATATATGAAGTCTAAGAACATAATTTAGGTAGAAATACAGCATATACACACATGCAAGAGCACCTATTCAAGCCAAGGGAGTCATTTGAACATGTAATAAAACATTCATGCATAGCATACCAAATAAAGAGCAATTTATGTATATAAGGACATACATCACTCAAGCATTCATCAAGGCATGCATCACTCAAGCATTCATCAAGGCATGCATCATAAGTGATATTTACAAATCGAGCAAGGCATCTAAGTGCCAAACCAAATCAACACACAGCAAAGCATCAAAAACAACAACACCTATCCCATTGCTTTACTATTACAATCTTTCAATTTATAAATCATACATTGAGCTCACCAAAAGCAACACTTGAAGACCTTTCCTTGCCCTTGCCACCCACAAGCTAATTATCTGCATTGTCGAACAAAAGAGAGCGTAAGCATAAAAGCTTAGTGAGGGTAAGCTCATAAAACAAACCTTCGACAATGCAGGGTCCAAGCACGAGCCACAACCGAGATAAAATGCATGATCTTACCTCCGATCCACACGAGCCATAATTAGATGATGCATGAGCATATATTCAATATCATGTCATGCTCAACATGTTTAATTTCACAACGTATGAAATCATATATATTAAACAATGTTAGCAACACATCCCAAATCACATTGTCTCACAATTAACCACATATGGGCAACATAAACTACAATCTGTATTGGCACCTAGCTATGACTCGAATACGCGGATAACCGTTGGAACTCACATCCAACAACTCAACCATTACCTGACGGTGGGATTACACTCATCACCGTTCACGCGGAGGGGATTCCACTCATCCTCACGCCTCATTTCACGCGGAGGGGATTCCACTCATCCTCACGCCCGTCGATGGGATTCCACTCATCACCGACTAATATAAATACAATTTCCGGGCGAACCCGTACTCCTCCTTGGTGACTCAACGCCACCAAGGCCACGCGCGACTTTTGACTCATGTGTACACACTAACATCCTAATGATCGATCATTTGTACCCAAGCATACTAGTACCAATACTACACATTTCATTAATCATTCATAATATCAATTTATAACATCCGTGCTTAGCACGTACTTACCATGACTTACCGTCATGCACAACCACATTTCCATGCCTAGCATGTACTCACCATGACCCTCGGATCATGAAACCACCTCATAATATCATTTCACATGTCAACACCACATGTACATCATTATCAAACATATCACATCATATTTTTCACATGTGTATAACCATATCACATCTATCATCATCAAGCATATAACAATGCATCAAACATGCCTCATCATACATGTATACAACATATACATAATCAACACTATCACAATTTAATACGAGGCATATACAACCATTAAGAAGTGCAACCAAAGTCTCTAATCAAAGCTTGGGATTAGGCTACCACTCTAATCCCAACTCTAGGTGGGTTTACCAAGCCCATCCTAGGTTCACATGCTTGAACCAAATACTCAAAACCATTTTGAAAATATTTAACCACTCACCTAAACATCCAAGCTCCAAGCCAAGCTAGCAACCTCCCTCAAATTTCCGGATTTCTTCCCGAAGCTTTTCCAACACGAATTCCCGCTCCCAAACAACCTCAAACACATTTCAAACAATTCTAAATCAGCCCAACATCAAAAGACCAACCCGGAACACAATTCAAATACAATTCACAATGTTGCAAGCCATGACCAAACCCCATTTTTAGCAATTTCGGACAGCCCTTAAACCATGTCTAAAAACCATCTTTCCAACATCCATAGCACCCACAAACATTCCCAAATCAACCCCTAACCATAGTACTACCATTGGGCTATCAATTCCCACCTAAAACAACCCCCAAAACTCACCCAAAACCCTCCAAAAAAACCCATTTTTACCCAATTTCGGGAATTCATTTAAAACACTCTAAAAATTATATATATTGGACCATTTGATTCATAGATAACATATCTAACAATAATAAATCAAAAACTTTAGTAAAACCTATAAAGCCTTAACCTTTAGCCTAAAACTTTGAAAAACCCAAATGTAAAATACATGGTTTTTATGAAATCTAATGGTACCAAAATGTAAAGGAAACCAAGGCCAAGTCAAAAACATATTTACCTTTCAAAAAGCTCAAAGGATGAAGAAGAAAGGAGGTGGGAGAGTGAGGTGAAGAAACCCCTCTTTTTCACGTTAGAAAATGGAAATGGGGAGGAGGATGAAGATGAGCACATGTCTTCATCTTTTGTTTTATTTTAATTCACCCAAAAACTCTTATTTACAACTATGCCATTAATGAATGGCCAAAACCCATATCTCCTAAAGTCCATGGATTTTGGACCCGAGAGATAGGCTCAACAAGTTGTAAATATTTTGAAATCCCGAGGCCCATATAAATATTTTATTATTTAAATTGTAAAACCGAACTCAAAATAATATTAAAATATTATTTTCGCCCGACCCCTAAACCCGGGTGTTACAACTTACCACTCAAGTTCATAGTTCTAATAGGCCCAAATAAAACCATCTGAACTAGTTGTAATACCCTACTAGTCGAAACATCATTAATGGGTTTAAATGAGGTTCTCTTTTGTTTAACATTAGCACAAGCATCACATATTTTATCTTGAAAATTTTAGTTTGGGTAAACCTTTACGTAGATTTTGGGAAGCTAATTTTTCTAAAACACTTATGCTAACATGCCCAAGTTTTCTATGCCACAACCATGCATCATTCTCATCATGTGCAACTAAACATGCATGAGATGAATGTATGTCATCTAAATGCACCATATAAATATTTCCTATGCGATGACCTATGAGCATTATCTTTTTTGTTTTAATGTCCACTATTTTGCAACTATTAGCATCAAAAAGGACATTAAACCCCTTATCACATAATTGACTAATGCTCAATAAATTATGCTTAAGACTGTTGCCATATAATTCATTTTTAATAAAAATAGAAGAGTGATTACCAATGGAGTCAATTCCTTCAATGTGGACTTTGAAGTTGTCACTGAAAGTCACTACTCCACCACTATTTGGCTTGAATTCCAAGAATCTACTATTGTCACCGGTCATGTGTCTTGAGCATCCACTATCAATGTACCATGAGTTTTGACTTGAAGCTTTGACCTTGTAGCAATGCTCCCCCTACAAACAAAGAGTTAAACTTTGATTTTTGGTACCCAAATCATTTTGGGTCCATGCGTGTTAGCTCTCAAGACCTTGGTCCCCTTAGGAATCCAAGAAGCAATAACATTCACATTATTAGAAACAATGAGCTCCTTGGGAACCCATACACTCCTAATTCTTTTTACTTTAGATTGCTTTTGAAAGCTTCCTTATTTGGGGTAAAATGGTTTTCTCTTAACATATTGGGTTTTAGAAGAATTACCTTTCTCAAACCCTTTTTTCTAAATAATAAGAGAAGTTTTAAGATTATCCACTTCCTTAGTGTGATAATTTTAGAAATCGGAAAGAAGTTTTTCAAGATCAAGATTTTTCTTTTTAAGATCATTTGAAAGGTTTATCAAGTATAAAACCTTCTTTTCCAATTTGGAGTTAGTTTTTGAAAGAGACTCATTTTGATTTTTCAAATCGAAAATGTTTTTCTTATTTCTCAAAATTGACTGTTTATATTTTTCAACTTGTTGGGCTCGATGGTCACAACTGAGATGCTTTCCAAGTGGTGGAGAAGGTTGATTTTTTGGTGCTTATAGTGGTGGAAAAGGATAAGAAAAATTAACACGAGATTTAGAGTGGTTCGACTTTCTAACCCAAAGCTACATCCACTACCTTAGCACACCATTAAGGATTTCACCAATTCACTAAGAATTTTGCCCCTTTTCTAGGCTAATGAGGCAACCTTTACAAATTGGTTAATCTTTCTACCCAAAGATTAACCAAGACACTCTTGTACAAAGAGAATTCAATTTGCACAATAAAGCCCTCACCCAAAAACCTAAACACTTAAGCAAATTTAACAATTAAGCTCACAAGTGTTGTCTATACAAGAAATGTACAATTAAGCTCTAAAGACAATCTTTTATCATAATGTTGTTGACAATTGAAGCATTAACCATCTCTTGATGCTTGGAGGTCACTTTTATTCTCCTAATTGAGTAGTTGGGCGTATTGGTATGCGATACAACCGTATCGGTACACGAACTAGCTGTTGGCTATTTAGAAACACATCGTTTCGATACGGCAAAACGTATCAGTATGGGTTTTAGCTACTAGAAAAACAATGTAGTTAAAACCCTAAAGGGTATCGATACAGTACCATACAATATCGATACGATTACACTTAAAACATGGTTTTGACTATTTTAAATGCACTTCCAAAGCCTTGTAAAACCCTTAAACACATGTTCAAGCTGTTTTTGACTAAAAACATATTTTAAATTCTTTTCAATTTAGTCTAAAATATTTTTCAATTATTATATCAAAACAGTTAGTTCTACACAACCAACTCATCATAGACCTATTGTAACTCATCATATGCATCATGAAGCTCATCGTAGGTAAAATCGGAATTAGATGAGTTGAGGTTTACCTTTGGATCATCATTAATGGCCATGAGGTAAAATCGGAATTAGATGAGTTGAGGTTGCTGCCGTAGCAGACGGAAAGGGCAGGCGCTGGGCAGAGAAGCAGAAGAGCTGAACTGGACAAGCAGACAAAGAGGACGATGCTGCCTTGACAGCAGAGGACGGCATCAATTTTGAGGAGAAGAAGCAAAGTGGACCTCGACAGATAGAGAAAATTCAGCCCGTCTGTCGTGTGAAAATCTCATATTTTTCCAAGCCCCAGATCAAAAGATATGTCAAGCCCAAAGTTCAAGGAGAGAAAAATATCAAGCAAGAAGATGACGACTGGAAAGAAGATTCCTTGAAGATTTAGTCTTTATTAGAATCATACTTTCAATTAAAGTTGTATTCTTGCTAATTTAGATAACTTGAGCCCAAAGCTTATATAAGGGCATGTATTTTAACCTAGATTCCATATTCCATAATCCATAACCGATTACCCTAGCCTCCTTCCCAATTTCTAGTCGTTTTCCTGCCCTCGACATGTTCTAAATTCCCCCTAGGGCCACGAGTTGATTTGTAAAGTAGTTGCAAAGGTTGTTTTGTTTTAGGAATTTTCAGTTCAATAAAATAAACTTCAAGTTCTCTTATTTTGGTTATTAATATCTTGCAAGAGCATCGAGAGAGCATTGTGAGGTTATCTATTTACTTAGCATCGGGAGAGTTAAGTATACGAAAGAAATAAGAGCGAGTTCTCTAGTTTATAGTTGAACTATCTCGGGCCTAGGGATAGGACGAGGTTAAGTGGCTAAAGAAGAATTCATACACATCGATGTTCATCCTTCGATTCACGCTGGGAGGTATCATCAAAGACGTGATCAACGATAGACTTGGACCTAGGGGTAGGCCAAGGCACATCTGGGATTCTTGCCAAACTTGAAGTACGGAGTTGAGTGTTTGCTGCCGCGATAATCAACGGACTGCCGCCGCGACAGGTGCTGTCGCGACGGGCACGACGAAAGAACTGGATTTCCTAAACTCTGCAATACCTGCACTACTGGGCAATTCAATACCAGCCCATTCTCTCTATCTTGATATCTTTACTCTTTTATTTACGTTTACTTTATTATTTTCGTGAAAACTTCTTAAATATTTCCTTTACTTTCGTGCAGTAAATTAAGGTGAAGCTATTAGCCCAATCCATGTGGAGACGATATCTGATACTTCGTATCACTTTACTACTTGCGTCGTGTACACTTGCACTACCATTGCGATAGACTATTTTACACGCAACAAGTAGAGATCCAATAAGAGCATCAAACTTGAGAGTCTTCAAATCTCTATTTTCAATGATGGTTGTTCTTTTTCTATCCCAATATTCTGGAAAATAATATAATAGCTTCCTCAGTAGCTTGTCTTCGAGGATGACATCACTAAAACCCTTTAATCCATTGACGATGACCGAGAATCGATCAAACATCTTGGAGACACATTCATCGGGATCCATCTTGAAGTTTTCATAGCTTAGATTGAGTAGCCCGATCTTTGTCTCTTTGACATCACTAGTTCCCCCATATGTTGTCTCGAGGGTATCCCAAACTTTCTTGGCGCTCTCGATTGAAGACACCTTTGAGTAGATATCCGGACCAAGAGCACAAAAAATAATATGCAAGGCTTTATAATTGACTTGCATCATTCTTCTATCTTCTTCAGTCATTTCGGCTTTAACCTTTGGGAGAAGTCTTCCTTCACCATCTCTCTTCATAGGAATGTATGTCCCTTCTTCAACTACATCCCATTCATGTAGTCGGTGGATTTGATGAAGAGTCACATATGATTCTTCCAATATGGATAGTTATCCCCATTGAAGAATGGTGGTTTGGTGGTGGATTGAGACTCATAGAGGTTGGAAAGGGAGTTGGATGTCATTGCTTTGACTTGTTGTTGATCAAAACTCTCCTAGAATCGACTCAAGAGGGTTGTAATCCTTCCAATGAGTGTGTCTCTGATACCAATTATTGAGTTGATCAAACAATGTAATTGGCCAAGAGGGGGTGAATTGAAAATTAAAAATTTGAAAGGAGAGAAATAAATGAACAAAAAAAAATTGCACAAGAGATTTATAGTGGTTCAAGTTCTCCAATGAACTCTACCTCCACTACCTTAGCTCCCACTAAGAATTTTCAACCAATCCACTATTTATTCTTCTCATTTTCTTGGATGAGGAGGAAACCTTACAAAGAAATTAACCTTTCTACCCAAAGCTTAATTTGAAACACTATTTACAATTGAAAAAAATGGTAAACCTTACGAATTCTTCTTTAAAGGATGAATTGTTTACCCAATCACAATTTATCACTCCCCAAACTCATAATACAAATAAGAATAGAACACTTAATAGAGTTGGGTACAAGGATTTGAAAATAAAAGGCACAAGGGTTTATATTTGATGCTTGGGTGATTCTTGAAGGTTCAATAGTTGTTGATGGTGCTCAAAATGTTTGTTTTTATACCTTCTCATTGATTTTTAGCCGTTTGGGTGGTTGACATCATAATTATAGCCGCTAGGACTTCATCTTCCCACCATTAATGTTATTCTGCAACAACTCGTACCGAAACGACATCACATGTATCGAAACAGGGCAAAACAGAAAGAGTTGTTGGGGCCATTTAATAGACCATATCGAAACGATTGTGGTCGTTCCGATACTGAAAGAGCCCATTTCGAAACGGGACAAGACCGTATCGAAACATTTTGAAACTGTAAAAACCTGTATCGAAACACGCGTAATGTATATCGACACGCTTAACTAATTTTCAATAAAACGGTTATAACAAAGCAACGACCACTTTTTTAAACAAACTTTCAAAACTCGTATCAAAACGATCGAGACCATTTCGATACTACCGTATCAATACGAGTTCTCTCGTTTTGGAGCCCAAACTTTATAGTTTTAAATCTTTTCAAAACACTTAAGGGGTGTATCAAAACGGTTAGTCGAAAATCACTATTTTGGCTTGGAAAACACTTAAAAAAATTATGGGAACTTGAGTTTTGACTTAAACATTTTTCTTGTCAGTTTTGGGAAGTTTGAGGACATAAAAATTTATATTCTTTTCAAATTGGTCCTTGAACTATTTGTTATATCAAAATCAAAGTTTTGGTTTTACAAAAACGGCCAGAACCCATTTCGATACATGGCTTACCTATTTCGATACGAATAAGGGTTGTTTCGAAACACCTGTTGGTGTTTCGATACGCCTACGTGGCAGACACCCCAACGGTCAAACCCCTCAATGGCTATTTCCAAACGGTCTTTTGAATTGCAAGCGTTTTGATACAAACTATGGTGTTTTGAAACGAGAAGTTGAATCAGACCCAATGGCTAGTTCTGAAGAAGGGCGTTTCGATACAACTACCCGTGTATCGAAACAGACATCACCAGAACTACATTTACGGTGGAAAATAAAGTCTCCAACGGCTCCAATTCAATCCCATTGGTCATCAACAGCTACAAACTCAATTGGGAGTATAAAAGAGACCTCCAAGCATCAAGGGAAGACTAATGCTTCAATTGTCAACAACATTATGATGAAGAAATTATCTTAGAGCTAAATTGTCCATTCTTGTATAGACAAACACTTGTGAGCTAAAATTGTCAATGTATGCTCAAGTGTTCTAGGTTTTGGGTGAGAGCTTAAGAGTGTAAACACATACCTATTACGGAGATTTCTTGTTTGCTAGAATTCTTTGTTTTGAGTGTGTTCCCAAAGCTCGGGTTGTGAGCTTTGGATGCTAGATCACGAGTTGTGACTCTAGGTTGTAACAATTGCCTCCTTAGCCTAGAAAAGGAGAATAATTCTTAGTCATTGGTTGAAATCCTTAGTAGGAAGCTAAAGTAGTGGATGTAGGCTCTGGTTAGAAAGCTGAACCACTCTAAAATCCTTGTGTTCAATTATTATCTTGTTGCTTCCACTTCCTTCACTCAAATTATCACTTCTCCACAACTTGGCAAGCGATTCGGGTGTGATCATTGAGCCTAACATAGTGAATGGAAATTGAAAAGTAGTTATTTGTTAAAAAAAGGCTTAATACCCAAATAGGTGCCCAAACTATGCTTGTGGATCTACTTTTGGTGCCTAAACTATTTTTAGCTCTAAATATGTGCCTAAAGTTTTAATTTTGGTCATTTTAGGTGTCTAAACGTTAACTACAATTATTTATATTAAATAACATTTTTTATTATTTATTTATTTTTTAATTTAATTTATTTTTAACTTAATTTAAAAAAAACCCAAAATTTCCCAAAACTAACAAAATAACCCCTAATTCAAAATCCCTAACTTTCCCAGCCGATTCCGCCGCCGATGGTCACGTCGCCGCTCCCATATCCGCCATTGAACCACCAAGATCGTTTCCCCCAACCACCCATCGACGGTAACTGGCGGTAGGTGTGTCGATCGACTTCCTAACGTCGAAAAAAGCCAAAATCGCGAAAAAGAAGTCATCGGCATACCTACCGTCGTTATCGGCGATGGGTGGTTGGAGGAAACAATCGTTGTGGTCTGGGACGGTAGTGGTGGTCTCTAGTGAGGTAGTAAATGACGACATCAACGTTAATTTGGGGATTTTGGGTTAGAGATTTGAGACTATTTTTAAAAAATTTAAATTGTTATTTTTTAAAATTAAATTTTATTTAAAAATTAATTAAAAAATTAAAAATTAAAACACACCACTTTTCACATTTTAATTGGCTAACGGTTTTTTATTAACGGTTAGGCACCTAAAATGACCAAAATTGAAACTTTAGGCACTTATTTAGAGCTAAAAATAGTTTAGACACTAAAAGTGATCCACGAGCATAGTTTGGACAGCTATTTGGGTATTAAGCCTACAAACTAAGTGCTCAAACTATGCCTCTCTTTTTTTTGTAATAAGTGCCTAAAGTTTCATTTTTTTATTAAAATAGGTGTCTAAAGTATTTTTTAACTAAAATAAGTGTCTAAAGTATTTTTGGCTAAAATATATGCTAAAGTTTTATTTTTGGCTTGTTTTAAAGTCAACACACCCACTTTGCCACCTATTTCAACCAAAAATAAAATTGTAAGCATTTATTTCAGCAAAAAAATAAAATTTTAGGCGTCTATTTCAGCCAAAAAATACTTTAGGCACCTATTGCAAAAAAGAGACATAGTTTAGACACTTATTTTGTAGTTAAGCCTATTTTGTAGTCAAACCTTTTAAAAATTAAAGTAAACTAAAATGTAAGTTAGATTTTTTTTGTTATTATGTTATGTTAGTTTACTTTTTAGTTTAACTTTCTCTATATTTTCATGTGTATTCTTTTTTTCCGACTATAATTCTATTTATAATTCTATTTATGATGAAATCATGTAATTTAATTATTGTTGTTATTGTTTTTGTAAATGAAACGAGACATATCGTGTGCTACTCGAGTTTGACTCGGTCAAAACTCGATTAACACTCGAATTGATTGGACTCGACTCGAGTTCTTAACGAGCCGAGTCAAGCTCATCACACTCAAACTCGAATTTAGCTCAAACTCGACTCAAATTCTTAACGAGACGAGCGTATCACTACTTCAACTTCACTCGTTTACCCCCCCTAATTGTACTAGTGGCCAATATTACCTCTAAGATGAAACGACGCCGTTTGTCTAAACCCAACTAGATACGCTTACGGTCACAACCTTCAACCGGCAAGCCTTAACCTAAATCTTGCATTTCGTCATTTCCCAATTTCCCGCCTTTTACCTGAGATCATCCCTCCACAGCCCCATCTCCATGGCCGACAAAAAGAAGCGCCGCCGTGCCGACTCAGACTCAGACTCCGAGTCAGCATCCCAGCCTTTCAAGAACCTTCTGAAATCCGATGACCAAATCCTCCAAATCCTCAAATCCTTAGCCTCCTCTTTCTCCTCCTCTTCCACTTCAAAACCCTTAACCCTAGCCGATCTCGCCCTCTCCACCACCTGCCGGGAAGTATCCGACCTCTCGCTCTCCTCCGTCCAATCCGCCATCGAATCCCTCGTTCTCCAGCTCACCCACCAAATCCTCTCCGGCCAAGGCTTCTCCTTCACCGTCCCTTCCCGCTCTTCCACCAACCAACTCTATGTCCCCGAACTCGACCGCATCGTCTTAAAAGACAAATCCACCGTCCGCCCTTTCTCTCACATCTCATCCGTCCGCAAAACCACAATTACCACCAAAATCCTCTCTTTAGTACACCAACTCTGTCTCAAAAACATCCACGTCACCAAGCGTGACCTTTTCTACACTGACGTCAAACTCTTCCAAGACCAGATTCAATCCGACGCCGTTTTGGATGATGTTTCCTGTATGCTCGGCTGCACCCGATCCAGCCTGAACGTAATCGCTGCGGAAAAAGGAGTGGTCGTCGGGAGGCTTATTTTCAGTGACAACGGAGATATGATTGATTGTACTAAGATGGGAATGGGAGGAAAAGCGATTCCTCCAAACATTGACCGAGTTGGAGATATGCAAAGCGATGCATTGTTTATTCTGTTGGTAGAAAAAGATGCAGCTTATATTAGATTAGCCGAAGATAGGTTTTACAATCGGTTTCCTTGTATAATTGTGACTGCAAAAGGGCAGCCGGATGTGGCTACAAGGTTGTTTTTGAGGAAAATGAAGACGGAGTTGAAGCTTCCGGTGTTGGCATTGGTTGATAGTGATCCCTATGGATTAAAAATTTTGTCTGTGTACGGTTGTGGATCGAAGAACATGTCTTATGACAGTGCGAATCTGACTACCCCGGATATCAAGTGGTTGGGGATTAGGCCGAGTGATTTGGATAAGTACAAGATACCAGAGCAATGTAGGTTGCCAATGACAGAACAGGATATTAAGACTGGGAAAGATTTACTGGAGGAAGATTTTGTGAAGAAGAACCCTGGATGGGTTGAGGAGTTGAATTTGATGGTGAAGACTAAGCAGAAGGCTGAGATTCAGGCACTGAGTTCGTTCGGGTTTCAGTATTTGTCCGAGGTTTACTTGCCATTGAAGTTGCAGCAGCAGGACTGGCTTTGAACAAGAATGGTAAGAACCAAGCATGTTGAATTTGTTGTTTGACGTTTATGTATGAGAACTTTGGAATTTGTTCCATGTTTATTTCTTAATGATATCAATCTTTGGATTTCATGTGTTGATATTATACTTTCTGTTATTTACTGGTATGGATTAGTAAGAAACTGTTAAGAGGTAACAATTTGTAAGAAATCATATGCATTTTAAAGGCTTAATTGCCTTACATTTTAGGGTTAGGACTATAGGTCACAACTGCAGCAGGTACCAACATCCTGTTGGATACATCATACAACTTGTTTTGTTTCTCAGTTATCTTTATCAAGACAACAGTTTGCCTATATGATAGTAGAGGAAGAAGATATACAACTGAACTGATGCATGAGAAATGGAGTACTCTTTAGGGACAAATAAAGTGATCTCTTTTTTATTTCATAAATTTCGAGTTAAATACGGTCGTACAACTTCTATACAGTTGACCTCATCTTCAATCTTAAACAATTATACAGTGAATCTTATTCTCTTTTATATCTACTTAAAAAATCATTGTATGAAAAACAATGCACAAAATTGAGGTTAATATATAAACACCTCACCTTCTAATAACATCTGCCCTTCTCCGGAGCCAACGATGCAATGATTTCCTTGTAACCTTTAACCTTTGCAGAATCACAGGTCTCCTGGTAGAAGATAAAGGCTCTGATGATAAACTGTTCTTTTCGACCATTTCTAATAGAACTGTATTTGCATCAATAGGAGCCTGCAAATCTACCCATCTATCTTTTTTAACTTGAGGTTCAACCAGTAGCACCTCAAGCCCCAATTCGTCCTGCAGAAGTTTCATTATTGCACGTTTTACCCCAGATATTACATCGGCTGCTTCCTCGTGCCTTTCACTGACTCCTAAGATTATCAACACATCATCTTTTACTGAATGTCCTGCAACAGAATTTAGTGAGGAACATCAAAATTATGACTGCTTAATTGTGGATTTAGCTTTACATGTCAGATGCACTGCATTTCTGTAGTGTTAAACTGCCTGATAGAAAAGGTATAAGATATTTGAACTGGTCAAAGCAAGCTACTGAAGATATCTTCTACCTTGGACGTAGTTCTCTTTGATCATTCGTAAAACAGCAAGAACAACTATCCGAGCTTCAACCTGTCAGTAGGCATTCCATAAACTCTAATGAGAGACCAATCAGGTATCAGGAAAGTACAAATCATGAAAAGGATCACCTTCAAGCTCAAGGCCTCTAAACTATTTACGATGACTATTGGTTCAATCAAATAAATGTTTATATTGAAAAGACACTATGCTATATTTGGTCTTCATTATACCTTATGAAAATATTATGTAACATACTCGCATGTCATTATGTGATTGGTTCAATGTCATGTTATCATCTTCATTTATCCGCATTAATCTTATCAACTCAATTCAGACCAGCACGGACAATACAGATATCATTATCAAATTGCTCATTTTAAAAGTAAAAGGACCAGATTAAGAATTACTTGAAGCATAGGGTCCAAAAGTTGTATTATCTCTACTGAAAACATCCACATCAATGATGCTTCAATCTGCATTAGCATTTATCAGTGGTCAACTATACCTTTGTAAGTCCGCGAAGGTCAATAGCTGGGGTTTCTGCTGTACTCATCTGCAGGTGCACTGCAATCTTTTCAAGCAGTAGACTATGAGGTCTCTCCAGGTCAGTTCTTTCGCAGGAACTTAACCCTTCTTGTTTCTGGTAGTTTTCTTTTATTACTCCTTCACACCATTCTTCAATGAGTTCCTTAAGATAAAAGTCATTGGATTTGTACCTGCAATGGATACCCCTTAGAGACTGAATCTTATCATTAGTTTGCATAGCAATATTGGCATAGCAACAATGAATGAATCCATGCCATAGCTTCATCGGAGGGTAAAAGGTCCAATAAAGAGACTTTTATTTGATTGAATTAAGAAACAAATGAAATAAGCATCTTTTACCCAAGCCACAACCTAGGCCTGTGATGGTATTGCTCTTCATTTCTCTTGATAAACCAATGTCCAAAACCTGTATTTGACATATACTTGAACATAGATATGGAGATACGACTCTCAAAGATCCTCCAAATATGGAAAACTGTAAAAAGAAACTTAAAACTCTTGTGTTGGACAGTGGACACATCCTCGTATACACACACCCAAACTGAGTAACATATGCCTAGGCTAACATTAAAAAATCCTTCAAAATCTTAATCACATAAAAAAATTCAATGAAAATCGATAGTCAGGTCTGGAAAATAACTCAATGGCAAGCACGAAAAAAAAGAAGAACATCTGCAATTTACCACCTACACATGCAGAAAAAGGAATTCAGAGAAAGTGCCAACATACCCTGCTTTCCGCATTTCCTGATATACAGCTAGGCACTGCTGTACTTCATGCAAGGAACCGTATTTGCTACGGGCTCTTAACAGTGTATTATATGTTACCTGTAAAAACAAGCTCAAGATTTGTTAACTGGATGGATGTACCTGAACTGTTACAAATAATCAAAAGTACCGACTTCCACGTTTCTTAATTGAGCATCATATAAGAGTGATTTTAGTGCTTCAAATATGAAGGAAAAGTTGTAGCATTTTGATGAAATCTTTTTTTGACAGTGCCCTTTACGGTGATATACAAGGAGAACTCATACGTTGACACTTCGCCAGATTCAAACATAGGCATTCTTTCAGTCTTCAATTTGTAAAAAAAAAAAAAGATTGACGAGCTGATAGGCGTCGCTACAAATCACTTACCAAATTAGGTTGAACACGATATCTCTTCATTTCGTCAAATAATGAAAAAGCTAACTTCAACTTTTTCCTTCCCACACAAACCTAGGATACACAATAGCTTGAAATATCAACATCCAACAACCAATTTGACATCATGTGACAGAAAATAGCATCAGCATATTTAAGGCATCAATCATAGAACAACCAAGTCTATAACATATATGAAAACAGCTCTGTACCTTGATTGCTGTTGTGTATGCAACAACATCTGGTTTAATTCCGGTCACATGCATAGTTTTCAAGATCTGCACTGAAAAGGAAAAACCATTATCAGAGAAAGTAAGTATTTGCATAGAACTTTTGCCAACAGAAAATACTGAACTCGCCAATGTTAGGAATCTGTGAATGCGCATGTGGTAACAAAGTCCTATCTGGATCCTAAAAGATTCAACCTAAAGCAATAACATACTAATATTTGAGAAACGCCATAAACAGAAGAGGGAAATAAGATAAATTCCTTTATGAAAGGATACCTAACCTGAACTGCACCTTCTACATTGCCTGAACCTCCACATATATCAATCAAAGTTGTCCAGCTTACATGATTAGGTGAAAGGCCAAGAGATTTCATCTCATCCATTAACACTTTTGCACGATAGTAGTCAGTACAACACGCCTTCATTAAAATATTATACGTTGCTGTAGTAGGTTTGAAAGAAAACTTTTTCAAAAAACTTGGATGATGTGAATTCGTAATGTGGTCCAACGCAGTAGAAACTGAAGTTGCGTTGTTTACTTGCTTTGTGCTTAACATATTATCTATATTGCCCTCCTGGCCTCCCATCCAGGAGCGGAAAAGGCGAAAAGCCCGGTCATACTGGCTAGCCTCAACACAAGCATGTAGAAGAATGTTGCAACATTGTGAATTAGGTTCACATCCAGAGAGAATCATCTCTTCAAATAATTGAAATGCCTGCACAACTAGACCTGCATTGGCACATGCGTTGATCAAGGATGACCATGTAACTGTGTTAGGGGTTACCCCAGCTGATACCATATCTTCTTTAATTTTCAGTGCCATTTGCCATAACCTTGCATCTGCAAAGACCTAATGCATACATTATTAAGAGAAGAATATATCATAAAAGGTTCGTGGAGCAGGTTATAGAAATAGAAATTGTTCCTTGGACAGTGCAGCAAGCTCTGTTGCTTCAACCTTTTGTTTTTCTAGAAGTATCCGTGTCCGAAAATGGGTATGGGGATATGACCCTCCACATCCATCATGTCGGGTATATACCATCTGACACTCATACTCGAGTCTGAGTAACGTGGACACCAAGAAGTACCTTAATGATTGTGCAGTAAGTAAAGACATCCAACTTTAACGCTCCTGTTGACTCTATATGCTTTACTTCATTGTAAATATCTTGCGCCAAATCAACTCTGTGAGCAAGGCAGCACGCCTTTAAAAGGATATTATAAGATGCCATATCTGCTGTGATACCAAGATTCTGAACAAAAGAACACAATTTACTAATATTATCTTCGCAAATATATATGCAGCATAAATTTTCATGTGTTGTACTACTATGGAATGTTCAAATGGGAAAGTTTATCTCTACCACAACTTTTCACACTAGATATTCAAATATACAGCACTTAGACATATATCAACACTTTCCATTAAAATTTATATTTGTATTGTATCTTCTGCAAAACAAATGGCATGAGAAGTATTTGAGTCAAGCATCATAATTTTGAGAAAACAGTCGGTCAATTACTGAGAAGTTAGAAATCTCAAAATACCCTAAATGAGAGTTAGCTTAAAATGCTCAAAAAAAATAAATATAATAAAATGAATACTAAAAAGATTAACCATAGAAGAAACAAGAAGGTGATGGGCATACTTGCATGTCCTTGTAAACATCTAATGTGTATCCCAGATCATGAGCATTGACATTCATGAGACTGTTGAATACATAAATATTTGGAGTGACCCTTTGATTAACCAAGTCCTCCTGCAAAACTCATGTAAAAAGTAACCCAGATCTCATTAGAGGATCAAACTCTAGAAATGTTACAAAACAAGGGATGCTTTTACATGAAAAGCATTGAAATGATGATCAAACTGTCCATACTCCATACACATTGAATCAAGCCGGTTACAATCACATTAACAACAATAAGAGTTTGGGGAGTGGAAGATGGTTAGAATTTTTTGTTGGCCTTAGAGCAGAACTCCAACCAAGTGAAACACTTGGAAGAAGATTTCATAGATCTTGAGAAGGCAGGCGAGAAAATACCTTGTAAATTTCTCTAGATTTCATGTAATCACCACAGAGACCACAAGTGTCGATTATAGCACGGTATAGAAACATATTAGGACCACTCAAGTTCTTCTTGGACTCTTCATATGCCGTCAATGCAGATGCCAAGTCCTTATTCTTTCCAAATTCACATATAATGCTACAGAACATTATTTGGGCATGTGGCAGTAGGCAAGCATACCTTCAATGCAAATATTCCAAGAATTAGCACTGACCAACCCAAAAAGTTAAAAAAGGAGCATTGGTCCCTGAAATCATTGAAGCTACACTTTTACCAGCTTTGATAAAATTGAAAGGAAGTAGAATTTGCACCTTATTGCCAGAATAGGGTTTCTTTTATCAACACAGATTTTTACAATGTGTGATGGATTCACTAGTTCCTTGACTGTAAATTGAAAACCTGAATTAAGAAAAACATCTGTCAAGCAACACAATGAACCTTGAAAGTTGAAACAACAGAGTAGTAATTGCATAACAATAATTCAAGTTTCATAGAGTTATAAAGTAACACATAACTTTCCCAAACAAACAAAAAAAAAACAATTACTACTATCAAGCAGTTCAGCTGCTGACAGCTGAGAGTCTAATTAACTTAATTACATAGCAACATATTCTATTTTTTCCCTTTTAAGTACCCATATCCGATGTATAAAGTTATGAAGTGTATGTTTTTGTATTAAAAAACAGTATTTCTCAAAGAAGTTGAAAATCAAAATAGGAGTTTTGTTGGATTACATGCAAAGATTCACTGCAATATGAGAAGAACAATTATCAAAATAGGAATTATGATATGATTTTGTTTTGGCCAGTAACGAGGATAAAGCTGCAAATTCACATTGCTTGGTTAATGGTTACCTATTAAAGATTCCAACAAATCAACAGCTTCCTCCACTTCACCGGAACCCAAAATCCTTTGAAACTCCTTTTTCAGAGAATCCAAACCAACCCCGTTAACCAACTTGAGAGAAGCAACCCCAAGCTTCTCAACTTTCTTAAACACTTGAACAACACTTTTAGCTTTCCCTTCTCTAACACTCAAAGCAACCCCTTTAGAAACAAGCTCAACACTCAACATAGAGGCAAAACGCGAGGCATCGACACCCGAAGCAACGACCATCTCCACCGTCATTGCAAAGTCCTCGAGACGGCCATCCTCCGCCAGCTTCGAAGCGAGGTCGGCGTAGTACTTGAGAGGGGAATCGCGGCGGGAAGTGGGGTTCCATCGGACGGTGGAGGAGAGGGGAGGGTAAGGGTGTTGATGAGAATGGACGGTGGGGATTGAAGAAGAGATGGGTTGTCGTTGTTTTTCGGAAGGGGAGAGCTTGTGGAAAGATGAGTTGGTTTTGTTGGGTGAAGAGCGGTGGCTGTGACGGTGGTGGCGGAGGTTGGGCGGTGTTGGAGAGTTGGGAACGGAGGAACTGCCAAGGATGACGACGAAATCTTTCATTCTTGGCTAAGGAAGTGAGGTTTCAGTTGTGGTGGGTTCTGCCATGGATATTTTTCTTTGGTTGTGGATTGAATTTGAAAGGCAGGTATCTTCGATCATTAGTGAACGTTTATGAGCCAATTGCTTTGTGTTTTCTTTTTCTTCTCGGAATTAATTTCTTAAAAGAATGGGTAAAGTACACTAGTGACCTCCGAATTATTTGATGATATCTATTTTGACAATAGAATTAGAAAATTTGTTAATCAGACCACTAAACTTATTAAATTGACTTATTTTGACCATCGTCGTTAAAAAACTAACAGAGTAGTTAACAAAAATTTGTAAAATTACACATTTAGTCCATATTATTTACTTATTATATTAATTTGGTCTTAATTTTAATTTAATTAAATAAAATTAATCAACCAATCAGATAACGACAAGTGTCATCACCTAATTGGATAGATTTACTCTATTTTTAATTTATTTTTATTTAATATATTTTCCCCTCCAATCAGGTGGTGACACGTGTTATCACCAGTTAAAGGAAAATTAAAGATGGATGGAACGACCTTGGTTGAATCAAACCTGAGACCAATGGGTGATATACACACTCCTTTACTACTTAACCAACCTGCTCTCGGTGATATAAGATGCACTCTTTTATATACATATCTTATAATACAGTAAAAGTTAGGAAAAAAAGGTAAAATGGTTGAAAGTGTAAAACTAATGAATTAATTTTGATATAACAAAGGAATTAAGAACTAAATTAAAAAAGAGAAAATGAATTTTTAAGTCCTCAAAACATCTCTATGTGTTTAAAGAAAAATGTCCAAGTCAAAACTTGAACTTATCAAAAAATTTCTAAGAGTTTACCAAGTCAAAACAGTGATTTTCGAGTCACCGTTTCGAAACGGCCTTTAGGCGTTTCAGAACGTTTAGAAACTGTTAACCTCTGTTTCAGAACCAGCCTTCCTGTTTCAATACAGGTGTATCGAAACAGGTCTTTGTGTTTCGAAACGGATGAAAAACAACGGAACGGTTTGAACCATTTCAATACGGCTGTATCGAAACGACCTCAAACGTTTCGAAATGACTTTCAAACTTGGTTTCAAAAATGACCGTTGAACTTTTAACTAATTTTTTAAAGATATAGTTAAAGCGTATCGAAACACTTTTATGCCATTTCGATACAGGTTTTGACAGTGGCAAAATGTTTCGAAACGGGCTTCAACACTTTTCGGAACATGCTCTTAGCGTATCGAAACGTTCGTGTCCATTTCGGTACGGCCTATTTATTACACCCCAACCGCTATTTCTATTTTGGTATGTTTCAAAATAGGATCGGGCGTTTCGGAACGAGTAGTTGCATACTGCATTTATAGAGGGAATATAACATCCCAACGGCTATAATAATAAGGAAGGCAACAACCCCAACGGCTAGAATTCAATGAGAAGGTATAAAAGGGACTTCTAAAACCACCAGCAACAACTATTGATCCTAAAAGAAACATCCAAACATCAAATCCAAGCAATTGTGCTGAAATCCCATATTTTCTTATAAACCTCAATTGTAGAATCTTGTAATTTCAATCTTATTTGTTCAATTGGGTTGATTGCATGTAAAAAGGGTTATATTTGTATTAAAAAAATACTAGCTATTAGCCTTAAACTTCTTTGTAATATTTGAGTGAGGATTGGGTCAATTTTTGGGTAGAAAATTGATCACTTTGTAAAGGTTTCCTTCTAAGCCTAGAAAAGGGGAAGATCAACTAGTGTAGTTGTTGGAAAATTCTTAGTGAGGCTAAGGTAGTGGATGTAGAGTTCAATTGGAACTTGAACCAATCTAAATCTCTTGTCTAGCAAATTTTTATTTTCCACTCCACCACCAAAATTTCTAAAAATCCAATTCACCTTCTTCTTGGCTTAAATCGATTATACGATCCACTCAACAATTGGTATTAGAGCCTACATCTTTGAAGGATTAACAATCACAAGAGAAGTTCCTAAGAGAGTGTGATCTATTCTAAAGACAAACCATGTCATCTACTTCAACCTCCAACCTCTATGAGTCACAATCAACCACTAAATCACCCTTCTTCAATGGGAACAACTACCCATATTGAAAGAATCGGATGCGTCTCTTCATCAAGTCAATGGGTTACATGGTTTGGGATGTAGTGGAAGAAGGTCCCTACATTCTGGTTAAGAGAACCAATGAAGGAAGACTAGTTTCGAAAGTAAAGTCGGAGATGACTGAGGAAGATAGACGAAAGATGCAAGTCAACGACAAAGCTCTACGTATCATATTTCGTGCACTTGGTCCGGATATCTACTCAGAGGTTTCATCTATCGAAAGCGCAAAGGAAGTGTGAGACACTTTGGAGACGACTTATGAAGGCACTAGCGATGTGAAAGAGACGAAGATTGGGTTGCTAAACTTGAGTTATGAGAATTTTAAGATGGACTCCGATGAGAGCGTCTCTAAGATGTTTGATCGGTTTTTTATCATCGTCAATGGCCTTAAAGGATTTGGTGAAATAATTCCCGAAGATAAGCTAGTAAGAAAGCTTCTATACTCTCTCCCGGAGTCTTGGGATGGTAAGAGGACGGCCATCATTGAAGCAAAGAATTTGAAAACTTTGAAGCCTGATGAGCTTGTTGGATCTCTTCTTACACACGAGATCATGAAGCAAGGAAGAGAGGAAGAGAAGAAGAAGGAAAAGAGAAGGATATAGAAGCATGAGGTAGAGAAGAAGAAGAAGAAGCTATGAGTTGCTCTCAAAGCCTCTCTACAAGATGAGAGCTCTTCTAGTGAGGAAGAAGACTTTGAGGAATTGGCTATGATAGCCAAACAACTCTCACGGTTCTTGAAGTCCAATAAAGGGAGAAAATTTCAAAGAAAGATGGATTTCAAGAACAAAAGCAAAGAAGAAGAGAGGGATCAAATCATTTGCTTTGAGTGCAAGAAGTCGGGTCACATACGTTCTGATTGCCCTCAACTCAAGAAGAAAGGCTTTGAGAAGAAGAAGCTCAAGGCCAAGCTTGCTACTTGGAGTGATGAGAAGTCATCCGAGGATGAAGAACATGAAGTGGATAATCTTTGCCTTATGGCTCTTGAGGAGGATTCTTCTATGGTAACCTTTAACTCATCCACTTTTGATTTTACATTTGATGAACTTCAAGATGCTTATGATGAGTTGCAAGAGGTATATGATGAGTTGGTTGAGAAATACAAGGAGTCGGTTTTAAAAAATAAGAAAATGATTTCGGTTTTAAGGACCCAAAATGACTCCCTTTCTAAAACCAACTCAGAATTAGAAAAGAATGTCTTGGTTTTACAAAATTCCTCAAATGAGTTTGAAAAGAAATTAAATGATTTAAATGACCTTCTTGAGAAATACCATGTTTACCGCCAAGAGGAGGTGAGTAAACTCAAAGCTTTTCTAACCAATGTTGGGAAAAACCGTTTTGAAAAAGCATCTTCTTCAAAATCCCAACATGTGAAGAGAAACTTTGTTGACCACAAACAAAGAGGCTCACATAAGTATCACAAGAACAAAAAGGTTAGAAGTGTATGGGTTCCTAAGGAACTTGTAGTTTCTAAAAATATTGTAGTCATTTCATCTTAGATTCCTAAGGGAACCAAGTATTTGGGAACTAACACTCATGGACCCAAAATGATTTAGGTACCAAAAATCAAAGTTTAACTCTTTGTTTGTAGGGGGAGCATTGCTACAAGGCCAAAGCACAAAGCCAAAACTCATGGTACCTTGATAGTGGATGCTCGAGGCACATGACCGGAGACAAGAGTCGATTCATGGATTTAAAGCCAAAAAGTGGAGGAGTAGTGGCATGTGGTGACAACTCCAAAGGCCGCATTGAAGGTATTGGCTCCATAGGTAATCACTCTACTATACTTATTGAAAATGTTTTGTATGTCAATGGTCTAAAACACAATTTATTGAGCATTAGTCAATTGTGTGATAAAAGGGTTTAATGTCTTGTTTGATAAAAATGGGTGTAAAATTGTTGACATTAAATCAAATAAAATAATGCTCATTGGTCATCGCATAGGTAACATATACATGGTGCATCTAGATGACATTCATTCATCCCATGCTTGTTTTGTTGCTCAAAATGAAAATGATGCATGATTATGGCATATGAAACTAGGACATGCTAGCATTAGTGTTTTAGAAAAATTAGTTTCCCTAAATCTAGTTAGAGGTTTACCCAAGATCAAGTTCTCAAATGATAAAAATATGTGATGCATGCTCTAAGGGTAAACAACATAGATCATCCTTTAAATCCATTAATGATGTTTCTACAAGTAGGTGTTTACAACTAATTCATATAGATCTATTTGGGCCAATTAGGACAACTAGCTTGGGTGAAAAATCATATGCTTTTGTGCTTGTTGATGATTACTCTAGATATACTTGGGTTCTTTTTTTAAGCATCAAGGATGAGGCTTTAGAAAACTTCATCACATTTTCAAAATTAACTCAAAATGATCTTGAACTTAAAATTTCACATATTAGAATTGATCATGGAACGGGATTTCAAAATATGGGTTTTAATGAATTTTGTAATGAAAATAGGATTAGCCATAATTTTTCGGCTCCTCGAACTCATCAACAAAATGGGTTAGTTGAGAGGAAAAATAGAACTTTAGAAGAAATGGCTAGGACTATGCTTTGTGAAAACAATTTACCTAAGTATTTTTGGGCGGAAGCCACTAACACTTCTTGCTATATTATTAATCGAGTAATGATTAGGCCTATTTTAAAGAAAACTCCTTATGAGATTTTAAAATCTAAAAAGCCTAACATTAGCTATTTTCACCCTTTTGGTTGCAAGTGTTTTGTTTTAAATAATGAAAAAGACAATTTAGGTAAATTTGATGCAAAAAGTGATGAAGTTATTTTTCTAGGTTACTCTTTAAACTCTAAAGCCTATCGTGTGTTTAACAAAAGAACTTTAGTTGTAGAGAAATTTATTCATGTGGTTTTCGATGATAACCTCCTTCTGAGGAAGGAATCTTGTGATAATGATGATGTAGGAATCCTTGATGTCTTTGATGGAGGACAAACTTGAAAGGAGGATGCGATTCCAACTAAAGAAGAAGATGCACAAGATCCACCTCTTGAAGCCTTGAAGGACTTGGCTTTTGAGGAAAAGGAAGTGAGCTACCCAATGGAGTACAACTATGTCAAAGGTGGTGAAATCTTGGGTGATCCATTCAATGGGGTAACTACTCGCTCTTCTCTTAAAATGCTTAATCATGTTGCATTTATCTCATGCATTGAGCCTAAGAATATTAAAGAAGCTTTAAAAGATGATTTTTAGATTATGTCCATACAAGATGAGTTAAATCAATTTGAGAGAAGTAAAATGTGGATATTAGTTGAAAGGCCTAGAAATCAATCTACTATAGGAACTAAATGAGTATTTAGGAATAAACTAGATGAGATTGTTGAGTGGATCAAAGGATTGATCAAAGCCAAGAGGGGGTGAATTGGGTTTTTAAAAGTTGTTGGAGTAAATAGAATGGATAAAAATGATGAACAATGAATTTTAGAGTGGTTCAAGTTCCAAATGAACTCTACATCCACTACCTTAGCTACCCACTAAGGATTTCCAACAATTCACTAATTTGTTCTTCCCCCTTTCAAGGCTTAGGAGGTAACCTTTACACAATCGGTCAAATTTTCTACCCAAAATTTGACCAAACCCTCACAAGAGAACAAAGAAGAATTAAAGGCAAGAAAGATATCTCTCAATACAAGATTTCCCTTTTAAGTACAAACACTCAACCCAAATTTGATAAAAAGATCAGAATTGGACATTACACAAATTGGGGTTTACAAGAGATTGGAAAATAAGCACTTTGAGCTTGGATTTTTGCTTGGATGTTTATCTTTGATGCAATAGTTGTTGGTGGTCTTCAATTTGCTTCAATTTATACCTCCTCTATCAATTCTAACCGTTTGGGTGGTTAGGGTATTGATTATAGCCGTTGGGACCCTCTCTTTCCACCATAAATGCACTTCTGCAGCTTACCGTATCAGTACGCGTGGACCTGTATCGATACTTGTCTCAAAACAGAAAGAGCCATTGCACAATTACAAGAGGGCGTATCGATACGCATGTAAGCGTATCGGTACGGGATAGGGACCGTTTCGATACGGGCAAGACTGTATCGATACCATTTTCTCAACTTAGCTCACTGGAAGTTTCTGTATCGATACGGCTAGGAGCGTATCGGTACGGGACAACCACCACTTTAAATTTCAGTTACCTAACAACTGACACCAACGGTCGAAAACATTAAAAGCTTTTCGAATTTAAAATTCCCTTAAATACGTATCGATACGGGTGGAACCGTATCGGTACACCATTCAAACTCCTTCAGTTTTAATAGAGGAGCGTATCGATACAGATTCAATCTGTTTCGATACGCTGTTTTGATATGATGAGGGGCGTATCAAAACACGTCTTTCTAGTAGCCAACTTTGTAAAAAAAAGGTATCGATACGGCTGGAAGCGTATCGATACGCCTGGATGTTTTTCAATACTTTAGCTTTGGAATACTTAGAAAATATTTGGAGTTTGAGTTTTTCAAATCAGATTAAAACCTTGGTGATTTATAAATCATTTAAGGGACTTAGAAATCTATTTCAAGTTTTCAATTTAATCCTTAACCTACTTAGTTATATCAAAATCAAACATAGGTTTTACAATCTCCCCCCTTTTGATATAACAAAACCAAAACTTGAAATTTTTGACACTTTGAAAAACTTTGCAAAATAACTCCCCCTTAATATTAGCCAGGTAAACTTTAAGTTGAAAATCAAAAATTTAAGTGTGAGCTTGTTCCCCCTCCTCTTTTTTGTTAGATCAAAAGATAGAGACAATGATAAACATAGGCCAAATGCATAAATAATAACCAAGCAACATAATATCGATAATCATTAAGTTCAAAATAAAGATAACATCAATCATAAAATCCAAATAACAGAAAATCAAAGCATAGGTTTGAAAATGTAAACTCAATCCTAAAAACATAAACGAAAGTGCATAAATATCCTAAATGACATAAATGATATGCAAAGATGAACTATTATGCATCTCCATCGCCATCTTCATCATCCTCATCATGTGCATCATCATCATTCCTCTGAGATTGACGCCACTCGTCATGGAAAGCGGTAAGGGATATGTTCATCGAGTTGTGACCGCCTTCAAGGGAAGTGAGACGCGTCTCCACATTCTTCATTCGATCTTCAAGGCTTGTAAAACGAGTGTCAATAGTCGTAAACCCTGAATTCATCACTTGATGCATAAAGGCAATTCCCGTGTGCAAGCCCGTGAATTGCTCGTTTAGAAAACTCATGAGAGCATCCATGGAAGATGGAGGAGGAGCTTGAGCGGCTTGAAGATTGGAAATTTCTTCCGGAACGACATCGCTAGGGAGCTCGGATAGACGAAGCCAACTACCATTAAAGTAATGAAAATTTCCCCTTCCAAGAGATCTTTCATCGATAGGATCGGTGAAGGGAGTTGGGTAGTCATGTGAACAATCTATCTCCTTTTGTGTGAAGAAATAACTCAAAGTCGTACCATATGTGAAGGAAGTGATGAGAGTAGTGTGGCGATGTTGTACGAGATAGACAATCTCCGCAAACATAATTCGAGCAAGATTTGGTTGTTGTCTTTGACAGAAGCATCGAATCCAAAAATCATCAACTTGGTGGATAGTGGAATACTTTCCTCCCGAGTGCCTAAACCACCAAGAAACCATCAAATGTAGGATCTGATCTTGAGCATTAAGAGCGATGATGGAACCACTTAGGACATGGCCAAGAGCATTCTCATCATCAAAACCTTTATCTTCTAACTTAAACACATCACAAATGGATTGAACATCGATAGTGGTCTTTTTACCCATTAGATAAGAATTAACGACCGTAACAACACCCTCTCTATTGGAAAAACACTTGGCATTAGCATAGAAAATCAATACTAGACTGCGAAAGAAAAAGGAGGGAATTTGGAGAAAATCCATAAATTTCCATTCTTGGAGCAAAGGTAAGTAATCAAACTTGAAACGCTTCGAGTTAAGAAAATGAATGGAAATTACCCTATTCGGACGGACTTTGTGGTTTTGAAATTGTCAGAAATAGTTGAGATCTCCGGTGGTCTTAAAGGATTGTTGATAGATAAGAGTGAGGTCCGGGCGAGTACCATCTCCGGCATTGGAACCTTCACCGGTTTCACTAGTACGTGCTCTCTTTTTAGGTGCCATGGATTAAAAAAATCAAAAACAGTGTATGCATTAACTTTCTCATTCAACCCATTGAAAAATCAATAATCAAAGTTTGTGTTAAATTTTTTTAGAAACAAAACAAAAATAAAAGGTTTGAAAAGAAGTTTGTTTGTGAGAAAAACAAAACAAAACAAAACAAAAATTTAGAACGAAAAGAAATAAAAGAAAAGAAAAGAATTTTTTTACCTTGATATTGATAGAGAATAATGAGAGAGGAACTTTGCACCAATTTGATGAAAAGCTTGAAGAGCTTTGCTTGATTTTGAAAACTCTCAAGAGATTTTCAGCTGTGGTGTGAAAATATGAGGGATTGAGAGGCTATTTATAGAGTGAAAAACGGCTAGGATTTTGAAAATTCAATTTTGGTAAAACTAAAACTCTTTAAATTGCCATTAAGAAGCTGTAGGCTCATTAGGATCAAGAATATTAAAAGGATCCTACGGTTGTTTGAAATAACATCGGGTCTTCAACTTAATCTTAACAAATGTAGGCTCATTGGGATCAATCTCGAAGAACAAATACTAGAGGAATGGGCTACAGAAATTGGTTGTACAATTGGACATCTTCCTACTGATTATTTGGGACTTCCGCTAGGTCCAAAGAGAAACTCACCATCTCTTTGGGATCCAATTGTTAAGAAACTTCATGATGGCTTGGCGTGTTGGAAAGCTTCGAAACTTTCATACAGTGGTTGAATCGTTATGATTAAATCAGTTTTATCTTCCCTTCCCATTTACTATATGTCACTTTTTCCATTTCCTTCTTCGGTCATGAAGAATTTCAACCGTATTCTGGCCAACTTCATTTGGGGTAGCTCTTGTTCGGAAAAAAGAATTCACTAGGTGAATTGGAAGTCAGTATGTTGTCTGACGTATCTAGGTGGCTTGGGAATTCATGATTTAGCCTTCCAGAACCGCTCTCTACTGTGTAAATGGGTTTGAAAATTCTCGATGGAGCGTGAGAGTCTTTGGAAAAAGACGATATGTGCCAAGTACAATCTAGACCCTTTATCCTTATTTTCGATGGGGTCCAATTCCTTAACAACTTCTTGGCTATGGAAAGGCATTCTAAACTCGTTTTACTGCAATGATGAGTTGGGGACATGCTTAAGAAACAACCTGGGGATTCAAGTAGGAGATGGTCGCTCTATATTCTTTTGGTCTGATTGGTGGATTGGAGATGCCCCGCTATTGGTAAACTTTCCTCGGATCTTTGCTCTTTCACTTAATAAAATGGGTAGGATTGCTGAATTTGGCACTAAACTCAACTCTAGTTGGTCTTGGAATATCCCACTTAGGAGACGTTTATTTGATTAGTAGAAGGAGCAGTGGGAATCGATGTTGGCTCTTCTTAATGGTTTCAAGTCAATGAATCTTGGGGTAGATTTCTTGTTGTAGAAAGGAGTTGGCGATGGATCGTTCTCGATTAAAAATTGCTACAAATCATTCTATCCTGAAAAGGTCTCCTCCTCATTCTGGAAATCCTATGTTTGGAGAGGCTTGGGGCCACCTAGGGTAGATTTCTTTCTGTGGCAGGTTATTAACAACAGGATTCCAGTCAAGTCTGAACTGCAGAAAAGAGGTGTGACTTCGTTTACTGATCTCCTATGTCCCATGTGCAAAGAGGGTCCCGAAACTACGTTCCATCTCCTCTTTTCTTGTAAAGTTGCATGGAACTTATGGATGAAGTTTGCTTCTATTTGGAACCTGAACGTGGTCTTCCCCAAGGACGCAGCGATGATGATTCTATATTGGCACAATGCGAGACCCTTAGTTTTAAAGGGCGCTAGGCGCTCTACGGCGCAAAAGGTCCTTGGAGCCGAAGCATTAAGCGCTAGGCGAAGGCGCTCGCCTTTCGTAGGTGAGGCGCACTTTTTATCCTAGAAATTTATAAATTAACCCTAGAGTATATTTTTTACTTAAAAACCTAATAATTTATATTATAGATTATAAAATATCAAAATATTTTAATTAGATGTAAATTTCAAAACTATTAAAAATAAATATATTAAAATATTGATAAACTTATATTATTAAAATATGTAAGTTTAATATTTTATTTAAATTAATAAATATTTAAAAATATATGTTATTTTATTATATTAGTTTATATAAAAATAATATTAAAATTAATTCTTTGGTTTAGATTAATTATTTGGGTAACAAAGTTAATAATATAATTTTCATAAAATTTAAATAATAATAACAAAATCCTATAATAAAAGAATAATGCAGAAAAAAAAACTCAAATTTATTTTGAACAAGAGCTGATGCACGTTTTTTTATAATATGTGAAGGAAAAATAATTAAAATAATAAAATCCGACAGCCTTGGAATCAATCCAAGGCCCACCAACACAACTTTTAAAACATAATAAATGCAGTAAAGTGAACAGTCGGTTCACCAAAACCAAACCACTTCTTCTTCTTCTTCTTCAACTTAAAAGTTTTATCCTTTCAAATCCTAAAAGCCCTAAAGCGCAGCGCTTTTCGCCCATTAAAAAGCGCCAAAGGCGTGCGCCTACTGTCGCCCACCGTATGCCGCCTCGCCTTGGCCATGTGAGGCGTTTCTCAGGTCGCCCAGCTGCGCCTAGCGCCTTAGGCGCGCTTTTTAAAACTAAGGCGAGACCGGGTCTGACAAAAGATGGTATTTGGCACCTTATTCCCAGTGCCATTGTTTGGTCTATTTGGCTGGCCAGAAATGAAATAATATTCAAGGTAGGCAAAATGGATTTCAGTAACCTGTTATTTACAACCAAATATAGGGTAGCCCTTTGGTTCAAGGCTTGGAACACCTCGGCTACTATTTCCTTGGAAGATATCATCTACAATCCTGCTTTATCCGAATGTCTTCCTGAGAATTCTCAGTTACCTAAGATTAGTGTTTCCTTGTCCCCGCCTTCGAATGGTTTCATGAAGCTAAACGTTGATGGGTCCATGGACAGATTTGGAAAGGCGGGTGGGATTGGTGGCATTATTCGAAACCAGGAAGGAGACATGATGTCATCCTTCTCTGAGCCCTGTGGTTTTGGTCCCCCTATATTAGCCAAACTGGAAGCGTTAAAAGAGGGTTACAAATGTTCTTCGATCTTCCATGCAGTAAGAAATTCATACTTATAGTAGAAATTGATAGTATGCTCCTTATAAACTGGATTTCCAACCCTTTACTTTGCCCGACTGTTTTCAAGAAATCGATTATAGGAATAAAAGAACTGGGCGTGGCAAAAAGTTGTGTCTTCCGTTATGTTCCCCGAGCTACTAACCACATTGCTGATGCCTTGGCCAAGGCATGTATTGGATAACCAAATGATGGGTAACTAGTGGTTCCGAGCGGCTCGTGGTGTTTGCTTGTGACATGGTTTTTCGAGTCATTTGCTATTAGGTTTATGTTTTGGATAGCTCTACTATGGATGACTGTGTTGGTTGGTAAGAACAACCCATGAGGTACTCTTTTCCTCCGATAGGATTAGGGAGGTTTTTAACGAGGCCTCGGGGTTGTTTTGTATGATGAGTCCATTTAATAAATCATATTATTATTGATAAAAAAAATTGATAAAAATATCAGAATTGGACACTACATAATTTGGGGTTTACAAGAGATTGGAAAATAAGCACTTTGAGCTTGGATTTTTGCTTGGATGTTTATCTTTGATGCAATAGTTGTTGCTGGTCTTCAATTTGCTTCAATGTATACCTTCTCTATCAATTCTAGCCGTTTGGGTGGTTAGGGTATTGATTGTAGCCGTTGAGACCCTCTTTTTCCACCATAAATGCACTTCTGCAGCTTACCGTATCGGTACGCGTGGACATGTATCGTTACCTGTCTCAAAACAGAAAGAGCCATTGCACAATTACAAGAGGGCGTATCGATACGCGTGTAAGTGTATCGATACAGGATAGGGACCGTTTCGATACGGGTAAGACCGTATCGATACCATTTTCTCAACTTAGCACACTGGAAGTTTCTGTATCGATACGGGACAACCACCACTTTAATTTCAGTTACCTAACAACTGACACCAACGGTCGAAAACATTAAAAGCTTTTCGAATTTAAAATTCCCTTAAATACGTATCGATACGGGTGGAACCGTATCGGTACACCATTTAAACTCCTTCAGTTTTAATAGAGGGGTGTATCGATACAGATTCAATCTGTTTCGATACGGTGAGGAGCGTATCGAAACGCGTCTTTCCAGTAGCCAACTTTGTGATTTATAAATCATTTGAGGGACTTAGAAATCTATTTCAAGTTTTCAATTTAATCCTTAACCTACTTAGTTATATCAAATCAAACATAGGTTTTACAAAGAGTGATAACATAGTGAGAAACAAAGCTAGGCTAGTTGCTCAAGGTTACACTCAAGAAGAGGGAATAGATTTTGATGAAACCTATGCACCCGTAGCTAGAATGGGAGCTATTAAGATGTTGCTTGCATATGCATGTTACCATGACTTCAAGCTTTTTCAAATGGATGTCAATAGTGCATTTTTAAATGGCTTTATAAATGAAGAAGTGTATGTGGAACAACCACCGGGTTTTGAAGATCCAATTTTTCCAAACCATGTTTTTAAATTGTCAAAAGCTTTATATGGTTTAAAACAAGCTCCTAGAGCTTGGTATAAAAGACTTTCAAGTTTTCTAGTTGGAAAAGGTTTTGAGAAAGGAAAGGTGGACACAACACTTTTTTTATTAAAAACAACGGCAAAGATATATTAGTAGTTTAAATTTATGTTGATGATATTATATTTGGTTCTACTAATGAATTACTTTGTCAAGATTTTTCTAAGTTGATGCAAGGTGAATTTGAAATGAGCATGATGGGGGAGCTATCATTCTTTTTGGGACTCCAAATTAAACAAATGAAGGATGACATCTTCATCAATCAAGCTATGTACATCAAGGATATGCTCAAGAAGTTTGGCTTGGAGAATGCAAAGCCTCAAGCCACACCAATGAGCTCATCTACAAAACTTGACAAAGATAAAAGAGGTAAGTGTGTTGACTCTAAGCTTTATTTCTCTATGATTGGATCATTGCTTTACCTTACCGCAAGTAGATCGTATATATTGTTTAGTGTTTGCTTGTGTGCTAGGTTTCAAGCTAGTTCTAAAGAGTCTCACCTTATAGTCGTAAAAAGGATCTCTAGGTACCTTAGAGATACTCCTTGTCTAGGCCTTTGGTACACTAGAGACTCAACTTTTAACCTTCATGCTTATTCGAATGCGAATTACGGGGGTTGTAAAATTGATAGGAAAAGTACTTCCGGCACTTGCCAATTCTTAGGTAGTATGCTCATATCTTGATTCTCTAAGAAACAAAATAGTATAGCTCTTTCTACCACCGAAGCCGAGTACATATCCTTAGGGAGTTGTTGTGCTCAAGTCCTTTGGATGAAGCAACAATTCTTAGATTATGGTGTTAAAGTTGAAACCATACCCCTTAAGTGTGACAACACTAGTGCTATATGCCTAACCAAAAATCTCATCCAACACTCTAGAACCAAACATATAGAAATAAGGCATCATTTCATTAGAGATCATATCCTTAAGGAATATGTTGTTTTAGAGTTCGTATACACCTTAAATCAATTAGTGGACATCTTTACAAAACCTCTAGATAAGGAGCGTTTTTGGTCCCTTAGGAGAGAGTTAGGTCTAACTAGCCTATCTTGACCTTTTAGGACATTTTTTGTGCTTAAATTGCTTGAATTCTTGCAAAATGTCATGCTTATGTGTTTTAATCCTAATTTCATCCATGCTTACAGTTAGAGGGAGTATGTTTATGTTTTTACATGTCTCTCTTTCTCATACATAGCATTTATGCATTTAGGAGTTATTAGAATTCACTTTTTCTGCATTTTAGAGCCTCATATGCACCTCTGGGCCTAGGAGTATCGAAACGAGTCAATCTGTTTCGATACGGGTGCCTTAAAAGAATGGTTTATGACCTAGGTGTTTTGAAATGCCCAAAAGGGTTTCGAAACGTTTTGCCTCTACCAAGAATTGTATCGAAACGACCCAAAAATGTTTCGATACGGGTTAACACATGTGATTCGATACGGTCAATACCGTATCAGAACGGTCAACAGGATTCGAAACGTCATTCAACATTTAGGTATGCTCGTTTTGGAACAATCGTGCCTATTCCAAAACGCGTATCCGGATATATTTTAAGGGCTTTAATTTGCTAAAGTTTGCTTTTCATTAAAACTCTTAAAACCCCTAAACCCGATTATCCCTATAAAAACCCTCTAAACCTCATTGTTTTTCATCAAATCTTGAGGGCTTTTACTCACAAACTAAAGTCTAAGCAAGCTTCAACAAATTGGTGCAATTTCTTCCATTCATTCATCCAAAAATCCATTTTTGAGGTATTTTTCATCCTTTTCTTTTTTCCTTTGATTTTATTCGTATCTTAGGTTAGAAAATATTAGTTTTGTATTGTTTATATGTTTTGCAACTTGGGTTTTTCAAAATTTGTAAAAAAAATTCAAAATCTCAAAGTTTTTTATTCGAATATATTTGTTTTTACTCGTATTTTTTCTATTTTTCAAAAGTTTTTTTCTTCTTCAAAATTATATATATATAATATATATGTTTTTAAAGTGTTTATCTTTTAAACCTTAATGTGATTTTTCATTGGATTGAATTAAGGATTTACATGCATACATTTAAATCTTTATTTCCTTGCTTTATGTTTTTAGGAATTTCATGGAAAACATTAACAAGAATGCAAGACTCCAATGGGTGAAGCTTCAACCCAAGCTAACATTCGTCTTAACCTCACCCTCGTTTTTCAAAAGAGTCTTCGAAATCAAGAGACTAAGGATCATTTTAAAGTTATCAAAGATTTAGCCATTCGCCGAGAGCGTGTTGTGGATATCACGTTCCTTGACTCCGAGCGCTTTGAATTCCGCTATCTAGTTCTCTTGCGAGAATGGAGCTTCTTGGCCTTTTTGAGCAATCCAGATATTGTCTACAAGCATATGGTCATACTATTTTACTTCAATGTCGCTTATTGATAATGAAGATCATACCGAGGTGATTGGCATTGAGTCGTACCTCTTGGGCAGAAAATTCACTATTAATATATATGTGTTAGAGAAAGCTCTTGGGCTCAAAGATGAAGGCATTGAGGATGAGAACCACTTTGGTGCTCACACCAGATTCGTTCTAACATTGGATGCTTATGAATGGTTCCTCCATTTGATGATCTCTTGGTTCATCCGCCCTTTAGGAGTTAAGTTTGCACACATTCGTCAAGTTGATTACTTTTGGTTGGAGTGTTTTCGTAAAGCACAATGCCCGAACTTGGTTAAAATTATGTTCGCCGAGATGGTCCATCAAGTGAAGATTCGCGAAACCGATGCACTTACATCCTTCACTTATGGGACTATTTTGAGCTATGTCTTTGTTTCTCTCAATTTTGACTGTTCTTTTGATTATTTAGAACCCCGCAAGCAAAAAATTGGTGAGTCTTCTCTTATCAAGTCCGGGTTTTGCTATACTCTTGGCCAATGGTTTCGTGTTGATAGGCGAGCTCCAGCACCTCAAGCTGAGCCTCCACCTCAAGCTCCGGCTTCTAACAATGAGGCACTTATGACCCTTATCGAGCGGTTCAACTCGATTGATACGAACATGGCTTCGGGATTTGGTGCTATCAACACTCGTTTACAATCCGTGGAGGATCGTATTCTTGGAAACGAGAATCGTCTTACCGCTCTTGAGAATCAACAATCATCTATGGACTTATCCTTCTCCAGTTTCTATGGTGATTGGAGGAACTATCGTCGTGCTCAAGCTAAAGACAATGATGATTCTCTTGATGATGATGGCGGTGACGATGACGAGGCTTAGGATTTCCATTGCATATCATACTAGTTTATCATATTAGGAATAAGTTTGCACCCTTCTATCTTTTTATGTTTTAAAGACCTATGATTTGATTATTTTGTTTGGGATTGAGCTTAAACTCTATTGCTTTAAGTATTTATGTTTGGTTATTTGTTTGTTGAACTTAATTCTATCTATATTATGATGCTTGGTTTCTTGCTTTTAACCTTGTTTCTTCTCATGATTAGCCTTGATTATTATTCTTTTTGATCTAACAAAAAGAGGGAGAAATAATATAAGAGCCAAATTTTCTTTAAGTTGGTTTTGAGTTTCAAACACTTGAATTTTTAAATCTCTTCAAAACTTTAAAAACCCATCTTACATTGAGGGGAGTTAGAACGTCTTCAAGATTTCAAAATTCTTAAAAATTCAAACTTGGTTTTGTTATATCAAAAAGGGGAGATTGTAAAACTAATTAATTGGTTTTGATATAACAAAGGAATTAAGGACTAAATTGAAAAAGAGAAAATGAATTTTTAAGTGCTCAAACCTTTCTATGTGTTTAAAGAAAATGTCCAAGTCAAAACTTGAACTTATCAAAAAATTTCTAAGTGTTTACCAAGTCAAAACAGTGATTTTTGAGTCACCGTTTCGAAACTGCTTTTAGGCGTTTTAGAACGTTTTGAAATTGTTAACCTCTGTTTCGGAACCAGCCTTCCTGTTTCGATACGGGTGTATCGAAACAGGTCTTTGTGTTTTGAAACGGATGAAGAACAACATAACGGTTTGAACCGTTTCGATACGGCTGTATCGAAACGACCTCAAACGTTTCGAAACGACTTTCAAACTTGGTTTCAAAATATGACCGTTGGACTTTTAACTAATTTTTTAAAGATATAGTTAAAGCGTATCGAAACACTTTTATGTCGTTTCGATACAGGTTTTGACAGTGGCAAAATGTTTCGAAACGGGCTTCAGCACGTTTCGGAACAAGCTCTTAGTGTATCGAAACGTTCGTGTCCATTTCGGTACGACCTATTTATTACACCCTAACGTCTATTTCTATTTTAGTTTGTTTCAAAATAGGATCGGGCGTTTTGGAACGAGTAGTTGCAGACTGCATTTATGAAGGGAAGATAACATCCCAACGGCTATAATAATAAGGAAGGCAACAACCCCAACAACTAGAATTCAATGAGAAGGTATAAAAGGGACTTCTAAAAGCACCATCAACAACTATTGATCCTAAAAGAAACATCCAAACATCAAATCCAAACAATTGTGCTAAAATCCCATATTTTCTTGTAAACCCCAATTGTAGAATCTTATAATTCCAATCTTATTTGTTCAATTGAGTTGAGTGCTTGTAAAAAGGGCTACATTTGTATTGAGATATACTAGCTATTAGCCTTAAACTTCTTTGTAATCTTTGAGTGAGGATTGGGTCAATTTGTGGGTAGAAAAATTGACCACTTTATAAAAGTTTCCTCCTAAGCCTAGAAAAGGGAAAGATCAACTAGTAGAGTTGTTGGAAAATCCTTAGAGATGTTAAGGTAGTGGATGTAGAGTTCAATTGGAACTTGAACCACTCTAAATCTCTTGTCTAGCAAATTTTTATTTTCCACTCCACCACCAAAATTTCTAAAAATCCAATTCACCCCCCTCTTGGCTTAAATCGATTCTACGATCCACTCAACAGAAAGGTTACTCAAACCTAAATCACTTGTGATGTGTAAAATCACACAAACCACCAAATAAAATCAAGTAATTAGTTAAAAATAAAAATATTTTAAATATGTTTAAAGTAGTTATTAAAGCAAGATTTAAAATGAAAATGATTTTTTTTTTAAATTAAATCGATTGTAATTTAAATATTCGATGTAATTTAAATATAAAAAATATTTGATTTAATTTAAATATGAAAAAAATATTCTAATATTTTAAATCTATTTTTTTCTTTTACATTTAATATTTTCATATTTAAATTAAATCGAATATTTAGTAACTAATTTAATTTGGTGGTTTGTGTGATTTTATACATCCCAAGTGATTTTAAATCGAATATTTAAAGTAGTTATTAAATATTCAATTTAATTTAAATATAGAAATATTAAGTATTCGGTTTGAAAGAAAAGAAATTCAATCTAAAATATGCAAATATTTTTTTCTTTTTCATATTTAAATTAAATCAAATATTTATTAAAATATTAAATATTCGATTTTAAAAAATTTGATTTAAAATATTCTAATATTTTAAAGCAAGTTTTTTTAAATCAAATATTTTTCAAATAAAATATTTAATATTTTTTATATTTAAATTATATCAAATATTCAATAACTACTTAAAATATTTGTTTTAATTTAAAAATAATAAAAATAAAAAATCTATTTTCATTTTAATTCTTATTTTAATAACTACTTTAAACATATTTTAATTGTTTTCATTTTTAATTAATTACTTGTTTTCTTTTGTTGCCCTTCAGTTTCTAGGGCTTTGTCCTGATTAATCCGGACCGACCCGCGCCGCACACATAATTTTGATAGGGGAATCTCACCAAATTTTTTCTCTCCAACCTAACTTTCATTTTTTTACTGTTGCAGCTACAGTCACCTGCCGCACACCCATTGTCCAAACCCTAAACTATTCAGCAAGCTCTGTCGACCTATCTACTCTGTCATTGATTTTAGCAAAGAAAAGGAAACAAATGGTGTCTTGCTCTTGTACATCGGCTCTGTGATCCAACAATTGGGAAGGTGATGATTGATGGTGAGTTTTTAGGTTTAGAGATTTAGTTTAATGTTTATTGATTAGGTATTTAGATTTAGGAGTTTTAAATTTATGAGTTGTGATTAGAATTTAAAATTTAAGGTAAAAATTTAGTGTTTATATGTTAAAACTTAAATCCCTAACATATTATTCTCAAATATAAACTCTTCTAACACTAAACCCTAAAATCTAACCGCAATCTCTAAATGATACACACATAAACCCTAAATTATATGTTTAAACCCCCTAAAATTATAGTTACCTTAAAACGTAATCCCCAAATTCGTCAACCCTATCCTCCTCTTAATTCTCATATTCTCTCATTAGCTTAATCACCTCCACTTGCATGTAATCTTGGCCGTGAGGGTTATCAATGTCTTATTCTTATTTCGTACAATTAGGGTTTCTACCATCATTTATGTTCTCTTTTTTTAGAATCGATGCTAGTTATCTTGAAAGATTTGGTTTTAAGGTTTTTTTTATTGAATATTGATTTGGTATTAGTGTATCGTTTTTTATTTGGAGGGTTTTTAATTTTTCTAATTAGGATATTTTATTTTTAATTTTTCGTAGTTGGGCTTATGGGTTTAAGGCAATGAGGATTATGTGGAGGAATGCAGTTTCTCAAAGAAAAGGCTGGCGATGGAGCAAGTGACCGATAAAATGGTTGTAAAAATGATGGTAAATGCGAGAAGAAGTCCATGAATCCAAGTTAAGAGACGAAATGATGCACAAGGAGGAGTGGAGGCGAGGGGAAGCATCGAGAAGCATTCTTATGAAGGCATAGTAGGTTATGGAGGAAGGGGTTAGAAATTAAGTTGGATAATTTTTTTGAGAGAAGATGGATTTTTTATTATGAAAAGGGTGAAAAAAAATAAAGTTTTTAAAGTTCAAGGACTAAATTTAAAACCAACTCTTTTTTGTTAACATGCTACATCATCAAACTATCGGGGATAAACGGTTCAATGACTAAAATAAGACAAACTGATAGTGCAAGTGACCAAATCATTATTTTTTCAAATTAAATGACTAAAATCAAACATTTCAAATACGAAAGGGGCCAATCATATAATTTACCTAAAAATTATTGGAGTGTCAACCTAATTGGTTTCACATGTTATTCTATAAATATATATACTATTCTTTTTACAAGAACTAAGTTTAAATTTTTTAATCGTTGGAAGAGTCAAGGCACTCCAAAGTATGAACATTATCCGCCTCTAAAATAGAAGCGAAAGAAATAGGACTAGAGATGATGAAAATAAGGAGAAAAAAGAAAAAAAAGAAAAATGTAAGAGTTTTTTTAGTACCTCTAAAGTATGACATTATATAACAATCTTTCATTTGTAATACGATTAGTCGATTACTTTGATCACAATAAAACATAAGGACTTATTTAAAAAGTTTGAAGTAATTAAGGATCTTTCATAATATTTTACCCGATTATCACAATTAATCTGGACGGGCTGTCCGTAGTTGCAAATGAAGGCCCATAAAGTAAGCTAAGTTCCGAGTTTAGTCCTTTTTTATTTTCCTAATAAAACAGAATATAAATAATCCACACATCTCAAAACCCTAGCGCTTCTCTCGTTTCTTCATTTTCTTCACTCTCCCTTGCATCCCAAACCCTAAGCAATGGCCGCCGCCGCGCGCCCTCTTGTCTCCGTCCAGACCATAGAGTCCGACATGGCTACTGATGCCTCCCCCACCGTTCCTCTTGCCGATGTTATGAAAGCCTCGATCCGACCCGACATCGTCACTTTTGTCCACGACAACATCTCCAAAAACAGCCGTCAACCCTATGCTGTGTCCAAACGCGCCGGTCACCAGACCTCAGCTGAATCCTGGGGTACCGGTCGTGCCGTCTCGCGTATTCCCCGTGTTCCTGGCGGTGGTACTCACCGTGCAGGCCAAGGTGCTTTCGGAAACATGTGTCGCGGTGGACGTATGTTTGCTCCCACCAAGATCTGGCGCCGCTGGCACAGGAAAATCAATGTTAATCAGAAGCGTTATGCTGTTGCCTCCGCCATCGCCGCCACCGCAGTTCCCTCCCTCGTCATGGCACGTGGTCACCGCATTGAGTCTGTCCCGGAGATGCCGCTGGTTATTTCCGATGCCGTGGAGAGCGTGGAGAAAACTTCAGGTGCAATTAAGGTTTTGAAACAGATCGGAGCATACCCTGATGTGGAAAAGGCCAAGGATAGCCAGGGAATCCGACCTGGAAAAGGAAAAATGAGGAACCGGAGGTACATTTCTCGCAAAGGCCCTTTGATTGTTTACGGAACCGAGGGATCTAAGCTCGTTAAAGCCTTCCGTAACATTCCGGGAGTCGAGGTTGCTAACGTCGAGAGGCTGAATCTGTTGAAACTGGCACCCGGTGGTCACCTTGGAAGGTTCGTTATTTGGACCAAATCGGCTTACGAGAAGCTGGACTCGATTTACGGGTCATTTGATAAGCCTTCTGAGAAGAAGAAAGGGTACGTGCTACCTCGATCCAAGATGGTGAATGCTGATCTGGGTAGGATCATTAATTCTGATGAGGTCCAGTCAGTTGTGAAACCAATTAAGAAGGAGATCAAGAGAGCACCTATGAAGAAGAACCCACTTAAGAACTTGAATGCTATGCTGAAGTTGAACCCGTATGCCAAGACTGCAAAGAGGATGTCACTTTTAGCTGAGGCACAACGCGTTAAGGCTAAAAAGGAGAAGCTTGACAAGAAAAGGAAACCCATTACTAAGGTAAATGAAGTTTGATTTGATTTTTGTTGTTTTCTTAACGATAATAACTGTAATTATATGTGGCTTAGAACTATGTGTTGTAGTATATTTGAATGGAATTATACGTTTTTTTACTTGATTCTTAATACATTTGTGTGTTATGCTTCTTAAATTATATACATTTGCTTATTACTGCTTTATAGATGTTTGATTAATTGCAGTAGTGTTGTTTTGCTTTTGAGATTTGTCCTTTTTGTTGTAGAGCTCCTAGATGTTAGGAGTCTATCAAATTTATTTTACATGTTCTGTTTGTTGAGTATCAACGTTGTTGATAATAAGGAATATTTATGTCTTGCATTTGCCAGCTGACGGTTGGTTAACTCTACAATACCTGTTGAGTTGTGTTCTCTTCATATTTATCCTTTGGTTCGAGTTTCCTCTATTTGTTTCGAGTGGTTTATTAAGTTCTATTTTGGATGAGTTTTATGCATTAATGATTCCACCTTGTGTTGAGTATTAGTATGGGCACAAAATGATTTTTTTTGCTTCACTTTTACCCTATTCCAATTAGTTGTATTCATATCAATGATTCTAGCCTGAATCTTTTTTAATGCTGTGTTATTCTATTGACTCATTTGTTTTTGTCTTCAACTATTCAGGAGGAAGCAACCGCAATTAAGGCAGCGGGCAAAGCATGGTATCAGACTATGATCTCAGACAGTGATTACACTGAGTTTGAGAACTTCTCTAAGTGGTTGGGTGTGTCTCAGTAATTTTAGTTTTTTCTTTAGTAATATGAGAACTCTAAATGTCTGTTTTAGACTTGTTTTGATGTTGTCTTTATTTTTTCTGTTTTGAGTTTTAGAGTGGAAGGAAAATTCGTGAAATATCATGCTTCTATACTGTCTGTTTTGTCCTTCCTCCCCGTTTACGCATTCTATGGCTAGTGGAATAGTTTTCTATAATATGAGAACAGGAATTTGATTAGTTTACAAGTCTCGTTGCTCTTTATGATATTGAAATGCTTGTTTTCGCAGTGTGCAGCTAAGTTAAACTTGGTGCCTAAATAAAGTTTTGATTCACTTACCATTTTCTTGGTTGCTTTGATTTTTTTTGTTTTTGATGCATATACCTCCTTTGTTTGAGTGATGGTGTTTATGTATGTTCCTAGAGTTATAATTTCAGATTTTGCTACTATGATTATATTTGGTGGTGAATCTTTACTTTATATATTTTGGGTTTGTTTTTGTTGTTGATTTTGAATATATGGAAATTGGTAACCTCAAAGTTGAGAAATTAATTACCCTTTTCTTTTAGCGGTACCGGACTATTTAAAATGTTTGAAACTCTTGACACCAACCAGAAAACAGTGCAGGGTTAAACCAGGAATTCTTTTGTTCTTTTGTTAGATCAAAACTTGAAATTGTTAGGTAGTTCTTTTGTTGTGTATCATGTATCTGTTAGGCCACTCAGTCCCCTGGAATTCTAATTCCACGATGTTGTTTCTTCCTCGCTTATCTGAAAATGTGCAGTGTGTCAATTGTAAATGTGGGGTTGTTTTCAAGTTTAACTTTGACTCAGTCGCCGTGTTTTCTCTTTAGAGTCTCAAAACCTACTTTTCTGAAGTTAGAAAGTAAGCGACGGGAACTTATTTTCTTCTCAACGTTACCAATCAGAACGCCTTATGCCATTTTTTCTCTCTTTATTTTTAAATTTTAAAATAAAATAAATATATTTAAATATTTATTAATTTAGTTATATTTTTCAAAATATCTAAAATACTCTATGTTCATCTCCCATCATTTTCTTTCTAAATTCATGAGTAAGTGTGTCTTGTCTAAGAATTCCTTTAACAGAAGTTACAATAATCGGTGTCCTTGATTCAAATTTTTCTACCATCTGCCCAAAGAGCAAAAAGTGAAAATTATGAAAAACTAACTTTAACTAAAAAAAGAAAGAAAGAAATGTTTAAGTTTTAGACTTCATACGAATCGGAGAACATCTTTGAATTTAAGTTATGGATCAAAACTTGCAATAGCAGAATAGGGTAATCAAATATTTACAAACAAAAAATAGCAAAAGAAGATCAAGAACTTTTGAATTGTGAATTAAAAAAAAGGGAAAAGATAGAGCCAAGGGGCAAAGGGTTGAGGGAGATGTCGGAGGAGAAGATGCGAGAGCAAACAACGTTCTAGGCCTTAGAGACAGCGACAACGGAAGTGAAAGAGGTGACGGGTAGCCTTGATAGTATGTTTTGAAGAAGACCATCGTTCATCAAAGAAAACCCTATGTTTTGCATAAGTTTGGGTGTTGTTGATGATCGGATCTTATTTACCATTGAAGGGATTAAAAATACTAATTTCTTATTTCTTTTAGGGAAGAAGAAGATGTTTTGAAAAATATAATTAAATTAATAAATATTTTTAATATATTTATTTTATTTTTAAATTTAAAAATAAAGGGAAAAAATGACATGGCACGTTTTGATTGGTCAAGACAGATTTTTTTAACGGTGTTAATTTTTTGGGTGAAATGAATAACGTCGAAAGTAAAAGTAGTTAAAATGAACTTTAAGGTACAAATCGGAAAAATATGTAAAGTTGAGGAGGGAAAAGTGCATTAAGCATTGATTTAAGTAAATAAAAATAAGTTTTGTGAACTGCAGATTTTGGGGACTTGAAGAATATAAATTGAAAAAAACAAGAATATATGATGCATTTTTTTTAATAAACCATGTTGCTTGATAGGGGTAGGTAAAAAAATCGATTATCCGGTCTTGGTTTCGATTTCAGTAGATTTTTATCCGAAATTGGTTTCGGTAGGATTGAGATTAGATCTAAAATTTAGGCCCCGATTGCAATCAGGATTGAATCCTATTTTTTTAGACCCAATATTCGGTGGGTACCTAATGGGACTGGTATTCGTATGGTACTGAATGACGTTGAAGAGGTTAAAAAAAAACTAAAGACACTCTTTTATTTCTCTTTATGTATGGATATTATGAGTATGATTCGTTTTAAGACTTCAACCTTCAAGCCTACAATATTCTGACTTTTTTATTTAATATTATTATTGATGGTTGGAATTTTTTTCCTGCTGCTCAAATTTTATTAATAATAGACTAATTAATCGAGTACCTGATATTGGTACTAGTTCCCACTAGTATCGAGACCGGTTCCTAAAATCTTGGACCCAATTTAATTAGGACCAGAATTGGTTCTAATTTTCAAAAACTGATGATTACCGAGACCGAAATCAATTCTAAATAAATTGACCGGGTACCTAGTGTTGCCCAATCCTATTGCTTTGAGCTATAATTATAGTGCAAAACTTTGAGAAGTTATAATTTTGTGCATTTAAAAGTTTTTGAGAGAAATTAATGAGCCTCCACGGTATTTAGTCAAAATTAAATAGTCAATAGATTGAAATCATTTAATATTGATGGTTAAATAAAAAATATCGTTTTGACCTTTAATTTGATTTTTTGATATTTATCAGTAAGTTTAAATCTTTAATTTCGTTATTGTTTTTAAAAATTTTGGACTTAAAAATTATTTTTTACCAAAATATATCTTTATTATAGGGATTTGGTGTGTAATTATTTCAAAAATTTTGAAAATTTTATTTCAATCCATGTAATTTTAATTTTCTTTCAAACTGGTCACCGTGGTGCCAAAAGATTTTGCAATATGAAATTTTTTATTTTTCAAAACACTAAAAGGCACACGACAATACGAGTCAACTTGCCTCAGTGGTTAAGGGAACAATTATTATTCCTAGAGGTCACGGCTGATGAGTAGGGGTGTGAAAAAAACTGAAATATCGAAACCAGTTCAAAACACGAAAATATCAAATCAAAAAATTTGATTTTGGCTCGAATTTTTATTTTAAAAAATGGTCGATTACGGTTTACGATTTTAATAAACAAAGTAAAATAAACCATTACCCGAACCTAATTGAATAGAATAAACGATTAACTAGTTAAATGGTTGCGATTTAGGGTTGAGAATTGAGTGACCTGAACTTATCGGTTAATCGAAATAATTTATTAATGATTAATCGAATCCGATTTTGCATACCCCAACCGATGAGTGGAGGGGTTGGATTTTCGTGGTTAGCAACTTTGCATGGTTATTGTAGTCCTCCATTTGACTAAGTGGGACAGGTTCAACTGTTCTTCTAACCGGATATCAAGTCAATTCAGCTTAAAGCAAATCAAATCTTGAGAGTTTAGCATGAACCGAAGGTCAATGATGTTCACCTAAGCCATAAACATTGTTAATTAATGACAATGTCAAACCCTAACAAATCCTTCTACTCCAACCACCCCAATAAATTTAGCCATATATATGTGTGTGTATGTAAAAAGTTGTTCACAAGTTTCCCTGAAATTAATCTCAGTTCCAGTCTCCCATGGCGCGCCAACTTCACTCGACACCGGCAAGTTCAGCTCCGGTTAACGCGTCCCAAGCTGGCCTGGCTGTTGTAACGCTTCTTCTATGCGGTTTTGCATTAATCAAGTGCGCTTCCCACTCGCGTAAACTGCGCCGTCAGTGGAGAGCTTGCTACGAATTTTTCGAAGAGGATGATTTCGATCCCGTGATTGAAATACAACATCAAGTTACGAGCGGCGGGTACGAAGCTGCGGATGTGGCGGCGGACACGAGCATGTTGAGCCGTGAACAACCGGTATGGCAGAAGAACATCCTGATGGGAGAGAAGTGTGAGCTACCTGATTTTTCTGGGGTCATAATATATGATTCTGAAGGTAATGTTGTCACCCCTTCCAAAACTCCTCCTCTACTCACCTGGAAGTGACGCTCTTGCAATTGTTTCCATGTAGACTTGGACAATTTATAATGTATTGTATTTCGTGTTTTGGTTTCTATACTTTGTTATCATGTCCTGTTATATATTCATTTAAATCATGTGGAGGATTATGAAAGTGCAGGTTTATCAGCCAATAAATGAGTGAATCGTGGACTGAATCTTCCTCCTTTCAAAACTCAATCCCGGTGCAAAATTACAATGTATCGAACAAATATACAATATGCATAAAAGATAACTAAATAAAATATACTTAAATGAATCAGTTTAGATGAATACAATAATGAAACGCACATACTACATTTAGGAACGGAGCTAAGACTTAAAGTTAAGGGTAACTTAAATATTTTAAAAGTGAGGGAATAAATGTGCAAATAATTCAATTTATTTTAAAATTTTCTACATTATAAAAATAATAAAAAAATAATTTTTTTTTTTGAGTTGAGGGCATAGCCTCTCTCGAGACCCATGTCCCTCCGTCCATGTATGCATCATCAATGATTTTATGTCATATATATTATTAATAAAATATAAATAATTATTAATACACGTTACATAATATTATTTACAAAACATAAAAGGTAAAAAAAAGGTGGTTAAAAGGATTAAGGTTAAAGATAATAGAAAAAAAATGATGATGAAATTCAACTCATATTTATAGGGTAATTGCACTGAAGACCTCAAGACCACCGTAATTATTTTGTACAAGATTCTCAACGTTTTTAAGTAAAAGATTAAGGATAAATATTCTATATACAGGCGGTGAAATTAAAAGTTTCTACAAACGTTTTAGTTTTAAGGTATAGGGAGTTAGTTTAGGGTATAGAGTTTATGAGTTTAGGTGTAAGGGTTAAAATTTATGGATAGATGTTTCAATTTAAGGTTTAGGGTTATAATTTAGGGTTTATAAGTTAAAACCTAAACTCTCACCATATTATCTAAAACGCAGCAATTTAATTCGGGTGAAACTTACATTCTCTTCAATGTAGTTTAAGCAACCGCAATCTTCTTTCCGTTCTTGATCAATTGAACTCTAGCACACTTTCTGATAGCAGAGATTTGGAAAATATTTTATTTTAATTATATTCTAATGTTGGAATATGAGAATTATTTAATTATCTAAAATTATTTAAGTATTTTTTTAAATTTATAAAATTAAATCTAAGATATTATGAGAATTAATGATCTAAAATTTAATAGTCATTATCAAATTCATATTATATAAACTGAAAATAGTAGGAATACAAGGGTAGCTTAAAGGACTGCTCAGGAAACCCTAAATCTTCTCCCACTCCAAGTTCTGCAGTCTGCAGTGAATACCAAGTCTGGGTCTAATCTTCCCAAGCTCATATGAAAGATTGAAATTTTGAATGGTAAGTCTCACTCTAAGGATGCTAATGGAGAAATAACCAACTCCAAGGTCTCTTGGAGGAAGATATAAAGACACAGTAAAAAAACTAAAAATAACAATTATCCTTTAGGAAAACATTTAACATCTGTTTAAAAATAACAATCATGCCAGTTGGGGAACAATGCTGCTAATATTTTCATAAAAAGGAAGCATCCGAGAAGCACAGTAATTTCAATTACGAGTGAGATTATCATTCAGGATATTCATCAAAGTGTGCATTTTTCATGAATGCTTGGCTTTCATTGCATAATAAGAGCATATTGGGTAGGGGTGCGCGAAATAAATCGTAACCGTTAAACCGGCGTAACCCTTCATTTTATAAGTTAATTAACCTAATCATTAAAAGTTAAACAATTTCGGTTAATCAAACAATTAAAAAAGATGGTTAACGGTTAACCTATAAGTTAACATTTATGCATTTTTTTAACTAAGTATAAAGTTTGTGTTTAAAACTTATATATTTAGGTGTTTTTTTTTAAAATTTTAATACAATATTTATCGGAGAGATAGATTTATTATTGTAAAAAGAAATAATAAACATTTGAAAATAAAATTGTAATATGCTATAAATTAACCTATAATCAAATCGTTTCTTAACGATTAAGTTAAGATTAATAACCTCTATAACGGTTAACCGACCGTTTAAGCTAAACAGTACAGTTAACCTATACCATGAACACCCCTAATATTTGGTATGGAATAGTACATTTTTGTTATTTTATAATATTTTACGACATGTTTCGAGTTCAAGATTGTGCTTATGCCTTCAAAAAAAAAACGAAGACCATGATAACAAAAACCAATGAGGTTTAAAATAAAGCATTGCAAAATCAAAACCAGATGCTGAAGGTGCTAAACATCTTTGAGCATTAATTAAAAGGTTGGGAATGGCCATCACTCCTTTATATACAAGCTAATCACCCAACTTGAAAACTAAAACAACTAGTTTTGGCATTTTTCCAATTCTCTACTTACAAGCCCCACCCCCAACTATATTTTGTGTCAGCTATTTCCCATCATGATCCACAACCACCCTGATATCGCTGTTCACCGCCCATTTTCATGTACACCAACCAAACCAAACCAAACCGAGCACCTACCTAAAGAATAATTACAAATTCACAGATATGTACCTGTAAAAAAGGCTATGAAAGGTGGAATGAGCCTTGCCCTTCTGTTATGGCGTATAAGATCTTCTCTTTCATCTTCTCCTGCAGAAAATAAAAAACCGGTTTCTATTTTTAACTTGATCCTTGTAAGGAATTTGATTTTAAGATTCATTCAAGAAAGTGTAAAGGGATACTTTTGAAGAATATGGTGGCAACTTCAGGTAATTGGCACAAGTCATGACACTGGGCAGCTCCGTATCAGCACAGTTGCTGCTATGCTGAAGGAAGCATTAAAATTTAAAGAAATGGTGAATACATGGTACAAGGAAAGGGAATATATATGCATACAAACTGGGAAACTAAGATTTATTTTTTTATTATACTAACCTTGCGGACAATTGTCAATTTTGGATTTAAGGATGCCAAACCTCCTGGAGGTAGCCGAGGTGCACCAGTCACAAACTGCAGAAATGACCGCCGTTGTGCAAATTCAAACTCTTGAATAATTTCGAGTAGCTAAAATTCAACATGTGAGTCAGTGACTAGGGTTTTAACAGATGAAAAAAACAGAGAAAAAAAAGGAAGCAGTAAAAAGGAAGAAACTGCAAGTAATGCTAACGTTAATGATGGGTGGACTGCTAGCTGTATATCCGTGATCAAATTTGATATGTTCCAGAAGTTCATTGAACTGCTTGAAAAACAACATAAAAAATTTAGTAAAGTTAATCCTTCTCGACTCTCTAAATATACTGAAATCAAGATTTAGGTAATACATACAGCCCAATAATCACATTCTCCACAGATTAAATGTTCTAGTTCCTCCTCTGTGAAAATGTGGAGATGGCTAATTGAAAAAACCTGGAATGACAACCAGAAGCAGATGGACTTAAGTATCTCTTCTTTTTCTGAAAAATAAAATCCAAATCTGATTCCAGAAGGACAATTCTTGTGAATTACATTTACAAAGCAAGAGAACTTCAGACACGGGAGCACATAGATGAATAAACAATAGATCACTAAACCAAATTACCCCCAGGGAAACTGAATTACCAATGATATAACCAACTTGAGGAAGGACCTCTCATACCAAAGAATGGTCACACTAAAAGGCAATAATTCATGATTTAAAGGTGCAAAGAATTGCTCCACAGTTATCCGAACAGTATTTTGTTCAAGTTTACATCACATCGTGTAGAACAAATTGAACATCTCCATTGTTGATTTCAGGAAAATAGGCATAAAGATATTAGCATTTTGATATATATATATTATGGTACATACCTGGTTAAATCCAGACTTGAAAGCTTCAACTTGTCTGGCAATTCCACTATGTATGGTAGCATCCACAACAAGCTCAACATAATCCTCCAAGTTGTCCAAATTTACCTGGAATAATAAATACTTAATGTGAATCAAGTTATTCGTTAAATTAATGGATTTAATGAATGAAAACATGCTTTAGAAATACTCACCATTTTGTGATTACACTCAAATGAAAGAAAATAATCAGGATAACCAGGAAGGGTAAAGTCCAGATAAAGGTCTTCAATCTTGGTATTTCTAAAGCACAAATCCTGTTCCAATGAAGAATTCTCAACACAAATGGATTCCAGATGCCTTTTCCGATTAACAATAGCTTGAAACTCCAGTAGTGTCCTACCAAGTTCAGGGTCGAATGATTGGATGTCAAACAAACTTAGGTCCTACAAAACCAAAAGGTTGCGTATCTTAATTGCATGAGTGCAAGTTTAGATCTTTTTAATGTTTTAAGGGAAAATAAAATCATGACTGAAAAAGAGTACCTGCCCCAAAATTAATTTGTAGAAGGCTTTGGAGAAGGGAACATCCAGGACTCTTCTATCTTGAATAGCCTTTGCAACAATTTGGCCCAAAAGAACAAACTTTTTTAATACTTGAGAAAACCGTATCCCACTACATGAATCTGTTTTAGGAGAACATGGACGAGGGAAAAGCCCAGAAATGTTTCTCAGGATTACGGAATCAGTGGGCAAGGTTTTCGAAGTGATAAATGAACTATGGTCCTCCCTCCACATGCCAAGACCATGTTTCTGAAATTCATGACTAACAAGAGTATAGAATTCCAAAGTTGGACCCAGACCGGTGCCAACTTCTTCATTATATTCTACTTCAAGAGGTCCCTTGTGACGAGCATGTAGGTCCATCATTCTGGTCGCAGAATCTAGAATTTGGTCACGCGAGACAACAAATTTCTTACGAGGCAAACCACCTGAAGTAGTTTGCCTGTCATTTGACGCACCTGAATTACTACGTGAAATGGCATTGTGTTGAACTCTCCGTGGACCAAAGGCTGCAAATCGGAAGTACTTACATCTTGCCTCAAAGCCAAACAAGAAGGGACAAGAAGAAATTAAATCATTACACCACAAAGGCATACCACCAGTAGACAAAGTAAAAGCATCACATATCTGCTGTTCTAGTTTTCCTGTCAATCTACTGCTCACAAACTCATTCTGAGGAACTGAATGAACCATTACCTTCAAATTATCCAAGTTATCAATCCTACCTTCAGCAAATGCACATATTCTCTCACAAGACATTAGATGAAATGAATATCTGTTAATGCCTTCCAAAATTTTGAGCAGAAACAGTATATCATAAATAGGACTTGACTTGTCCAGATCAGAAGCAAGTTTGCAAGCAAACATGCTGGAAAAAAATGCCATCTGCATAGAGTCAATCTTTTTATCTGATAATGGGGACTTGTCTTCTAGATATGAACATTCCCAAGGATCATCTTTCTTAGATTCCACAGCCTTTTTGTATGTTATTGTGTATACTCTGCTCCATAACTTTGACCATGTTATAAATTCTCTCTCTGAATTCAGTAGCTGCTGAAGAATCGCTTGATATAGCGTCAAAGTTCGGTCTAGTTGATGTCCTTCTAGATAAAGCAATAGTCTAGGTGACGAATCTTCAATGCCATTTCCACCAGAAGCAGAACAGGGAGTTTTCATTGGTTTAGTTGACTCTGTAGGAAACTCTTGTTCCTTCCCAGAAGAGCCCTGTAAAATAATCCAATTTGCAGTCAGTGAGACTGAAGTACCTCATTTTAATTCAAAGCAGCCCTTACGGTAAGAAAAGACCCCTGATATAGACATTTAAAACAGTAATTTAAGCACGTTCTTATGAAACATACAAGTACGGAAATACTAAGCTAATAATACATACCATATTGGTTTCATCCAAAGACATTGTTTCACCAGAATTTGATTCTGTCAGATGCACTTGTTCAGAGGCCATCTGTGATAAGTTAGTCTCATCTTCCTGCAGGAAAGCGAAACTGACAGATTTGAGTAAAAGTCAAAACTTATTAAAAAATTACCCTAATAGATATATAAATGAAAACTAGAAAAACAATCCCATGTGACTAAAAGAGTCTACTAATTTAAGGTAAACAAAATACAGGAGTCACCTGCATCTCTGGCAAATCAGTGGACATGCTGTCTATACAACCTGAACTCTTGCCTTGACTAGAATTTGCATTTGATGGTAAAAGATTAGGTAGAATGTCCCTCTGCTCCAATGCTTCTACATCTAATTCCCCAGTTTCTGTTATTTTAGTAAAAATTTTGGGCCAAAGATATCCTTCAATGGCATCTAATGAAGAAAAAGGATCAACAAACGAAATATCTTCAGCACAATCAGAGAGGCAGGTCTCCCCTTCACCCCTCACAAAACGAACCCTAAAACATGGATACATAACACAACGTCCATTTGGGACTGTAGCAAAAGAATTTCTCTGCTTGAATCCATGGCTTGAAATAACAGGGAAATTTTCCAAAGATGACAATGCACTTTGAAGTTTCTGTATCAGTATTGACAGTGGCAAGTCCTCAACAAGGATATCTGAATAAGAAAAAAACAACTTTGCGAACACCTGAAACCTCTTCCCCAAAACAACCAAATGATCAAAACTACCATTAAATTCCACATTCTCCCTCATGTACAGCCCGTTGGATAGGTAATGCATAAGCGATTTCACAATTCCACTTTCAATAAATTCAAAAGTGGAAACAGGTTCTCTACCATTAAGCTTCAGCATAATTTGATGCAATATGCTATAGAACTTCTCTTCATGTTGAGCAGGAGTATCACAACCAACAGGCATGTCTATCAAATTACTCAAGGCAGTAGAGAAGGTTCTGAGGTTTTGAAGAACATCAGTCATTCCTTTGTCAGACTCTACTAATTCTGGAGCAAAGTAATTGGTTTTAATATGTTTTGCAAGATTGCAAACAGTATCCTTGTCAATCTTACAAGGTGGGGCTAATGAAGATGGCACTGTATCAAATGCATAGCACAAGCATCTATGGAACTCCCTTGCAAAAAACTTTTGGCTTGAATCAGATGAAGGTTGGATATCACTGAACACAGGAAGCTTTGGTTGCGAGCATTTTTCAGGCATTAGTAGAGCATCAATCGTAAAAAGAACGCCCTCCTTCACGAATGAGTTCAAAAAAACATCTGAAAGCTTTTGGAGAATGATCTCAGCAATCTGTAGGGCTAACATCAACAGATGGTGATCCTTCCGAGTGAACACTCCAGCCAGGAAACTGCCATATATAGATTGGTGAAAATATATTCAAGATCTGTCGACTTAACAATACATACATAATATTTTAAAACCAAAAAACAGGAAAAAATAACCTATTCACCTTGGAATGTTGGCAGTCTTAAGCAATTCAGAAAGCACGTCAGCTTTGCTCAGAAAAACTAACTTCCTGATAACAGATAAGCAGCCATAGAAAACATATATGTTTGCACCAGAATTAACTACCTGTTCAATTGGTGAGACATGTATTATAAAACTATTATAAGGACAAAATACAGAAATTTTAGCCGTACATATCGGGGAGCTAACCTGTACCAGCACGGGAAATAAATCCATACCAAATCTTTGCAGAAGATCATGGTGATCAGCTAAAAATGATTCCTTATCCAACACTACCTGATTAGCTTGATCTCCAGTGGAGGTAGGAAGCAGCTCATGGAGCAATTTCAGTACTTCATGTACCTGCCAAAGACAATAGCAATAGTGACCATGGCTAAAAAAACCAATTAAAATAGTATTATTGTAGGAAATGAACTCAGTGCCCATCACAACAGTAATAACTGTTATTTGCTATAAGGGTAGACTCAAAATAAACACCCAAGCCATTACCAACCAAAATGGAATGCCATTCAGAGAAGCCCACTCAAAGATGCAAACCTGATTGCAATTGCCATCAACTAAGTGTGGAGAAGATATTCCATGAGAGAGGTCATAAGCAGACAGGACATCTTTCAGTGTGTTGCTTATGTTTAGCTCATAGAGATTCCTAAAAGCTACAAAAGATCCAGAAGAAAGCTTGACAAGTAATCCTATCAATCCCTGCCAAGTGCCAGTCAACATGGAACAATCAAATCGCCATTTAACAGGAGTGAAATATGAATATAGCTAATCACTGACTAATGACCAAGGAAATTTGCATACATTATAAATTGGCTGGGATACAGTAGTCCGGCTGTTTGATTTCAGAAGGTATGTCACTTGATTAATCAGCTCATGCTTACAAAGTTCCTCCAGCAGTTCAGAAGACTGACACATTCTCTCAGATATTTTGATCAAGCAAGTTGCAACACTTTCAACAAGCTAGAAATTTGAACATTGTCAAGCTAGAAATAAATACATTGAAGGAATCACCAAAAAGAGGAAAACAGGCGAAGAATTAAAAACCTGTTGGTCCTCATGCTGAAGTAAAACACGTAAATTGGGAATCGCTTCAACCAAAGGTGCTGGACCCTCTGAAGGAAGTCTCTTACAAATGTTCACCACAGTGGAGAGTGCAACTCTCTTGCAATTTATAATCAAAATTCAATGAAACATAATACAACATAATCCCAAAATTAAGAACACAATGTAAATGAATTACCTGGACACTAATCGAGAAAAAATCTATAAAATTTAGAACAGCCATAATTGCACCAGCTTGTAAACAAGCATGCGGTTGATCACGAGATATTTTCTGCAATGCTTGCAAACACTGCATAACAAAATATTTCTCAGCAAAACCATGTTTTGTTACTTCAATCTCACTATAGTTTCTAACCATAACAAACTTAGTAACTTCAATCACACTATAATCTAACAAACAAGCTTAAAAACATACCTGCTCAGCTACATCCACATATTCAATAGCCAATAATCTTTGACAGAGAGCAGGAACAGCATCATGTCTAACAAGGAAAGCAGATGATCTAGGATAGACATCACATAAATAAGTCATACCCCTAATTGCCAACAACATTATATCAGCATTACTCTCGTTCTTCGCAAGCTTTACAAGTAAAGGTGATAAAGAATCCGCCATCAAACTCGAAAGCGAATCCTCATTACAAAAGGACAACACTTCACAAAGTTCAGTCAACGCAGCCAGTTGACCAGAACCTCCATTTCCTTCTTCCTTCAAATTTGTCAAAATGCTACTCAATTTCTCGTGATCACCGGACGATCTTCTTCTCTGGTAATCTCTTAAAATGTGATGCCGTGGTTGTTGCTCAGCATCGTCTGAATCACATGATCCGTAAGCTGAATCTTCTTCCTTCTCGTGGTCGCCATCGGATCGGCTAGAACCCGAGGCAGAGGAGGAAGTTTCCATGTAAGCATCGGGAGTGGAAATTGGTGAATTGAGGTGAGTTGGGATTGAGGAACAGTTGGAGGAACTTGGTCGAAACTCTAATGAACTACAAGTTCGCTTATCTGCTGGTAATTCATCAGCTGCTTCCGTTCGTTTCTGCCCGCGACTTCCCATGTGAATTCGGTTCTTTTCTTTCTTTTGGACTGAAAATTTCCAAACAAAAGCAATTCACTCAGACCTATAATATTAAAAAAACACTAAACAAAGAGAAAATCCATAGTTTCCTACGGAAACAAATAAAAACACTCATCGTAGAACATTAAAATTATTGTTCCACAGTAAGAAAAAAATCATAAAAAAGTTCAGTTTATAAAACTTCAAAATTGATATTTTTCAGAAAATAAAAAACAGTCTTTAAAAGACGAAAGGAAATCAAAACAAAGAAAATAAATTAGGGTTAGTTTAGGGGGAGTAAAACAATGCATCAAAACCATAAAAAAAACGATCAATCCTTAGAACAACTCAAAACAGTTAAAACATCAGAATTAAAAAAAAAGAGACAGAAAACAAAGAAATTATCGAGAAAAGAAAACAAACAACTAATCCATTAGCTTAAAAAAGCATCTAAGAAGAACAAATAAAAAAATCATTTTTTCTTCCTTTTTAAGTGCCTAAACAGAACAATTACTGATCAATCGGTCTTTCGAGAGAATCGAAGACCTACAGAGTTCAAATCAACGGCGATTAACTTATAGAAAATTGACGATCTTTTCCTTTTCTTTTCTTTTTTTTTCCTGCTGCTGATGTTTATACGGTTGTGCTGATCCTGATGATGAAAAGCCAGGGCATTGTTTTAGAGAGAAAATAAATAAGGGTTTTTTAATTAAGTTTTTCTCAGTATTTATACACCACTGTCTCCTACTGTATCGTGTACTACTCAGCCGCATCAAAAACCGTACACCTCCAAAACTACTACCTATTCAGATTATCATCGTTTTGCTTTTTTATGAGATGCGAAATTTTCGACCGTACGATCATTTGATTTTTTAGTGTTTTCTGCGGTCTTTTGACTTTTCTCAGTATTTGTGGTTTATTTTAGGGTATAACAGTTAATTTGTGATGTGTTACACTTTTTTCACAATATTTAAGAATTAACTAGAAAATTGTTTTTTAAATATCTTTTAATCGGTTATTTTTTCATTTTAAAATAGTAATTATTGTTATGAATGGTATATTCTTTTATGATTATCGGTATTTAATATATTAACAGATTGATTTAGATAATAATTAAAATATATCTAATATTTGTATTTTTAGTTTTAATATAGAGTAAAAAGTAAAAATGAAAATCATTTAAAATTAACTGATAAAAATCAACAACCAAACTACAGTTAAGATTTTTGTGCTAAGCACCAAAGATAGTTTACCAATTCATTTATTCATTTTGTGTTAATTGAAATAATTTATCATAAAATGATTTGATTAACTTTTAAGAGAAAAGGTACAAATTTCTCATCCCATTTACGCGAGTGATCCAATTTTTCATTAAATTTTTAACGGGATAAATACAAAAAAGTACACATAATTTATTATTTAATTATGTCTATGAAAATTTAACATTAGTTTAATTGTGGTTTAAAAAAAACTTTAATTTAATTATACATGCTCTCTTTGTCCCACTAAATTTGTCCTTTGTTGATTTTTTAGTCAATTTTTTTAACTTTGGCTCATTATTATTTAAAATTAGTTATTTATAAAAACATGAAGAAAAAAATATTTTTTATAAACCTCAATCAAATAATTTTAAAATATATATTTTATAAAATTTAATTACTTAAAATATTTAAATAATTATGGTAGTTTAAAAAATTTGACTTTTAAAAAGTCATTAAAGACAAAATTAATAGGACGGAACGGATGAAATATAAAACTTTAAATTATCAAAAAATAAATATATCTATTTTTTTGTATTTAATATATATGATAAATACATCTATTTGTTTTATCTTTATACTTTAAAAATTTCAAAGCAAACTTAATCATTTATACTTTAAATCCTCGAGAAACCAATAAAACATTTTATACTAAAAAAATAAAGTAAGCAACAGAATATATCATAAATAAAAATTCAAAATTCAATTTCCAGGGTTTTCTCGTACCATAATAAAATTTCAAAATTTAAAAGAAAGTATAATAACAAATTGCAGCAATGAAAAGATTGATAATAATATTTGAACTACCTTCATTACAATAATTGTAACGATAGTGATAAATTGCGTTGAGATAATTATTCTCCAAAACATGATTAGTTTTATAAAAATCCTTAAAATGAGATGTGAAGAAAAAGAGATAAAATTTAAAATAAAATGAATTTACTTACTATGCACTAAACAAATAGCATAATTCCACCTTCAAACCTAGCAGCTCTCTACTACCAAAATTCCTTCAACTCTAGTCGTTTTCTACTTTGATCAATCTTTGTGTTCAACATATCCTAGCGACCGGTTGTTGTTCGCACAGAGATTCAATCTGCGCTTGAAAAATTATATTTTCACTCGGTTGATGGTTGTTTGGTTGTTTAATCCAAATATTCTTTTTCTTGAATGCATTATAATTGTAATTTTTCTATGAATTTAATAAAAATTCAGTGACTTTTATAAAAAAATCATATTACATTGACCTAACATATAAAAACTAGGATTCTCATTAAAAAAAGGGGAACAAATTATATGGTGTGGGATTTGAAAGTACCGAATTATACGTTGAGGTGAAGAAAGCAAAGCACAAAGGGTGGGAGTGGGACACGGAAGAGCTAAATAGATTGGCTGTTGGCTCCTTGCAAAACGCAACGCAACTACTACAAGTGAGCGACATCCGGCCTTCCATTAAATTCAACAACAACCCCAAATTCCTATATTTCTCCCCCTTCGACCGTTGATTCAATTACCGCGGCCACTCTTTTGTTCGTCAGACTCACAACAGTGAGAGTAACAATGGTAGTCAACGACGACAAAGGATCTAAAATTAGAGATTTAAGATTATGAGAATCTAGAGATTTAGAGTAACAGTATAAGATGGCCGACCAATGGATTTCGAAAACAATCGTCAGATTTCGAAGACAAAGTGGGGTGGGCGGGGCCGACGATTGCCTACTTAGAATTGAGGATTTAGGAATTTTGGAGAAATTAAGGATTTGATGATTTCTTTTAAGAATATTAAAATTTTGAGGTACTTTTTTTTTTGGAAAAATAACATTTTTAAACAAAAATCAAATGAAAAATTAATAAATAGGTCGCATAACATGCGATGATCGGATGGAAATTTATTAACGGCCGTTAAACGACCTTACCACCTTGTTAATAATAGGGGTGAAGAAAAACAGTTACCTAAACAGTGTCATTAACATTACAAATATACTATGCCCTCCCCTACTGCTCAAATCTAAATTAACATCCCAAGATTTACACAGTTCTTTGAAACCAGAATCTATTACAAAGAACATCTGATATACAAACATTACTGGAAAATGGTAACTTACAAGTTAGGAGGATGCAAATCGGCCAAAATATCAGTTTTCTCATCAGACTGTAGTTTTGATAAACTGTTCGTTGCAGCACCGGAATATGACACTCTATAGGGTTTAGATGATTGGGATTGCTAAAGTATTGAATCTCCACTCGATCGGAACCATCAGATGGCTTTGTTACTACAAAAGTAGCAAGATGTTAGGACCATACATTTTTCCCCATCTAGTTTTAAAGATCTCCAAGCCAAGGCATTAACACATAAATGCAAGGATTGAAGATTATGCTTCATAGCAACAAAAAATTGTCAGCTGTTGGCTGCTAAAAAAAGTACTTAATTATTACAACAATTATTCCATAAGTAAATTCTCAAGCTGTTGAAATAGGGGCACTGTTATACCATTCTCACTTCTATAACATAACTTCAGTTACATTAAAAATGAGTAAATAACAATAGTTAAGCAACATAAACAAGCAAATATTCTATGTGACGCAGCACAAAGAATCAAACAGCTACTAAGTCCTTGAGGATCTTGTGTGCCTCGACTCGCAAACTCTAAGGGGTGAAACTTCAAGCATGTGAAATGTATTAACAATTAAGAGACTCAGCATAATTTAAACCACCAATTGCGCCAATAGCTTTATACATGACATAAAAAACAGTTCTCAGAATAACAGTTACCGATATACTCTTTAACAGCATCAAGACATTTCCTTCAGATCAATGTTTGAATGCAGCAATGGATGAAATCCTACTATAGTGTTATTTACATCAGGGTACAAGACAGCCGACAATGATTTTCCCAAATAAAAAACAATTCTCACATGCAACGTCAAAGGCTAAATTGTTATGAATTTTTACAACTATAAGTCACATGCCAATGTATGCCAACCTTAAATGTGCACCTTCAGAAAGATGGATATATGTAAAGATTCGTGACCATATTTATGCATTGGTATGCCATGATGCAGAGAGAGAAAGAGAGAGAGATTACTTGAGAATTCCCATAACTAAAACCTTGTGAGAACGAACCTTGATGAGCAAGCTGCCAGAATTATTTACCAGAAAATCAGATAAAAATATGGCATAGTTTTCACATGCATGAACTTGATTTAAGAATATAAAGGCAAACAAAAAGTGGAGCCCATAGGAACAAAACTAGATGTATGTAAGAGTAATGAAAAACATGTATTCCACCTGCGCATTAGGGCTTGGTTGGACATCTTTTTTAGCAGATGCATCTCCACCTTTAGCCGAGCCCTTGGTATCACCCTATCAAACAAAATAGTTTGCAAACCAAAACCATATCAGAGAGGTAGCTTGGTGAAGACAAGACTGAGGCTCTAAAATATTTAATGAAGTAAAAACATGAATTGAAGAAGAAATATTAACTAACCTCCATCTGCAATGACACAATCGACCACAAGAATCGCCAAGGGAAAGAAAACATCAGTCACTTAACTATAACTTATTAAAAAGTTAGTAACCAACACACACAATATAAGCCATAAAATACCAAGCTACCAGAACCCAGCCTCAGGTTGCATAGAAATCACATGTAAAGGAAACTCAATGAGCAAATTGATTATTATATGAATTTCACCATCCGTAAGCCAAATCTCTTTCCCGTTGTTTTCATATAGCCAATTATTATATACAACACCATTAGATTCTAAAACAAAACTCAATGAGCAAATTGATTATTATATGAATTTCAAAAGCCCATTAAACAAAGATATGTGGAAATCGCTACCATTCAGCTAAAACAGTTAGTTAAATAGATAAGCGGAAAACCCCATTTTGAAGTTGCTGAACTGTGCTTCAAAATACAGGAGACTAACACTTTTCATTTACCATGGATGAAAGAGTCGGAAATCTATTTATCCAAAATAACTTTCATTTCCCTCCCTTTTTAGCAGCCAAAGCAGGAACCATATACAGAAGAACAGTCTTGAGATAATTACCTCTCGGTATCTGGCAAGGTAAATCTTAAGCGGATCGATGTAATCTTCAAATCCTAAAGTTGCCATAGCCCAGAGCAGATCGTCCCCGTTAATTGTCTTCCTCTTCTCCTTCTGACACTTATCGCTAGCTCTGTACATAAATCATGACCAATTCCCCAATTACACATGAATTTCTTAAAGCATCTAATAAATTCAGCTAAAAGAAAACAGTTAAAAAATAACCGGGAAAAAACAAAAGCAAAATAAAGTTCGTACTCGCTGGTGATGAAGCTGATGAACTCGGAGACGCACTCTTGCACGGTCTCTTTAGCATCTTTAGCGATCTTCCCATTGGCAGGAAGTGCCTTCTTCATGATACGGCTAATGTTGGCGATAGGAAGATACCTATCTTGTTCTCGCACGTTCGACCTCGGGCTCTGCTCACCGCCGCTCTCGTGACTTCCTCCATCGGGACTCACCGGAGCCGGTGCCTCGGCCATGGAGAAAACCCTATCTCCAACAAATCGCCGAACATCATAATAAAATAATTAAATCTCTTGTTTAAAAACGAAACCCTAAGAAGATTGAAAAGGAGGGGAAATGGGAAGTTTACCTAAGTGAGGGGAAAATGAAAAGGGAAAAAAGGGCGGGAGATGGAGAGATTGGAGTACGGATGGGAAGAAAGAGAGGGGATCGGACGCTGGAGAAGAGAGCAAAGAGGAGACGACTCAGATGAGAGAATGGGGTTTATCAACACCGTTCGTTGAGTTTTGTTGTTGTTGATATTGGGCTCTTTTTGGGTGGCACCGATCGTACTTTTGTCTCCTCTTTTGTCGGTTTGATTTTTATAGAGAAAACATTATTATTCGTCATTAAATTATTTTATTTTTTATTTTGGTTATTAAATTATTACTTTGTGTAAAATCATTATTAATGTTAATTTTTTCCAATTTTAATCACTAATGTTAATTTTTTCTGTTTTGCTCATTAATCTTTTTTTTTGTCACTAAACTATTCTTATTCTTAGTTTCTTATTTTTCGTAAATTTTTTAAAGGCGAATTATTAAAATAAAAATATATAATTTTAATAATTATTTTGTCATAAATAGTAACTTGATGACCAAAACAAGAAAATAGAGAATAGTTTAACGACAAATGATTGTGTTAACCTATTTTTTATATTTCTTATTTTTTTTTCTTGAGATTCTGCTTCTAAATTAGGCCGCATCACATTCACTCATTTGATCACGTTTTAACCCTATCAAACCAACAAGGCAACAACATCGTTTATAACTATTACATTTTAATTTAGGTAAACTATACCCGTAGGCGAACGCACGGTAACATTCATGGTGGTGTTTTAAGATTTCAATGTACTGCGTCCAAGATTATAAAGAACTTGTTGGCGGTCCACTACCGTTCTATTTTTGAGTGAACTGGAGCTCATCCATCTTATCCTCTAAACTAGCTAGAAGTTATCGCTTCGGGTTTTGATGCCCCTTTTTATATGTTGGATTGTTGGATACAATATCATCGTAGTAAGTTGGCCATTCATCTTTTAGTTTTGTTAATCAAACCATTTAATTATTTACATAATATCAATCAAGTCTCTAATCATTAAAAATTAATAGAAATGCTAATGCGACATTTAAATAAATTTATATAATTACATATTTAACACTCGTTAATTATTTATTTTATTAATTCTAATTCTAATTCTAATTTAATTTAATAAATTCAATAATTCAAACACAAGTGAGTTTGAGAGACAATCCACACTTTAACCACTAAACAAAACCATCATTTATTTTAGTTTGACGGTAACACCCCTAAAATAGATTCAATAATTTTTTTTGATTTTCGACGATCAAAATTTACTTTTCAGTATTCGATCTTGGTACTCAAACTAGTTGATTCAACTAATTTTGAGTTTCGATTGATTTTGGGTTATTACTGTTTAATTTGAAGTGCTAAGGAAATATATTTTCCTATAAAAAGTATGTAAAATTCAAAATCATAATAACTTACCAAGCAATTCTCAGCCCTATGTGCGCCATTTTTATTTTCAAACCTTATATTGCTCTGGTCTTTAATGCTAAATTAGCTGAGAGTATTTCAAAAGTTATTGAACTGTCAGATTTTTTTTTATGAAAAAGGGTATGAATTCATTAATCAGGAATTATACATAGGTAGTATTATCATGTCCTCATTAAAATTCTCGCTAAACTTAATCGATGCCATTAAAATTCTCGCTAAACTTAATCGAAAGAAAAGAACACACATGATAATGCCAAATAAAGGATCAAAATAAACTTATAAATTAAAGAACAAAAAGTCCCACAAAACCATGAGATTTAACAACTAGGAGGATGTTGTAACACAATCCCATTCTCATCCTTATGGAGGAAACCAATTATCTCGACAGGCAGATGATGGCACCAGTGCACCTCCAAGTCTTGGTGCTCACCCATTGCCGCCAACGCATCGACGACCTTATTACGAGCACGTGGCACATGGCAAATATAAATATCTCACTCATGATCCTACAACTCCTTAATGTGGAGTAGCAACGAGTGACCACCGCTCCTTGGTTGTGCACCATTGATTAATCTCAACGCATCCATACTATCAACTTCGACGATAACTTGTCGCAATCCTCGAGTCTATTGGCAAGATAGATCGAAATAAACGCCCCATAACTCATCATCAACCATGGAACAAACACCAATGAACTTGCTAAAGAAAAAATCCATTTTCCCTGATGATCACGATACACCCCGCCACATGAAGCCAATCCAGTAGTAACATGTCGAGAAGCGTCGGTGTTAAGTTTCACATAGTCCGCAAAAGGAGGTACCCAAAGGCTCGAATTTGGAATCTGTATCGGCAACCCAAGTTAAGGCTCGTCGTACATCCTCAATGCAGATCGCGACATCTCAACTAACCGCTGACTCCGTTCGAGTACACCTCTGTTGTAACACCCTCAACCCGGATGTCACCTTTGGGCTTCAAGCCCAACCCGTTACCATAAAATTTCAACCTAATTTAGCCTAAATCACATCAATTTTTATAAAATTCATTAAGTTCAAATATTTTAACATAGATAACTAGTTAAAAACGTTACATGCGAGCTCATCTTCTACCACATTTAATTGGTAGTAACCTGGCCTCAAATCAATCTTTGAAAAATCACGGGCACCCCTCAACTGGTCAAGTAGGTCATAAAGCCTTGGTAGAGGATAACGGTTCTTCACCGTTACCTTGTTAAGCTGACGACAGTCAATGCACATTCTTATTGAACCATCATTCTTCTTGACAAACAAGACCGGTGCACCCCAAGGTGAAATGCTTGGTTGAATGAATCCCATTTCCAACAACTCTTGAATATGATTCTTTAGCTCTCTTAATTTTGTTGGTGCCATGCGATACGGTGCAATGGACATTGATGACATTCCTGACATCACCTTTATTCGAAACTCTAGCTCATGATTTGGAGGTAGTTCGTGTAACTCTCCTGAAAATACATCGACATACTCTCTAACAGTTCGAAGGCTCTTAAGCATCGGACTTTCAACTATTGTATCAATCACGTGAGCCAAGAAAGCCTCACAACCTTGTTGGATCATCCTTTGCACACCGCAAAAGCCGACACAACATTGGGAAGGCAAGGGCTTCTCTCACTTTTCACAACTAGCTTTGCTCCGTCCGAACCACGAAGCTTAAGGCTCTTTGCCCTATAACCCAAACTTGTGTCATGCTCGAATAACCAATCCATCCCTTAGATGACATCAAACTCTTGAAACGACAATACCATCAAATCAGTTAGAAATATCGTACCTTGGACCTCAATCGGACACCTTCGATACACCTTATCTGCTAAAACATCATACCCCAAAGGATTAGTCACACGAACTCCTATCTTAAGATCCTCAGTAGGAACACCCCCACTGTTGAGATATTCCATTACGAATCTAGGAATGGATAGACCCTGAGTCCACTAAAGCAACAATAGGAACTGAAAACAAAGTTAACGTACCTATAATGACTTCGGTCGTCTCACAATCCTTCTAAGCCTTGATTGCATATTGCCTCACTTGTGCCCTCGTAGTGGACTGGATCGTACCCCTACTCTGATGTCCAGGCATATGGCTCGCTTCTCCTTTAGCAAAGCCCTGACCCCTCTGAGTTGGGAAAGAGGTCCTCTAAGTCTGAACCGGAGTGGTGTCAACAACTGCTAGACGATCCTTTACATAATGATATGGTGACCCACAACCATATCAATCATTGGATGTCTCCCAACACTTGCCTTAATGCTTACATCCACACTAATCGCAAACTGGTGTGCCCGTACTCCTCTGTGGTCCCTCCGAGCTCATTATGGACAGAGATAATGAAGGCCTCATACGGCCAGCAGATTCCGACATACGGTCCGATCTCGAATTCTAGTTCGAAACTCATCTACCTTGGTTCCATCGGTTTTTGTTCCTCTTGGAATATGACTGCGAGTTGTTAAAGAAGTACTGAGTCCTTTCACTTGAACCTCCATGCCCACTAGCCTGGCCATAGGTCAAGTCGTGAACTTGCTCAAGTGATTTGGCACTAGCGGTCAATTCTGAGAACACTTTTGGTGGGTCAACAATCAAATATGTCTGAATTTTCTTCCTCAAACCCTTTTGAAACCTCTTGCACCTCATCTTCTCGGTAGCATCCAACTCTGGGGCATATATGCTCACCTGCAGGAACTCTTGTTCATATTCAAAGACTGACTGGTTCCCTTGGACCATATGAGTGAGCTGATCTCTCAAACTATCAATGTGAGCTTCACCCACATACTTCTTCTCGATCTCATCCAAGAAATCATCCCATGAAGTTTGTTGGGTTTTTTGGTGCTCGATTTCCTATAACCGATGTGGTTGCCAAGTTTGGAGAAGATTGGATTTTGGGTGATAGAGGTGTGGAAGCTAAAATAAAAATGACAAGATGATTAATAGTGCTTCAACCTTATAAACAAGGTCTACATCCACTACCTTAGCTCACCACTAAGGATTTCCAATCAATCCACTATTGATTCGTCCCTTTTTCTAGGCTTAGGAGGAAACCCTTACAAAACTGATCAAGCTTTCTACCCAAAGCTTGATCAAACCCTTTTTACAAAAAGATGAAAAATAACCAAACTCAAATCCCTCTAAAAGGTATTTGTTTGCACAATTAAGCTCTCACCCAATCCTAAAACACTTGAGCAAATATAACAATTTTGGCTCACTAGTGTTTGTCTATACAAGAAATTGACAATTAGGTTCTAAGCCATAATTTTGATCATATGGTGTTTGACAATTGAAGCATTAGTCTTCTCTTGATGCTTGAAGGTCCCTTTTATACTCTTAATTGAGTTTGTATCCGTTACTAGCCATTAGGGTTGAATTGGAGTCGTTGGAGACTTTATTTCCCACTATAAATGCAGTTCTGCAGCCTACCGTATCGGTACACATGGAGGCGTATCGGTACACGTGGAGGCGTATCGGTACACCCTTCTTCAGAGCTAGTCGTTGGGCTCTTTGTCAGCCTATGCGCATCGATACACTTGAGAGTGTATCGGTACAGTCTGCAATTTAAAAGACCGTTGGAGTTTGTTAAAGCAGGGATCGATACGCCTAATATGCGTATCGAAACGATCCTTATCGGTATCGTTACATGTAAGCTTGTATCGATACGAGCTTTGGCAGATTCAAAACTTGGGTAAAAAGGTATCGATACGGGGTATACCGTATCGGTATGGGCTTGCTGTAAAGTCAAGTTTGACTACTTTAAAGCATTAAAAACTTTGCCAAAATCCTTTTTAAGTATCTCAAACATATTTTCAAGTTGTTTGGACTCAAAGACAAGTTTTAAATTCTTTTCAAATTTGTCTAAAACATTTTTAAATTATTATATCAAAACACTTAATTCTACAAAGGTTGGTTAAGGTACCATCCTAACTCTACAGTTTCCAACCATTCTCGAGCATTCTCCTTAAATAAGGAAAAGACGCATGTTAGCTTGTCCTCGTTTCCAAATGCATACGTCGCATGATTTAGCGAATGTCCCTCAACCAATGATCTGCCTTAACTAGATTTTCTTGTCATGTTCCAATGAAATCTGTTGCACCATGGTGATGTACCCTCTCAACTGGTGCCTCATGAGGGGTAGCCGAAGGCCAGGTATGACCCTCATAATCCGGTGAAGGGCCTGATACATATGAGAGAAATAATTATCCCCTCGACCCCCTCGTCTTCTGACATCTCCTCCGTGTCGGGAACATAATCCCCATCGTAGCTCCATTCACATGAGCCCCAACTCTCATTGTGTTCATGTGCTCTCCTAGGAATGATAACTTTCTACACAAACAAACAAATAAGGTTACACCATCAAATATTTAGCTTAAATGAGTACAACTTCAACTTATGGACAACATATTCGCAAGACACCTATCTACCACTCTAGAAAACCCCCGAGGCTTTCCTATAACCGACTAAACCTAGGCTCTAATACCACTAAATGTAACACCCTCAACTCAGATGTCACCTTTAGGCCTCAAGCCCAACTCGTTACCATAAAATTTCAACCTAGTTTAACCCAAATCACATCAATTTCCATAAAATCCATTAAGTTTAAATATTTTAACATAGAAAATTAGTTAAAAATGTTACATGAGAGCTCCATTTAAAAATATATGATTAAAAGCATTCGACCCACGATTTAAAATCCCCAAATAAGAGTTACTATAAAAACATAGGGTCCTACAGATATATGGCCCAAATAATTTAAGTATTGGACTCGAAACAAGTTAATGCTGAAGTCCTACTCCGATGGTGCTCCACCAATGCATGCCAACCTACTAACCTGTGAACGGAAACATCAATTTCGAACGCTGAGTTAACGAAGCTCAGTAGATACACTTCCACTCAACCATGCTTCATGGAAATCATAAATGTGAACATGTAGCTAAAGATGATATCATGGCAATACAATAACATAGGGCATTACCTTTAGCTGCCTAAACACATAGCAAACAACAAGGATGCATCAATATCACAAAGCACATATGCATCATATGAGTGAGGCCCAGTGTCATACAACCTTGGGAAAGTACACTCGTACTCGGAATCTCTATCGAGTATTATCAGATAAGGCTCGGTGTCACATAGCCTTGGGAACATACATTCGAAATCTCATCTTATAGTGTTGCAATACGCTCTCTAGGTATCTGAATTCCAACAATCAAGAGTGACTCTACCATACAAGTGCCCTTACTTGGCACACAACATTACTTGATCCACCAAGGATCCCTATAGTTGCTATTACAAACAATCACCAAAGGTTTATCAAGGTATTACACATTATGCTCATATATGAGTGGTTAAATCTCGGTTCCTCAGTTTTACCACTTATTATACCACCGTTGGGCCATAGTCCTTGAATTATAAGCCCCTCAAACTCAAAATGCATTTTTAGGCAGATTGCTCAGTGGGTACCGGTACTGGCTCTCACGTACCGGTACGATACCCATAGGGTACCAGTACTCATAGCGAACCAATACGAATTGAGTTCACTAGAATTTCATCCAACCTTCGTGTACCGGTATGAGTCGACTCTTACCGATACTCTATTGAATGGTGTACCGGTACGCGTTGAACACCGTACCAATACACCTCTCTTAGTTCATCCAATGTAACAATGTTCTTAAAACCCATAACACTGGGGTACCAGTACGTGCTCCCTGTGTACTAGTACCGAAGCATAGAATTGGCTTCCTAGGCTCGAGAAATCGCTTCCCAAGCCCTCAAATCACAACAATTGACCTCCTAACTCGATCCTACATCTTATGGTAGTATTTAGGGTGGTTTACAACCATTGACCTCCTAACTCCCCCTAACCATTTTCCTCAAAACCCCCCACTAAACCCATTTTCTCTTCCACCACCAATCTTGATGAAACTTACCTCCAAATGTAGATCCTTGCAAGGAGATTAACCTTTCCTTAACTGAAATTCTGTGATTCACACTTCTAAACTCAAAGATTGAACCTTTTTTTGAGTGTAGGAGTTGGGGAGAATGAGAGTGGTTGAGGAAAAGAGACAAGGGGTGATATTACCACCACTTTTCTGAAGAGGAAATAAAAGCTCTCAACTTTCCTCTTCAAAATAAGATGAAATTACCTCATTGCCCTTCCTTTTTCATCCCAACATACATCCAACCCCAAGAACTAAAGCCCAACACCCACAACAAGCCCTTAAAGGCCCAAACTCTCAACTCAAATGCAAATCCCAATCTAAAACTAATGTTTTGATATAATAATTGAAAAATGTTTTGGACTAATTTGAAAAGAATTTAAAACTTGGTTTAAGTCCAAACAACTTGAATTTATGTTTGAGGTATTTTAAAAGGTTTTTGGCAAGATTTTTCATGCTTTTAAACAACCAAACTTGTGTTTTCAAAGTGCTCGTACCGAGATTGTAGAACTAATGTTTTGATATAATAATTGAAAAATGTTTTGGACTAATTTGAAAAGAATTTAAAACTTGGTTTTAAGTCTAAACAACTTGAATCTATGTTTGATGTATTTTAAAAGGTTTTTGACAAGATTTTTCATGCTTTTAAACAACCAAACTTGTGTTTTCAAAGTGCCCGTACCGATACGGTCTAACCCGTATCGATATCTTTTCTGCCCAGTTTGGTTCATGCCAAAACTTGTATCGAAACAGGCTTGGCCATTTCGATACGGAGAGGCGTCGTTTCGATACGCCTAATAAGCGTACTGATCCCCATTAAACAACCCCAACGGTCATATTTCCCAACGGTCTTATAAATGTCATACCATACCGATACGCCTAGGCTGGCAATAGTCCAACAACTAGTTTCTAATGAAGGCCGTACCGATACGGGTCCAAGCGTATCGATACGGAAGGCTGCAGAACAATATTAATGAAGGGAAATAAAGTCTTCAACGGCTCCAATTCATCCCCAACGGCTAGTAACGACTACAAACTCATTAAGGAGTATAAAATAGACCTCCAAGCATCAAGAAATGGTTAATGCTTCAATTGTCAATCAACAAATGATCAAGAAATGTCTTTGTACTTAAATTATCCGATTCGGTCTGGTCCATTGGGGTAAGCGCGAGAGCTGCAATCCAGCAGAAGAACGACATTTCTTTGTATAGACAAACACTAGTGAGCCAAAATTGTCAAATTTACTCAAGTGTTTTAGGTTTTGGGTGAGAGCTTATTTATGCAAACAATCACCTAGTAGAGGGATTTAAGTTTGCTTATCTTTTCTCTTTGTAAAGAGGGTTTGATCAAGGCTTTGAGTAAAAAGCATGATCGGTGTATAAGGGTTTCCTCCTAAGCCTAGAAAAGGGGACGAATCAATAGTGGATTGATTGGAAATCCTTAGTGGGAAGCTAAGGTAGTGGATGTAGACCTTGGTTAGAAGGTTGAACCACTCTAAAATCATTGTGTCATCTATCTTTTAGCTTCCACACCACATCCACCCAAAATTTCACTTCTCCACCACTTGGTGAGCAAGATCGGTTGAAGGAATCGAGCACCCTAAAACTCAACAATTGGTATCAGAGCTTGGCTCAATCGAAGAGGATTAACATCCTATTGAGAAGATCCGGTAAGCTCGATCATCATTTCACACAACCGACTCAATGACGCAATCCATCGACAAACCGCCCTTCTTTGACGGAACTCACTATGCCCATTGGAAGATAAAAATGAAGTTCTTCATCAAGTCAAGAGACTACAAGCTATGTGACATAATTGAAGATGGTCCGTTCGTGCCTCAACGAAGCAACACGGAGTGAAGTGCCAACGATCGCAAGAAGATGGAGCTTAATTGCAAAGCCTTGCACATCCTCTTTTGTGCATTTGGCCCAACCATCTATGAGAAAATGTCTTCTTGTGAGAGTGCCAAGGAGGTATGGGACAAGCTTGAAGTCACATACGAGGGAACCGATGAAGTTAAGGAGACCAAGTTTGGGCTCCTCACCTTAGAGTATGAGAACTTCAAAATGGATCCGGAAGAGAACATCGAGAAGATGTTTGATAGGTTTTGCACTATCACAAATGGTCTCAAAGGCTATGGAGAAGCCACCCCGGAGGAAAAGCTTGTCTGAAAGCTCTTCTACTCACTTCTCGATTCATAGGACTCAAAGAGGACCGCCGTCATCGAAGCCAAGAATTTGAAGACCTTGAAGCTTGATGAACTCATGGGGTCACTCTCTACTCATCAAATCATGAAGAAGAACAAAGAAGATGAGAAGAAGAGGGACGAAATTAGAGCTATGGGAGAGAAGAAGCTCAAGGGGCATGGCATCAACATCAATGCCATTGCTCTCAAATCTTCCACTTGCCATCATGTTTATTCAAGTGAATAGGGGGATAAAGAAGAAGAGATAGTTCATCTCTTCAAGAAGTGTGCCCCATTCACGAAGAAAGCCTTGAGAGAGCTTGAACGAGAATCCATGAAAAAGAAGAGGGCAAGCAGTTCAAGCCATAAGAAGAAGGCATATGTGGCTACTTGGAGTGATGAAGACTCCACCGACGATGAACAAGCCAACCTTTGCCTTATGGCCATCGAAGAAGATTCAAGGGTAACTTATAATTCATCTACTTCATGTTCTTACTCTTTTGATGAATTACAAGATGCATATGATGATTTGGTTTTAGAGTTTAAAAATCACATTTTGAAAAACAATAAATTGATTTCAAAGTTAAAAATTCAAAATGACTTGATTTCTAAAACCAAACTTGAACTTGAAGCAAAACTCGAAGAGTTTGAACAAAAATGTTTTGATTTACAAAATTTGTTTCAAAAGTTCAAGAAGAAAAAGATTTGATTTCCAAAGAGCTTGAAAAGAAAAACAGTTTTGGAAAATCAAATTTTTATATAAGACAATCTAGTGCCCCTAAATTTGTAAACGGTAAATGTTTTAGAAGTGTTTGGGTCCCAAAAGGACTAACTACTTCAACTAAAAAGTATGACATTGAAAAATGGATTCCAAAGGGGACTAAGTTTTATGCTACTAATGTCTATGGATCCAAAGCAATTTGGATACCAAAAATTACTTGATTGTCTTTTGCTAGGTGTGATGGAGAGTGATCAACAAGTCAAACTTTGAGGGGGAGCTCCATGCACACAAGGAAGAACACTTGAAGAAGGAAGGCTTCACATCCTCCCTTGAGTTCAAGTGTGGTAAAATCTATTTGTTTTTTATTTTATTTTATTTATTTCTTTTTATTTCAACTAGATTATCATATATGTTGGACTAACATTCTTATGATGCTTTCAGTAAGGGGAGCTATTTCAAAACCAAAAATTCTTATTTGTCATTTTTTACCTCTATTGTTATTTTGAACTTGAAAGTGTTTAAATTCTTTTTGATATAACAAAAATGGGGAGAAATGTGGTTTGAAAAATTGAGTTTTTAAATGAATAAGGGGGAGCTTTATTTGATTTCATATCTTTAATATCTTATTCACATTTTTAAACTTAAAGGGGGAGAATCCCAAACAATTTTTCAAGTTAGTTTTATTATATAAAAAATGGGGAGATTGTAGAACTAATGTTTTGATATAATAATTGAAAAATGTTTTGGACTAATTTGAAAAGAATTTAAAACTTGGTTTTAAGTCCAAACAACTTGAATTTATGTTTGAGGTATTTTAAAAGGTTTTTGGCAAGATTTTTCATGCTTTTAAATAACCAAACTTGTGTTTTCAAAGTGCCCGTACCGAGATTGTAGAACTAATGTTTTGATATAATAATTGAAAAATGTTTTGGACTAATTTGAAAAGAATTTAAAACTTGGTTTTAAGTCCAAACAACTTGAATTTATGTTTGAGGTATTTTAAAAGGTTTTTGGCAAGATTTTGCATGCTTTTAAACAACCAAACTTGTGTTTTCAAAGTGCTCGTACGTAAACGGTCCAACCTGTATCGATACCTTTTCTGCCCAGCTTAGTTACTGCCAAAACCCATACCGAAACAGGCTTGGCCGTTTCAATACGGAGAGGGGTCGTTTTGATACGCCTGGTAAGCGTATCGATCCTCATTTAACAGCCCCAACGGTCATATTTCCAAACGGTCTTATAAACGTCATACCGTACCGATACGCCCTCAAGCGTATCGATACGCCTAGGCTGGCAAGAGCCCAATGGCTAGTTTCTAATGAAGGCCGTACCGATACGGATCCAAGCGTATCGATACGAAAGGCTACAAAACATCATTAATGAAGGGAAATAAAGTCCTCAACGACTCCAATTCATCCCTAACGGCTAGTAACGACTACAAACTCATTAAGGAGTATAAAAGAGACCTTCAAACATCAAGAAATGGTTAATGGTTCAATTGTCAATCAACAAATGATCAAGAATTGTCTTTGTACTTAAATTGTCATTTCTTTGTATAGACAAACACTAGTGAGCCAAAATTGTCAAATTTGCTCAAGTGTTTTAGGTTTTGGGTGAGAGCTTATTTGTGCAAACAATCACCTATTAGAGGGATTTAAGTTTGCTTATCTTTTCTCTTTGTAAAGAGGGTTTGATCAAGGCTTTGGGTAGAAAGCTTGGTCGGTGTATAAGGGTTTCCTCCTAAGCCTAGAAAAGGGGATGAATCAATAGTGGATTGATTGGAAATCCTTAGTGGGAAGCTAAGGTAGTGGATGTAGACCTTGGTTAGAAGGTTGAATCACTCTAAAATCATTGTGTCATCTATCTTTTAGCTTCCACACCACATCCACCCAAAATTCCACTTCTCCACCACTTGGTGAGCAAGATCGGTTGAAGGAATCGAGCACCTTAAAACTCAACACCCATGACTCGGTTTAAACTGACCCTCAAATTCTGAAATCCAAGTCGTTACATTCGTAACCTTCCAAAGGATTGTTGAAAACTACAACATTCCATTGAAGCCATAAATTCCAAGCGACAACCCCAAACGTTAACTCTCACTCTATTGGATTTCACACGAAGTAGCATGGATTGGTGAGATTTATGCCAATCCACTCTTTTATGTCTAAGAAGAAGAATTATGAGAGCTTTTCAAGTCGAACCAACCCATGCCAAACAACCAAAGCCGAGGGGCACACTCTCAAAACATGGTGGACATCTTCCCAATCCGCTTGACAAATATTACACATGTTATCCACATCATAAAGACGACAAACACGCTCGACATTGGTCACAAGCTTGCCACAATATACAAGCCAGAAAAATATTTGAATCTTTTGAGGACCTTTGAAAGCACAAATAACTCTCCATACACTCTTCGGCATAGCATCCAAAGCCTTTACCCGAATTTGATATGCAAATTTGATTGTGTACTTGTGATTGACAGCTTCTTGCTGGCATATGGAGTCTTGAGCTAAATGCGGCATCGAACTTTTGATTGTAGAAATTCACAACAAAATAGGTACGAGGAGCATATTGTCACACATGGGAAGAGGTGGGGACAATAATCCCACATCAGAAAGGAAAATGAAGGTCTTGGGATGTATAGACGGTGGCATTGCGCATCCTATTAAATATGGCTTTTAGGAAGAGGGTAATGGCCCCATGACAAGTGGTATTGGAGCGACCCTTTGACTGTCCGATTTCAAGTCGAGCGCCCATGAGTGTGTAGACATGGTGGACAACCGTGAAAATGGCCTATCACGAGTGTGGTTAACTCGTGATGAGGGTGTCACGAGATTAAGTGGGGGAGAATGTCATGTATGGGAAGAGGTGAGGACAATATTCCCACATTGGAAATGAAAAAGGAGGTCTTGGGATATATAAATAGTGGCACTGAACATCCTATTAGACATGTCTTTTGGGAAAAGGGTAATGGCCCCGTGATAATATGTTGAAACAATAGCCAAGACCATTCACCCATAGAAGATGCCATGGACACAACTGGTACATACGGTAGAGAAGATATAAAGCTCGGATGCACATGTGTGTATAATGGACCCACACCATCGATCCACCTATCGAACCAAAAATCAGTGTTGTAGCCATTTCATGTATCCCAAATCAAATTCTACCTGACATCATTCCACACGATACTGAGACCCTTCCAAAGTCAGGATCAATTTTGATTGTGTAAAGAAGTAGGTACCCTATTTGGGCATTTATATTTAGCATGAAGGAAGCGTACCCATAATGTATTCGGACTAGATAACAAATTGAAAGCTATCTTCATAATAAAAGCATAATTTTGCTCTGAAAGTTTCCGAAACTAAGACCCCCATGAGTTACTAGCTTACAAACATCATCCTATCAGACAAGATAAACACCCCCCACAGAAGTGATGGCCTAAATAAAACGTCGAATTAACCGTTCCAAATCAAGACATGTACACCTAGGTAACGCAATCGTTTGCATGACATATATTAGAATTGTAGACAAGACAGAGTGGGCTAGCGTAATACGCCCCGCTAGAGATAAGGATGTAACTTTCCAACCACTCAATTTCATGCAAACCATCTGAACCAAATAGTCATACGACGTCGTAGTCACACATTGGTGGAGAAAAAGAACTCCCATGTACTTACCAAGGTCCACAACCTCAGTAAAACCAAATGAGGAACTGATTTTATGACGAAGAGAAAATTTCGTATTTTTAGAATAAAAATATTTGTCTTGGCAATGCTCTCACCTTATGACCAGAGACTAGACAAAATCGCTTCAACACACGGCGAATGACCATTCTCTACTCCATCGATGCCTTCGCAAACAAAATCAAATCATCCACAAAAAATAAATAAGATACACTTGGACTCCCAATAAAAGTACGAAATGGTTTCCACTGCCCTCCATGAATCATAACCTGGAACAAATGCGGCAAACGTTCCATACAAAGAACAAAGATATACGATGAGAGGGGGTCCCCTTGGCAAATGCCCCGAGAAGGAGAAAAAGGAGCTGTAACCGAACTATTCCATAGAACCTATGTAGAGACAGACCAATGTCAAGTAAGGTAGCATCAATGTCATAAGCCTTTTCCAAGTAAATTTTTATGGCCATCCATCCCTTACGACCAGTCTTTCTCCGCATCGAGTGGATGATGTCTTGGGCGATCACAATATTATTCGATATAGAACGCCCATGGACAAAACTCGTTTGGCTTTCCGAAATCCAATGTGGTAAAAACTACTTAAGCCTATTCATTATAATCTTAGTGATGGCCTTGTATATCACATTACACATGATAATCAGCCTAAACTGGGATACCTTTTCAGGCGTTGTCACCTTAGGCAATAAAACAAGTAGAGTTTTGTTCAGGCCTGGCGAAATATTTCCAGCAGTAAAAACCTGTCGAATACAAGAACATATTGACTCACCAACAACACACCAATTTTTTTGGTAAAAAGAAGCATGTAAACCATTAATACAAGGGGCTTTTAGGGGTCCCATATCAAAAATAGCCTTGCAGATCTCCTCATTTGTAACCGAACTACCAAGCTGATCCCGGTCCAAGCTGGTCAATGAGGGAAATAAACCCAACACCTCCCACGCCCGTCCATTACTACCAGAACTTGCAAAAAGGTTGAAGAAAAACTAATGAGCCAATGTAGCCAATTCATCTGGATCAGTGCGCCAAATCATCATCCATTTTCAACGCATATATTGTATTAGCTCAACGCCTTGCAACAACAGATGCATGGAAGAATTTCAGGATCCTGTCATCCGGCAAAAACCATTGCGCACGTGCCTTCTACCGCCACAAACTCTCTTCTTGTTCAAGAACCTCATCTAAATTTTCATTCCAGGTCTATTTTGGTAAACTTTTGAACATAGTCCTATGTTTTAGACTTTTAGGCATAAAAGATTGATCCATTCTAAAAAAGAATTGATCCAAAATTTTCTAAAGGACTCTGAAATTTTTGGCTACCATCCAACAAAGCTAAAAGGATTGATCCCTTGTTTAGAAGGATCGATCCCTCTGAGAAAAGGATCGATCATTATCCCTTCCAACAATGAAATTTTTTAAAGTTTAATAAAAATAGATCTTAATTTAAAGATAAAAAAATTTATGTTTTTGATACTTTATATTGTTACATTGTTTTCATATTGTATTGTAGTATCTTCCATTTGATCTTAATTTTCGGATCGAGTTGTAGGTGTTACAAACTAGACGATAGAGAAGACCAACACAACTCACCGCAATGCAATTAAGATGACTCGCACTTTAATACACCGACAAGAATTAAATTTTGAAGGAAAAGAAAGAAATCCTCTCAAAAACACTCTTTGAAAGGAATAAAGACTTTTTATTGATTTTTGAATGAATACAAAACAAAAGAGGGACGAAAATTCTCTTCCCCTTTTCGGTGCCCCTACTTATGCCCCCTACGCTCAAAATTAGGTTTAGAGTTTTAAGTTAGGGTTTATGGTTAGGGTTTAGAGAATTTAGGGTATGTGTGTATTTTTAAGGTGTAAGGTGTATGATTTAGAATTTAGGGTTATGGCTTAGAATTTAATTTTGTAGTATTTTTCAGTATTGTTGCATAAGTAGGAACACTGAAAAGGGGTAGAGAATTTTTAACCACAAAAGAGCATTCTTATTTTCAGGGGAGGATGGGTTAAATCATAGCTACTAACATTCAATTTTTAGTTCAATTAAGCAACTTACTTTCACTAGAAGTAAAGACTTAAATTCTTACTAAAAACAAATTGAACATTTTTAAAATATAAAGAATAATTTAGCCACGTATTTATTGTTGTCCGAATTTACATGAAAATGTAAACAAAAATTATAATTGGAATCATCCAAATTAAAATAAATTACAAATATCGTATTAAATTCATATTGGATTTTCTGCTCACACATTCTTGATCAAATGAACTTAACTTGAGCTACTGATATATGATTGAAACATTTTAAGATGCGTTAGAAATATATGAGACATTATATTAATTCCAAAAAGACATATTGAATCAGAAATATATACACCTCAATTTATAAATCCTCATATCCTATCCAAAAAGACATTACAAATAAACTGATGTTCCAAACTTGTAAAATAACGTCATTGAATTGTCTTAATCAAATTATTTTACTTTGTATGTGGGAGGGGCTTTAGCCCCTCAACTGTAACACCCTATAATTACCAATTTTGTCCGAGTTGGTTTTGTTTTATTTTTATATAAATAAGGGGGCTTTTTATCATAAGGTATATATAATGGGTTTTGTTTAATACACTACTATTATAAACTGATATATATATATATATATATTATTTAATCCCTAAGTGTTACTATATGTTATAATTAATTCTATTATTAACCGTATTACCATAATTGTTGTTGGTATTGTCTCTTTTTATATATACATCAAAGTTACATATTATTATTGTTATTAATTATTATCAGTTTTGTCATTGTTAATACTATTATTAATATTATAATTATTATTATAATAATAAACAAACAAAAAAAAGAAAAATAATGGTTTAAATAAAATAACAGCTCAAAATTAATAATTTAAAGCCCAAAGTTTAAATAATAATATTAACAGTCCAATTGCAAAGGGAATTAAGGTTACACGTCGCGCTAGGCCCAAGAGAAATACAACCCTAGCCCTAACTTAGCGTTTTTAGCTTGTGCAAGCAACCTCCCGTCGTTAGACCTGGATTAGATTTGACGACCCAGATGAAGACACAAAAGAAACCCTAGGAGACCATGGATTGGTTCTACGCCGCACGAAGCATGGCCGTCGGATCAAACAAGCATCAATGGCCAGATCGTTCCATTAATGGAAACCCTAGGGTCCTTGTGATGTTATCGCGTCACCCAAAATCTGAATTGTTAGATCGAGACACATCTAACGGCTCGGATGCCATAGAAGCACCACGTGCGACCTCTTCTATTCCCACACGTCCACGCACATTGTTCCGAGTCATCTCACGCGCGCGTGCGATGCACCTCCACCCTTTCGAATTCTCCCGAGAGCCAGTGGCATGTTGCCACGTCCCTGTTCATGTACGATGATGGACACCCAAAGAATGACTCAGCAGCCACGTCCGCCTATCGCCCCACCGTACGAACCATGCACACAAAAAGAAGAGGGTTAGAATCGACAAAATGAAATGAAAAACAAATGAAAATGAAAAGCAAGAAACCGAAATGGTAGAGAATCAGAGCAGAGCCGCACATGAATTCGGCCAAAAGAGAGTACGATACATATGCAATTTCTATCCCCCAAAAATCAAATGTAAAATGCTGAATATTTGGCTATAAAGCCAAATTGGAACCATTGTAAACGGGATTCGTAATCTCCCAAAAAAGAAAACACGAAGAGCAATAGAATTCCAGCAATAACATTCATGTAATCTCAGTCCCATTTGCATGCAAATAAACAAAAAGAAAAAATAAAACAGAAGCTTTTTTTACCTTTTCCATCTTCCCTCCTCCGTGAAGCCTTCTTTCCTTCGCTGACGACAATCCCAACCTCTGAAGCTTAAGTGGTGAGTCGGTTGAAGGCAACATGAAGGGTCTTGGCTTTCGTTCTCCTTTTTCGAATCTGAAAAGAGTCTTTTGGGGAGGGTTTTGGTTTCTGTTTTTAGAAAATGGTAAGGGTTTGGTTTCGGGGCTATCTTCTAGGTTTGTTTAGCACGAGAGAGGGTCGTTTCTAGGGAAGCTAGTGGTGTTTAGGTTCTTTTCGGTGTTGTTTCAAGGTCATCGGACGGTGGGTATCACCAATTGACGTTAGATGGTCGAGGGTAGTGTTCTCTTTAGGGTGGCTATGGTTTCCGAGGGTGAAAAGGGGGGCTCGGTCGAGTTAGGGTGAGCTTTTATAGACAATTTAGGTTTTAGTTTAGGTGTAAATTGCGTGTTTTGTCATTCCGCGTCGAGTCTGTTACATGTTAGGGGTCTCTGCGTCTTCAAATTGCACCTTAGGTCCCTAGGGTTTTGTCTCTATTTTCAATCTCGTTCCGAGTCGAGTCACCCATGGTCATTTTGTTCATCCTCTCCCCTGTATTTTGAGTCTGTTTCAATTTGGTCCCCGTTTAATGTTTATGTTCATTTTTGCGTTTCTTCGATTTCACCACTATTTTTAGCTTTTCTTTCAATTTAATCATGTTTCGATCTTGCTCTTATTTTTATGGTATATTAAATGTATGTTTGGTGATTTTATGTATTTTGCTTGTTTTTTTAATCGTATATTTATATGTATGGGATGTGTATGTTGTTTGTGACCATATTGTTGTTTTTTTGGTCTTGTAAGTTTAATGTAAGGTATGCTTAATTTGTATTATGAGTGGATATGATCTTTTAAAATGTTAAGCATAATTTAATTAATTAATGGAGTTCTCATGTTTGACGTATAGAAACTGTTGAACTTATTTTGATTTTGATATAACTTAAAAAGAAATTTTAAGGACTAAATTGTAAAAATTTGTAAAGTAATTTTAAAGAAATAAATTTGTCAAAAACTCGATTTTAACTTGACAAAATGTTTTGAAAAAGTTCGACTTAGTACCTATATCGAACTACACTTTTAAAAGTCGACAAATGTCCAAAATGTTCATTTTCAAAGGAAAGTTTCGAAACTTTGAGAAAGTTTCGAAACTTTACTGGGCTTTACTGGGCAGTAGCTAAATGTTTTTGAAACCTAAGCAAAGGTTTCGAAACCTTCACAAAGTTTCGAAACCTTGGCTTAAAAGTTTCGAAACCTCTATAAAGGTTTCGAAACCTTGGCCCTGTAACGGCTAGTTTTTACAAATCCCTTCTTAAGGTTTCGAAACCTCTGGTAAAGGTTTCGAAACCTCTGTGCAGGTGAGCATTTAATGCTCGGTTTTAATGGCTCCCAACGGCTCCAAACTCCCTCCAAAGTCTCCCAACGGTTAGAAAAGATCAAAAGCATATAAAAGGGGTCTCCAAACAGTAATGAAAAAACAAGAAAGTCAATCCAAACATCCAAGCAATCAAATTCCAATTTGTGCTCAATTTTCAATCTTTCTTGTAAAACACTAGAGTGTTCTTCATTGTAATTCTTGTGCTAGTGTTTCTTTGGGTGTGTGAGAGAGCTTAAACTTTGCAAACACATTCCTAGTGAGGATTTTCTAGTTTGCTTATTTGTATCAATTCTTGGGATAGGATTCAATAGACTTTGGGGTATAAGTCTATTGAATTGTGTAAGGTTACTCCTTATCCTTAAAGGAAAGACAAATTAGTGAATTTGTGGAAAATCCTTAGTGTGGTCACTAAGGTAGTGGATGTAGACTCCAATTAGGGGAGTTGAACCACTCTAAATCTCCTTGCAATTTTACCTTTGCAATTAGTGTCCACCATTCCATTCAAAAATCCAATTCACCCCCCCTCTTGGTTTTGTTCGATCGATTGCCACTCTCATCAATTGGTATCAGAGCTTGGCTCATTGGAAGGTCTTACAACCTCTTGAGAAGATCCAAGAAGTGTGCAATCATCTACAAGGTCATCCATGGCTTCCACCTCCACCGTTGAAGCTTGGGGCGATTCTCAACCCACCAACAAGCCTCCATTCTTCAATAGAGTTAATTATGCTTATTGGAAGAACCGCATGAAGCTATTCATTCAAGCTTTTGATCTTGAAGCTTGGAAGATCATCATGAGTGGTTACACCGCACCGACTAGCAACATGGAGACATGGAACAATGAAGAAAGCAAGAGATTCTCCACAAATGCTAAGGCAATGCATCTCATTTTTTGTGCCCTTGGCCCGGATGAGTATGGAAGGGTGTTATCTTGTTCTAATGCTAAAGAGATTTGGGACAAACTTGAAGTTACACATGAAGGAACAAATCAAGTGAAGGAAACCAAAATCGGGCTTCTCAATCTTAACTATGAAAACTTCAAGATGGACCCCGAGGAAGACATCAAAACCATGTCCGATCGATTCTCCGTGATTGTTAATGGTTTGAAGGGCTATGGTGAAGTGATCCCGGAAGATAAACTTGTGAGGAAGATGATCTACTCTCTTCCCGATTCATGGGATTCAAAGAAAACGGCCATAATAGAAGCAAAGGACCTCAAGATTCTCAAGTTGGATGAGCTCATTGGTTCCTTGCTTACACATGAGATGATGTCAAAGGGCAAGGAAGAAAAGAAGAAGGAAGTGGAAAAGAAAAAAGTTGGCATTGCTCTCAAAGCATCTAAAGAAGATATTGATTCTAGTGGAGATGATGAAGATAAAGAGATGGCTATGTTTGCCAAGAGATTCAAAAGATTCATGAGGTCCAACAAAGGAAGAAGATTTCAAAGAGAAGAGGGCTTCAAGAATGACAACAAAGTGAAAGATCCAATTATTTGCTATGAGTGCAATAAACCGGGACATATCAAGTTCGATTGTCCTCAATTGAAGAAAAAGAGCTATGAGAAAAAGAAGCACAATGCTCATATAGCTACTTGGAGCGATGATGAATCATCCGACGAGGACGAGAATGAAGTAGCCAACTTGTGTCTCATGGCTATTGAGGATGACTCTAAGGTAACCTCTAATTCATCTTTTTCAATTGATTATACTTTTGATGAATTGCAAGAGGCTTATGATGAATTAGCCTTGGAGTATGAAGAGTCAATTTTGAAAAATAGAAAAACCATTTTAAAATTGAAAAATGAAAATGACTCTCTCTCTAAGTCTAATAAGGAATTTGAAAGTAAAATTGAAGAAATGCAAGTTAAAATAAAAGAATTTGAAAAGAAAAATCAAGATTTGCACAACTTACTTTCAAAGGTCCATGATGATCATCAAAAGGAGCTTGATGATCTTAAAATTTCTTTCAATAAAGTTGGAACTCAAAAACTTGAAAAAGGTGAAAATTCAAGACCCAACTATATTAGGAAGAACTTTTATGGATATAGACAAAGAGGTCACCAAAGATCATATAATAGAAAGACAATTAAAAGCATTTGGGTTCCAAAAGGACTCATTGCTAACAAAGAATATGATCTCTTGTCTAAATGGATACCAAAAGGGAGTAAAATTATAGGAACTAACTCTTATGGACCCAAAAGAGTTTGGGTACCAAAACATGCATAATTCCCTTTTTTGTAGGTGTGTTGGAGCCATGATAAGCAAATTGGAGAAACTTGAAAGCTCTAGACACACTAAATGGAAGGACACTTGAAGAGGATAAAGCCTAATCTATCTATCTTGACTCAAGTGGTAACATTTTTTTTTACATGCAATATTTACTCTTTCATGTTGCTTTATATATAGTTATTTGTTTTAAAGCATGTTTGAGGTTCCCCATATGTTGTTTGAATGCTTTTAGTAAGGGGGAGTTATGTTTTGCATGTTTGCTTAATTTTTGGCCCTATGTGTTTTTGTATGTCTTTTGGCCTTAAATATTAACAATTTTGTGTGCTTACTTGTTTTTAATCTTTTTGTTAGCTAAGTGACATTAGTTAAGATTAGTCACTTTTGGTTCTTTTTTTTAACCTATTAAGGATCCAACTCTTAGCTTAAATTCATTGATCTTAGTTCAAAAGGGTCTTTAATGTCAATAATTATCATAGTATTATTAGAATGCTTTTTGGAACTAAATTGAGGCAAATATTAGAAAAATTTTGTCAATACAGGACAAACGTTTCGAAACTTCTTAAAAAGTTTCGAAACCTTCAGGTTTTCCCAGAACTTAAAATGCTACTGGAGGCAATAGTTTCGAAACTTTTTATAAAAGTTTCGACACCTTGTGCTGAACGTTTCGAAACCTTCCCAAGGTTTCGAAACCTTCATTAAAGCATGCCATGTTCGGACGGGTTTTAAGCTTATAAACACAAAATTTTTCAAACCTAACTCTTTATTTCCTCTTCTTCATACGGCCAAACCTCCCTAAACTCTCTCAAATCCTCAAAACCTTCTCTCTCAACTACATGTTTTAATCAAGATTTCGGGCCTACATCATCATCATCATCAAGCTTTTGAGGTAAAATCTTGTTTAAATCTTCAATTTCTTCAAATTTTTCAGAATTTTAGGGTAAATCAAAAATTTTTGGGAAAAGATTTTTAGTGAATTTTAGAACAATGTGGGTTGCTTAAATTGCTTTATATATTGTGTTTTTGCAGGAGGTATCACCCAATCTTGTTAAAACTCTTGTTTAAACATCTTTTGATTCTTGCCCACAAAGTGTTTGATAAAATTCCCAAACCATAATTTTTTGAGCCTAAAATTATGCCTCCTAGAGTAATTCTTCCTAGAACAAATCCTCCTAGAGCTAAACGTCAACGTAATGAAATCGGTCAAAATTCCGGTTCCAATCCTAATCCTCAATTTGAGGATCTTTGCTTTAGGAATCCCGAAAACCTAGAGAGATATCAAGGTATATATGAGAATAAGAAAGTTAGAGAAGAAAGAACAATTGATTTTGATTTTCTTACATCTCCTGAATTTAACTTTGATCTCTTTGAATTATTTGCCGAATGGGAATGGCTTGACTATCTAAACATTCCTCCTTATACCCATCGCAAATTAGTTCGTGCTTTTTTCGCCAATGCCTCTTTCATCCGATCACCGAGTGAGCGAAACACCATCATAGGTATCTGTTCTTACCTCATGGGTACCGAATTCGTGTTAACACCTCAAAGCTTAGCCGATCATTTAGGTGTTCCACTAGATGGGAGTTCAAATGAGAATGATGCTCACAATATTCCCGCTTTCCCGGATGGTAGTCCTACCCACCTTCCTCTTGAGGAGCGCCTCTTTCTACTCCTTACTACTTGGTTCTTTCGCCCCTCCGGCGGAAAAGCCACTAGTATGCGAGCATGTGACTATTGGTGGTTACGCCAATATCGTGATAGGACTCGTCCCGATATAGCTACCATCATATTCCTCAACCTCATTAAAATCATCAACAATCCCACTTCATTCTCTCTTTCCTTTGGGAATGTTCTTAGCCATATCTTTAGGAAGCTCAACATTGACACTTCCTTAGATCCTCAAGTTAAGAGTAAAAGCTTCATTGACCTAAAATCTTGTCATAAATCCCAATGGTATCATGGTATACATGGATGGGTTCATAGAGGAGATATAGAGGAGATTGATGATCGAGAGGATCCTATAGGAGAGGCTCCACCGGCACCGGCACCGGCACCGATTACTTTAGAGGCTATGTATGCGACTATGGTCACGCGCTTTGATAGCATAGATGCTCATCTTCGTGGCATAGATGATCGCGTTACATCTTTGGAGCATGACATGCACGATGTCCACTCTCATTTCTTTCCACCACAGATGCCTCATGATGATGTTTAGATTATATATGCATTCTATATGACTTTATGATGTTATTGTTACATTTTTAGACTTATTTTGATTTACGCTTTGGTCTTTGTTTTTAAGACATTTTATGATCCTTGTTGCATATTTCTATGGATTTTATTGGATTATATATCTTGGAATGTTTTTATGGATGATATGCTATTGAATTATATTGATCTATTAACATTTTGTTGCTTGTGTAGCCATTTATCCTTTTGCTATAACAAAAAGGGGGAGAAGATTAAGAGTAAATTTGTTTTTATCAAGAGTTTTTATCCAAATATTTCACTATGTCTTTAAAATTATGATTTTAAAAGAATTTCATAAAGACGTTTATTAAGGGGGAGCTTATGAAGGAGATTTGAAAATTTAACAAATTTTTCAAAAACAAATTTTTACAAAATGTTTTGTTATATCAAAAAGGGGGAGATTGTTGAACTAATTTTGATTTTGATATAACTTAAAAAGAAATTTTAAGGACTAAATTGTAAAAATTTGTAAAGTAATTTTAAAGAAATAAATTTGTTAAAAACTCGATTTTAACTTGACAAAATGTTTTGAAAAAGTTCGACTTAGTACCTATATTGAACTACACTTTTAAAAGTCGACAAATGTCCAAAATGTTCATTTTCAAAGGAAAGTTTCGAAACTTTGAGAAAGTTTCGAAACTTTACTGGGCTTTACTGGGCAGTAGCTAAATGTTTTTGAAACCTAAGCAAAGGTTTCGAAACCTTCACAAAGTTTCGAAACCTTGGCTTAAAAGTTTCGAAACCTCTATAAAGGTTTCGAAACCTTGGCCCTGTAACGGCTAGTTTTTACAAATCCCTTCTTAAGGTTTCGAAACCTCTGGTAAAGGTTTCGAAACCTCTGTGCAGGTGAGCATTTAATGCTCGGTTTTAATGGCTCCCAACGGCTCCAAACTCCCTCCAAAGTCTCCCAACGGTTAGAAAAGATCAAAAGCATATAAAAGGGGTCTCCAAACAGTAATGAAAAAACAAGAAAGTCAATCCAAACATCCAAGCAATCAAATTCCAATTTGTGCTCAATTTTCAATCTTTCTTGTAAAACACTAGAGTGTTCTTCATTGTAATTCTTGTGCTAGTGTTTCTTTGGGTGTGTGAGAGAGCTTAAACTTTGCAAACACATTCCTAGTGAGGATTTTCTAGTTTGCTTATTTGTATCAATTCTTGGGATAGGATTCAATAGACTTTGGGGTATAAGTCTATTGAATTGTGTAAGGTTACTCCTTATCCTTAAAGGAAAGACAAATTAGTGAATTTGTGGAAAATCCTTAGTGTGGTCACTAAGGTAGTGGATGTAGACTCCAATTAGGGGAGTTGAACCACTCTAAATCTCCTTGCAATTTTACCTTTGCAATTAGTGTCCACCATTCCATTCAAAAATCCAATTCACCCTCCCTCTTGGTTTTGTTCGATCGATTGCCACTCTCATCAGAAACGATTATGGGTTCGTTCTTTAAAAATGTGATAAAAACGTCAACTTGCTTAATAAGTTAATACATGTTCTAAATGGTGTTAATTTTGGGCCTTGTTGTAAGGTTTCTCTTAATGTCCTTTAATTTGGTTTTTTTGGGCTTTAGGTTTTAAGTGGATAGATTTAGATTCTTTTGGGCATTTTAGTTTGAGTGGGCTTGGGGCTAGTTAGGTTAGTTTTTTTTTTTTTAATTTTGTTTAATCGATTTAATTGTTCTGGATCGTGTGCCCGCCTTATAAGGGCACGGTTCGAACAATTAGCTCGGTTTAGGTTTAGAGCATAAATTAGGCCTATGGCTCTAATTGGTTTAATTAACTTAAATTTATCCTTGTCTTCTTAGGATGGATATTAGGTTCGTTAAGCCGATTTAGCCGCTCTCACTTTAAGATAAAATTAATATCACTTCTAGACGAAATGAAACAAGATAATCCATAATTGATTCGAGTCCCATAATTAGGATTAAAATGATCTAGGATTTAATATTAGAATCGTATAATAAATAATTAGATCACTAACAAAACTTCCATAATTCGAGCCTTTGAGTTAGGGCCTTGGGTGATTTTTTTATATGTTTATTTTCAAAGCACTTTTATGGAATGCATCTCATACTTGTCATTCATGAAACCGCTAATAACCGAGCATGTTAAATGAACATAAGATATACCCAAAGGGAAGTATCAATTAACTTCGGTATTCATGTCAAAACAGTCCAAGCTTAATGGATGTCGACTGAATATTTGGGTTAATTTTCACCGTCTCTAGGTAAGCGGAAACATAAAAATGGAAATACCACACATCATCTTTCACTTGCTTGCATCATGCATAAAGGTGATGTACGGGATCCAAACCCTAAACTAACACGGCAGTCAGTCTTATATGATGTCGGTTTAGTCTATGGTCCGGTGTACCGTCATCATTTCTAATTAAGTGTTTAATTAATTCTTAAGCCACAATTCGATAAAGCCCATGCTATTTAAGTCACATTTTTCATTTAAGAACCCTTTATTAAATTCACTTTGGTTTTTAAATAATTTTTATCGATTAAAAAGGCAACAAGTAATTTGGTACCGATTTCAAGGCGTGATGAGGGTGCTAACCCTTCCCCACACGTAACCAACTCTCGAACCCATTTTGAAGTGAATCTCTGGTTTTGAGGTGTCTGGCCTACCTTAGTGGCCGATGGTGACTTCAAATTTTTACTGTTTTCCAAAGTTCGAGTTTTCCCCTTTTAATAAATCCTTTTCAAAAAGGTGATAAGACTTAGTCATTGGTTTTCAAAAAAGGTTATCACACATCCTAGAAATATGGAGTAAATATTGGGTTTAAAGGATAAAAAAATGAGAGTGAAAAGGCTGAATTATTGGTTATAAGGTTCGAACCCACAACTTATGGCTTATAAGGCATATACCAAGCCAATTGAGATAAGTAGCTACTGGTGTTTAATTGCCCTAAAAATTTATTTAAGTTTTCATCAATCGATTTAAGCTAAAATTTAATATAGTCAGGTGAGAGAACCTAAAAGGTTCTAAACCTCCATATCTCCCAGTCATTGTCTGATCTTCCTTACCGCGCCGACGTGGTTATCACCTTCCTCACCAATGAAATCGTCATACCGTCCCAACCTCACCCCAACCACCACTCGTACGATAGCATCACCAATCACCATGAAAATCTGGTTGGAGGTTTGATGAGAAACCTCTAACCTCGCTCATCTGTTTTGCATTATTTTTGGTCGCCTCAGTCACCAGTGTTGGACACCGCCAACATAGCTGTGCTCATCGTGTCAAGGCGAGCAAACCCTGGTCACCGTTCACTAGAACAACGTCGGTAGAGCTTCGTCGGAGTTTCGCCATCGATTTTCGATTTGGGTAGGTTGGTAAGGTTTTTCCCCTCGGTTGAGATGATTTCAGTTTGCTTGGCGGCCTTGTTTATTATTCCGTGGGTTAACCGGGTTGTTTACCGTTGTCTGGGTGTTTTCTGGTAGTGATAACCTGCGCGTGGCTTACACGCGCCGCCGAAGGCGATTTCTGACCACCATGGCATGCTCTAGGTTTGAACCGGTCTAGACTGGGTATGGCCTTGAACCGAGCCGGTGGGCTCAAACCCGGTCTGCCAAAATTGAACCAGCCTGTTTCTTAAGGCTTAATAGCTTTGGGTCAAGCCCAAACCCAATCAGACTCGACTGACCCAAGCCTAGACCCGACCGACCCAACTTGAGTTCGACCCGATCCATAATTGTTAGACCTGACCCTTTAAACTGTTGACTGAGTCAACCCGAACCTGAGTCAACTCGGTGAGACAACCCGACCGAGTCAACTTAGTGAGTCAACCCGATCGAGTCAACTCGGTTGACCAGTTAACTTTAACCGTTGGTTGTTGACGTCAGCATTGACTTTGATCGTTAACCGATGATGTCATCTTTGATCCATTGATCGTTAACTTTGACCAAAAAGTCAATTTTTTTCTTCGAAAACCCATATTTTATATTTTTCGACGTCTTGAGTCTGTTTTTGAAGTTTGTTTCGCGAAATTCTCACCCAAAGGTCTTCGAACTGACCTTGGACCCAAGTTAGCTTAAGTGTTTAATTTCAGTTAAGAGTGTGAATAAATACTAATCTTGGAATTTATGTAATTGAAGGTATTCATACATATTCGTATTCGAGAGTGTTGAGGGATGTCAAATTTGAGTTCAAGAGTGATCGATTGACATTTCAAGGGTCGGCCGATATAGCAAAGAATCAAGGTAATACATTACTATCTCTTGTATGCTTTATGAACATGTTGGTATTAGGTTAATGCATTCATACTTATGGTGAAGTATACTGTTAAATCTACTTAAGTCGAATTAGATACGAAATATAAGTATAATAATTCAGATAAGATTGACATATTCGATTGAGAAGGTTAATAAATTGGAAAGATCTAGAGTTCAATAAATAATTAATAAGGCAATAAGTCTCCAAATCCGACAATAGTGTTAAAGGATTCAACGTCAAAAGTATTTGGATATGAAATTACAAAAACACCCTTGAGGTATAAGAATGACTAAAATACCCCTAATAATGAAAGCGATCTAGAAATCTACACTAGAACTGGTAAACAATTGATTCATCTGAAAACCTTGAATTACTTGAAAAGTTGTAACAAGACTTAAACCTTGGAGATTGTAAAGTACTTTGATTTTCTAGAAATCTGAATAAATCCTTGAAGATAAATTTACGGAAAACTATCAGTATGCCTAAATTAACCGAAGTGGTGGGAAGTACTGAATTGATTGAAATGAAAAAAAAGGATTGAAAATGCTGATAAGGAAGAATTAATTGAAGTGATAGATAAACTTCGAGTTTTGAAATGAATAAATTGACTAGAAGTACCAGAGTACCTGAAATGACGAATATACCCTCGAGTCCTAAAATAAATAAATGGTTTGAAAGAACCGAAAGGACCAAGATGACTAAGTTAACATCAAGCGCGTTAATGATTTAAATACCCTCCCGACTTAAGATAAGTGGAAGATTAGAAAATCATGAAATTCCTTATATACCGTAAATGACTGCAATGCCCATGTGGGTTTGAGGCACGACTTCTGTAAATTCTTCATTCTTAACACTATTAAAATAATGGAAGAATACTGCACAAATCATGTTCAATCTTTCAAGGCTTGTTCCATGATAATATGTGACAATGATATGTTCAGATGTATAACGCAACCAAAACTAAATATTGAACACAGATAAGGTATACTAATTTTAATTCTTGGAAAGTAATTCGTTGATGAGATGAGTATAGTGGAATGGTCTTGGAAGCCTAGCAAACCGTTAGCAATCTTCAGCGCCGCAAGTCACTTACTTATCCCATCGGGGTAAAACTACGAAATTGCATATGAGTGTTAAAATGACCAAAAATGCTTTTTGAGAAAAATTGACTGGAACCCTCCTAACATATTCACAATTTGGATTGATCCTAGTCTATCTGGATTCTCAAGAATCTATTCTGATATATCTGAATTCCTGCATAGTCAGGATATACCAGAAAATTTGAATGCGTTTGAGGTATAATTCTTGAATACCTTGATGAAGTTGACAATTATCGAATTCTTTTAAATATGGTTCTGGATTCTGGAATCAACCTAGAATGGACTATAATTCAGTGTCTTCTTCCTGCAATTTGCAAGGACCCCTGAGTGATAAATCGTTCCATCTAGTGTGTTTCAAGTGCACATGAATATTCTCACCGTGCTGAACCTAAGATTGTCTCCTTATTTGAATCATAACTCTTATCTGTCTAAAATATACCGTTATATTTGATCTAAAAAACATGTTCTCTGGTTACTATTTCACTAAAAGCAATGGTTTGCTTTGTATCTACCGCTACCACTGCTACTACCGATTATTGTTACTATTGATTACTGTTATTACCGATTATTACTTCTACTGATTACTGTTATTACTATTACCATTGCCTAGACTGTTACTGGAGCACTTGGGATATAGTATGAAGTTACTGCGTGTTCAGCCCTGATCCTGCTGGTAATCCTTTACCGATTCAGGTTCCTATTCTTTGGCTAGGGTAATTCCTTACCGTTTCAGGTTCATATGCTTCGGCTAGGGTAATTCCTTACCATACCTAAGGTATCCCCTTAGGCTGGCACCTACGCCCAATGGGCCTGGGTTAACGCCCCCTATAGATGTAGTTCTGGGGAACTGTATATCGGAGTTTGGTTGGAGGGTAGATAAAAAATTTTATAATGAACTTTACTGCTACTATTATGTGTTCGCGAAATAAAATGTTCACTGCACTGTTACATTGTATGTGTTAACTTTGCACTGTTGGAACACACACTAAACTCTCATGTTCAACTTTCGTAATCTCTATTCTGATTGTTCGGCCTATGTGTTTCACGCCTGATACTCGGTGTTTGAATAACGAATAATTTCATTACCTTCATATATAACGTTATAGAAATATCGAGTCGTAATCAGAACTTGATGTTATCGGAACATCATGACAGCTTTATGCACGACCATATATATGCATGTGCTTATAGCATCAATTGATAGTTCTGTATTATTGAGCTTTTCCAAGCTCACGTTGTTTTTACCATCGCATGTTAGAAGAAAATTTATCATGATATAGCGACCGACATCAGTGTTTGGAGTTCTTTCGGTGTTGCTTTTGGAGTACAGTATTGGTACAGTTAGTGGGCATATATGACATGTATTATTTTACGATAGTGTCTTTGAAAACTTTCTGAAATTTATGTTATATGTTTTAAATGATTTTCTAAAATAGTATTTTAAACAGAAGTTGATTTTACAGTTTAATAAGTGTTTTAAGGGGATAGTGTTTTTATGTGAATTTTTACTATGGATCGCTCTTGTGACCCTAATGTGACTTCTTAGGATCCGTGGTAACGCATAGGCAGGTCTAGGGGTTACATCAATCCCAACCCATCTTTTATTTTCCCTTAACTCTTATAATAAATTTAAAAGTTTTATAAAACAACTACGAATTGCCCCTCACTTTTTATGTAAATTACAGTTTGCCCCCCTCAAGCCGAGATCCTGACTCCGTCTATAATATCGTTGATGTTAATCATATTTTTTTTCTTCATATATCTATTTTTGCATTAATTATTTCAATATATATCGTATCTACGTGCGTTAACGAGAGTTAAAACTAGTACATTCTAAAAATACAAGTGTCGCCACACTTATTTTGCTTTTGAAGTTTTTAAGAGAAAATTTTCTTTTAAAAAATATGGTGTTAATTTCTAAAATAAGTATACATATATTTTGAAAACACGTTTTTTTATCACCTAAACCATCATAAAGTTAAAAAAAGAACTTAACTAAAACCACCAATTATTTGGAAACAGAAACTACAACCTTTGGAAACATTGAGCTATCTTTGTCTTATTCTTGTATGGTCTTTAGGCATCAAACCAATAAACAAAACCCTAAAATTTCCAAAATTACATAATCCTTATCTCTTTAAATTTCATATCAATTCTATTCTTATGCATCACTTGTGAAAAGTTCTTATTCTTTTAGCTCAATATTCAAAAATAAAGATGACAAGAATTGATATTGTTATTTTCTCATTCGTTTCGATTCTTTCAATTCAATTTGTGACAGGAAACAGTATGCGACTCAAAGGATTACCCAAAATAAGCGCTAGCTCCTTGGAGGATGGAAAGGATACGAAGGAGAAGATGATACAACTTCCTTACGACACGACCAAATTTATCTCCGAAGGGCTAAAAGAAGCGTCAGAGAAAGGGCTCGTGAAAGACATGGGGGACCATTTTGTAATAAGATTTTCCCCACAGCAGGAAGATGAGTTTTTCACTAAGATAATAAAAAAGACCGTGAAGAAGATGGATGACAATAAAATGGCAGATTCCAAAGTTTTGAAAGAGGCCCTTTTTCCAAAGGGGTCGAAAAATATGGACCCTGAGGTCAAATCGGAATTCATTCAAGCCATTAAAGATGCAATGAGTAATGCACATATAGTCAAGTATGAAACACATTCCACAACACGTGCGTTCTAATTATTTCAATCCATGCACCTGCAAGGGTATGGAATTTTATCAACAAATTTTGTCAAGCTAAAATTTAATACGCAATAAATTCATTTTTATTTTTAATTTGGTTCGGTTTTCTTGAATGGTATGTGTTGTTTTTTGGCACTCTCTTCTCTGTTATCCCAAACTGAAAGAAGAAGAAGAAGATGATGATAGGGGTACAAAGCTCGATTTGAAAACAAAGAATTGGCACTGCCCCGTATTACAATAAACAGGGACCTAGTTACTATGTAGCTTGAGACAATTGCACGATTCCTAAATTTTTTGCATTAAAAAATATATAGAAAAACTAATAATTTGGATTCCAAGTTTTGTTTTATTGTCCTCTCTTACGTTTGATTTCTGGCTCTATCTCTGATAATAAAGTTTATAAGACACTTTTGCGTTCCGTAAGTCTAGGGTACGAAAACAATTCCTCTATAAAAGAGCGGTTGAGAGTAGATTTTAAGTTCGAAAATGTCGAAAAAATATCTGCCACTAGTGATTCTAGTTTCGTAAAAGCATCAATAGACCATGGTTCCTCTCCTTTATCTTAAACATTTAACAAAAATCGATTTCGCCATCAACTCAACTAATCGAAAAGTTATGTTCTAATTCAAAAACGTAAATTGAACTTGACTTAATACGAAGGAACTAAACCAAGGGTAGATCGTTTAAGGGATTAGTAGGGGTCATGCCCCCCATTTTTTAGAAATTCAAATTTTGTTTATAATTCATATTAAGTTTCAAAATTTTAAATATTTTTAATTAAATTTTCTCTTATTTTTTTTAATTTTTTTTGTGATATGTCGAATTGAGTTGAAATTTCATCTGTAGGCATGTTTTAATTGGATTTCTTGAATATGCCTATAAACACACCAGAAACCTTGAAATTTCAGTCCTTAATAGTGAATCAAGACCCTTAAGTCAATAATTAACTTAATTTTGTTATAGTAAGACTAAATTCAGTAAAAAAAAGAAATTTTAGTGAATGTTTTTTTATCAACTCCGAAAAATTTGAAAGATTTACACTTTGATTCCTGAACTTATGAATCTTTGCATTTTAGTCCTAAGTGAATTATGTATCAATTGAGTATGTTACAAATGCTCAAATAGGCTAAGATTTGACCTGAAAGAATGAATTTATATGAATTTGATAAATATATCCTCAATTTTATAAAAAGACCTTAAATTTTCAGAAATTACAATTTGGTCCCCAAGGTTAAATCAAGACTTTTAAGTCCTTAATCAAATTGATTTTTGTTTTGTTAAGACCATATTCAGTAAGAATGAAAGTTAGGGAAATGATTTTTGATAAGTTTTTGAATTATTGAAATATTTATAATTTAGTCTCCAAACTTTGAAAACTTTGCAATTTAGTCCATAATGACTAAAATCAGAATTATTTGGTTTATGATCTCTGATGATTGGTGATTTCTTTTGTGTTATGTATATTTTGTATATTTTTTGAAATGATTAGTTATAATTCGATTCTCCGACTCTTCGTTTTGTATTCTGGTGACATCTCCGACTTGATTTTTTTTTGGACCGAGTAGGAAGTGTTACACGAATAGTTTTAGTCTTTTGGGTCGAGAATATATATGATTTTGGGTTTTATACTCGCAACGGGTCACAGAAATAAAGATAGAATTTTTTATGAAAAATAAAAAATAAGTACAAAAATAGCATTCCCCGCACCCGCCCAACCTAGTTGACATCCCTAGGTATAATAGTGTCATCGGATACTATAGATTGACTGGTGTTGAAATCGTTTTGTGAAATGTGTTCGATTAATCAAATCGAATAATTAGTTCAAAGCACAGTTTATCATGTAATTTTGATTTATTCATTAAATAGAGATATTACATTCCCACCATAATGTCGAGATTCGAATCCGAACAAAATAAGACAACATAAATATTTTTGACTATTCAAAATTAATGAAACTCAATTTCGATTAACTTTGATATGTTCGCACAAAGTAAAAGTTCAGTCTTTAAGACACTGCAATTGATTTTCACGATGTTGAAAATTTAAAATATTCTAAAAATGGAGAGAGATTGTTAGAACATTTTTCAAATATGTGTAATGTTTAAAAAAACTACAGGTGAAAGATTATAATTAATCTAAAGGTTATAAGTGAAAAAGTTACACGTGATCAATTATATCTTTTAGTTAAAAACTGTATATCTTGAATTTTGTTCAAGAAGTGTTATTATTCAAATAATTTTATTTGGATAGTTATATTATCCCTAAGATTAAGATATTTGACTATGCATGTTAGAATCTCTCAGAATAAATCCTCATATATTATAAAAACTCTAAAGATAAAATTTCATTCTATTCCCCGTGTTTTAATATTCATTATAAGAATGTATAATTTTTATTGGTTGGAACCATAGATGACGGGACGAGCCTATAATATAGTTTTTTTGAGGAAAAATTATATTATAGGCCTGTCTCGCCACATCATTCAGGGTCCCAACCAATAAAAATTATCTATTTCATTAATTTTTTATGTGTCATATATTTACCAAGTGAATCTTCAAATGGTAAAAATTATTTTTTTTAATTTGATTTACTGTAAATATGAGTGAAGATTTACTTTGTAAAAAAATAACATTAAAAAATTAATAAAATAAATAATTTTTATTGATTAAGACCATAAATAACGTCATAAGACGAACTTATGATATAATTTCTTTTAGCGGAGAGATGGTTTTCCGCTTCTGCAATAGGTATAAGCACACTTACTCCAAAGTTAGTTAAATTAAATATTAAAAAAAACAAAAGGCTAATTATGCGGTAAAGTATATGAAGAAAAAAACCCTACAACACTCACAATAAATTAAAAAGCTTTTAAATTTTTGGGTAAACTATCTGGTTGACCACCAATCTTTAGTTAAAGTTTTAAAACGACCACCTTAAAAAAAACGCGTCAATTGACTACCCAAACTATTAAAATGGGATCAATTTGACCACCAGCTGTTAATGGGCTAACGAAAGGTGATGTGACAGTTAAAAAATTAAAGGTATAATCACACATTTGGTCCTTATTATTTACACATTCTTTCAATTTAGTCCTAATTTTAAACTAATAAAATAAATAAATTATTTATTTAGATAGTGACACGTGTCAACACCTTATTGGAGGACTTTAATTATTTATATTTAATTTAATAAATTTATTTCCCTCCTCCAATCAGGTGGTGACACGTGTCACCACCTGTTTAAAGGAGAAAAAACAATTTTGAGCAAATTGCTTGCCAAGGGAATTGAATCCAGGCAGCAAGGGAAAATTGGCAATAGCATAACCACTGCACCAAACCCAATCCATTGTTTAAAATTACTCCATCAGATATATATTGCTTATTGTTTTTACACGGTATGGCTTGATAGCATTGAGTCCGTACTTTTATTAGGGACTCTTTTCCGTTTTTCTATCATGTCAGTCTTCTTGGCTTCATGAAAACTAGAAGGAAGACATGAACTTTCAGAAGCTGGAGACTTGACAAGCCGATTCAACTCGTCTACATGCTTTCTATGTTCTCCAACACCCTTCACACTGTAGAGTGATTCACTTAACCGTACTGTAGCAAATGAAGGGGAAAATATTTATATATACTAACAGAAATCAAAATCTATGGTAGAATTTGAAATAAACATGGCTCTTGGAGATTCCGATTAAGAGCTCAGATTTCAGCCACGTTACAATAGCCATATCTTTCATATAGATGCAGACCATGTCATTGAAACATGTAAACTGCGAGCAGCATTGCGGTTCAATAACATAAGGTGTTCTTAAATTGAACATTAGGAAGGAACAACGCATGCTGTAAGATAATCTAGTAGGAAATTTTTATATTGGACTTCCGTGTAAGTCGTAACGATTCGAAAAGAGCATATTTTAAAGCAGCCTGATCTTACCATTCCTCTTGACACTGTCCACAAACCATCCGAGCGTAACGACGAATAGACTGTTTCTCGATCCATGTTTTAGAGCATGCTCAAACTTACGACCACAAATGCTGTAACAAGTATTAAGGTTGACATAACTATTGCACCAGTTGAAACAATACAAAGAATCTGAAACCTTATTTTCCTTAACATACTGAAAATAGTTTAAAATTATGGGAAAATCTTAGTAGTTCAAATGGAGAAAAACAATGATAATGAGAAAGGATATTTGGACCACCAGATGGGTACATTGAGGATGTAAAGTAGGACTATATTGACCACCTAATCTCTCTGCTGCTTCCATAACCTGTTTCCTTGCTTCTGAAAACAAACATGAATTTCATGAAGAAAGAAGAAAAAATCAACATTTATAATACCAAACCAGAATCAAAATCATACAAGTTAAAATTAAACTCAGACAGTAAAAAGTAGAAAAATGATCAAACAAAAGGAGAAGGGAAGGATTCATTTCGTTTAGATACAAAACTGCCAACCTTTAGATAAGCCAGTTACACAAATAACCAGACCAGAAAACTTGAAATCCAAATGATTTTTCCCACTTTGATGAATTTGTGATGGTGACTTTGATGATTATACATGTTGAATTAAAAGAATAAATGTAAAAACAATAAGCAATATATATCTGATGGAGTAATTTTAAACAATTGATTGAGTTTGGCGCAGTGGTTATGCTACTGCTAATTTTCCCTTGCTGCCTGGGTTCGATTTCCTTGGCAAGCAAATTGCTCTAAATTGTTTTTTCTCCTTTAAACAGGTGTTGACACGTGTCACTATCTAAATAAATAATTTATTTATTTTATTAGTTTAAAATTAGGACTAAATTGAAAGAATGTGTAAATAATAAGGACCAAATGTGTGATTATACCTTTAATTTTTTAACTGCCACGTCACCTTCCGTTATCCCATTAACGGCTAGTGGTCAAATTGATCCCATTTTAATAGTTTGGGTAGTCAATTGACGCGTTTTTTTAAGGTGATCATTTTAAAACTTTAGCTAAAGATTGGTGGTCAACCAGATAGTTTACCCTAAATTTTTTTAGTTTGAAGTCTCTGCTTAATAAATTGCATATAACCTCTAAAACTTTGAATCACATCTAGTTTAGCGGATGTTTTTGTCAATATAAAATGCCAACAATCATTCAACTTTATTATATTATGGAGCTTTATTTATTAGTGACTCTTTTACTTATCAAACCACGATGAATAAAAAAATAATTATTTGATGCAACATAAGTAAAAATAGGAAAGTTTTTGTTACGAATAGTTTTAAAGTTGTCACATATTTTTTTAAGAATAAAAAATTATATGTTCTCTAATCATGTTTTTTCTATGCTCACACTAAAAAATTAAATTATAAACTCTAACCATAAATTTCACATCCTAAATCCTAAACCTTACACCCTAACAAATACAACACTACCTTTAATTCCCTAAACCTTAATCATAACACTAACCTTAAACTCTAAACCCTGAACTTTAAATTTACTTTTTTTAAGTGAGAGCATCAAAAGGGGCATAGTTTGGGGGCAAAAAATTTTCATCTTTTTTAGGGGCTTTCAACCCAACCTTTAAATTATAACTCTAAATTCTAAACTTATAAATCATAAAATATATTTCCAAACCTTAAAAACTAACCACAAACATTAAAATCTTAATCATAAACCCAACATCTAAACCCTAAAACTAGATATTTGTAGAATTTTTTTCTATTGCGAGGGGCATATAATATATTTCCATAAAAAATGTGTTCACAAAGCAAAATCTTCTTAGAATCTTAATGAAGGGGAATATAAGTAACATTTTTAAGAGATTTCCATACCACTGAAACTCAATGGGAACAATATTTGAAAGAAATGAAAAAGCAAATTTAAGATAGTTTTTACATGAAGAAATTGTATCATAAACCATGAAACATATAGAGAAGAGATGTATGAAACCTGTAACACATTTTCATTTACTTTGGCCTTTCTTCCACAAAACACCAATCTTTTTCAACATGTTGCCATTTTTCTTCTTTGGTGAATCATCATCCATGTCTTCTGAGTTCGGTGAACCCGATATCGGGTTACGGTTGCCGTCGAAAGATATGATCTGGTCCAAATGTTTCCCATTGTTCCCGGTAGAAAGCATGGCAGTGGCTGCCTCTGCTGCTTTTCTCCATTGATCTGACTGAACCTTTATTCTCCTTAACTCAGCCTCCATTTCATTGTTTGCTGCTTGTGCTGCTTCGAGCTGTTCGGTCACAAGTGCTGCACTTTTGTTACTCTTTTCAGTTGCTTCGGTTAAATTCCCGAGTTTGATCAGAGCCTCTTGCTCTGCAGCCCTTGCTGCTTTTAATAACACAGCAGATTCATCTCTAAGTTTATTACTATCCATTTCGAGCTTTTCGTTTTGCTCGGTTACGGTCTGCAACTCGATTTCTTTGGCTGTCAAATATGCTTTCAGTTCCACCAAATCGGCCTCTAACTTCTTCTTCAACTCCATTGCAAGTTCCACTTCTTTTCCCTCAGACAGTTGTTTCTTTATCTTCGAATTCAGCTCCTCATTTTCGGCCGACATGCTCTGCAGTTCAGTCTCCTTATCCATTAAGTTTGCTCGAAATTCTTCCACATTGGCTTTCATTTTCTTTAATTCGGCTTCTAGTTCCGACTCCCTCTTGCATGATTGTGCTTGTATGCATTCCACTTGTTCATAAGCGCTTCGAATTTGCAATGTGCTTCGAATATATTCTTCTTGATATCTCATCTCGGATGCATCCAATGCCGATCTCAATTGATCGACTTCGAGTTTTGCGAAATTAAGCTCCATTTTGAGCTTCTCTATCTCCTCCTTTTCTCCATTCTTGCTGCTATTAGTGACGAGTTCGTCCTCGAGCTTGCTCACAAGTCGTTCGAGTGACTTAACTCTAGCTTTTGACTCCTCTAACTCCAATGACAATTTGTTGTAAGCTTCGGTCCCTTTGGTGGCATCGGACCGCAGCACTTCTATGGTTTTATTTGCTGCTTCTAGTTGCATTTCGGTTTTGTTAACAACTTCAGTGGCCCGGGCTTCAGATTCTCTGCAATTAGTGATCTCATACTTGAGTTTTTCGACCAAGGCGAGAGTTTCAGTCAGTTCAATTCTCAACTTCTGAATCTCAGAATGTGCAGATTCAGCATGTTTAATTTGAATGGCTTCGGATTCATATGCCTTTTCCAGTTGTACTTTAAGCTTTTGAATTTCATTTAAAGCAGAAGCCAAGGCAGCAGAGTCCATCTTTTGCTGCTTCTGGACCGCCTCGAGTTCAGACTGCCACGCTCTATCTCGATCTTGTGAGATTTTGCAGAGTTCTTGAACACGGTCATCCTCGGAGGCAGAAATTTCCTGTAACTGCTGTTCGGATTCTTCGAACTTGGCTGACACTTCTGATAGCTGTTTTTTGGCCTCCTCAGCCTCTTGCATGGCTCGCCTCTTCCATGACTCGGATGCGGTCAGTTGGTCCTTGGTCCTTTTTAGATCATCTTGAAGCTGATTGAGTTGTGCTTCCAGTTCACTCACTCGGCTCGTACGCTTCGTCTAGAGCTCGCACGACAAGATCCAAAATTCATCCAATCCAGTTAATAATGCAAAACAATATTGCAGATCTGATTGCAGTAAGCATAGTTAGACTCAAAACCATTCAAAAGTGACCGAGCAATACCTCAGATACCGAGCTTCGCAATGCTTTACGCTCATTAACCTTCGTACTTCTCTCTTTCTGTGTCTTACTTGCAGGATTCACAGATGAAACCGCATCGGCATCAGATCCCGACGCCTTCATTTGATGTGCAGTTCGAGGTGCGGCAGAAGATTTTTTCTTAGGCACTTCTAGGGAGCCTGCTTTACTGTCAAAAACAATGGAACTCATTACAAGTAAATGACTACTGCATCATACAATAGGCTCTTTCAAGAGGTTGTAACTACTTCTACAACATTTCTACATAAACCAATCATAACGCACAGCGGGTCGAACATCGATAGCCTACTAAAAACTTCATGACTAAGCAATCACCCACCTCAAAGAAGTTGATGTTGCACCATATTTTCAAGCACTAGTGAGGATCTTACCTTGATTTAGGGGTCTGCATGATTTATATATAAATCCCCTTGAGTTGAACTGCGAAAAATCGGAGAAATCGAGGGCTGAGAAGCTACATTGGGGGGAATCTGATAATACAAATGTAGAGGAAGTGCAGAGGCAAAAATGGTGTGGATGTATATATGAAGGCTCAACTAACATTCAATCAATACAATTCCTTCAAGGAAACTCCACACAAAACTACTTCCACTAGTACCAACCAGAACCAAATGACATAATTTAGAATGTAAGAAAAAAAGAGAGCAGAAAAGAACAAAGGTTGCCATCAAATAAATTTACCAAATTTAATTATTTGTTTTTGGCTACTTTCCTGTACTGAAAGAAATGCCTACAGAACACATCATTGATTGAAACCACAATGCACCGTCCGAAACCGCGATACATGCAACCATAATTTAAATCTCTGGTTTGAATGAGGGAAACTAGAACCGAAAAGTAATATTAAAACAGAGCTCTAAAGTCTAAATATTGCACATTTTCTTTACCGAGAAGAAGAACAGGGGGATTTTCTTGAACAAAAACCAAGCTTGGAAAAACAAGACAGGAGTGGTTAAGTATAAGCTTTGTTTCGAGCTGAGGTTGTTTTTGCTGTATCAATTCTCAGTTGCCTAATGACAAGGCTAGGTGGTTTCCCTTTCTTTGTTTTACTGTTTTTGTTGAATGTCTCTGTGGAAAGTGTGGTTTATTATAGGGACGTTTACCTATACAGGAGATTGTGATTGATTAAAGCACCACGCTCCTTCCTCACGCGCCCTTCGACGCTCCCCACTCAATGATTTTGGTCCCTAGATTTTCAAATTTTAAGATTTAATCATTATATTTTAAATTTTTATTTCTATGATATTAATAGTTAATGTTTGGACAAAAAAGTTAATGCAAATAATTAACACCGCTAACTATTTGTATTAAAATACAGTTTTATTTTAATTTTAAAAAATCTATTTCAACTAATCATGTTATATATATATATATATATATATATATATATATATATATATATATATATATATATATATATATATATATAGGGTTAGGATCAACTTACACTGTGTAAAACTCAATTACTTTTACACTATTTTTGGACCGTTGGATGATGGTAATTAATGGCCCAGATTATTTCCTTATCTTTTTTTTCCCAAGTGATAATCTTCACATTTTTTACTGTTAATCTCATCCATACATTTCACTCATCCAATGGTCCTAGATTAGTGTAAAACAAAATGAGTTTTACACCATGTAACTTGATCCCATCCCATATATATATATATAAACTCAACAAATGTCTCAATAAAAAAACAGATGATATTCATCCTAACTGGGTTCAATCGCTTTGTTCACCCGATTTGTCTGTAAGGTATGTGCATTGTCAAAAGGTTAAAAATATGTATGATTATCTTGTAATCACATTTAGACTATATATATATATATATATATATATATATATATATATATGGAGCATTTTAGGAAAAATTCAAACAACATTTTACTTAAAAGGCTTAATATACAAATAAGTGTCTAAATTATGCATATTGTTAATTTTAAGTGCCTAAACTATTTTTGGTAAAAATAGGTGACTAACGTTTATACCGTTATAATATTAGGTGTTTGGTTGTTAAAAGTTGTTTAAAAAATTATTATCCAATCAATACTTGACACACAACATTCATTTTAATTTTTTTTTGAAAAAAATCCTAATATTTTTACTTTTGCAAAAAAAATTCAAAATTCCTCAAAATTAACAAAACAGTCCCCAAATCTCCAAAATACCTCAAACCCCAAATCGCCCACCGCTTCCATCACCGATCACCGCCCCTGAATCCACCCCTTCGATTGTCGAACCTAGCCGGTCATTTCCCCCAACACAGAGTCGTCGAAAAATAACGAGCGACATATCAGCTGCATAACGATTTCGTGTTTGACGTACAATTGGCACATTGTTCGTCATTTTTCGACGACACCATGTTGAGGGAGATGACTGACTAGGTCCGGTAATCGGATGAGTGGGCTCAGGACGACGATTGGCGGCGTGTATGTCGACAATTTGGGGATTTGGAGTTGGAATATTTTAGCGATTTTTGGAACTGTTTTGTAAATTTTATAGGATTTTGGGATTTTTTCAAAAATTTAAAATTTTGGGTAAAAAAATTATAAGTTTCTTTTTTGAAAAACTAAAATAAACATGCCACTTATCATGTTTTGATTGGTTAATGAATTTTTTAACGACAATTAACTACCATGCACCTAAAATTAATGGAATGAAAAGTTAGGGAACTAATTTTATAAAAAAATAATTTAAGCACTTAAAATTAAACCTAATTAAAATAATGTCGCGGTATTATTTATTTTGAGTTCTTAATGACACTATTAACATAGATGATCAAATTATATCAAATGAAAATATAAGGATTATGTTGAGAGGCTCGAACGATCAACCGAATATGCCAAGAGGGGGGTGAATTGAATTTTTTTCTTTGGTGGATGAAAATCTAAGCAATAAAATTTGGGACACAAAGATTTATAGTGGTTCGACTTCTAAACTAAGTCTACCGCTACTATGTTAGCTATCCACACTAAGGATTTTTTTTACAAATTCACTAATTTGTTTTTCCTTTTTTCGGGCTCAAAGAGATAAGCCTTACAACCCTCAAAGCTTATACCCCAAAGCTTTGAGAACACTCTCTTACAAGAGAAAACAAATAAGCAAACAAAAGAAATCCTCACAAGGCAAATATGTTTGCAAATTAAGCACAAACCCAAAACCTAACACTTGAGCAAATATAATAATTAAGCTCACAAGTGTGTTCTACAAAGAAATATGACACAATTGAGCACTAAAACACTTTCTCTATCATTGAATGTTGGTAGTTGGTTTTTTGTTATTGCATGGCTGCTTGAAGAGGTCTTTAAAACCCTCTAAGGAGTTTGTGGTCGTCACTAGCTATTGGAGACTTTATTTTCAACATTAAATGCGCTTTTGGGCTCATCGGTATCGGTACACGTGCAAGCGTATTGGTACACATGCTCAAAATAAAAAGAGTCGTTGAACATTTTTACACTGGGTATCAATACACTATGTAGGTGTATCAGTACACCCCATAGTGTATCAATACTGTTGAGGTCGTATCGATACCCTATTTTGCTACTGAAAATAGAGTTTTAGAAGAAAAATAGCGTATCGATAAGGGTAAAACGGGTACCGGTACGACTGACTGAGTATCGATACACTAACAAGTGTACCGGTACACCTAACCTGTTTTTGACATTTTGGCTATTTAATATCACTTTAAACATGTCAAAAACTCTTTGAAGACCTTTCAAACATATTTTTCATGTAACAATCTGAACTCTGGGTTAGCGAATCGAGTCTTGAACTCGGCTATTGGGCCTTTATATTGGGAGCCCAATTAAGAAAATTGGATATGAGCTTTATCCAAGTTGAAAGAATGAATGTTGTTGGTGGTGTTTGAAAATATGTGTGGATGGTTGAAAAGTGGTGGAAGATGTGTTGGAAGAGAGAGAAAAAAGAAAAACTGAAAAGTAGATGGGAGGGAGAAAGAAGAGAAAAATTAGAGAAAAGTTAGGGGAGGAGATTCAAACTCTAATTTACGAAGATTTGGTCGTCCATTTTCAACACCTATACCTCAATTGTGTTTATCTCGTCGAGACAAGATCATCAGTACTAGCGATGTCGCTATTGGAGCCACCGTCAGTCGGGGTGAGAGAAAGAAAGATTCAAAATTTTCCAGTTCAAGGGGCTAGAGTGCTCAGAACGGAAAACTAGGGCCACCATCGAGCTCACTAGCGTTGAGAGAGTCAGAATAAGGTCTTGCAGTCGTCGTTCAACCACCTAAAGCCGTCGCACGTGCTGCCGCCTATGCGTGGGCAACGTCCGGCCGGCCAGACAGTTACAACAAGCTGGGCCTGAGCTGTTGGGCCAGCTGGTATAGCCGGGCTACGGCCTAACGAGCTGGCCTGCTTGTGAACCAAGTCGGTATGCCAAGCCGGTATATCAAGCCGACTTGTCGCAGCCGAGCTGAGCCGCCGTTGACGTTTTCCTGGAACCATACGCGGGTTTTTTTTCCAACGTTTTGGATCTATTGACGCAACCCGTTTTGCCAAATTTGAACCCGGTAAGCTATTTTTACGCTTTTGACCTTTCGAGTTCATTGAAGTATGCGATTAAATGATATTTATGGTAGTAATTGGTTTACGAGGATTATTCGGGATCAGATCAAGTGGAATATTCGGGAAGCTCGAATGAGGATTTTAGCTATATCGGCTTAAGCTTAGTATACCTCAAACTCCTATTGCTTCATGAACATCATAAATGTGATTGCTTTGCGTATTAGTGTCTACAAAATATGTAGACATTAAATAAGCATGTTTAGAGACCATTAATCATTAGAATGATATTTATGAGAATTTTCTAGACTTGTAAGGGCTTTAGAGACCATGTAGGTGTTGGAGTATGCCCAAAGACCAATCATAAGATAATTGTAAAAGACATACTTATTTTATCTTGTTTATTAATATAAAGCCATTATTATTATTATTATTATTATTATTATTATTATTATTATTTTAGTCTTATCCTGTGCATTTATAAATAAACTGAATTATAATATAGTCCTTAGAATAATATGGTTATTCTTTAATGTCTTTAGTCGAGTATTATTGCGAGCATGAACAACAATAATATATTAAGACTAATATGTAGTTGATTGATGACAAAGTGTTGTTATTGACATGGAGATGTCAAAATCAATACATAAGTATGTGTTAGAGAATGACATACTGGACTGACCCGCTATGAGCATGTTTCTTGAATTATTATGTGATAGTCACAACATTGCTCATAGTGACAACTACATGTATGATCCTCAGACTTGAGATCATCGTTATTTCAAAATTGTGAGTGACATATTTTGATACAGTCAAACGTGTGTCGTGACTGACTACACTATAAAGACTGACTAGATAATTGGAGTAACAACATAGGCCACTTGATTGAGCGAGACTAGAAATGCATGGCCATGCTCGAATAAATTGATATGAGATATCATAGAAATGCATGGCCATGCTCGATTAGATAACATGTGTACAAATTTGTTGTGTTGGAAAAATGTGAGGAAAATGGTAACTTTGAGCCATATTTTGAATGGGTAAAGGTGGATATTCGAATAATGATTCTTTTGGGTCTTATTCTAATCAATGAGACTTTTACAACGATATCTCATATGCTCAGAATGGTTGAGTATTGAATGATAAATTGATGCTCAAAGTAAGGTAGTTGTGAATTGAATGAGGAAATGGAAACCCCCAATCCTACATTGATGAGATAAATGAAAATGGTAAGTGTTTATATACACTTACTCAATTTGTGGTCATTGAATAACTTGGTTGGAAACTGTGCCTCACGCGCAGAGGGTGCGAATCAATCTCATTCGGGTTGGGACGCACCTGTACGATGTGGGCGAAGCGAATGTTCGGACCAGTCGGGTCCTCCGTGGGCCTGCGAATATTTTGCCCACTTTGAATAATTTTTCTTTCCTTATAATTGATATATCTTTTTAAATATTCTGAATTAAATAGGATAAATTTTACATTTCCATTTAAATTCAGATATTAAATAGGTATTGAGTACAATTCACGGGAATATTCCATTTTAATATGGAATTGAGATTTTTGAATTAAATCGGATATACAATTATATGCTATTATTTTCAGAATATTTGTTTCCCACGGTTTTAACCTAATTCTCTGCTATAAATAGAATGACATTTTTTTGTTTTTCACATAACTTAGAAATCTTTTCTCTTTCAAAATTGCGTTGTGTTTTCGGTGATAGTCAAAGGCAAGTTTCTGTTCGTGATCTCTCCGATAGTGCTGTTGTTGAAGATCATCCGTTGTTGTATCTTGGGAGACTGAAGACCTTAGTTCTCTAGCACCGAAAAGTGGTTGAAGATGTCTTAAGGAAATTGTGTTTGCGCATGTGTAAAACTAAAGAATTGATTTTGATATAACAAATGATTTAAGTACTAAATTGAAAAGGATAAAATAAAATTTTAAGTCTTCAAAACTTCCCAAAACTTGTAAGTAAAATGGTTAAGTCAAAACCAAAGGTTATACAAATGTTTCTAAGTGTTTTCCAAGTCAAAACAGTGATTTTCGAGTCACCGTTTCGAAACGGCCCTTAGGTGTTTCGGAACGTTTTGAAACTGTTAACATGTGTTTCAGAACTAGTCTTTCCGTTTCGATATGGGTGTATCGAAACAGGACCTTATGTTTCGAAACGGATGAAGAATAACGGAACGGGTTGATCCATTTCTATACGACAGTATCGAAACGACCTCAAATGTTTCAAAACAATTTTCAAACTTGGATTCAAAAATATGACTGTTGCAATTTTATAACTAGTTTTCAGAAAAAGGTTAAGGTGTATCAAAACGATTTTACACGTTTCGATACGGGTTTTGGCAGTGGCAAAATGTTTCGAAATGGCATCAAACATGTTTCGGAACAAGCTCTTAGTGTATTGAAACGATCGTATCTGTTTCGATACGGTCTCTTAATTACACCCCAACGACTATTTCTACTTTAGTCTGTTTCGAAACAGGTACAGGTGTTTCGAAACGGGTAGTTGCAAAAGTGCATTTATGGTCGGAAGATTGCATCCCAACGGCTATATTTATGATGGCAACAACCCAACAGCTAGAATTGAATGAGAATGTATAAAAGGGAGTCTCAAAACAACCAGCAACAACTATTGATCCTCAAAGAAACATTCCAACATCAAATCCAAGCTCAAGTGCTAAATTTCTCATATCTTTGTAAAACCCCAATTGTGGTTCTTTGTATTTCCTATCTTTTTGTTTCAATTGGGTTGAGTGCTTGTAATTGGGAAATATTTGTATTGAGAGATATCTTGTAATTGCCAAAATCTTCTTTGTAAACCTTGTGAGAGGGTTTGGTCAATTTTGGGTAGAAAATTGACCATTTGTGTAAAGGTTTCCTCCTAAGCCTAGAAAAGAGGAAGATCAACTAGTGGAGTTGTTTGAAAATCCTTAGTAGGAGCTTAGGTAGTGGATGTAGAGCTCATTTGGAACTTGAACCACTATAACTGCCTTGTCTTGAATTTTTATTTTACCACTTCACTACCAAACATCTTAAAAATCCAATTCACCCATATTGGCTTAAATTGATTTAACGACCCACTCAACAATTGGTACCAGAGCCTACCTCTTTTGAAGGATTAACAACCACAAGAGGAGATCCTAGAAGAGTGTGATCAAGTCTAAAGTTAATCCATGGCATCTATCTCAACCTCCAACCTTTACGAGTCTCAATCCACCATTAAACCACCATTCTTCAATGGGGACAACTACCCATATTGGAAGAATAGAATGCGCCTCTTCATCAACTCCACCAATTATATGGTTTGGGATGTAGTGGAAGAAGGGCCTTACATTCTGGTAAAAAGAAACAATGAAGGAAGACTTGTCCCGAAGGTGAAGTCGGAGATGACCGAGGAAGATAGACGAATGATGCAAGTCAACGACAAAGCTTTACACATCATATTTTGTGCACTTGGTCCAGACATCTACTCTAAGGTTTCTTCAATCAAGAGCACAAAAGAAGTGTTGGACATTGTAGAGACGACTTATGAAGGAACTGGTGACGTGAAGGAGACGAAGATCGGGTTACTAAATTTGAGTTATGAAAATTTCAAGATGGACCCCGATGAGAGTGTCTCCAAAATGTTTGATCGGTTTTCGATCATCGTCAATGGTCTTAAAGGATTCAGTGAAGTGATTCCTGAAGACAAGCTAGTAAGGAAGCTTCTATATTCTCTCCCAGAATCATGGGATGGTAAAATAACGACCATCATCGAAGTTAAAAATTTGAAGACATTAAAGCTTGATGAGCTTGTTGGTTCTTTCCTTACTCATGAGATTATGAAACAAGGAAGAGAAAAAGAAAAGAAGAAGGGAGAGATATGAATAGAGAAGCATGAGGCGGAAAAGAAGAAGAATCTATGCGTTGCTCTTAAAGCCTCTCTACAAGAGGAGAGCTCTTCTAGTGAGGAGGAAGACTTTGAGGAGTTGGAAATAATAGCCAAACGATTCTCACGGTTCAAGAAGTCTAACCGAGGGACGAAATTTCAAAGAAAGATGGACTTCAAGAACAAAATCAAAGAAGAAGAAAGAGATCCCATCATTTGCTTTGAGTGCAAGAAGTTGGGTCACATACGTTCCAATTGCCCTAAACTCAAGAAGAAGAGTTTTGAGAAGAAGAAGAAGCTCAAAGCCAAGATTGCTACTTGGAGTGATGAGGAGTTATTGGAGGATGAGGAACATGAAGTGGCCAACCTTTTCCTCATGGCTCTTGAGGAAGATTCTATGGTAACCTCTAACTCATCTTTCTTTGAATTTACATTTGATGAATTGCATGATGCATATGATGAGTTATAAGAGGTATATGATGAGTTAGTAGAGAAATATAAGGAGTCTGTTTTGAAAAACAAAAAAGTCATTTCGGATTTAAAAGCTCAAACCGATTTACTCTCTAAAACTAACTCAGATTTTTAGAAAAAGGCTTTAAGCTTACAAGATGATTTAAAGTTCTTTGAACAAGAAAATATTTATTTAAATAACCTTCTTTCTCAATGTAATGATGAACACCAAAAGTTGGTGAGTGAGCTCAATGAGCTCAAAAATTCTTTCAAAAATGTTGGTTCTTCAAAGCTTGAAAAAGGCGAATCTTCAAAAAGCAACCTTGCAAAAAGAAAGAATTTTAACTACAAACAAAGTGGCTCCTATAGGCATTCTAAAACTAAAAAGGTTAGAAGTGTATGGGTTCTTAAGGAACTTGTAAAACCTAATAATGTTAATACCATGTCACCTTGGATTCATAAGGGAACCAAGCTTTTTGGAGCTAACAGTCATGGACCCAAAATGATTTGGGTACCAAAAATCAAAGTTTAACTTTTTGTTTGTAGGGGGAGCATTGCTACAAGGCCAAAGCACAAAGTCAAAATTCATGGTACCTTGATAGTGGATGCTCGAGGCACATGACCGAAGACAAGAGTCAATTCATGAAATTAAAGCCAAAAAGTAAAGGAGTAGTAACATTTGGTGACAACTCCAAAGGCCACATTGAAGGTATTGGCTCTATAGGTAATCACTCTTCTATACTTATTGAAAATGTTTTGTATGTCAATGGTCTAAAACACAATTTATTGAACATTAGTCAATTGTGTGATAAAGGGTTTAATGTCATGTTTGATGTAAATGGGTGTAGAATAGTTGACATTAAATCTAACAAAACAATGCTCATTGGTCATTACATAGGCTATATATATATATATATATGGTGCATCTAGATGACATTCATACATCCCATGCATGCTTAGTTGCACAAAATGAAAATGATGCATGGTTATTACATAGGAAACTAGGACATGCTAGCATTAGTGTTTTAGAAAAATTAGTTTCCCTTAATCTAGTTCGAGGCCTACCTAAGCTCAAGTTCTTACTAGATAAAATTTATGATGCATGTGCTAAAGGTAAACAACATAGAGCCTCTTTCAAGTCTATTAATGATGTTTCTACAAGTAGGTGTTTGCAATTGATCTACATGGATCTCTTTGAGCCAATTAGGACTACTAGCTTGGGTGGAAAATCATATGCATTTGTGCTTGTTGATTATTACTCTAGATATACTTGGGTTCTATTTTTAAGCACCAAAGATGAGGCTTTAGAAAACTTCATCACATTTTCAAAAATAACCCAAAATGATCTTGAACTTAAAATTTCACATATTAGAAGTGATCATGGAACCGAACTTCAAAATGTGGGTTTTGATGATTTTTGTAATGAAAATGGGATTAGCCATAATTTTTTGCTCCTCGAACTCATCAACATAACGAGGTAGTTGAGAGGAAAAATAGAACTTTAGAAGAAGTGGCTAGGACTATGCTTTGTGAAAACAATTTGCCTCAATATTTTTGGGCGGAAGCCACTAACACCGCTTGCTATATTATAAACCGAGTAATGATTAGGCATATTTTGAAGAAAACTCCTTATGAGATTTTAAAATCTAAAAAGCCTAACATTAGGTATTTTCATCTTTTTGGTTGCAAGTGTTTTGTTTTAAACAATGGTAAAGACAATTTAGGTAAATTTGATGCAAAGAGTGGTGAAGTTATTTTTTAGGTTACTCTTTAAACTTTAAAGCCTATCGTGTGTTTAAAAAAAGAACTTTAGTTATAGAGGAATCTGTTCATGTGGTTTTCGATGATAACCTCCTTCTGAGGAATGATTCTTGTGATGATGATGTAGGGATCATTGAAGCCAATGATGGTGGAGAATCATCAAAGATGAATGAGATTCCAACCAAAGAGGAAGAAGCACAAGAACCGCCTCTAGAAGCATTGCAAGACATGTCTCTTGAGAAAAAGAAAGTGAGCTACCCAAGGGAGTACAACTATGTCAAGGGTGGTGAGATCTTGGGTGATCCATCCAAGGGGGTAACTACCCGTTCTTCTCTTAAAATGCTTAATCATGTTGCTTTTATCTCATGCATTGAGCCTAAGAATGTTAAAGAAGCATTAAAAGATGACTTTTGGATTATGGCCATGCATGATGAGTTACACCAATTTGAGAGAAGTAAAGTTTGGACATTAGTTGATAGGCCTAGAAACAAATCTACTATAGGAACTAAATGGGTATTTATAAACAAACTAGATGTGAGTGGTAACATAGTGAGAAACAAGGCTAGGCTTGTTGCTCAAGGTTACACTCAAGAAGAGGGAATTCATTTTGATGAAACCTATGCACCTGTAGCTAGAATGGAAGCAATTAGGATGCTACTTGCATTTGCATGTTATCATGATTTCAAGCTTTTTCAAATGGATGTCAAAAGTGCGTTTTAAATGGTTTTATAAATGAAGAAGTGTATGTGGAACAACCACCGAGTTTTGAAGATCCTATTTTTCCAAACCATGTTTTCAAATTGTCAAAAGCTTTATATGGTTTAAAACAAGCTCCTAGAGCTTGGTATGAAAGATTATCAAGTTTTGTAGTTGGAAAAGGTTTTGAAAAAGGAAAGGTGGACACAACACTATTTATTAAAAACAATGACAAAGATATCTTAGTAGTTCAAATTTATGTTGATGATATTATATTTGGTTCTACTAATGAATTGCTTTGTCAAGATTTTTCTAAGTTGATGCAAGGTGAATTTGAAATGAGCATGATGAGGGAGCTCTCATTATTTTTGGGAATCCAAATCAAACAAATGAAGGATGACATCTTCATCAATCAAGCTAAGTATATCAAAGATATGCTCAAAAAGTTATGCTTGGAGTAAGCAAAACCTCAAGCTACACCAATGAGCTCATCCACTTTGCTTGACAAAGATGAAAGAGGTAAGTGTGTTGACTCTAAGCTTTATCGCTCTATGTTTGGATCTTTGTTTTACCTTACCGCAAGTAGACCAGATGTATTGTTTAGTGTTTGCTTGTGTGCTAGGTTCCAAGCTAGTCCTAAAGAGTCTCACCTTATAGATGTTAAAAGGATCTTTAGGTACCTTAGAGATACTCATTGTTTAAGTATTTGGTACCCTAGAGACTCAACCTTTAACCTTCATGCTTATTCGGATGCGGATTACGGGGGTTGTAAGATAGATAGGAAAAGTACTTCCGGCATTTGCCAATTCCTAAGTAGTATACTCATATCTTGGTTCTCTAAGAAACAAAATAGTGTAGCTTTATCTACCAACGAAGCAGAGTACATATCCTTAGGGAGTTGTTGTGCTCAAGTCCTTTGGATGAAACAACAACTCTTAGACTATGGAATAGAGGTAGACACCATACCCCTTAAGTGTGATAACACTAGTGCCATATGTCTTACCAAAAATCCCATCTAACACTCTAGAACCAAACACATAGAAATATGGTATCATTTCATTAGTGATCATGTCCTTAAGGAAGATGTTGTTTTAGAGTATGTAGACACCTTAAATCAATTAGCGGACATCTTTAACAAACCTCTAGATAAAGAACGTTTTTGGTCCCTTAGGAGAGAGTTAGGTCTAACTACCTTATCTTGACCTTTTTGGACCTTTCTACTTAAAATTGCTTGAATTCTTGTTAAATGTCATGCTTATGTGTTTTTTATCCTAATTTCATCCTTGCTTATAGTTATGGGGTATGTTTATGTTTTGACATGTTAAACTTGCTCATACATCTCATTCATGCATCTAGGATCAATTAAAATTCAATTTTTATGTAATTTAGAGCCTCATCTGCACTTCCAGGCCAATTGGTATCGAAATGGGTCACCCTGTTTCGATACTCGTGCCTTTTAAGAACACAAATGGACCAAGGTGTTTCGAAATGCCCCAAACGGCTTCGAAACGATTTGGTTCTGGCAAAGCATGTATCGAAACGACCCCTATACGTTTCGATACGGGCAATCTCTTGGGCTTCGATACAGTCGAACCTGTATCGAAACGGTCAATCTGTTTCGGAACGTTCGTAGACGTTTTAGTACGCTCGTTTCGAAACGTTTTCTCCTATTTCAAAAAGCGTATCTGGAAAAGCCTATTTTAAAGGGTTTTAAATTCTCAAATTCACTTTTAATCAAACACCAAAACCCTCAAAACCCTAAATCAAAATCTTCTATAAAAACCCTCCAAATCTCCTTGTTTTTCATCAAAACTTGAGGGCTTTTACTCCCAAACGAAAATCTAAGCAAGCTTCACCAATTTGGCGCAATTTCATCCACCAATTCTTCCAAAATCCCATATTTGAGGTATTTTCTATCTTTTTCTTTTGATTTCGTTCGAATCTTATGATAGAAAATTATAGTTTTGTATAGAATACTTATTTTACATTATGGGTTTTCAAAATCTCAAATTTTTTTGTTTGAATATATTTTGTTTTAATCGTATTTTAACACTATTTTCAATTTGTTTTCTTTTAAAAAAAATTATTATGTATATATTCTTTCAAAGTGTTTTTAAAACCTTAATGGGATTTTTATTGGATCGAATTAGGATTTAAATGCACACACTCAAAATTTCTTGCTTGCTTTGTTTTTAGGTGTTTTTGAATGGAATCTAAGAAAAGAAAGACTGAAGGGGGTGAAGGTTCGAACCAAGACAATATTCGTCCAAATCTTACCCTTCTCTATTCCAAGAGTCTTAGAAATCAAGATGTTAAGAATCGCTTTAAACTTTTCCAAGAAGCCGTTGTTCGAAGAAAGAGAGTTGTGGATATGGATTTCCTTGACTCTGAGTGTTTCCTCTTTTGATACCTACCTCTCTTGACACAATGGAGTTTCCTAGCCTTCTTGATCATTCCCGACATCGTCTACAAAAATATGGTTTTGCTCTTTTACTCCAATGCTATTCTTATCAACAATGAGGATCGTTCTGAAGTCATTGCGATTGAGTCTTACTTATTGGGCAAGAAGTTTTGGATTGATCCATCCACCTTAGTGAACATCCTTAGGCTAAAAGATGAGGGTATTGAGGATGAAAATCAATTTGGAGCTCACACCAGATCGGTTCTTACCTTGGATGCCCATGACCGTTTCTTGCACTTGATTATCTCATGGTTCATTTTCCCATACGGAGGTAAATTTGCCCACATTCGCCAAGTTGATAATTTTTGGCTCGAATGTTTCCGCCAAGGTCAACAACCTAACTTGGTGAAGATCATGTTTGCCGAGATGGTCCATCAAGTGAGAAATCATCTATCCGACTCCATCTCCTCCTTCACCTATGGGAAAATGTTGAGCTACATCTTTGTTCGCATTGGTCTTGATTGCTCATATGATTTTCAGAACCACAAAAGAAAAAGCTTGGTGAATCTTCTCTTGTGAGATCCAGATTTCGTTACACCCTTGATGAATGGGTTCGTGTTGATAGAAGAGCTCAAGCACCTCAAGTTGAGCCTCAACCTCAAGCTCTAGCTCCCGTTGTGGCTCCTAACAATGATGCTCTTATGGCCTTCCTTACCGAAAGGTTCAAAACGATGGATACAAACATGGCTTCAGGATTTGGTGCTATTAACACCTGTTTGCAATCCTTGGAGGATCATGTTCTTGGAAACGAGAATCATCTTACCGCTCTTGAAAACTAGCAATCATCCATGGATCTCTCATTCTCCAACTTCTATAGTGATTGGAGGTGTTTTTGCAATGATCAAGCGAAGGATAAGGATGATTTCTTGGACGGCATTGGAGACGATGATGGTGATGAGGCACCCTAGGCTTTTTGCATATCATTTTATTATGTCATATTAGGATTAAGTTTGCACCTATCTATGTTTTTGTTTTTAAGACCTATGCTTTGATTTTCTTGTTTTAGGATTGAGCTTGCTATTATGTTTGATTTTGTTTATGAACTTAATGCTTTCAATGATATTATGTTGTTTGGTTTATGATCTTTATGCCTCTTTTATTCTCATATCAGCCTTGATTATATTTTTTGATCTAACAAAAAGGGGGAGAAGTAATCCTAAGAGCCTAAGTGTTTTAAGTTGGTTTTGAGTTTCAAGTGCTTTAAATTTAAAATTTTCAAAACTTTAAAACCTATCTTAAATTGAGGGGGAGTTAAAAGTTTTTCAATGATTTCAAAAACACTTAAAATTTATACTTGGTTTTGTTATATAATAAAGGGGAGATTGTAAAACTAAAGAATTGATTTAGATATAACAAAGGATTTAAGGACTAAATTGAAAAGGAGAAAATAAATTTTTAAGTCCTCAAAACTTCCAAAAACTTTTAAGTAAAATGGTTAAGTCAAAACCAAAGGTTATACAAATTTTTCTAAGTGTTTTCATGGTCAAAATAGTGATTTTTGAGTCACCGTTTCGAAACGGCCCTTAGGCATTTCGGAACGTTTTGAAACTGTTAACATGTGTTTCAGAACTAGTCTTTCCGTTTCGATATGGGTGTATCGAAACATGACCTTATGTTTCGAAACGGATGAAGAACAACAGAACGAGTTGATCCGTTTCAATACGGTAATATCGAAACGACCTCAAACGTTTCGAAATGATTTTAAAACTTGGATTCAAAATATGATCGTTGCAATTTTATAACTGATTTTCAAAAAATGGTTAAGGTGTATCGAAACGATTTTGCACGTTTCGATACGGGTTTTGGTAGTGGAAAAATATTTCGAACAAACATCAAGCACGTTTCGGAATGAGATCTTAGTGTATCGAAACGATCATATCCATTTTGATACGGTTTCTTAATTACACCCCAACGGCTATTTCTATTTTGGTTTGTTTCGAAACAGGTACAGGTGTTTCGAAACGGGTAGTTACAGAAGTGCATTTATGGTGGGAAGATTGCATCCCAACAGCTATATTTATGATGGCAACAATCCTAACGGCTAGAATTGAATGAGAAGGTATAAAATGGAGTCTCAAAACAACCAGCAACAACTATTGATCCTCAAAGAAACATTCCAACATCAAATCCAAGCTCAAGTGCTAAATTTCTCATATCTTTGTAAAACCCCAATTGTGGTTTTTGTAATTCCTATCTTTTTGTTTCAATTGGGTTGAGTGCTTGTAATTGGGAAATATTTGTATTGAGAGATATCTTGTAATTGCCAAAATCTTCTTTGTAAACCTTGTGAGACGGTTTGGTCAATTTTGGGTAGAAAATTGACCATTTGTGTAAAAGTTTCCTCCTAAGCCTAGAAAAGGGGAAGATCAACTAGTGGATTTGTTTGAAAATCCTTAGTGGGAGCTAAGGTAGTGGATGTAGAGTTCATTTGGAACTTGAACCACTATAAGTTCCTTGTCTTAAAATTTTATTTTACCACTTCACTGCCAAACATCTTAAAAATCCAATTCACCCTCTCTTGGCTTAAATCGATTCAACGATCCACTCAACAGCATGCCTCATCCATCCGATTCTAGTTATTTCGAATAAAACTGTTTAGTTTATTTTATTATTTTATTTTATTGGTTATTTCGAACTAACTTTGTTTCCTCCAACAATCTTAAGACAAATTCCTTTTTACAAGGCGATTCGATTTAATCAAGGTTTTTAGAAAAGTAAATAAATTCGTTTTTAGGAGTAATCTTGCTGTATTAAATGGGTTTTCTTGAATCTTTAAAAATAAACGGGACAAATTTATTTTACAAAAACTGTCTTTCGAAGTAACTGAGGTTACGGATTTGTGAAAAACTAAAATCAGAAATAAACAAAATTATTTTCAGTTTATTGGAATTATTATTGATTAGAGTTTTATGTTTCTTTGTGAACAAAAACAATCACTATTAAGGAAGATCTTATCAAATCAGCCAAATCGTCCGCACAGATGATAGGACAAAGACAGACATCGAAAAAGACAAATCAGCCCATGAATCTAAACAAAACGGCAACGAAAATGAGCCACAATGAGAAACTGTCAAAATTTTGCAGGCAAAATTTCAAGACATGGCAACATAAGATGTTTTTCTATCTTACCATGCTGAACCTGGCAAAGTATCTGAGGGAAGATCCTCCAGTTTTCATGGTAGGAGAAGGAGATGTGGATGAGCTCACCGCCTTCAGCATCACCGAGGATTGCGAAAATGGTGACTACATGTGTCGAAATTACATCCTCAACGGACTACAAGACTCGTTGTATCTGGTATATGATGTGTACAAAACAACAATAGAACTGTGGGCAACATTGGACAGGAAGTACAAAGCAAAAGATGTTGAGGCTAAAAAGTTTTTAGTCGTGAAATTCTTGAATTTTACTATGGTTGATTCAAAACCAGTAGTAAGTCAAGTGGAAGAAGTCCAACTGATCATTCATGGAATTCTTGCTGAAGGGATAGTCATTAGCGAATCCTTCCAAGTAGCCGCCATTAGAGAAAAACTGCCCCCCAGATGTAATGACTTCAAAAATTACTTGAAGCACAAAATGAAGGAGATGTCAGTGGAGGAACCGGTTATCAAAATTCAAATAGAAGAAGACAACATAGGTAATGCTAGAAAGCTCAACAAAGAAACCTTTTAAGAGGCTAAGACAAATATTGTTGAAGTCATTAGGAGAAAGGAACCCCAAAAACATGAAGCCAGTACAAAGTTGAGGTATAATGGTGAAATTTCCAAAAAGAAGAAATTTAAGGGAGCATGCTACAACTGTGGCAAGGTGGGGCACAGATCTTCTGAATGTAGACATCCAAAGAAAGCTAAAGAGGCTAATATTGTGGAAGAGGAAGATCTATATGCCTAAGGGGGTGGTTATGGGTAGGGGATATGTTTTAATCTCTGTAAAAACCCAGAAATTATGAATAAAAATGTTGCTTCTTTTCGGTTACATGCTTGAGTTTTAAATTTATAACATGGACACATTAATTATGGTTCTCTGGGTAGACTAATTAACATTGAATTTTCTCATATTGATTATAAGAATAAATGTGAAACTTACGTTGAAGAAAAATTAACGAAGTCTTCGTTTCAAACTTTTGAAAGAAGTACGGAACCTCTTGGTCAAATTCATAGCAATGTTTGGAGGAAATAATTTATTACCTTCATGATAGAACAAACTAGTGTTTTGCTTAAAAGCAAAAATGTTATAGAGAAATTATTCTTTATAAGTAGGATATTCAACCCAAACTTAATAACTTGATTAATTTGGGGAGAAAACTCTATGTGAGTAACGCTGCAACATCAAAGGGAACAATGATTTTGAAGACAACTTCTAAAAAAGAATTGGATCTTCAAAATGTGCCTAATTTGAGAAAAGTTGTTCTATCAACTAATTAGACACCATATGAGTTATGGAAGGACATAAATTTCTCCTACAACTACATAAAAATGTGGGGCGTGTCTTGCAAAGGTAATATTCTCATTACCAAAGTAAATGGAAATAAGTAGACTATATTTTCATTGACTATGTAAAACATAGTAAAGAATATCAATTTTTTGTGTACAAATAGATTCACAAGAATGTGATAATGAAAAAAGAATGTCTCATTCTTTAAAATATATTTCCTATATATGTAGGGAAGTTGGTCCAAGTTCAATGAAACGAACTTTGGAGACTATCAATGGAAAATAGTTCATACGTTCAACAAAAGGTTGAAACTAAAATATTATAATGATGACAAATAAGTGTGACAAATATGTATATGTCAAACCTACCGACATTAGGATAAATGATCATATGTTGATGACATACTCATTGTTGGAAGGAACAATAAAATGGTAAAATGTACCGATGACATGTTAAATTCAAGATTTAACATGAAAGATATGAGACTAGACGATACGATTTTGGACATCCAAATCAAACGGTTACCTGAAAGTCTCATATAGTCACACTATGTGGACAAATTCTTGGGAAATTTGATGATTCTGGTATAGCCAGAACTCAATTAGACAACTAATCTCAAATATAGTTATCTCTATTGATTGTGAAAAAAACAAAGAATAAAGTTGCGGATCCGCTAACCAAAGGGTTAAATCGAGATCAAATTGAGAAAACATGTAACACCCGGGTTTAGGGGTTAGGTGAAAATAATATTTTAATATTATTTGGGCTCGGGTTATAATTAAAATGATCCTTTAAAATTTCGGGTTTCAAAATAAATATTTGAAATGGAACCAAATTGATTTAATTGCAAGTTGAAGAGCTATTTAAAAAACAAGAGAATAACCATTCATTAATGGCCTTTTTGTAATTTACCCATTTTTCCAATTTAAATCCCCTTTATACAATAAAACACCCATTTTCATATTCATCCTCTTCTTCACCAACGGGAAAGGGAAGAGCTCTCTACCAAGCTACTATTGCATCTCATTTCTCATCCATTTCAACTCCATTTTGAAAGGTAATAACGTTTTTGACTTCCCCTCAACTCCCTCTCTTTAAAAGTACCATTTATTTTGATTTTCATGGAAGTTTTGGAAAATGGAATTTTGGAAGATTTTGATTAAAAACGAGATCTTTATGTTGCTAAGTTGAATGTTTTGATTTAATATGTTTAGTTATGATGTATAGAGGTCAAATGGTATAACATATATAAATTTTGAATGATTTTAAGCAATTTTCGGATTTGGGTAAACATGGGGTTTTTGGAGGGTTTTGGGTGAGTTTTGGGGGTTGTTTTAGGTGGATTTTGATAGGCTATTGATAGTACTATGGATAGGGGTTGAATTGGGATCATTTGTGGGTGTATTGGAGGTTGGAAACATGGTTTTTGGACATGGTTTTGGGGCTGTCCGAGTTAGTGAAAAATGGGATTTGTTCATGCTTGCTTAATGGTAAATTGTGGTTGAACTTTATACATGGTTAGTTCCGACGATGAGTTATTGATTGTGGATGTTTTGTTTGTGTTTGGGATTGATTAGAATCGAGGTTGGGCATCGGTGAAGCATCGGAAGTAAATCCGGGAAATTGAAGGTGGTCGCTTGCTTGGTCTTTAAGCTTGGGAGCTTAGGTGAGTGTTTAATTGTTTTACATGGTTTTAAAATGGTTGGTTCGAGTATGTGGACTAGGTTGGGCTTGGTAGACCCACCTAGAGTTAGGATTAGGGTGGTAGCCTAATCCTAAACTTGATCTAGAGCCTTTGGATGAACTCATATATGTAGATGTGTATGCCTCGTATGAAATGTGATATGAATGCTTATGTATATTGTGTTATACATGTGAGATGAGGCATGATTTGTGATGCTTGAGACATGCATGTTAATGGTTCATGATTGTGTTCATGGTGAGTACGTGCTAAGCACGGAATTGATTTGGAATGAGTAATGTGGAATGAGTATAATGTTGGCACTAGTATGCTTGAGTACAAATGATCGATCATTAAGATGTTAGTGTGTACACATGAGTCAAAAGTCGCGCGTGGCCTTGGTGGCGTTGAGTCACCAAGGAGGAGTACGGGTTCACCCGGATATTGTATTCATATATAGTCGATGATGAGTGGAGTCCCATCGACGGGGCGCGAGGATGAGTGGAATCCCCTCTGCGAGACCGGTGATGAGTGTAATCCCACCGTGAGGTAAAGTGGTTGTTGGATGTGAGTCCAACGTGTTTATCCGCGTATTCGGGTCATAGCTAGGTGCCAATGTTGATTGATATGTGTATCAATGTGTTGTGATATACGATCCTTATTTGGATGTTTAAATGTGATTACATGTGTTGTGGAGTTGAGCTCATGATCATGGCATTTGATTGAATACTGCTCATGCATCTTTATCTTGTGGTTTTTGTGGATCCTTGGTAAATATGTGTTTTGCCTTGGCTAGATCGTGCTCAGACCCTGCAATGTTGAGGTTTGTTTTTAAGAGCTTACCCTCACTAAGCATCATTGCTTACGCTCTCTTTGTTCAATATTGCATATCCTTAGTTCGCGGGTTGCTTGAGCAAGAAGGGGGCCTCCAAGTGTGCTTGTGGTGCGTTTTAGCTACCAAGTATGAACTTTTAAATTAAGGTGTAATGGTCAAGCAATGGGACATGTAATCGTATTATGATGTTTTGGATTATGCTGTGGTTGATGTTGCTTAGGAGCATGTTAGACTCCTTGTATGTGCTTGCTATTTTGGCTTGGGATGTATGCCTTGCTTGAAACCTTGTTAGTTTTGCTATCTTGAAATTGTCTAAGTGTGGGCTATGTGAATGCTTGCTCCTTTTGTGATATGTATGAATGCATGACTTGAGATGTTATGCCTTGGTGTTTAGTTTCGTTTTGTTGATGTTAAAGCATGCTTGTAAGTTGGTTTGCCTTAGGATTAATTGCTAGTATGTTGTTAGAGTGTTGTTGAGTGTTTTGTTGGTGTTTTGGGGCATCCTTGTGCCTTAAAACAGTCAACTGAAGTCTGCAGACAAAGGGCGTTTCGAAACGGGCCACCCTGTTTCGATACGGTCCCTTTGCATTTGGCCAGCCGTTTCGAAACGGATAGAGGCTATTTCGGTACGTTTTTGCTACTGGAATTTTAAGAAATTGACGAGATATAGGCGTACCGAAATGGGTCCTTGGTGTTTCGAAACGGTCAAATCTCGTTGACCACGAGATGTTGACCGTTAGGGTCGTTTCGATACGGGTCACCCCTATTTCGAAACGGTCTCCCTATGGTTGACCCTGGCTTGTTGACTAAGTCAAGGCGTATCGAAACCCCTAAGGGCGTTTCGATACTGCCTGCTGTAAAAGGCTAAAATAAGCTGTTTATTGTATCGTTTTGATTAGTCGATGTTAAATTGTTTGTATTCTCCGCTGTTGTGCTTCACATAGGATTTAATTATGCCTATAGACAAGATAAAGTTAAAAGAAAATTTTATGGGTCGTTAACCGAGGGGGAACCTTAACGGGTTTCGCTTTAGTTTTCCCCGTGTGGCTCACTCGGACCGGTCATCCGACCAGACCGGGACGAGGGGGTTACACTTGTTGGTATCAGAGCCTAAGGTTGCCGAGACCTCGGGCAGGTAAGTGAGGTAAGTTTAAGTTTTTAATTGATATGCACGGTGTTTGCCTGCTTTGTAAGTATGGTTGCTTGTTTGACAAGTATGTTGATTGTTTTTGTTTCAAAGCATGTGTGTAAGAGTCCCATTGCTACTATTACATTGGAAAAAGGATTTTTAAGTGAGGGAACGTACTTGAACACTTGGAAGCCTTGCCTTGCTAACGCAGCTTGTATGTTTTGTTGTTGTGGTTGTAGTTAATATCTGTGAGAGCGGTGTCTAGACGGAGAGGTAGGCCGAGAGTGGTTCGTCAGGAGCCATGGGTTGCGGTTCCTGTTGAGCCGGCAATTGGTGTGGAGGCTCACATAGAAAGGTCGGTGGCCGCGGGAGTTGGCGCTCCTCCACCACCACCACCTCCTCCACCTGGGGCTGGAGGCGAGGATGGAGCTGAAGGAGAGGGACCTCAAGGTGGCCAAGGTCCAGCTGGAATTGATATGACTCCGTTAGTACAAGCAATAGCGGGAGCATTTCAGGCCGCAGTTGCGGGAGCTCAGGCTGCAGCTCAGCCTAGGTGTGATGATGCCAGTCTACCTTTGGAGAGGCTCCGTGGCTTGGGGGCCGAGGAGTTTAGGGGATCTACTCCGGAGAGGTCGGAGTTATGGTTGGAGAAGACATTTCGTATCTTGGCTCAGATGGGATGTGCGGGCGCACGTAGATTGGGTTGTGTGATCTCGTTACTTCAGGGTGATGCCTACACCTGGTGGGTCACTATTACTACTAGGGTTCTAGAGGCAGAGATTGATTGGGATTTCTTTGAGACCGCTTTCAGGAAGAGGTACTTGGGACCGAGGTACTTAGATGAGAAGAAGCGAGAGTTTATGGCCCTTACTCAGGGAGAGGCTTATGTGACTGACTATGAGATCCGCTTTGTTCGCTTGAGTCAGTATGCACCAGAGTTGGTTCCTACGGAGGTGGAACACTGTAAACATTTCCTCTACGGGTTGAATGAAGAGGTCAAGAGATACATGTTAGCTTCTGACTACTCAGACTTTGATGTATTGGTCGCGAGGGCCAAGGACTTAGAGCACAGTTTGGGTTTGGCCAAACGATCTGGTGGTTCTAGTTCTGGTAAGAGGCATAACCACTTTGATGGTAGAGATGCCAAGAGGCATAGAGGCGGCGGACATCAATTTGACCATAGACGTGGTCGTGGCCACCATGGTAGGGGCCATCAGGGCCATAGAGGAGGAGGGCGTTTGCCCGAGTGTACCCGTTGTGGGAAACAGCACGCTGGTGAGTGTTGGGGTAACTTTCATGCTTGTTGGAACTGTGGTTCGAGGGACCACTTTAGGAGAGATTGTCCGCATCAAGCGGCACAAGCACCAAACATTGCTCAGGCTCCTGCGAGAGCGAATGATTTCTAGAGAGGTCGTGGGCGCGGTCGTGGCTACTTCCAGCCTAGGGCTGATGCACCTAGGGTAGATGCTCAGAGGAACCTTGTTCATGTTGTGGCAGTGCAGCCAGAGGCGGGAGGACCAGCGAGAGTTTATGCTCAGAGAGAGGCCGGGAACGACACCGATGTGATAACAGGTAATTTTGAGTTACAGTCTATATCTTTGCTTTCTTTGGTTGATTCGGGTTCTACACATTCCTACATTTTGAGTGAGTATGCACGGAAATTTGATATCCCTGTTGAGATCCTAAATGTAGGTATGCATGTTACTAGTTCTTTTGGTGAGACAGTTGTTGTTAGACGCATGTATAGGAGATGTCCACTGAAGATTCAGGGTCATGTGTTTTCTGTTGATATGATGGAACTTCTATTCTATGGCTTTGCTATTATTCTGGGTATGGACTAGTTAGTTGAGCACCGAGCTAGTGTGGATTTTGAGACGAAGAGAATTTCTTTGAAGCTTTCTGATGACTACGAGGTAGTAGTAGTAGGCGAGAACATAAAGTTCTTGTCTAATGTGGTGTCAGTTTTAGAGGCTCATAGGTTGATGGACTCTGGATGTGGGGCTTATTTAGCTTATGTTATGAATCCGGATATGAGTGAAGCTAGACCGAAAGATATTAGAACAGTTTGTGACTTTCCGGATGTGTTTCCTGAAGAGTTTCCGGGTTTGCCTCCTGACAGAAATGTTGAGTTTGTGATTGAGACTTTTTTAAGGTCTAATCCAGTTTCGATAGCTCCATATCGTATGGCTCCGAAAGAGTTGAAAGAATTGAAGAGTCAGTTGCAAGAATTGTTAGACCGTGGTTTCATTAGGCCTAGTAGTTCTCCTTGGGGTGCTCCCGTGTTGTTTGTGAAAAAGAAAATGGTAGCATGCGCATGTGTATTGACTATAGACAGTTGAATCAGTTGACTGTGAAGAACAAGTATTCGTTGCCTCGCATAGATGATTTGTTTGATCAGTTGAGAGGTGCTTCAGTGTTCTCGAAGATAGACTTGAGATCCAGGTATTATCAGTTGAAAGTGAAGGAGTGTGATGTTCCGAAGACAGCCTTTAGGACTAGATATGGTCAATATGAGTTTCTTGTGATGCCATTCGGGCTCACGAATGCACCTGCAGCATCCATGGACATGATGAACAGAATTTTTAGAGACTATCTAGACCGTTTTGTAGTTGTTTTCATTGATGACATACTTGTGTACTCGAAGACAGAAGAAGAGCATGATGAGCACTTGAGATTTGTTTTACAGAGATTGTTGAGCAATCAGTTGTATGCGAAGCTTAGTAAATGTGAGTTCTGGATTCGAGAGGTTGTATTTCTTGGCCACGTTGTTTCGGCCGAAGGTATCCGAGTTGATCCATCGAAGATTGAGGCGATTGTTGAGTGGAAACAACCTAAGTCCGTGACAGAGATTAGGAGTTTCCTAGGATTAGCCGGTTACTATATGAGATTTGTTGATGGTTTCTCTAGAGTAGCTGCTCCTTTGACTAAATTGTTGCAAAAAGGAGTTAAGTTTGAATGGTCAGATGCAAGACAGAAGGCCTTTGAGAAATTGAAAGAAGCTTTGACAAATGCTCCAGTGTTAGTGCAACCTGTTTCAGGTAAAGAGTTTGTGATTTACAGTGATGCTTCCTACGTCGGCTTAGGATGTGTAATGATGCAAGAGAGAAGAGTTGTTGCTTATGCTTCTAGACAGTTGAAGATTCATGAGAAGAACTATCCCACTCATGATATAGAGTTAGCCGTGGTTGTCTTTGCATTGAAGATTTGGCGCCATTACTTGTATGGTGAGAAGTGTATAGTTTACACCGATCACAAGAGCTTGAAGTACTTAATGACACAGAAAGAGTTGAACTTGAGACAAAGAAGATGGCTTGAGCTGTTAAAAGATTATGATTTGACCATTGAGTACCATCCGGGTAAAGCAAATGTGGTAGCCGATGCTTTGAGTAGGAAAGTGGCCGTTGAGTTGAGAGCTATGTTTGCTAGATTGAGTGTGTCCGATGATGGTGGGTTGATCACCGAGTTACAAGTGAAGCCTTCTTTGATTCAGTTGATTAGAGAGAAGCCGTTGCAAGATGTGACTTTAGCTCCTCGTGTTCAGGACATAGACGAGGGAAGACCGACCGAGTATAGTTTCAGTGGTGAGAACTTGTTGTGCTTTAGAGATAGAATTGTTGTACCAGAAGATGTTGAGTTGAGACGCCAGATTCTGAGTGAAGCACATTCGAGTCCCTTTTCTATGCATCCGGGTAGTACCAAGATGTATCGTGACTTGAAGAATGATTACTTCTGGGTTGGTTTGAAGAAAGATGTAGCCGAGTATGTGAGCCGTTGTATGGTTTGTCAGAGAGTGAAGGCAGAACATCAGGTTCCTTCAGGTTTGCTACAGCCTTTGAAGATTCCGGAATGGAAATGGGAGAGGATCACCATGGATTTTGTGACGGGGTTGCCTTTGTCTCCTTTGAAGAAGAATTCAGTTTGGGTGATTGTTGATAGGTTCGCTAAGTGTGCGCACTTCTTAGCAGTGAACACTACGAATTCCTTAGACAAGTTGGCAAACTTGTACATCCGCGAGATTGTGAGACTCCATGTAGTTCCGAAGTCTATTGTTTCAAATAGAGATCCTAGATTTACTTCGAGATTCTGGGGTTGTTTGCATAGTGCTCTGGGTAGCCATTTGCATTTCAGCACGTCTTATCATCCGCAGTCCGATGGGCAGTCAGAGCGAGTGATACAGATTCTAGAGGATATGCTTCGTTGTTGTGTGATTGACTTCCAGGGTTCTTGGGAGAAGCACTTACCGTTAGTTGAGTTTGCTTACAACAACATTTATCAGTCTAGTATTCAGATGGCACCTTATGAGGCTTTGTATGGTAGACGATGTAGGACTCCGATTTGTTGGGCTGAAACAGGTCAGAGACTGTTACCTATGCCAGATTTGCTTAAGGGGACTACCGACAAAGTGAAGTTGATTTGTGACCGTTTGAAAGCAGCTTCCGATCGTCAGAAGTCTTATGCGGATTTGAAGAGGAAAGAGATTGAGTACTCTGTGGGTGAGAAAGTGTTTCTGAAAGTATCTCCGTAGAAGAAGGTAATGAGATTTGGCCGGAAGGGCAAGTTGAGTCCAAGGTTTATTGGTCCGTATGAGATAGTTGAGCGGATTGGGCCTGTAGCTTACCGTTTGAGGTTACCTTCTGAGTTAGAGAAGATCCATGATGTCTTTCATGTGTCCATGCTTAGGAGATATAGATCGTATCCTTCTCATGTCATGCTCGTTGAGGAGATAGAGTTAAATCCGGATTTGTCCTATAATGAAGAACCCGTTGAGATACTCGCTTCTGATAGCAAGGTGTTGCGTGGCAAGACCATAGAGTTGGCCAAAGTGTTGTGGAGACATAGATGTGTGAAAGAGGCCACGTGGGAGAGGAAAGCGGATATGGTTGAGCAGTTTCCGTATTTGTTTCCACCAGGTAATTTCGGGGACGAAATTCCTTAAGTGGGGGAGAGTTGTAACACCCGGGTTTAGGGGTTAGGTGAAAATAATATTTTAATATTATTTTGGCTTGGGTTATAATTAAAATGATCCTTTAAAATTTCGGGTTTCAAAATAAATATTTGAAATGGGACCAAATTGATTTAATTGCAAGTTGAAGAGCTATTTAAAGAACAAGGGAATAGCCATTCATTAATGGCCTTTTTGTAATTTACCCATTTTCCAATTTAAATCCCCTTTATACAATAAAACACCCATTTTCATATTCATCCTCTTCTTCACCAACGGGAAAGGGAAGAGCTCTCTACCAAGCTACTATTCCATCTCATTTCTCATCCATTTCAACTTCATTTTGAAAGGTAATAACGTTTTTGACTTCCCCTCAATTCCCTCTCTTTAAAAGTACCATTTATTTTGATTTTCATGGAAGTTTTGGAAAATAGAATTTTGGAAGATTTTGATTAAAAATGAGATCTTTATGTTGTTAAGTTGAATGTTTTGATTTAATATGTTTAGTTATGATGTATAGAGGTCAAATGGTATAACATATACAAATTTTGAATGATTTTGAGCAATTTTCGGATTTGGGTAAACATGGGGTTTTTGGAGGGTTTTGGGTGAGTTTTGGGGGTTGTTTTAGGTGGATTTTGATAGGCTATTGATAGTACTATGGATAGGGGTTGAATTGGGATCATTTGTGGGTGTATTGGAGGTTGGAAACATGGTTTTTGGACATGGTTTTGGGGCTGTCCGAGTTAGTGAAAAATGGGATTTGTTCATGCTTGCAACATGGTAAATTGTGGTTGAACTTTATTCCGGGTTAGTTCCGACGATGAGTTATTGATTGTGGATGTTTTGTTTGTGTTTGGGATTGATTAGAATCGAGGTTGGGCATCGATGAAGCATCAGAAGTAAATCCGGGAAATTGAAGGTGGTCGCTTGCTTGGTCTTTAAGCTTGGGAGCTTAGGTGAGTGGTTAATTGTTTTACATGGTTTTAAAATGGTTGGTTCGAGTATGTGGACAAGGTTGGGCTTGATAGACCCACCTAGAGTTAAGATTAGGGTGGTAGCCTAATCCTAAACTTGATATAGAGCATTTGGATGAACTCATATATGTGGATGTGTATGCCTCGTATGAAATGTGATATGAATGCTTATGTATATTGTGTTATACATGTGAGATGAGGCATGATTTGTGATGCTTGAGACATGCATGTTAATCATTCATGATTGTGTTCATGGTGAGTACGTGCTAAGCACATAATTGATTTGGAATGAGTAATGTGGAATGAGTATAATGTTGGCACTAGTATGCTTGAGTACAAATGATCGATCATTAGGATGTTAGTGTGTACACATGAGTCAAAAGTCGCGCGTGGCCTTGGTGGCGTTGAGCCACCAAGGAGGAATACGGGTTCTCCCGAAAATTGTATTCGTATATAGTCGATGATGAGTGGAATCCCATCGACGGGGCGTGAGGATGAGTGGAATCCCCTCCGCGAGACCGGTGATGAGTGTATTCCCACCGTGAGGTAAAGTGGTTGTTGGATGTGAGTCCAACATGTTTATTCGCGTATTCGGGTCATAGCTAGGTGCCAATGTTGATTGATATATGTATCAATGTGTTGTGATATACGATCCTTATTTGGATGTTTAAATGTGATTACATATGTTGTGGAGTTGAGCTCATGATCATGGCATTTGATTGAATATTGCTCATGCATCTTTATCTTGTGGTTTTTGTGGATCCTTGGTAAATATGTGTTTTACCTTGGCTAGATCGTGCTAGGACCCTGCAATGTTGAGGTTTGTTTTTAAGAGCTTACCCTCACTAGGCATCATTGCTTACGCTCTCTTTGTTCAACATTGCAGATCCTTAGTTCGCGGGTTGCTTGAGCAAGAAGGGGACCTCCAAGTGTGCTTGTGGTGCTTGTTTAGCTAACAAGTATGAACTTTTAAATTAAGGTGTAATGGTCAAGCAATGGGACATGTAATCGTATTATGATGTTTTGGATTATGTTGTGGTTGATGTTTCTTAGGAGCATGTTAGACTCCTTGTATGTGCTTGCTATTTTGGCTTGGGATGTATGCCTTGCTTGAAACCTTGTTAGTTTTGCTATCTTGAAATTGTCTAAGTGTGGGCTATGTGAATGCTTGCTCCTTTTGTGATATGTATGAATGCATGACTTGAGATGTTATGCCTTGGTGTTTAGTTTCATTTTGTTGATGTTAAAGCATGCTTGTAAGTTGGTTTGCCTTAGGATTAATTGCTAGTATGTTGTTAGAGTGTTGTTGAGTGTTTTGTTGGTGTTTTGGGGCTTCCTTGTGCCTTAAAACAGTCAATTGGTGTCTGCAGACAGGGGGCATTTCGAAACGGGCCACCCTGTTTCGATACGGTCCCTTTGCATTTGGTCAGCCGTTTCGAAACGGATAGGGGCTGTTTCGGTACGTTTTTGCTACTGGAATTTTGAGAAATTGACGAGATATAGGCATACCAAAACGGGTCCTTGGTGTTTCGAAACGGTCAAATATCGTTGACCACGAGATGTTGACCGTTAGGGTCGTTTCGATACGGGTCACCCCTGTTTCGAAACGGGCTCCCTATGGTTTACCCTGGCCTGTTGACTAAGTCAAGGCGTATCGAAACACCCTAAGGGCGTTTCGATACGGCCTGCTGTAAAGGGCTAAAATAAGCTGTTTATTGTATCGTTTTGATTGGTCGATGTTAAATTGTTTGTATTCTCCGCTGTTGTGCTTCACTTAGGATTTAATTATGTCTATAGACAGGATAAAGTTAAAGGAAATTTTCTGGGTCGTTAACCGAGGGAGAACCTTAACGAGTTTCGCTTCGGTTTTCCCCGTGTGGCTCACTCGGACCGGTCATTCGACCAGACTGGGATGAGGGGGTTACAAAACATCAAAAAGAATGGGACTAAAGCCCATGAAAAATAAAGGCGCCATGTGAAGGAAAACCCTACCTAACTGACTAGAGATCTCAAACTCTAGGTTCAAAGGGACAACCTAATTACATAGACTTGTACGATCATTTTGGGGTTCCTCTCTCAAGTCCGTTCCTATGATGTAAACAATGACTGAAATGAAATAGGCTAAGCAAAAGCTTTTAATGACCATTGTGTGCTTTGGTGAACCAAGCAACATAAGTCACCTATGTGAGAGATAAGTGAAGAGTATTGGCATAGTGCTCTCAAACTCTTGCAGAACCAGACGATGTCCACGGCCATATGGACATAACCATGAGAACAAATACTCTTGTCATAGATGTAACATCCCAAAAATTAGCCTAGAAGAATTAGAGGTTTAACTTAATAATTAAGTGATTATTAGATTAATTTCTTAGACATTCCAATCGAAATAGGTTCATTAGTGACCAAATTGAATTTCGAAGAATGGTTCAACAAGAGAATTCGGGTAATTGAACTAGTGATCAAACCGAATAAAAGGAAAAAGGGAAGAGTTGCATGCTAAGTTTAATTTTCTGATTTGTGCCTTGTTTAAGTGATAAAAAAAAATAACATAATTAAGGTATATTGGAGACATAGTGGTTGAGACTTTGACAATGAGTCAATTCTCATTAATATGTCCCCTCCCCTCAACCGGTTACCCCAAACCATCTTGGCTAAGCAACCAACTCTTTCACACACTCAAACATCAAATAAGAAATTTAGAGAGGGCTGAGAATCGGTGAAGAAGAAGAAGCTTGCATGGAAGGGAAAATCAATTAGAAAATTCAAGGAAAAATTATAAGTAAGTAGCTCTCTCTCTATAGTTTCCGAATATGTAAAAATTCATGGAAAATCAGTGGCTTTAATGTGTTTAGAAAATCTTAGAAGTATTGTTCTTGAGCATTGTTGCTGGGAATTCAGAAATGAGTATGAATCCTTAAAGATTAAGAGTCTAAAATATGAACATCATGCATGCAAAAGAGGGCAGTAACAGATTCGTAAGTGTTATAGCTTGTACCTTTGAAAAATCATAGAAAATAATAGGATAAGAGTTTGGATCTGAAATTTTGATAAGATTCACTCTAATATGTCTAGAATCAAAGAAAAATGTTAAATCAAGATTTTAGAGGTTGTGGTAAAATCTGGAAAAGGTAAATGTGTCAGCATGCAAAACTGTCCAGCACAAATTTGAGATGGACAGTGAACTTTGAAAATCTGTAAAAAATAAATTACTGGACGGTTTGATCTGAAATTTTGATATGATAAAATTGGATATGTAATCTGAAATTAGAAACAAACGGCACCTGATTTGGATTTGTATACAGGGAGAACGAAGGGTGTCAAGTTGGGTGGTCAGAAATGAACAAAATTGGAAAAGTAAGAAAATTAGAATTGGAATCGGTAAAATTGGCCAAATTGAAGCTTAATAAGTATTATTAAGTCGAGTTTTATGATTAAGGATATGAAATCTAGTAAAATCGAAGGTCAATTTGAAGGTTTTAAGAGTTAATTAAAAGAATTAGAGTATTTAGCAAGTTGTCGAATTGGATTAAATAATTTAGGGACTGTTTCGATTAAATTGAGAAATTCAGTCTTAATTTGCATGAATTGCATTCTGAAAATGTGTTATTTGTTTGTATTGAGTATCGTAGAACTTAGAAGTGAAAGGGTAGAAGAAGAGGCTACTCCGGGATCAACTACGGATCGGGCGAAAGGCGTACGGATTACGAACTAGCTCGGCGAATTGTGAGTGAAACGAACCTTAGAGTTGGAATTAGAGTTCCAACTACTTAATCTGATTTTTGATTATGATAAGCATGAAATGGATTAATTAAATATTCGATTTAGTAAGGGAAGAAGGAAATAATGGAAATTGGATTTTTGGTGCTATGTTATGTGATTTTGAAATGTATGAGATTAAATTGACTTGGTATTTGATATGATTGACCTTGGATTTGATTACCTGCCTATTGTGCTGCTTATATGAATTTAGAACTTCTGATTTTGGTTGCTATGAGGTTTAAGTATGTGTGGATACCATGACATTGAGTTATGAATATGATTATATGATGACTATCCCAAGTATGATTAAGTTGTTGTGTTCAATTGTGTATTGAGCTTTGTAATGTAAATCTGATTTATGTGATATGAGCTTGGGATTATATGCGAATTGATTTGAAGTATGCAATTTGAGCATGTATAATTGCCATATGAATGTGCATAATCACATGTTATTTGGAAATTGAATTATATGTAATTAATCGAAAGGATTAATTAAGAATTCTGAAAATTTGATTGATTATGCATCTGACTAAATTAAAGATTTAAATGCAAAGCCTTTGGTGTGTACAATCTGTTTAGGTAGTACGGCTAGCCTAGAGTCTGAGCTCAATAAGAAAATCGGTACGTTAGTGTACTCGATATTGTGGTACGTAAGTGTACCTACTTGTTTAATGTCTGCGGACATTATAATATGTAATATGTGATACGAATTGGTACGTGGTACCTTAATACGGTGAATTTGATTCACAACCTCTGTTATACGTGACTTGCTTACCTATCAAACTATACTATCCAAGGCATTGCAAAATCGATAAATTGACCGATTAAAGAATCGAAATCTGAAATTTGAAGGAGATTAATGAAATTAATTACAGAAGCATTCGAATGACATGCTAAATTGGTGACTTTGTGATACTTGATATGCTATGAACCTTGATTTGTGATAATATGATACTTAGAAATTAAATTAGGTTTCATGGCTTGTATGTGTATATGACTTATGAAATATGTATATTTGTGGCATGTGTTCGAATGGAAATTTCTTGAATTCTTTGTATACATGATCGAATGATTGATATATGATATGGATTATGATGTGGTCTATTTTACTTAGTTCATTCGATTGGAAAATTCTTGAATTCTTTGTTTATACGTTCGAATGGTTGATGCTTGGTTATTGATAATGTTGCTGCTTATCTTGATTGCCTCATTCGAACGAATTAATGTGCAAAGAGGAACTAAAATTTGTTGATCACTATGTTAATTGGAAACCGGATAGAATAGGGTTTCCTCACTAAGTACAAAATGTACTTACCACTCGAACCCTCCTGCCTTCCCCTAAATTTCAGGTCCTAACATCGTCAACCTCAACCCGAGACTTTACCGTACGCAATTTAAGTATGATATTCCCTGTCTTTGTCATACTCATGGTGGGTGGCTTAGCGTTTGGCAGGTTAGTGCAGTTCGGCTTGTTGTTCTTTTTTATGAACTACTATTTCGGTTCTATGTAGACTTTTAAAATGTTTCCCTACATTTTGTTATGTAAGTAAGAGGGTAAATATGGGGTATAGATAGCCCGTTTATATGTTAGGGCTCGATTCTTTTTGTTGATAGTCACGTTTTGTATAGGCAACCATTAGGTTAGCCGTTTGATACCCTGTTTATTTTGTAAAAAGGGAAACTAAATGTTATGGATTGCATGAACCAACTATGATGCTTAAATTATATATAAGCATGATGTACGTTTCGGCTAAGTATGATTTTGGATGTTATGCATGCTATTCGAATAGTTAATTGAGAGAATTAGAATTTATAACTCGTATAAATCGAATGGAATTAACTATGTGTTATTCGAATGAAAGAAAACTTTAAAATGGTTGTAATTAAATAGAAAAGCTTTGTAACATAGATGGTTAATTAAATTGAATTGAACTTACATGTATGACATACAATTCGACAAAATATGTATGGTTTAATTTAAGTTAGTTGTAGTTTTTGATCTTGGAAATGAAATGAAAATATTATTAGAATGGATTATAAATTTTGGATGTTGGCCGAATGGTATAGGCTAGTTAGAAATGAGTATAAGGTATGTCTATGTTTGGGAATGATTGTGTATTGTATTCGAAGTGTTTTTAAAAAAAAATATCACACGAATTTGTTAACCCTTCCGCTGTGCCTTCTAATACGAATCTGTTTAAGTTAATATAACGCTCCTTGCCCTTAATCCGGGTGAGGGGTGTTATATAAAGTGGTAATCAGAGCTTTTTAGGTTAAGTCCTAAAAACTTTAATCGAGTCTGCATACATCTGCATCATTTAGGTTTGCCACCCATGTATTGTATGACAAGATATTTGTTACTGAGCTTTCTGACCTTCTGTGTTTAACTGAATGATAGAATATGACGGACCCAAAGGACCCAAAGAATGGGAGCTCGCACGAATCTTCTAGCGAAGGTGAAAGTGTGAGATTGGGTGATCATTCTCCTACTCGAACTGAAACTCCGAGAAAGGAGAGAAACAAAGAGCCTGCTCAGACTTCCGAGCAAGTTGCTAAAAAGCCTGCTCAAGTCACTGAACCCGTTCAGAACATTGAGCAGCCTGATAAAGAACATGTTCAGAACACTGAACAACCTCCACCTGAGAACCCTATGGTCTAGTCTGCTCAAAGAGAATGTCTCCTCAGCATGAAAGAGATGTTCAATCAACTCCTGACAAATCTGAAACAAGAGCAACCTGCTGTTTCTGTCCCTACTGCACCTAGCAGAGCTCCGATAGATAAGCTTTCTCAGCATCGAGCTTATACCTTCACTGGTGCTAATGAAGAAAGACCTGAAGATGCAGAGTACTGGCTTGAAAACACCACTAAAGTGGTAACCAGACAATTGCAGTGCTCCGATGACCACAAATTGGAGTGCGTTGTAGCCCTGTTAGCTGACGAAGCTATGAATTGGTGGGAAACCACTATTCTTACTGTTCCGGATGAACTGGTGACATGGGAATTCTTCCTCGAAGAATTCAAAAAGAAGTACATCAGTGAACAGTACCTAGCCGAAAGAAGAAAGAAGTTCTTGCACCTTAAACAAGCCAACCGTCCTATTGAGCAGTACGTTGCAGATTTTTGCAAGTATTGCAAATACGGTGCAGAGTACATCAAAACTGAAGCTGATAAATGCCGAATGTTCATTGAAGGCATGAATGATGAACTGAGTCCAATCTTTACTGCCTTGGGAATCAATGATTTCTAGAATCTTGTTAATCGGGCTATTGCAACCGAAGCCAGAATGAAAGCTGCTGAAAAGCGAAAAGGGGGCAATAAGCCTGACAAAAAGCAGAAACGAGACGACAAGTCTCAATGGCAGTTCAAAAAGCCTAAATTTCAGAAAGAAGGGTCTTCTAATTTCACTTCTGCTCCGAGGAGCAATTACACTTCTAAACCAGCTACAGTGATCAGATCCTCAGTACCTACTATGTCTGTTAATAGTACGGGAAATTCTGAAAAGATGTCTCCTTGCAAGTTCTGTCAGAAACCACATCGAGGTCAGTGTAGACTTCAAGCAAATCTTTGCTATGCTTGTGGTGGTGATGATCATTACATCAAAGACTGTCCTCAAAAGCTTGGACCTATGTCAGCTCGTAACACTGCAGTTCCTAGTCCGACATCCTCTAATCGGAATAGGAATGCCAAGTCAGCCCAGCCGAGTTATCAGAAGAAAGGCAAGGGTACTCATTCTAATGCTACCACTCATCAGGAATCTCGAGCACCTGCTAGAGTTTACCACATTCGTGGTAGAGATGATGAAGAGTCTCCTGAAGTGATTGCAGGTACTGTTGAGCTAAACTCACATCCTGTTTATGCCTTAATAGATTCGGGATCCACTCATTCATTCACATGTTTATCTGTTGTAAAAAGGTTGAATTTAGAACCTGAAAATATGAAAACATGTCTGATAGTCTCAAACCCTTTAGGAGGAACTTCGAACATAAACCTAATGTGTAGAAATTGTTCATTGCATATTAGCAATTTGCCATTCCTTATTGATCTCTACATATTACCCTCCTGTGAATTTGATCTAATTCTGGGTTTAGATTGGTTAAGTAAGCATGAGGCTTGGGTAGATTGTCAGAATAAAAGATTGTATCTTCAGGGTTTAGGAAAAGAATCCATACTCTTAATTGATAAAAAGCCCACTTCCATTTTTGCATCCATGGTCTTACGAGATCAAATTGAATTTGGAATGTCTGAAATGCCTGTTGTTTCTAAATTCATTGATGTTTTTCCCAAGGAACTACCTGGTCTTCCTCCGACTAGAGAAGTGGAATTCGGGATTGAAGTACAGCCTGGCTCAAATCTGGTGTCTATCACTCCGTACCGGATGGCACCTCTTGAGTTAAAAGAATTGCAAAAGCAACTTCAAGAACTTCAGGACAAGGGTTTCATTCGACCTAGCACTTCTCCCTGGGGTGCACCTGTTCTTTTCGTAAAGAAGAAAGATGGAGCAATGCATCTTTGCATTGACTACCGTCAATTGAACAAGATTACAATCAAGAACCGATATCCGCTCCCAAGAATAGAAGATCTGTTTGATCAACTTAGGGATGCTTCGATATTCTCAAAGATCGATCTGCGATCTGGGTACTATCAAATGAGGGTCAAAGAGGAGGATGTATCCAAAACAGCCTTCCGAACTCGTTATGGCCACTATGAATTTCTGGTAATGCCTTTCGGATTGACAAATGCTCCGGCAGCATTCATGGATCTCATGAACAGAGTGTTCAAACCTTATCTTGATAAATTTGTCGTCTTCTTCATTGATGACATTTTGATCTATTCTCGCAACAAAGAAGAACATGCTGATCATCTCCGCATTGTCTTACGAACTCTCCGGGAACGCCAGTTATTCGCAAAATTTTCCAAGTGCGAGTTCTGGTTATCGGAAGTATCTTTCCTTGGTCATGTAATTTCTGCAGAAGGAATTAAAGTTGATCCGAAGAAAATTCAGTCAATCATGGATTGACGACCTCCCAGAAATGTCAGTGAAATACGAAGTTTCCTTGGTCTTGCTGGTTATTACAGAAGGTTTGTCAAAGGGTTTTCCTCTATAGCCTTACCTTTGACTAAACTCCTTCGTAAGGATCAACCATTTGAGTGGTCTGACAAGCAGCAGAGAAGCTTTGACCAACTCAAAACAGCTTTGACTCATGCCCCAGTTTTGATCCAACCAGAATCGGGCAAGGATTATACTGTGTACAGTGATGCTTCACATGCGGGTCTTGGATGTGTTCTAATGCAAGGTGATAATGTGATTGCTTATGCTTCACGCCAATTGAAATCTCATGAATTGAACTATCCAACGCATGATCTCGAACTTGCTGCGATTGTGTTTGCTCTCAAAATCTGGAGACACTACTTGTACGGTGAAAAGTGTTATCTGTTCACTGATCACAAAAGTTTAAAGTATCTCCTAACTCAAAAAGATCTGAATCTGAGACAACGCCGATGGATGGAGTTATTGAAAGACTATGATTTAGTCATTGACTATCATCCAGGAAAAGCCAATGTGGTTGCTGACGCCTTGAGTCGAAAACCGACATTGGGTAAAGTCTTTAATCTTTGAATCTTAAAATTTTAAAATGTTATAATAATAATTTGATTAAAAAGTGGTATTTTACTCTTGTAGCTCCAACTGCTATCAATGCTCATCTTCGAGTATATCAGAAGCAAGGATTTCTGTCCGAACTTCAAATTCAATCCAGTTTAATCTCAAGGATTGAAAATATACAGAAAGCTGATCCAGAACTTCAGGATATTATTTCCAAGCTGGATACAAAATCTGGTGAAGGATTCCGTATTCACACAAACGGTCTCCTTTACTTCAAAGATAGAATCTGTATTCCAAATGATGAAAGTCTGAAAAGAGATCTTCTGGAAGAAGCACATCAGAGTTCTTTTTCGGTCCACCCTGGATCGGTTAAGATGTATAAAGATCTCAAATCTTTGTATTGGTGGTCCGGAATGAAAGCGGCCATCAATGATTTCGTATCTAGATGTCTAAATTGTTAGAAAGTTAAAGCTGAACATAGAGTTCCCACCGGACTACTCCAACCACTAGTACTGCCACAGTGGAAATGGGAACGAATTACTATGGACTTCGTGACTGGTCTTCCCTGTTCTCCCAGAAAATATGATGCTATCTGGGTGATTGTTGATCGATTCACCAAATCGGCACATTTCATTCCTATTCGTATTAATTACAGTTTGGAGACCTTGGCCAATCTGTACATTCAGGAAATAATCCGGCTACATGGAATTCCTATCTCCATTGTCTCTGATCGCGATCCAAGATTTACTTCTAGATTTTGGAGAACATTACAGAGAGCTATGGGGACAAAATTGAATCTAAGCACAGCTTTCCATCCGCAAACTGATGGTCAATCTGAACGAGTGATTCAGATTCTTGAAGATATGCTTAGAGCTTGCATAATTGACTTTGGGAGGAATTGGGAGAAATCCCTACCCTTAGTTGAATTTGCCTACAACAATAGCTATCAGTCGTCTATTTAGATGGCTCCTTTTGAAGCATTATATGGCAGAAAATGCAGAACACCTCTGTGTTGGTCCGAACTTGGTGAAAGCAAAGTTTTGGGACCCCAATTGCTCAGAGAAACAGAAGAAAAAGTTCAAATCATTCATTCTCGTCTAAAGCAAGCCTTCGATAGACAAAAAGCCTATGCTGATCTGAAACGAAGAGATATTCAGCATAATGTGGGAGACAAAGTCTTTCTTAAAGTTTCTCCATGGAAGAAAGTATTTCGGTTCGGAAAGAGGGGAAAACTCAGTCCTTGCTTTATTGGACCTTTTGAAATCACTGAAAGAATTGGCCCAGTGGCTTATCGACTTGCACTACCCAGTGAGTTTGATAAAATCCACAATGTTTTCCATGTGTCAATGCTCAGAAAATATAGATCCGATCCTTCTCACATTTTAGAGCCGGAAGATGTAGAACTGAATCCTAATCTTTCCTATGAAGAGGAACCTGTTCAGATTCTGGATAGGGAAATTAAGAGACTTCGGAACAAAAATGTTGCACTTGTTAAAGTCTTGTGGAGAAATCACAAGATGGAAGAGGCAACATGGGAACCTGAGGAAACGATGTGAAACCAATACCCTCAATTGTTCGATTCAGGTAAGAATTCGGGGACGAATTCTTTTCTTAAGGGGGGGAGAAATGTAACATCCCAAAAATTAGCCTAGAAGAATTAGAGGTTTAACTTAATAATTAAGTGATTATTAGATTAATTTCTTAGACATTCCAATCGAAATAGGTTCATTAGTGACCAAATTGAATTTCGAAGAATGGTTCAACAAGGGAATTCGGGTAATTGAACTAGTGATCAAACCGAATAAAAGGAAAAAGGGAAGAGTTGTATGCTAAGTTTAATTTTCTGATTTGTGCCTTGTTTAAGTGATAAAAAAATAACATAATTAAGGTATATTGGAGACATAGTGGCTGAGACTTTGACAATGAGTCAATTCTCATTAATATGTCCCCTCCCCTCAACCGGTTACCCCAAACCATCTTGGCTAAGCAACCAACTCTTTCACACACTCAAACATCAAATAAGAAATTTAGAGAGGGCTGAGAATCGGTGAAGAAGAAGAAGCTTGCATGGAAGGGAAAATCAATTAGAAAATTCAAGGAAAAATTATAAGTAAGTAGCTCTCTCTCTATAGTTTCCGAATATGTAAAAATTCATGGAAAATCAGTGGCTTTAATGTGTTTAGAAAATCTTAGAAGTATTGTTCTTGAGCATAGTTGCTGGGAATTCAGAAATGAGTATGAATCCTTAAAGATTAAGAGTCTAAAATATGAACATCATGCATGCAAAAGAGGGTAGTAACAGATTCGTAAGTGTTATAGCTTGTACCTTTGAAAAATCATAGAAAATAATAGGATAAGAGTTTGGATCTGAAATTTTGATAAGATTCACTCTAATATGTCTAGAATCAAAGAAAAATGTTAAATCAAGATTTTAGAGGTTGTGGTAAAATCTGGAAAAGGTAAATGTGTCAGCATGCAAAACTGTCCAGCACAAATTCGAGCTGGACAGTGAACTTTGAAAATCTGTAGAAAATAAATTACTGGACGGTTTGATCTGAAATTTTGATATGATAAAATTGGATATGTAATCTGAAATTAGAAACAAACGGCACCTGATTTGGATTTGTATACAGGGAGAACGAAGGGTGTCAAGTTGGGTGGTCAGAAATGAACAAAATTGGAAAAGTAAGAAAATTAGAATTGGAATCGGTAAAATTGGCCAAATTGAAGCTTAATAAGTATTATTAAGTCGAGTTTTATGATTAAGGATATGAAATCTAGTAAAATAGAAGGTCAATTTGAAGGTTTTAAGAGTTAATTAAAAGAATTAGAGTATTTAGCAAGTTGTCGAATTGGATTAAATAATTTAGGGACTGTTTCGATTAAATTGAGAAATTCAGTCTTAATTTGCATGAATTGCATTCTGAAAATGTGTTATTTGTTTGTATTGAGTATCCTAGAACTTAGAAGTGAAAGGGTAGAAGAAGAGGCTACTCCGGGATCAACTACGGATCGGGCGAAAGGCGTACGGATTACGAACTAGCTCGGCGAATTGTGAGTGAAACGAACCTTAGAGTTGGAATTAGAGTTCCAACTACTTAATCTGATTTTTGATTATGATAAGCATGAAATGGATTAATTAAATATTCGATTTAGTAAGGGAAGAAGGAAATAATGGAAATTGGATTTTTGGTGCTATGTTATGTGATTTTGAAATGTATGAGATTAAATTGACTTGGTATTTGATATGATTGACCTTGGATTTGATTACCTGCCTATTGTGCTGCTTATATGAATTTAGAACTTCTGATTTTGGTTGCTATGAGGTTTAAGTATGTGTGGATACCATGACATTGAGTTATGAATATGATTATATGATGACTATCCCAAGTATGATTAAGTTGTTGTGTTCAATTGTGTATTGAGCTTTGTAATGTAAATCTGATTTATGTGATATGAGCTTGGGATTATATGCGAATTGATTTGAAGTATGCAATTTGAGCATGTATAATTTCCATATGAATGTGCATAATCACATGTTATTTGGAAATTGAATTATATGTAATTAATCGAAAGGATTAATTAAGAATTCTTAAAATTTGATTGATTATGCATCTGACTAAATTAAAGATTTAAATGCAAAGCCTTTGGTGTGTACAGTCTGTTTAGGTAGTACGGCTAGCCTAGAGTCTGAGCTCAATAAGAAAATCGGTACGTTAGTGTACTCGATATTGTGGTACGTAAGTGTACCTACTTGTTTAATGTCTGCGGACATTATAATATGTAATATGTGATACAAATTGGTACGTGGTACCTTAATATGGTGAATTTGATTCACAACCTCTGTTATACGTGACTTGCTTACCTATCAAACTATACTATCCAAGGCATTGCAAAATCGATAAATTGACCGATTAAAGAATCGAAATCTGAAATTTGAAGGAGATTAATGAAATTAATTATAGAAGCATTCGAATGACATGCTAAATTGGTGACTTTGTGATACTTGATATGCTATGAACCTTGATTTGTGATAATATGATACTTAGAAATTAAATTAGGTTTCATGGCTTGTATGTGTATATGACTTATGAAATATGTATATTTGTGGCATGTGTTCGAATGGAAATTTCTTGAATTCTTTGTATACATGATCGAATGATTGATATATGATATGGATTATGATGTGGTCTATTTTACTTAGTTCATTCGATTGGAAAATTCTTGAATTCTTTGTTTATACGTTCGAATGGTTGATGCTTGGTTATTGATAATGTTGCTGCTTATCTTGATTGCCTCATTCGAACGAATTAATGTGCAAAGAGGAACTAAAATTTGTTGATCACTATGTTAATTGGAAACCGGATAGAATAGGGTTTCCTCACTAAGTACAAAATGTACTTACCACTCGAACCCTCCTGCCTTCCCCTAAATTTCAGGTCCTAACATCGTCAACCTCAACCCAAGACTTTACCGTACGCAATTTAAGTATGATATTCCCTGTCTTTGTCATACTCATGGTGGGTGGCTTAGCGTTTGGCATGTTAGTGCAGTTCGGCTTGTTGTTCTTGTTTATGAACTACTATTTCGGTTCTATGTAGACTTTTAAAATGTTTCCCTACATTTTGTTATGTAAGTAAGAGGGTAAATATGGGGTATAGATAGCCCGTTTATATGTTAGGGCTCGATTCTTTTTGTTGATAGTCACGTTTTGTATAGGCAACCATTAGGTTAGCCGTTTGATACCCCGTTTATTTTGTAAAAAGGGAAACTAAATGTTATGGATTGTATGAACCAACTATGATGCTTAAATTATATATAAGCATGATGTACGTTTCGGCTAAGTATGATTTTGGATGTTATGCATGCTATTCGAATAGTTAATTGAGAGAATTAGAATTTATAACTCGTATAAATCGAATGGAATTAACTATGTGTTATTCGAATGAAAGAAAACTTTAAAATGGTTGTAATTAAATAGAAAAGCTTTGTAACATAGATGGTTAATTAAATTGAATTGAACTTACATGTATGACATACAATTCGACAAAATATGTATGGTTTAATTTAAGTTAGTTGTAGTTTTTGATCTTGGAAATGAAATGAAAATATTATTAGAATGGATTATAAATTTTGGATGTTGGCAGAATGGTATAGGCTAGTTAGAAATGAGTATAAGGTATGTCTATGTTTGGGAATGATTGTGTATTGTATTCGAAGTGTTTTTAAAAAAAAAATATATCACACGAATTTGTTAACCCTTCCGCTGTGCCTTCTAATACGAATCTGTTTAAGTTAATATAACGCTCCTTGCCCCTAATCCGGGTGAGGGGTGTTATAATAGAGGTAGTTGTGTGGAGTATATCATCGTTTACACAAACGACTGAATAGTTCAAAGAGATGTCTACTAGATAGCCAGTAAAGTAAATATACTTTCACAAGGGAAGGTTCAAGGGTGGACACCTACCTATCCTATGCAACTATCAATCGTAGAAGCTATCATCACATCGAGTCAAAATGTTTTGATAAAAATCATCAATTTCATTCATGTGGGGGATTGTTGGAAAAATGTGAGAAAAATGGTAACTTTGAGCCATATTTCGAATGGGTAAAGGTGGAGATTCGAATAAGGATTCTTTTGGGTCTTATTCTACTCCATGAGAATTTTATAATGATATCTCATATGCTTAAAATGGTTGAGTATTGAATGAGAAATTAATGCTCAAAGTAAGGTAATTGTGAATTGAATAAAAAAATAAAAACCCCCAATCTCACATTGATGGGATAAATGGAATGAGAAGTGTTTATATACACTTACTCACTTTGTGGTCATTGAATGACTTGGATGGAAACTATGCCTCGCTCGTAGGGGGTGCGAATCAATCCCATTCGGATTGGGTCGCACCCGCACGATGTGGGGCGACGTGAATGTCTAGACCAGTTGGGCCCTTCGTGGGACTGCGAATATTTTATCCAGTTCGAATATTTTTTCTTTCCTTATAATTGGTATATCTTTTTAATATTACAAATTAAATAGGATAAATTTGGGCTTTCTATTTAATATGACATCAACTGAAATTTTCGAATTAAATCAGATATAAAATTAATGATAATTATTTTCGAAATATTTGTTTCCCACGGTTTTATCCTAATTCTCTCATATAAATAGAATGACATTCTTTGTTTTTCACATAACTCAGAAATCTTTTCTCTTTCAAAATTGTATTGTGTTTTCGGTGATAGTCGAAGGCAAGTTTTTGTTCTTGATCTCTCTGGTAGTGCTGCTGTTGAAGATCATCCGTTGTTGTATCCTGAGAGATTAACGACCTAAGATCTCTAGCACCGAGGAGTGGTCGAATCTACCTTAAGGAATCTTTATTTGCGCAGGCCTCAGCCATCTGATTCTGGTTGTTTCAAATATGTATTTCGAATAAAACTATTTAGCTTATTTTATTATTTGATTTATTAATTTATTGGTTATTTCGAATTAACCTTGTTTCTTCCAACATGTTGTACATGAAATTAGTAAAAACTGAAATTATTATAATAATTGTAATTGTAGATAATTTCTTTTATATATTATAATACTAGATAATTATTGTAATTATCAAATACTATCAATATATATATCCCTAAAGAAACCTAATTAAAGTAGAATCATATTTTATATATTTAATTATATTCGATTAAATATATTGCATATTTAATGAATCCGATTTTAATTAGGATTAGGTTTTTGAATGCTATATAAAGGCATAAGATCTAGCAACCAAGATATGTCTATTTTGCGAAAAACCTCTATAACAATTAGAGAAGTAAAATATTATTCGTTTCATTCAGGTGGATTGTGTAGAGGTCGGAACGTTGTTGTGACGACTTGGATTCGATATCGTGTTGGAAGAATTTGATTCTCTTATATCCATGTGATTTTTCAGATTTAATCAAGGTAACGTTTCATCCCTTTTCACCCCGGATTCGTTCCTTGTACATGGATCACTAGTGAAATACGCCGGATAATTTTTCCGTTGGGCCATGAGGTGTACCGGTGTTCCCAATAGTAGGGTTGTTTGAATATCCGTATAATTATCTGAATGGTTGATCTACATGTTGTGTTGCTTGTGTGCTTGGGGATATGAATTGTCATGTTCGATTGAAGTTATACTAAATGGAATAATAATTGGTAATATTCAAATAATTGATCATGAAGTTGGGAATTGATATGAAATGATTATGAACCCGGTAATTAATACTAATTGAATACGATAGTAAACAAACCGTAATGACTTTCATAAGCTTTAGGAATCAGATAAAGTGTGATAAAATCGTAATTCAAGAAAATGATTTAAAATTGTGATTAGGATATCGGTACGAGCTTTAACTGTATCGTTACGCCTGTGATGTATCGGTACTCGTGTTCGAGTACCGATACCCACTGATCTAAATAACCTACAACGCTAGTTGAAGATGGGAATCAAGGTGAAAGATTAATGGTGATTAATATATTAATTAATGTAAAAATGTGGATTAATTGAAATAATAAATGAGATTAATTTTATACTCTTCCATAATATATTAACAACTCAGTAAGGTAAAATTTATGACGTGTTGACGATTACCAACAATAGAGAGATCCTTGAGATTGCATTGCTCGTATGTCGGGTAGACATTTGATTGATTTCATGATTTAATTGATGGGATTCGGATACCCAAGGTTTGTACTGCAATACTTGTTCCTTTCTTCACGTGCACTTGATGTCTAAGCGATCCCGAGTGACACTCGTTACTCGATGGCTAGGTGTTTCTGAGTATGCGATATTTTCCTACCTGATGTCTAGGTGATCCTAGGTAGATGACCCAGCTCGTACCTGATGGCTAAATGATTCTGGGTATGTAGTGAAGGTGGGTACTCGATGCGTAGGTGATCCCGAATACATGTATGACTAGCCTGATGTCTAGGTGATCATGCGCTAAACTGTTTTGATTACAATTGTTTGTGGTTAAAACTTTGTGTGCTTTTGCTTAGATGATCTAATGAAATCTTGGGTATAGTTGGGCCTTGTAAGCCATGTATGATTGCTATTGTAATACCTATTTTATGTTCGGGTTATAATCACTCATTTTGTCCGAATAATATTATATATAGCATTATTATATCTTATTAAAAAAGAAAAAAAAATAAAAAAATATCGTGGATGCCACGTTCCACTACCTTTTGAATCATCCCCCCCCCCCCCCCCCCCCCCGGCTTTGCCTAAATCAACACACAAAAATGAAGCCATTTTCAAATGGCGCAAGGGCAGTGCTCTAAGGTTCGAGAGCAGTGTTCTCACCGGTACCCCGATGGTTCGATCAATTATTCGGCCGAGGTCCTGCTGAGATTTGTTTGGGTCATTTTTTTTATGGCTAGATGACGCGAAAGTCTTGTTAGGGGTCGGTCGAAGTTATTTATTTGAGCCTATAGTAGGGTAAATTTTGATCTTTATCTTTGTATTTATTTTAATATCGACTTTTTTTAATAAATTTCTTTGTATAAATTATTATCAATGTTCTTTTAATTATTAGTACGCTTTTTTATATTTTGTATGCTATGTTTGTATACTTTTAGTTGTATGGATTATTTATATGAATAAATATTTGTATATATTGTTTAATTAAATTTTAAATTAAAATATTTTATTAGGGATTATCGTGAAAAATGTACCTCGAACTGTAAGGGGTGCCGCTTTTCGTTAATCTCTATTATATATTATTTTTTTAAATTATAATTTTCAAAATAAATTCTCTTTATTTGGGAATTTAACGGAAATTATGCCCCGAGCGTATGTGTGTAAATTCTTTTTATATACGAAAATTACGCCCCAATTGTTAGGGTGTAAATTTTATTTCGTACAAAGAAATAATCTTTTAAATATTTTAAGGGATCACAATTTCTAAATTAAATTCGAATTCATAATTTTCACCATTAAGGCATTACGTAATCGATAGATACCAATTTTGGGCGTTGTGCGGGTGGTCACCCTTCCCCACACATAACCGACTCCCGAACCTGTTTTTATGGTTTTCGAAGACCAAAACTCGTTGTTTTAATAAAAACGACAAAAACCAAATTTTATTAAAATAATCGGGTTTTCAGGTGATCCAATCTTACCTAAAGTAAACAAAGGATTGGTGGCGACTCCCTGTTGTTACAGCTAGCATACGTTTTGACGACTAGTGGTAGCGTCACATGTTTATTATCTCCCCTTATTGCTCGCGTACTAGCTTGCATACTTATGTTTATGATTAGCATGATGTAGAGTAGATGTGTACCACTGAGCTTACAAAGCTCAGTGCTCAGAATCGTTGTTTCCGTGCGTAAATTGATTGTCGAATCGTGGGATCGAGGAGCACTATCAGTACTAGATTTCAGCATGTGCTGATCTTCAGAGTACGACATTTGTGTTTAGTGGGCTATGTATTCATAGGACCTTACTTGATGAAGTCCACAATTCTTATTTTGAATTTTTTTTAATTAAAACTAATCTTCAAATGTTTTAAATTTAAATTGGATCTCTGTTGTACCATTTTGATTATTTAACTATATTTTTAGTTGTCGACTTTAAATGTTTTTGAAAATACTTTGTTAGGCTAAATTTAGTTTTAAAAATTTTATAGTTTTGGTTTGGGCTTGAGGCTCAAATATAACTTCCGGGTGGAGGGTGCTATATTTCAAGTTGATGAACTTTTAAAATATTTTTACAAATTAATTTAAGTCTAAAAATATTTTTCATTTAATTTATATCAAAATTAAATAACTCAACGGATTAAGTATTAAATTTAATCATACTAGCGGAATCAAAACACTAGTTTGACCATTATATTATGATCGGTTGCTATTAAGAATCACTATTCCAAAGTAAGTTTGTCTGAGGATATAGCAGTCCTTGTATTATATTTTAGATTGTATTTTAGTCCCTTTATTGAAAATGGACAAATTTATTCTTGTACATTTCAAAAAGAGTAAAATGGTCCCTCCTTTAAAAATTTCATCCAAAAATTGTTGATGGGACAATTATATAAAATGGTACAATAAGTTTTTTAGTCTTCAATATTTATAATTCTTATCAATTAAACCCTTAATCATTGGAAATATATAAAATATAAAATAATTTGGTATTAAATATTCTAGAAAAAAAGGATTTTTTATTTGTTTTTTAAAGATGTTATAACCTCGTAACTTAGAATTATTTTTTAAATGTATTTGAAAATATTTTTTACATAAAAAACAAAAAAGAAATTAAAAAGGAAAAACATTTAAGAAAAGACCACTGCAATGTTCTTTCACTATTTCAAGTAAACAATATCGTTTTAACATATTGTACACCAAAGAAAAAGTAGAAAAAATAGAAGTGAAACAAAAAAAAAACACATGAATTGGTTTTGTTTCAGTATTCAGGAGATGCAGCACAAACGATATCGTTTCTTGTCATTCAAAAAAAAACTTAGTGAGTAATATATATTTGGGTAAAATACAAAAATCATGACTCAACTTTTGCCTCTCTCTTATTTTACTCACTCATTTTTAATTTGAGTCAATTTAATGACTCAACTTTTAACATTGGGTATCAATCATCACCCAGTCGTTATATTATGGATGCCGTTACTGATGTGGCATTTTTTGCTTATTTGGCCGCCACGTAAGCAAATGCATGTTTTAAAATACCAAACCAAACGACATAATATTTGCTCGTTTAACCTAAACTCATTTTAATGTGTTTTCTTCTTCAGACAAATCATACTGTTTAGGTTTAAAAAATTAGAGAATTTGAAAAGTTTTCAGAGCGTAAACATGAAATCCTCTGAGTAAATCGTGTGGGTTAATCATTTTTTCGTTGTGTTTGAAAGGGTTTTCATCATCACAAAATAGTAAGGGTGTTTTACTGTGCAACATTTACAAACGGCTACAAGAAGGTAAGTTTGAATTTACGAAATTATTTGGGTTAAGAAATTGAAAGGGTGAATGGCATTGGATCAAATTTTCGGAAAGCATTTCGAAAATCATTTGGGTTAGGAAATTTAAAGGGTGAATGACATAGTGAGAATTTTCGAAAAGCATTTCGGAAATTATTTGGGTTAGGAAATTGAAAGGGTGAATGGCATTGGATTAAATTGTTGGAGTTTCAGTTTTGTTTTCTTCTCTTTCAACTTAATTTTATAGGGTTTAGGAATTTTGAACCAATTCAGTTTTGTTTTATTTTACTTGTTGAAAGGGTATGACAAGAGTGCTGTTTTTAAATTGTTTCAGTTTCAGTTTACTTGGATTAAATTGATTCTAATATGATACTTTTTTAAATTCAGTTTAGTCATGGAGAAACGTGTGTTGCGTTCGAAGGGGATGACAAGAGTGACATATGGTAAGTTTTATTCACTTGTTTGAGTAGTTTAGGGATGCAACATTGGTGAATTCACTGATCGTTAAAGTGTATGTTTGATGGTTAAAGTGTATGTTTGATGGTTAAAGTGTATTTGAGTAGTTTAGGGATGCAACTGGTTTGAGTCTTATATGCTAGTTTAGGGATGCAACTGGTTTGAGTCTTGTATGCTAGTTTAGGGATGCAACTGATTTGAGTCTTATATGCTAGTTTGGGGATGCAACTGGTTTGAGCCTTATATGCTAGTTTAGGGATGCAACTGGTTTGAGTAGTTTAGGGATGCAACTGGTTTGAGTAGTTTAGGTATGACCTTATATGCTAGTTTAAAGTCTGAAAATGGATAAAATAAGTGACTGCCATTATATGCTAGGTTAAAGTCTGAAAATGGATAAAATAAGTGGATGCCCTTATATGCTAGTTTAGGTATGGCCATTTAAGGTATGTTTGATGCTTAAAGGTAAGGTTTGTCTACTTGTGTGCTGGAATTGATTTAAAAAGGAATTATGTGCTTGTGGGGACCATGGTATAGTTGTCTGCTGGAATTGTTTTAAAAAGGTTTTTTAATCAATTTGTGTGCTGGTGGGGGACCATGGTGGATAAAAGAATGTATACTTGTGTGCTAGTGGGGGACCATGGTTACTTAAAAATGTCTACTTGTGTGCTTTGAATTAAAAAATGTCTACTTGTGTGCTAGTGGGGGATCATGGTGAATTGCTTATAGATGTTGATAATTGTTCTAGTTTGGGCTAGGATCTTGGTTAAGAAACATGAAGAAAAACATAAAGACTAGTAAATTTTGGTTTATCCTCTTTAAGCTTTAACACTACTAGGAGTTGAATCAACCCTTGATTTTTTTACCTTTCATTTATCCTCTTTAAGCTTTTTATTTAGAAAATTCAGATGTTCAACTGTAGTGATTTGTTGACTTGATGTGGCTTAATCATTCAAGGATTAAATGTGGCTTTATCATTCAAGGATTAAAATTCAGACTAGTAAATTATGGACATATACCATGTATCTTGTCATGAATTATAAGTTGTTGACTTGATGTTTTAATTTTTGAGTCTGCAGATTTGTTATTATTATTCTTTGACTAAGTGAAATTATTACAATATTTTACAGGAATTGATTCAGAGTATTGCACAATTGTTTTTCATCATGGTGGTTTTATTTTAAACAATCAAAAAACCATGTATACTGGTAAAGAGATTAGTTTCTTTGATATGTGTCACATTGATAGTATGTCCATGCTAGAAATAGATGACATGATTAGGGAGTTAGGATATTCTACCCCACATGATATTTATTGGCAAAAACCAGGGGGTGTCTTAAAAGTTAGTCCACTGAAAAATGACAGTGATGTGCTAAGTATGTTAGCTGCTTTACCTAGGCAGAAATATGTACATATGTACCTAGAAGAAATAGTGGAACCTCTTACTAATAGCAATGTTGGGACTACAACTGTCGGGATTGATGAGAATGCTACAAATGATGAAGTATGTGATCATGATTCTGCTGATAATAGGTCTAATGGGTCTACTGATAATAGCAGTAGTGAGGATGCTGATTATGTAGCTTGTAGTGATCATGATTCTGATAGTCCTTTAGAAGACAGTGAGAATAATTTGGCTGATAGTGGTGATGAAGTATGTGATGTGCATGTGGGTGTTGGGAGGGATATACCAGGTTTTAGTGCAGCTGTAAGGGTTGAGAATGAAGATGTATGTAGTGAAACTGACAGTGAGGGTGCAGACTCATTGCACAGTGCAAGTGATAGTGAAACTGATGGTAAGGGAAGAAAATATCCTGAATTTAATAGTGAGACAGACTTGAAGAACCCTCAGTTTAAAAAAGGAATGATGTTCTCTCACCAGAGTGTGCTTAAAGCTGCTGTGAAGCAATATGCTGTATTGAATAGATAAAATGTGAGGCTAAAGACCAATGATTCCAGAAGACTTCAAGTTGTTTGCAAGGATGGTTGCCCTTGGATGATCTGGGCATCAAGATTGAATCCAAAAATAGTGAAAGAAAGTAGTTGGCAAATTAAAACATACATAGGGCAGCATACTTGCATTAGGGATATTGTGAATGCAAATTGTACTTCTACATGGTTGGCAAAAACATACATGGAAAAATGGAGGGTTGATCCCACCTATTCTAGTGGCTCTCTTCAAAAGGATGTGGAAAATGATCACATTTTGCATGTGCCATTAACAAAATGCTGTAGAGCAAAGAAATTAGCTCTGAAAAAGCTTCATGGGGATGATGAAGAGCAATATACAAGGATATATGACTATCTTGGTGAGTTGAGAGGAACAAACCCTGGGACATCCACTATATGTCGTTTAGATAATAGGGTTTTTGAGAGAATGTACGTTTGTCTACAAGCTTGCAAAGATGGCTTTAAGGCTGGATGTAGACCAATCATTTGTGTTGATGGGTGTTTTCTCAAAGGCCATTATCAAGGATATTTGTTGGCAGCAATTGGGATAGATGGAAATGATTGTATCTATCCCTTGGCATATGCTGTTGTTGAATCTGAAAATACATCATCTTGGTCTTGGTTTTTTTCAAATTTTAGAAGAAGATTTGGAAATAAACAACTCCCATCACTATACCTTCATGTCTGACAAACAGAAGGTAATGAACAAATTTCTTTAATTGTTTACTTATAACTTTTACTATTAATTGTTTACTATTAATTATTTCTTTATTGTCTTGCAGGGTCTAATTCAATCCATTTCAGAGTTGTTTCCGAATGCTGAGCGTAGAGGTTGTGTTAGACACTTGTATTCGAACTTCAAGAACAAAAAAGGCTTCACTGGCAAAGCATTAAAGGATGCCCTCTGGAAGGCTGCAAGGGCCACATACATGAAGGAATTCACTGATGCTATACATGAAATGAAAGCAATTTCAGAAGATGCATTTGACTGGATGCAGGACAAAGATCCTAGGCTATGGTCCAAGTCACATTTTGAAACACATTCAAAATCTGACTTGCTCCTCAACAATTTGTGTGAAAGCTTTAACAAGGTAAACTTCAAAATCAGTTCTAAATTTATTATATCTAAACTATGTTGTCATTTGCTATTTATTGGTAATTTTCTTATTTCTATTTTACTTTTGTAAAGATGATACTAGAGGCGAGGGATAAACCAATTTTGACATTAATGGAGATGGTCAGATGCAAGATAATGAACAGATTTGCTAAAAAGGCTGAGGATGCTCAAAAGATTGTTGGGACTCTTTGTCCAAAGATTCAAAAGAAAGTTGACAAACTTATTGTGCAATCAGTAAGGTCAGTATTGAATTTGAACTATGCTACTGTTTTTCAATTTAATTTTCCACTTTGCTATTGTCTTTCCAATGTATATGGATTTGAACTCATATGTGTATATTGCAGATGCTGGCCTAGGAATGCTGGGGGAAACAGATATGAGGTCCCTGCTGGACATGATGATCAACATATTGTAGACTTGGGAGCACATTCATGTAGCTGCAGAAAGTGGGATCTGACTGGTATCCCTTGTATACATGCCACGGCAACTATTTTAATGAGAGGTGAAAGACCTGAAGCTTATGTCAACAACTGCTACAAGAAGGAAACTCAACTTCAGATTTATTCTCACATGGTCAAACCATTAAGAGGACCAAAACAGTGGGCACACCATGTAACAAATGAGCCCATCTTGCCACCTATTATTTGAAGACCAGTTGGACGACCTCAAAGAAGTAGAAGAAAGGAGGCAGATAAAATTTTAACTTCTACTGGAAGAATTTCGAAGAAGGGACTTGTTTGAATGACTTGTTCAAAATGTGGCAATGCAGGACACAACAAAAGGTCTTGCAGGGGACAAGTTGGTGGCAACAACCCCTTGTCTTCTAATAACAATGTGAGAAAACCTAGAAGAAATGGTCCAAAGGCTTCAATTCCCAATGTCTCTCAGCAAACATCAAGTTCAAATGCAGCAGGTCCACCTATGAGTTCATCCACTGTCCAATTTATGAATTCATCCACTGCATATGTTCCACCAATACAGAGGCCTAAACTTGCTGTAAGTTTAGACATATTTTAATTTGTTGTTCTTTACAATCTATATTTTATACAATAAACTGACTGCACATGTTTCATTTGTATTTATTTTAGGTTAAAAGAGCACCAACTTCAAATGCAACTGGTCTAAGCAGTCAAGGCTCAGTCACCACTGTCAGATGGATGCCTTCTCAAAGCACTCAAGGCTCAGTCCAGAATCAATCACAAGAAGACCCTGCTTCAAAAAGGCCTAGATGGAGATGAATTTCAGAATACAACTTTTTTTGTTAATGGAGATGAATTTCATGATTTAATGTTGCTTTAGGTCACTAGTGAATGGCAACATTTTTTTGTGTAGGGTTTAGGGTGATATTTTGTTACACAATTGTGATCACTAATGGTGATATTTTGTTCATGCTTCAAACACTGTTCTTGTGATCATCTTTGGGAGTTCTGATTAGCCCTGCCTTTGTATATTTTGTTAATGCTTCAAACACTGTTGTTCTTTACAATCTATATTTAATGTTGCTTTTTTACTTCTATTTCAAATGTTGTTTGTGCATATGGAGCTCTGATTAGCCATGCCTTTGTATATTTTTAGTTCTTTGCAAGTGTTTGTCTATACTTGTACAACATAATTTGACATCAAGTAGCATGTTCATATTTTTAGTTCTTTGCAAATGAATTGTTTTGTTGGTATTAAGCCAACTCAAACTTAAACTCAGAATACCATAAACACCAATTCAAACTTAAACTCTCACCTCACAAATTCAAACTTAAACTCTCACCTCACACTAACAAATTATTAATTCATTAAGCACACAGAAAAAACACTAGCAATCCAAACTTAAACTCTCACCTCACACTAACAAATGCAACTCTGCCCTAAAGCTACCAAATTATTTTCACATTCATAGCCATCAATTCATTCTTTTTAATCAACTCTGCCCTAAAGAAGAAGAAATTCATACTCAAAACATAAACACCAATTCTACATAAACTAGTTAATTCACAAGAATCAGGAGATAAGAAGAAATTTATCTAATTAAAGAACTGCCAATTCACCAATTCTACATATCACCAATTCACAAAATACACAAATTCATAATAGTTTTCCTAATCTTTCGAAATACCAATTCCATCAACAAAATACAAATTCTACATATCACAAATTCACCAATTCGCCAATTCCATCAACATATCACCAATCCTACATTCGAAATACCCATTCTTCCTAAGAAATACTTTCCCTAATCTTCCTTCATTTGATACCCATAAAAAACGCAGTCAAAACAATAGAACATATGACTGCACAAAACCAAACAAATCTTTCATTTCTTCTCTCCCTGTCCTTCGCTTTGATTTTGTTTAGCAGACCAATAAGAAGAACCTTTGCACGAGAATCCAATGGAGGATCGTACCATTCAAAAAAATGACAATCCTTGTAAAATCGGTTACCGTAATTCGAACACCCATAAAATCGTCGACCTGGGTTGTTGTTCGTCCATGCAGTCTTCAATACTGCTTCCTTGCCACACCAGCAACAAATAGGGATGTCGTTCCCCCTATCCCCTATAACCTCTCGTTTCAACCTTCTCATTCCTCTGTGATCTCAACCCAGCAAATACTACTCAAAAGTTTAATTCAGAACGCAAGCAAAGAAATTAGGGATTCATTTGAGTAAAGGGGATTTTTTATAACGGTTATATTTTGGGTTAAACGAGCAAATATTATGTCGTTTTGGTTTGGTATTTTAAAACGTGCATTTGCTTACGTGGCGGCCAAATAAGCAAAAAATGCCACATCAGTAACGGCATCCATAATATAACGGCTGGGTGATGATTGATACTCAATGTTAAAAGTTGAGTCATTAAATTGACTCAAATTAAAGATGGGTGAGTAAAATAGGAGAGAGGCAAAAGTTGAGTCATGATTTTTGTATTTTACCCTATATATTTTTTGATCAATAAAAAAAACATAATTTCTCTTGCAACTCGAAGAATTGCGTCAGCATAGTTGGGTGGTTCGCTTGCTGCACGTTTATCGTGATGGGAATAGGTTGGCTGACACCTTGGTTAAGCTGGTTCTATCGGATAATTTTACGGTTTGTTCTGTATTTATTATCATGTTTTTCTGATTAAGTTTACGAAATTTTTAACGAGACATATGATAATATTACTTTCTTTATAAAAAAACATAGTAATAGATTTAAAGTTTTGATGATTATTTAAATTATTTTTGTGTAACCACCAGTATTTAACATATTGGTTGATTAATTTAGATTGGATACTATAAAAGCTCATTATGAGCGCAATCCTCCCAACTTAATTTGTTTAATTTTATTTAAACATGTTTATGCGAGATTTGGAATTTAAAAACTCTTCTTAAAGTTTTGTTTAAAAATCCATTTTTAAAAAATATTTTTGTTTTGTTTTTTAAATGATTAAGAGTTAAATCGACAATAACTGTGAATCAATGACTAAAAAAATATTTTATTGTTTTAGAATTATCACATCAACCATTAAGGAAAAATAGATAAAATTTTTAACAGATGAATATTTTTACTCTTTTTGAAACGCATAAGATCATTTATCTACTTTGTTTTAAAAGAAAAATTAACATTGCCCCAAAACGTCCATGCGTTTATATATAGAACATTCTTTTTGTGGTGAAATTGGTTAAATATTATTGTTGGCAAAAAAGAATTCCGAATGTATTACACTCTTCAAATTATTTTTAAATTTATTGCAATATCTACAGTGAATTTAACGTCGGATTTAAAGAATTTCGACTTTGAACAGTATGAATTTTTTTTTATAAAAAAATTGAAGTCGATTTTCTTTTCTCCCGACTTTGAACAATGGATTTCAACATCCTATACCAGGTGGCAAATATACGTACAAAGGTGGGTGACACGAGTCCCACCAAATTTTGGTTTTTAAGTTAAAAAATAAATGAACAACGAATTCAGATTCTTTGCCCACCGTTTCACTTTTTACTGTAGCTTTTACTATATATCGAAAAATATAAAAACATGTACACTAATTTAAAAAAACAAAAATTACTTCGTAACCCCCTAGACATGCCTATGCATTACAACGGATTCTAGGAAGTCACATTATGGTTACAAGAGCGACCCACACTAAAATACACATAAAACATTTTTTTTCAAACACTTAATAAACTGTAAAATTAACTTTTGTTTTAAATACCATTTCAGGAAGTCATTTAAACACATGACAGAAATTGCAGAAAGTGTTTTACAGACACTATCATAATACAACACATGACATACATGCCCACTAACTACACAGTACCGTACTCCAAAAGAAACGCCAAAGAAACTCCGAACACTGTCGTCAAACATAACATCATGATATATTCTTTTAACCTGCGATGATAATAATAATGTGAGCTTGGAAAAGCTCAATAATACAGAACTACCAAAAGATGCTATAAGCTCATGCAAATATATGGTTGGCATAACATTTTCATGATGTTCCAAGTAGTAACAGTCTTCATTTCCTTTCTGCTATTTCAGGGTAACGTTATACTTGGGAAAACTGTACTCGTTCTTTATTCAATCATCGAGTAACAAACAGGAATTATACAAGCTGATAGATTATGAAGATGAAAACAAAGAGTTTAGTGTCTAGTGTGTTCCAATAAGTGAAGATCAAACATGCATAAATACATACCGGTCATATCATAAGAACACATAACAATTCAATGCAAATGTTCAAGTACATACAAGGGTTTACTAGTAATTACCCTCCAACCTTACACCAATATGCAGTCCCCCAGAATTGCATCCATAAGGACTTACCCTAGGCCCGATGGGCATAGGTGCCACCTAAGGGGCTGCCTTAGGTCCATAAGGATTTACCCATGTTAAAGCACCATAACCTAACCAAGGGGAGACCTTGAGTCCATAAGGATTTACCAGATGGATCATGGTTGTACCAACAGAGACTTCATAACATAACCCAACAGTATGCCCAGATAACAATCGGTATTCAGATTTCAAACATGAGTAACAAAATACATATGGAAGACATATTCCATTCAAGGCATTAGAAACAGAAGTTCATGCTCTTTAGACTCATATATAGACATACCATTAAGCAGACGATATCATCATTCATCATGCAAACGGAGTGTACCATCATAGGTTAAGCTAACAGATTATACTATAACTTACATCAGACAGACAGACAATATTATTATAGATCAAATAACCACATAGCACAATCATATACTATGTATACAAATCAAGCAGACTTATAACGAGTAGGCAGAAAATGTTATCATATGTCCAGTTCATCATTTTATCAAGCATATCATCGTTCATAATTAAGTTATTAGGTTTACTAACATGTAATAATCATATAACACATTCAACTGAATGTAGCACACTAGATAGAACAGTTTATTTCTTGAAGATACTCGATATTTACAGAAGGGGACACATTGAACTTTTGACAATTTTGACGAATTTCAAAAACGATATCTCTATTAAAAAGGGTTCGTACTAACAATTCAAACCAGATATGTAACCCCCTCGTCCCGGTCTGGCCGAATGACCGGTCCGAGTGAGCTACACGGGGAAAACCGAGTGAAAACTCCCTAAGGAACTCTCCCTCGGTTAGCAACCCTATATTTTTTTTTCATTTTAATCTTGTCTAGATGAAAATTTCATCCTAAGTGATCATACAGCGGAACGATATTTACAAAGCAGTCAAACGAACCCAAACTAACATTTAAAAGCCCATTTTTAGAGTTAAACTGCAGGCGGTATCGATACCCTTAGGGGGGTATCGATACCCCTTGACTAGGTCAACAGGGTTTGGTCAACCTGAGGAAATAGTATCGATACCTCCCTCAAGGGTATCGATACCCTCTCCAAAAGTTGACTTCCCACGGTCAAAGCTAAGACAACGGTATCGATACCCTCGAGGCCGGTATCGATACCGAAATCGACAGTGGCTCCAGTGGCCAAAAAGGTATCGATACTCTCCCTCGAGTATCGATACACGAGGCCTGAAACCAAAGGGGCAGTATCGATACCAGTCCAACGGTATCGATACCCCAGCTACGAAAAGGCAGGTTTGAGCTGATTTAAGGCACAATAAGGCCCTTAAATCCCTCTCAAGCCTCAACCAACACACAAACATCAATCCTAAGGCAAAATCAAACATATAAGCATGCTCTAACATGAAATCGATGGCACAATCCATCACAAGGTGATACACAAGTCATGCAATCAACTTAGCATCCAAACATAAGCAAGGCATACATACTTGGCATTCCAACAAAGGCAATTAGGCATACAAGTCATACATGGATCTCAAGGGTCTTAAAAGGCATAAGGTAAGCATATGAGGTTTGACCCTCTCTAACAAGGCAACCTAAACACCAATAGACATGCCAACACACGCAACATCCATCATAGCATATCATGCATTACAAACCATAATCAAACTAAGACATCAACATAAGGCATTAACAACATGTGGCCAACACAAAGGAGTCTAGATACAAGCTCCTAAAACACGTAGCATTTCCCATTGCTAGACTACTACATTATTTAATTATACCATACTTGAGCAAACTACCACACGCTTGGACGCCCTCATCTTGCTCCTTGCTAACTCCAAGCTAAAGATCTGCATTGTCGGAAAAGGAGAGCGTAAGCATAAAGCTTAGTGAGCGGAGCTCTAAAACATAACTACGACAATGCAAGGTTCAAAGCTTTCTTTTAAAATAAAGGTCAACACATACAAATCATCCTACAACCTAAACCTTCTACTAACATACAAGTTCAACCAAAGGTCATCAACATAAGCATTTGTCATGGCATTACACTTCATGGTATGCATAAAGGCATGATCCTAAATTAAAGCAAAACCATAGGAGGAAAGATATAGTGAGATACACATGAACAACACATGGTATGCACAAGCATAACCAAACACACACGGTGGGACTACACATCACCGTTTCGACTAGTAGTTTTCCAATGGGACTACACATCAAAGTACTCTTCTACTAGTCACTACCGGTAGGACTACACATCACCGGAGTCTTATACCACTTGCTACCGGCGGGACTACACATCACCGGAGCAACGACAACCATCACGTGAGGTTCGACACCAACCATACAACACAATATACACTCACTATCATGCAACATGTACGCACTATATCATGCACAACCAAACAAGTTGTAACAATTTCCACGGTTAGGCATCACTTACTACATTACAATCTTACCAATTACAAATGGTCTTACTCACCATTTTCGTGCACAACCTGCACCAACTTACACACATCTTACAAGACATTTCACATCCACATTATTACCATCATACATGAGCAACGATATATTAAATAGCAACAAGCTTCTTCCCAAAGTATTGGAATTTCATGTATATCAAAATATCATTTCAAGAGATGAAAAACAATGATAAAGGGAAAATTTAAAGAGACATTTCACATCACTTACTCTTTGAGTTTAAAATTGACTTTTCAAGCTCAAAACTAAACTTTTTCAAAACCAACTTTGAACCAAATATTACTTGAAAACATTTCCATATTCACATGCTCGAACCAAAAGATCGAAGCCATTTAAAAAATATTTTAACCACTCACCTCATTTCCTTAAGCAAAACAAGCTAAGCCGAATCAAGCCTCCTCACTTCCGGATCCGATCCCAAAGCTTTACCAACGCAATTCCTTGCTCCTAATCGCCTCAACACAAGTGAATTAACCTCGAATCAGTCCACAACACAACATAGCAAACCCGGAATACAATTCAAATATTAAACACTTGTTTTTCGAACCAAGAACAACCCCCAAAAAGCCATTCCCGAGCAGCCCCTTTGCACAGTCCAAAACTTGTGATTTCAACACATTTAACACTTCCAAATGCTTCCAAAACAATCCCCAACCAATGCCCTAACATCAACCCTCAATTTCCAACACCAACCACACCCAAAACTCAACTAAAAACCCTCCTAAAAACCTTCCAAAACCCAAATTCGGGAAACTTGACAAAACCCTTTAAAAATCATATATGTTGAACCATTTAACTTCTATACATCATTACTAACCATATTAAATCAAAACATTAAGCTTAACAACATAAAGTTTCCACTTTTAATCAAAATCTTTCAAAACTCTATTTTCCAAAACTTCCATGAAAATGAAAATAAGTGGTACTTTTAAAGAGAGGGAGTTGAGGGGAAGTCAAAAACGTAATTACCTTTCAAAACCGAGCCAAAATGAGGGAGGAAGGAGATGGAATAGTGAAAGGGGGAGGGAGCTCTTCAAACCCGTTGAAGAAGAAGATGATGAATAGTAAAGGGTGTTTTATTTGTATAAAGGGGGATTTAAATTAGAAAATGGGAAAATTACCAAAAGGCCATTAATGAGGTGGCTATTTCCCCCTTTTCTCTAAAACCATCCAAATTAAATTTTTCATTTCAATTTAGTCCAACAATAAAATGTTTGATTTTAAAACCCGAGGCCCAAAAGGTTATTCTAATTATAAAACCGAGCCCGAAATAATATTAAAATATTATTTTCACCCGACCCCTAAACCCGGGTGTTACAAGATATTCAGGAATTGATACATCAAAATCTTAGAGAGTTCAGATATATCATGAGTGATTCAGTCATTTAAGCCTACAAGGGTATTTTGGTCATTTTATCATACATGGGCGTTTTGGTAATTTATACCAACGAGGCATAAACAATCGCTGAAGAAATTCTATTTGCTCATCAGGTTTCCAACCAGGCATTCAGAGATTTCTATGTCAAGATCTTTCACGATGTCAAAAACATTCAGGACTATTTTGATTACTTTGGGGCATTTTGATCTTTTAACTATCATGGGCGATTTTTTAATTTAGCCCATTAATGATAAAATGACGATTTACAATATTTAATATTTCTAGAAGTTTTTCGAGCCTCCAAACCGTTCGAACTAATATATCCCAACCTTGCAGTACTAACCAACCCTTCTAATGCATCCAGCTGTATCGTACATTTGAACGATTGCTTTCATATTTCACCACAGAGTAGTCGAACTTATATTTTGTGCAGAAAACTTCTAACCTTATATTAATATCAGGAGTGATTGGCGTACGTGAGTCATGCTTCAACCCTTAGGGGTATTTCAGTCATTTCCATCTTTATTGGCATTTCTATAATGTTATCCGAGGCAATTTATTTGTTCTAGACAAGTGGGTATTTCGGTCATTTTGAAGCTCGGGATATCCATCATTCTTGTCAATTGAACCTTATATAGTATTTCAAACATTTAAGTACTTGTGGGTGTTTCAACCATTCACGTAATTTCGGTACCTCCAACCACTTCATTCAATTTCAGAACTCAAATGTTTACCCATCGTTCTAATTGATTTGCAAACCTCGATGTCTGAGGATACTTCAGCCTTTTTGGTCAATACATTCCTTCCGATTAATAACCATAACAGTATTTCCAATACTTTTAGTCGTTTCCCGTAAATCTATATTCAAAGATTCACTCCAAGTCAAGGAAACCTAACACCTTTCAATCTCGAAGGTTTAAATATTGTTACCATAACTTACAAGTAGTTCGATGTTTTTAGATGAATCATGTTGTTTTACCATATCTAGTGTAGATTTCTATATCGCTTCCAATTCTAAGGGTATTTTAGTTATTCTCTTACCTTAAGGGCATTTTCGTAATTTCGTATCCAAATATTTTTCACATTTAATCATTTGACACTAATAATCAGATTTAGAGATTAGTTGCCTTATTAAATTCTTATTGTACTCCAGATCCTTCTGATTTATTAATCTTCTCATTCGAGCATTACAATCTTATCTAGGTTATCATACACATTTTCATATCCAATTTGACTTGAGCAGAATTAACATTACTCATCATCGTTTTTATGCATGCATTAACAAATACCAACATGTTCATAAAGCATACAAGAGGTAGTAATTTATTACCTCGGCTTTGAGCTACCTCGATCGATCTATGATACTCCATTCGATCACTCTCTTGAACTCAGATTCGACGTCACTCGGTAAATTGGATACGTAGAAATGCGAATTGCATAAGAAATAGAACTTAAACGCGATAATCGAATTTATCCAAAAAGTCATACATTGCAAAACGGCTTACCGGGTTCGAATTTGAAAAAAAGGGTTGCGCCAATGGATCCAGAACGTCAAGAAACCTCCGGGTAGGGTCTTCCAAAAAAGTCAATTATGGTCAAAAAGTCAACGGCTCGGTCAAACGGTCAGACGGCTCAGTCAAACGGTCAGATGGCTCGGTCAACCGACTCGACGGCTCAGTCCAACGGCTCGACGGCTCGGTGTTCCCAAAACGAAGCCCACTCGCGGCCGGCGGCGCGTGAGGCACGTGCGGTGTTTGTGGGCGACTGTTGGCTGCCAAAATTTATAGGCTAATAGATTTTTACCTTTCGAACACGGTGGTGGCCTCAGATTTTCAAAATTCAAACACTAACCTTTCAAGTTTTTCGACGATACACATACACCCCCTCCAACGGTGACTCCGATGATGATGTCATTGGTACCGATGAACTCGTCTCGACAAGATGAACGCAATGGTGGTGGAGGTGTCGAAAATGGATGGTCGAATCTCGGTAGATCTTTGATTGAATCTCCACCCATTTCTTTCTTTCTCACATTCCTTTTGCTTTCCCCCAATTAAAAAACCCCCACCCCTTTCTGCCAACACGTTAACTTGGCAAATTTAATGTCCTTCAAAGAGAAAAGGTCAAATCACACTCTTAGCCATTTAATTTTTGGGGAGTTCACACTTTTGTCTCCAAACTTTATTCCGTTTTCAAATTGGTCATCAATTCCTTATAAATCAAGCTCCCCAAACCTGAATTCATTCAATTAAAACCCAACAATTATTATTTTAGAAAGAAAAAAAGATTAAATCTCCCAAAAATTCTTAAAATTTTACTAGCCCAATTTGTGATTGTTACATTTCTCCCCTCCTAAATGAAAATTTTGTCCTCGAAATTTAGCATAGGCGGGGAATTGTAACACAACTATTTCATATATTCTTGCACCGCAACTTATCTATTAGAGTATCATTGTTTCTCGGATTTCTCAAACGGTCACATATCAATCTAGTAGTGTCCTCAAATACTCGGACTATCTTTAGACTCAAAGTCATCCCATCATACATCTCGGACCAACTAATCAGAATACAGTACTGAATCTATATCGAACTTCATACGGTGTCAAGCAAACACTTGTCTCATAATTTTTGTTATACACGATCTTAGTCAGGGATAAGTAACCTTCCCAACTGCCATAGAAGTCAATCATACGACCTTGAAGTACATCCTTCAGAATATAAATTATTCTACTAGGTTAACTATCAATTTACGGATGAGAAACTATACTTGAAATCCAACAAGTACTCAAGGCCTTCAACAAAACCTCCTAGAGTCATGGTATAACATCGAATTTTAGTTAGGAATGATACATAACGATACACCATGCCACATTTTCAGAGACAAATTCTTTCTTTAAGCAGATTGAACATAAACAAGGTTTTAAACGGATATCACTTACCTTCAATAAAATTTTTAGACAATTGCTTCCTACGTGTACAATAGAGTCACAACAGAATTTACAGTTTCGTCGCATTCACAAACATTTTTTTAATTTCATACTACTTTTATCAAAATTTTATTAAGATATTTTCAAACATAAACATTATCATCGAATAGTCTTACATGCAATCCTATATAGGTCATCTCACATAATCAAAACTTTATCCTCAACATGAATCATATCTTCAATTTCAAATGCATAATTCATCTCAGATCCTTTATCCATATTCTAATCCATCAATTTAATTCAAAACACAGACGAACAATATAGACATTTCTTGCTAATACATATCGATCTATGAAAGACAGAATGCTTGTGTTCACTTAATTCAGAAAAAGAGATTCAACATCGAAGTTTCGGCTCGGAGAAGTATGGTTATGCTAGGGGCATGCACAAATCAGACACCTTATGACTGACGATCGGCCGATCTACACAGAATGACGCAACTATAAGCTCTGATACCACTAAATGTAACCCCCTAGACTCGCCTATACGTTACAATAGATCCTAGGAAGTCACATTAGGGTCACAAGAGCGACCCACAGTAAAATACACATAAAAACATATTTTTTGCTCAAACACTTAATAAACTATAAAATAAACTTCTGTTTAAAATACCATTTCAAGAAGTCATTTAAACACATAACAAAAATTGCAGAAAGTGTTTTACAGACACTAACATAAAACAAAACATGACATACATGCCCACTAACTACACAGTATCGTACTCCAAAAGCAACGCTAAAGGAACTCCGAACACTATCGTCAAACATAACATCATGATATATTCTTTTAACCCGCGATGGTAATAACAACGTGAGCTTGGAAAAGCTCAGTAATACATAACTACCAAAAGATGCTATTAGCTCATGCAGATATATGGTAGGCATAACATTTTCATGATGTTCCAAGTAGTAACAGTCTTCATTTCCTTTCCGCTATTTCAGAGTAACGTTATACTTGGGAAAACGATACTTGTTCTTTATTCAATCATCGAGTAACAAACAGGAATTATACAAGCTGATAGATTACGAAGATGAAAACAAAGGGTTTAGTGTCTAGTGTGTTCCAATAAGTGCAGATCAAATAGGCTTAAATACATACCAGTCATATCATAAGAACACATAACAATTCAATGATAATGCTTATCGTACATTTGAACGATTGCTTTCATATTTCACCACAGAGTAGTCGAACTTATATTTTGTGCGGAAAACTTACAACCTTATATTAGTATCAGGAGTGATTGACGTACGTGAGTCATGCTTCAACCCTTAGGGGCATTTCAGTCATTTCCAACTTTATTAGATTTTCTATAATGTTATCCGAGGCAATTTATTTATTCTAGACAAGGGGGTATTTTAGTCATTTTGAAGCTTGGGATATCCATCATTATTGTCAATTGAACCATATATAGTATTTCAAACATTTAAGTACTCGTGGGTGTTTCAGCCATTCACGTAATTTCGGTACCTCCAATCATTTCATTCAATTTCAGAACTCAAATGTTTACCCATCGTTCTAATTGATTTGGAAACCTCGGTGTCTGAGGATACTTCATCCTTTTTGGTCATTACATTCCTTCCGATTAATTTAACCATAACAATATTTCCAATACTTATAGTCGTTTCCCGTAAATCTATATTCAGAGATTCATTCCAAGTCAAGGAAACCTAACACCTTTCAAACTCGAAGGTTTAAATCTTGTTACCATAACTTTCCAAGTAGTTCGAGGTTTTTTGATGAATCAAGTTTTTTTTACCATATATAGTGTAGATTTCTATATCGCTTCCAATTCTAAGGGTATTTTAGTCATTCTCTTACCTTAAGGGCATTTTTGTAATTTCATATCCAAATATTTTTCACATTTAATCATTTGAAACTAATAATCAGATTTGGAGATTAGATGCCTTATTAAATTCTTATTCTACTCCAGATCCTTCTAATTTATTAATCTTCTCATTCGAGCATTACAATCTTCTCAATTTTGGTCAAATAGTTAACGGTCAACGGCTCGGTCAGACGGCTCAGTCAAATGGCTCGATCAAATAGTCAGACAGCTCGATCAAACGGCTTGGCGGATCAGTCAAATGGCTCGACGACTCGGTCAAACGGCTTAGTCAAACGGTCAGACAGCTCGGTTAAACAGCTTGGCGGCTCGGTCAAACAGTTCAACGGCTTGGTCAACCGGCTCAGTCAAATGACTCGACGGCTCGGTCAAACGGCTTGGTCAAACGATCAAACGACTCAGTCAAGCGGCTCGACGGCTCGGCTCAAACGGCTCCAAGTGCCCAGAACGAAGCCCACTTGCAGCCGACGGCGCGTACGGTGGTTGTGGGCGGTCGTTGGCTGCCAAAATTTATAGTTTGATAGTTTTTTACATTCTGAACACGATGGTGGCCTCGGATTTTTAAAATTCAAACTCAAAATTCAAATATTGACCTTTCAAGTTTTCCGACGATACACATACACCTATTCCAACGGTGACTCCGATGATGATGTCGTTGGTACCGGTGAACTCGTCTCGACAAGATGAACGTAATGGTGGTGGAGGTGTCGAAAATGAACGGTCGGATCTCAATAGATCTGAGATTGAATCTCCACCCATTTTTTTCTTTCTCAGAGTCCTTTTTCTTTCCCCCAATTTAAAACCCCCCACCCCTTTCTGCCAACACGTTAACTTGGCAGATTTAATGTCCTTCAAAGAAAAAAAGGTCAAATCATATTCTTAGCCATTTAATTTTTGGGGAGTTCACACTTTTGTCTCCAAACTTTACTCCATTTTCAAATTGGTCATCAATTCCTTATAAATCAAGCTTCTTAAACCTGAATTCATTCAATTAAGACTCAAAACTTATTATTTTAGAAAGAAAAAAAAAGATTAAATCTCCCAAAAATTCTTAAAATTTTACTAGCCCCATTTGTGATTGTTACATACTTTCAACCCTAACTGCTGTCCCCTGCCAAAATTCCTTAAACCCTAACTGCTCTCTACTTTGATCAATCTCTTTGATCGGTGGTCGGCAATTAATTTTAATATTGGTTGTCGACCACCAGATCTATTAGTTTTCTTGTTTTTATTTTAATAAGAATCTATTTCTCTGTCCTCGTGACACGTTTTTTCCTATGTCCTTGTGACATGTCTTTGTTTTTGTTTTGTGGTTTGGTTCATCTGTCTATGTGGCATGTTTCAACATACCCTAGCGATCGATTTTTTTTTTTTGCACAGAGATTCAATTGGTGCTATTTTTTTATTTATGTTTTTGTCGATGGTCATTTAGAAAGTTATATCCCCACTCGGTTGATGATTGTTTGCCGATGAAATCAATCCTGGATAGGTTACTTTTTGCTTGACAATTTGGATTGCACACCGCTCCTTCTTTCTTTATTCTTTATGCGTCTCGTTTGGACAGAGACAAGGAGATTCAAGAGGCTGCTAAATTTTGTTGGTATGCTTATCTCTATAGAAGTTTTATTTTTCTTTGTTTTTAGGTTGCAAGGATTTTTTGGGTTGTTTAATCCAAATATTCTTCTTCTTAAATGCATTGTAATTGTATTTTTTCTATAAATTTAATAAAAATTTAGTGATTTTTATAAAAAAAACAAAAAAAAACAAAAACTCAAGTATAATATCTCACCAATTTCACCTTCTTTTTGTTTTACGTTTATTGACATTTTCAGCTAAAGGATCCTTACATAGATAGTATACAAATAATATACATCCCAATCATTTAAGTTAATATTAGTCGATATCTTTTATGTCTGTTTTAATGTTTTTGTTAAGAGATTATGGTTGTCTTCCCAAGAGCAATACATAGAGAAGACTAGTTGGGATACTAAAATATTAAAAAATTAGAAGAAGAAAAAGGTTAAGATACTAAAATATATAGAACATAGAGAAGACTAGTTGGTTATCCCTCTCGGTTGATCCCCCTTCCGGGTACTACAGTCTGGTATTTGAGGTTGGCAACTAATTAGAAGTGTAACACCCGAGTTCGGGGGTCAGGTGAAAATAATAATTAAATAATGGTTTAGGCCTCGGGTTTTAAGATAAATAAAATTAAGTTGGACCATTTTCAAAACGAGCCCATTTAGCCATGAATATCTCCAATTGTGATTTCTTATTTTCATTAAGGGTATTTTGGTCTTTAGCCTTTTTCAATTTTAAACAAACACTAAAATATGCTTTTGGCTCATCTTCTTCTCTCCTCACCCTTTTCTTCCAACGTCAAACCCCCCATCCTTAGGTTACTATTCCATTCCATAGCTCACTCATCCTTGAAGATTTTTCAAAGGTAAGCTTGTTTTTGACTTACTCTCATCTTCCTCTCTTTGGAAGTACCACTATTTTTCACTTTACCCATGTTTTTAGAATATGAGTTTTTGGAAGTTTTGATTTAAAAATGGTGCCTTTAATGTTCTTGGCTAAATATTTTAATTGATTTATGTTAGATATGTTGTTTAGGAAACATAGGGTTCAACTTGTATGATTTTTAAAGGGTTTTGCTAAATTTCCCGGATTTAGGTTTTTGGGAGGTTTTGAGTTGAGATATGGGGGTGTTTATGTGGAAATAAGAGGGCTGATGGATAGGCTATGTGTAAGGGCTGTTTTGGAGGCTTTAGGGAGTAATTTAAGGGTTGGAATCATTGGTTTTAGGGTGCACTTAGGGGCTGCTCGAGAATATGAATTTTGGTTTTGTTTTCAATGGAAAATTTGATGTCTTGTGCTTGGTATGTAATTCGGGTTGACTATTTCGAAATGTGGACTGATTTGGGATTGTTTACTTTGTGTTGGAATGTTTAGAAGCGAGAAATTTAGTTGGTGAAGCTTTAGGGACAAATCCGGGGATTTCGGAGTCTTGAGCTTGGTCTTCGGTCTTCACTTGGGTAACAACGGTGAGTAGATTGGTTAATCTTTGGATTGTGCACATTTTGGGATCTTTGGGGTTTGGGTGGGGCCTTGAGGGTTCACCTAAACCCGAGTGTAAGCCTCTCTACTCCTATGTTGTTGTGATAGGTTGAATGGTTATATGTTGTGATTATCATGTACATTTTAAGTTGTTAATGTGTAGTCGAGTTGAAGTCGTGCCTCACGTGATGGTAATCTAAACTACGATGATGTGTAGTCCCACCGGTAGTGACTAGTAGGAAAGTACTTTGATGTGTAGTCCCATTGAAATCTACTAGTCGAAACGGTGATGTGTAGTCCCACCGTGTGTGTTGTGCTTGCGCAAACCATGTGTTGTTGTTGAGATAGTCACTTCGTGCATCCATTGCTTTTCTTGCATATAAAATGTGTTTTGGAAAAACTACATGTTGTGGATTTGTAGAGCTTTTCTCACTAAGCTAGTAGCTTACGCTCTCCTTTGTTTCCAATATGCAGATCGTTAGAGTTTAGGAGGCAAGCAGGCAAGGGAAGAGCTTTGGAGTTCTCGAGCTAGCACACGTATGATTTGTGTTTTGTAATAATGCCTAAACAATGGGGTATAGAGTTGTAGGAATTGGTGTCAAACTCCTTAGGTTTTATGTTATTTTAAGCATGTTAAAATTATGGATGTATATGCTTTTGTTTCATGGATTAAGGGCCATGCTTGACTTGTTGCTTAATTGTATGTGCCTAGGAATGCTCCATGTTAGGTTGTCTCGTGGTTGATGTCTATGATTCGACTTGGGTTGTAAACATGATACGTCTTGCCAAATGCTTGTGTGTGGTAGTATGCTTGGTGGATGTTTAAGTTGCATTTTGATCAGCATGTAAACCTTTGAGATGGATTGTGCCTTTTGGGCTTTTAACGTCTACGAGCATGCATTATATGAAATGTTGCCATTGTGTGAATGCCATGAGTAAATGATTCAATCTATGCCCCGTGTGTGTTTGAGCATGTTTGACATAGGATATATGCCTCTAGTTCTTGTATGATTGTGTCGAGTGTCTTTAGAGGTCGTTTGGGGCCTTTAGACTTGATGAAAAACGCCTAAGTCTGGTTTTCAAAGGTTGCAGACAGCCCACATTTCGAAATGAGCTAGGCCGTTTCGGAACGGGTAAGGCTTCAGGGACCCCGTATCGGAACGCGTTCCGATACGGTTTGGCCTGTGAATCTCCCGTTTCGGAACGGGTATCGAAACGTTTTGGCTACTGGAATTCTGAGAAAATGACGAGATGAAAGCGTTTCGAAACGGGTCTAGAGGCTTCGAAACGGTCAAAATCTCGTGGACCACGAGAAGTTGACCGTTGAGGGCGTTTCGGAACGGTTGACCTCCGTTCCGATACGGCCCCTCTTATGGGCTTTGGGGTAGTTGACCTGGTCAGGGCGTTTCGATACGCCTCAAGGGTGTTTCGAAACGGCATGTTTAATGGATTAAAATTGGCGTTTAAATGCTATTTTGGGTTCGAATGTTTGTCTTTCGCTTTTCTTTCCGTTGTTATGATCACATAGGACTTGATTGAGCCTTTAGAAAAGATAAGTTAAAAGAAAAAAAATAGGGTTGCTAACCGAAAGGGAGCCTTAGCGGGTTTCACTTCGATTTTCCCCGTGTGGCCTACTCAGACCGGTCATCCGGCCAGACCGGGACGAGGGGTTACAAGAAGCCGGAGCATGGTCTTGCGTCTCATTCCTCATCAGTGCAATTCAGAAGCCGATGGTCTGGAAAAGTTGGGAATTGGATAGCCCTTATAGATTACATTGGTCTAGTTCTTTCCTTTTTTTGCGGTATTTTGTTGTCAACTTTGTGGCTAGTTTTTTGGGTTTCTGTCTGGTCTTTGGTTATGTACCTAGCTGCTAGGTTGCACTGATACGGATACGGGGACTGATACGGGGACGGGAACGGGGACGGATACGGCAATTTTTAAAATTACAAGGTACGGGGACGGCAAGGGTACGACATATAAAAAATTAAAATTATATATAGATGTAAAAAATCATAAATAAATTCAATACTTCTTAAAAAATTAGAAAATAAAATCAATGAGTAAAGTATCAAATCTCAAGACTAAAACAATAAATTAAGTCCAAAACAATATTAAACAACACAAATTAAATATTATTAATATCTTCCGAAATCAACTCGCTTAAGTGATAATTTCAAAAAGAATTGTCTACAACTTACTTTGCTTATATGGTTGAGCTATAAAATTAATTTAAATCAAAATTAGTATTGAAATTAAATTTCTAAATCTAAATTAGAAGCTTAAGTCATACAATTTATAATATAATTGTTTTATATGTGGAAATTATCTCATGTACTAACGGTGAGAACGAAAAGTTTCCACCAATGGCTCTTAGTTTTAAGGTTTAGTGGTTTAAAATTTAGAGTTTATGATTAGAATTTTTGGTTTAGTGCTAGAATTTAGAGTTTAGAGTTTAATGTTTAATTTTTAAAGAATATGGTTAGTCATTTATGTTTTAACCTACAAGCCTTAAATTTTAACTCTAGACTCTAAATTCTAACAACACCCCATAAATTTAAAACTTATACAGTTAAATCACTAACCATTAAACCTTAAATGAAGTTCATAAACTCTAAAATTAAATAGCTTGTGAATTTTTTTTGTTTCCATCACCTATGTTTAAAATAATAATAATAATAATAATAATAATACAAAATCCTTATAAAAAATTAAAGTAAAAACAATACCCTAATTATTTTAATAAATAGCTGGAAATTAATTAAAACAAAAAAGAGTAAGTAGTCATTAAAGTTTTTTTGGGCCCCACAAAAACTAATAAATGAGAAATAAATTAAAATAAGTGAATATCACGTGTTTTCTTCTTCTTCTTCAACTACGCAATTCTTCTTCTTCTTCTGCAACTCAAACTGTGTAGCTTTTCTTTTCCAATTTTTTTTTCTTCAAGCTAAATATATTCAGGTACGTCCCTGGGTACGTCCCAACTAGCGTTGACCGTACCCGATTTATATTTGACCGTACCCGGAAAAGTTGGGACGTCCCTGAGACGTCCCCCAGCCGTCCCCGCATCGTCCCCGTCCCGGAGACGTATTGGGGACGCGGGACGGCCTTAAGGTGGCGTACCCGTGCTTCATAGCCTAGCTGCTGGGTAGTTTTATGGATTATGTTTGAACCTTCAACATTGTTACAATACAATCTTTTTTTTCCATGTAAGTTTAGGGAATTTTTTAATGAGATTCGTATCAATATTTTTTTCTTTGTATGATTCTATTCTTTTAACCATATATCTACTTTTTCAAAAAAAAGAAGAAGATAAAATTGTGTTATGTGCCCTTAAAAAGTATGTCATTTTTGGGCCATCTAAATTTAGGATAAAAATCTTCTGCTCCTTTTCGGTGCTTCTACTTATGCCCCAATACTAAAAAAGCACAAAAAATTAAATTCCAAGCCCTAACTCTAAATTCTAAATCCTAAACCTACACCATATACCCTAAAAAATACACCCTACCCTAAATTCCCTAAACCCTAACCATAACCCATAACCTAAAACTCTAAACCCTAAACCTAATTTTGAGTGTGAGGGCATAAGTAGGGGCACCGAAAAGGGGTAGAGAATTTCCATCCCTAAATTTATATATTTTAAAATGGCTTCTCTAACAAATAATCTTGAGTTTCGTCACTGGTTCTTCTTATAAATATCATTTTTAATCGAGACGAAATCATTTAGTGATTTGAAGGGGTTGTTGTACGTCCCAAAATATTTTGGTTTAACAATATTTTATGTCATTTTAAGTTTAAATCTTAATTAAATAAAATTTTTGTTCCTCTTATTTTTTTTAAATTTAAAAGTTTAATAGACTTTTAGTTCTCTTAAAATGTAATCCTAACTTTATCCATATTTTTAAGATTTGAATCTAAATATTTTCACTTATAAATGTAATGTGCCTTACTAAGATTGCCTTCGACAGGGATGAAGTTGTTGCAAGCTTAGGGGGTTGTTTGTGGCTTCTTCTAAAAAATTATATTTAAAAATACAATGATTTTTTTTTCATTAAAACCTTTAATTTTTAATTTATTTAAACTTTATCCCCTCATTTTACAATTATTTATACTTTGCCCCTTTATCTTTCCTAAATTTGTCCATGGGTTCTGACACCTTCCTTTATTGACACTTGACGGTTGTGATACACGAATGCAGTAAAACGTGGAATTCACGTGCATACCCTTCCTATTTAGGGCGCTTTGTTCGACGGGTCCCAGAAATAGGACCATTTTGGAGGACCATATTGCTTATTTCACTTAAATCATCAAAAGTGAAATAAAACTGCCTACCAACATTTTGTTAGTTCTTTGGTAAAAAAAAATGTTAGTTCTCGTGTGTGCAATAAACCAATTGTTTAGTCCAAGAATTTTAAAGCAACAGCCCCAAACTTATGTACTCTTTTGGTTTTAGGTCCGGTAATAGTGTATCAAGGCTTTGATGGGAATTTTATGATGAAAAAACTACTCAATCTTAGTTAAGATAGTAAGAGTTTATTTTATCTTAATCACTAGTAGAGAGTTCGATCCTCATTTTGGGTATAGAACATTTTTAAAATTTGTGACCAGTGTCTATTTCCTATACGAGTTCATATAAGACAAAAGACTAATCATTGAGCTCGCTCATTGTTTAGAAAACAAAAACAAAAGGCATAAGTAAAATAATTCTCCTAATATTTGACTGAATAATCACTTTAGCTCATATTCTCTTTTTTAAGTAATTTAACCATTAACGTTTTATTTTGGGTCAAAATGACCCATATATGAATAAAATTATTAGTCAACTAACAATAAATGACTTGACATAATGACAAGTCATCAGGAAAAATAATTTTATATTTTATATATTTTTATATAATTATTTTTGATTGATGTAACATTCTTTCAAGTCAACACATTTTCTATATGATATTGTCATGTCACTGTGCATTGTCATGTAGGTTTGTCACGTCATTTCAAGCCTTTTACCGTTAGTTGACTAATAGTTTTCATCTGCAGAGAGACCATTTTGATCCAAAATGAAACGTTGAGAGTTAAATTACTTTAAAAAATAGGGACTAAAGTGAATATTCAATTAAACGTTAAAGGAAAATTTTGGCATTATGCCAAAAACAAAAACTAAGTCGATCTTTGCTGATATTCTTAGTGGGATTCCTAATACTAGATGGCACTAAGATGAGTTATGTCTTGCATTGTAATGAAACCTTCCTTCTCTTTCATCTATTCTTGAGGATAAATACTAAGATAAGTTCTGTGAACAAAAAAAGGGGAGAAAACGTTGTGTTTTCATGTGGTCTCAGACCTTTGCTTTGATTGCAATGAAAGCAATAATCTTTTGCTTGTGATCTTCATCAATTCCCATGGACATGAATGGGACTCACAAAAACAACTTGACAACTCAATTTTAGTGTATTTTCTCATTATAGAGAAAATTGACCAGAGGAAGCAATCGATTGTTCGTTTTTGAATTGAGTTTTTAAAAATTACATGTATTTTTATTTATTTATTTAAATAAAAAATAATTTAAATGAACTTAAAAAATTCAAGAATTTAAGAATAAAATTAAAAAACCAAAACATTTTAAATAAATTCAAAAGGATTTAAAAAATCATGAAATCTAAAAAAAATAAAAAATAAAAATAGGGCTGCAAATGAACCGAATGTTCAGCTAACCATTCTGCCGGAATTTCGTTTATGTTTGTTTATTTATTGAATGGACGAACATGAACAATATTTTCTGTTTGTTTAATTAAATGAACGACCCCGAACAAATGGCTCGTTTGTTCATTTACATTCATAAGCGTTTGGTAATTGGTTCGTTTAAATTTATTCACGTGTGTATTACCCACCTAGCATCTCATTATCCTTTTATTTCACTATAGATTAAAAAACCCTAAATTAATTTTGCTCTGCCTTCCAAGTTCCACCCACCCAAACACGAGCAAATTACTTTTCCATGTAGCTTATTGATAATTTGTACGTGTTTTTATCGTATTCGAACAAATGAACTCTGAAGTTGTAGCTTATATTAATTAATTTTATGTGGTTACTGTTGTAGTTTATGTTCGTTTATTATTTTAACAAACGAACACGGACAAGCTACATTCCTTAACTAACGAACACGAACAAAAAAAAATTATATTTGTTTAGTTGTTCGTGTTTGTTCATTTGTTTAGTTAAAGTTAAACGAACAAACATGAACATGTCTTCGTTTGTGTTCGTCCAATTTGTTCGGTTCGTTTAATGGCCTAAATATAAATTCAAAAAATTCAAAAGATATAGAAAAACACAAACCAAATTACAAATTTGAAAAGGCATAAAGTTAAAAAAACCCAAACGTTTAACTGAATAGTCACTTTGGTCCTTATTCTTTTTTTAGAGCATTTCAACTCTTAACGTTTTATTTTAGGTCAAAATGACCCATCTACAGATGAAAATTGTTAGTCAACTAACGGTAAATGGCTTGAAATGACGTGACAAACCTATATGTCATTGCACGTTGACATTGCAGTATGATATAGACAAATGTGTTGACTTGAAAAAATGGTACATCAGTCAAAAAATGATTTTATAGAATTATATAAAATATAAAAATAATTTTTTCTACTGACTTATCATTATGTCAAGTCATTTCAAATTGTTTATCGTCAGTTCTCTAATAATTTTTATCCGTAGAGGGGCTATTTTGACCCAAATTAAAACGTTGAGGGTTGAATTGCTCCAACAAAAAATAGGGCCAAAGTGACTATTCAGTCAAACGTTGAGAGTATTTTTTAACTTTATGCCAATTGAAAATATGCTAAAGTTTCGAAAATTATAAAAAAACGCATATATAAATTCTATAAATTTTGTATTAGCTTTTAAAATAAATTTTGTATTAGCTTTTAATATATATATATATATATATATATATATATATATATATATTGTAAAAGAATTCTTAAAACTTTATGAAATATTAAAAATTGATATCACTAAATTTTAAGTTTGATATCGATTATATCAGTGAACAAAAAAAATTAATATAATTTTAACACTGAACTTTAGTTTATGCTCCAATTATGCCATTGGACCATTAAAATCGATGATGAGGGGATCTTAGCAGTCCACGTGTGATGATGTAGAGAAATTTTAACGGTTCAATGATATAATTGAAGTCTAAACTAAAGTTTAGTCTTAAAATAATATCGATTTTTAGTTTAGTACGGTAAACAATACTAACCTTAAAAGTTTAGTAATATCTAGTAGTTTACCCTATTTTATAGTATCCATTGACCATTTTTATAGCAGTTGAATTGATTTAGTGTATTTTTGGATGGAATTCAAAATGTAGAACTTAAAAGAATTGAGAAGGAAATTTTGGATGAAATGGCAGCTAGCTGATTCAGCAACCAGTTCTACCCCCAAAGAATTAAAAACTTTTGACGTTGGAATATATCAGAAATCACACGACTATAATTCCTCTCTGCTTCATGTTTTGGTTCCTATGGACTTGATCTGTTTTTCGTTAGAAATAAGTAACTAACTGACCTCATTATTCACCACTACAACGTCTGTATCCGTAATGCTGCTGTCCACCTTTGGCGGACCCGAGTGCCGCCTTGCTCTGGCCGGCAAAGGCGGATAGGAAAGCCGTTTCTTAGCAGATGAAATCTTGTGGTCTTAGCTGTTGCAGACTTAGTTGGTACCATGAGTTCGCAAGGCTCTTGTATTCATGCAGTGAGGAGCCTGTGATGTTGTGTCTCCGGTTTCTGTTGGACTGCATACTGACTAGGCTTCTCGTGTCATCATCCGACCCGACCACGCCACTCCTAGGGCTAGCTGACTTCAGTTTTCAGGCCGGTATGGATGCTGACTTAGGAGGCTCGAAGTTCGGCTAGGCTTTTGGATGGCCTTTGGGGATTGGTTATCCAAATTGAGTTGGTAACGAGCATAAGCCTTGCTGATTTCTCCTCCGAAGTTGCTTCGTGCACTTTTTGTGGATGACTGGTCATTTATCTGTTCTTTTCCTCTCCTGCCACCATGACCCTCCCATGGCCGGGATGCCATCCATCGTTCCATCCCCACGAGAGATTGTTTGGATCCATGAACAACTGATTCATAGATCTCGAAGCATTATATATATAACTTTTGTTTTACTTTCAGATGCTTGAATGCCAAGGTATTAGTTTCCCGGAGAAACTCCCACCATAAAAAGGACTCTGTTTGAGCAATATGAAGTACATATACATTAGAAGAAAGAAACAGTTTTTCAAATTTGAAAACGGATGTTCGAACATTTTATGAAGTGATTTACTTATGATTCGTTCACGTCTTGCCAATGTCGTTAAATCTCCTATACTCACACTTGCACATATAAACACACATATGAAATATTTGATGTCCATGTAATTCCTACAGCACATAATACCTTATGAGTAAATGAGTATGCCATAGCCCTTTCTCTTCTCACGACAGCCTCGTGTTTGCTCAACAAGCTTGCCTCAATTTGTTCCTTTGATTTCACACTGTCATCCCAGTCTTCACCCATCTGTTTAAAACATCGAAACCTATGATCAGAATGAGAGATCCAGCTAATCGAAAATAGACATGATACCATCTATATTTAGAGTGATAGAAATCACATCAGAACCCTCTGTATAGTGCATATAATAGCATCATATGTTCATCTTTCGAATCAGTGTCAGATGCCAGCCAGAGTTCCCCCAAACACTTCAGTAGGTCATGAGGGACCACCCCGCATTACCCCAGTGAAGTGATCGAGGGAACTCCAGAGGACAGCCGACTCTCTGTGTCTTCTCTGTGGTTAGATGCTTAGGCAATAGAAGGGAAACCTATCTATTTATAAGTGAAGGCTCTATATGTGCAGGTGGCCCTACCCTAGTGGAAATCGGACTGGCATTCGATATGAAGTAAAATCCACATATGGCAAGTTACCGAAACTGAATCTAGTCAGAACTATGGCGTTTGGGGGGATTAGAGATGATGAGGTAGAGAATATTCTTGATCTATCCTTTCATACTATTAACATTTAACAACAAATGACATTAGCAAACATTGATAGTTATCCATGTATTTCAAGATTCATTAGTAAAGTGCTTTACCTCTGTGGAAACATGGTATGAGAAGACTAGCAAGTGAACATAGACGTAACTAGGGGAAAATGGAGAGGTAAAGAATCCATGTGGTGTCAGTACGATCTTCTTTTTCATCCGTCTTTTTACCGGCTCGAATCCGAACAAGAATCTGAAGTATTGCAGATGCTAAAAGAGATTTCACTTGAAAAAAGGTTGCCAAGCATGGGAAATGGTGTGTTATACTTGAAAGAAATGTTCCCTTTATACTTGTGTAAGGTAAAAAGAAAAAGGTTAGAAAGGTACAGGCCCTTTTCTTTTCCCTCAAATATTGGCCAGGTTCATTCCCAGCAACATGAAATCTATGAATTTCAAAAACTTGTCAATACCTACACTCAATGAAATATTGCCTATTTATACAGCCAACCCTTGGTGCATAAGTATACCGAGAAACCGTAGAATGCAAAAGGGAATGTCAGCAGTTCCCTGGAGTTTCCCTGACCACTTCACTGGGGCTATTTTGAGAGGAAATTTTGTGGCACTGAAGTGTTTGGGGGAACTCTAGGAGATAGTTGACAGTTGACACTGGTTAGAAGCAGACACTGCTGGAGTCTTATTTATATAATGTCTAGGCAAGCTTTCCCGGAACCGTGTGAAGTTCTTTAACCATTGTTTTATGCATTCGGATGCTGTTTGATGAAACCATGTAATTTGACATCGGGACCTCCACTGTCCCACTTTCAATGTAGCCAGCCAAGTAAAGCCTCCAGTGTCCCACTTTCAATGCAGCCAGCCAAGTAAAGCCTCCAGTGTCCCTCTTTCAATGCAGCAAGCCAAGTAAAGCCTTGAGTTTGTGCTCTATGGAATTTTTGTGCAATATCCAAATATTAAAATCAAGTCGGTGATGGTTTTTGTAACGATACGACATGAGTGATTACCCGGTGTACAAGAAGAAGAGGGTTCAAAATGAGTTTACGCAAAAAGGAAAAAAAAATTAATACACAAGCTTGCTAGATTTAAAATTTTAGGGTTTAGGTTGTATGGTTTATAATTTAGGATTTAGAGTGAGGGTTTAGAGTTTAGATTTTAGTATTTTAGATTTAGTAATTTAGAGTTTAGATTTTAAGAAAGGGTGTGTAAATTGTAATATTTTCTTACACAACTTGTGTATCAAGCAAAATAGAAAAGCACTTCAAAAATATAAAAATGTCGGTGTATTTCATTGGTTGAGTTAAACTCGTTTTTATCTAAACAAAATCAGCTTGTTACACACATAGCAAGTCAACAAACATTTATCTTTTTAATTGAATGCCTTGTTTTAATAAATTGCATAAAACCCTTAAATTTTTGTATCGCCTCTGATTATGGCTATATATATATATATAATTATTTGATACACTACCGGTGGAAACATTTAGTTTTTATAAGCCCCTTAGTTTTAGGGTTTAGAGAATCAGTTTAGGGTGTAGGGTTTATGTTTACTACTTTAAAATTTAGGGTTTATAGGTTAAAACCTAAATCCTCGACCTATTTCCTTAAATCCTAAACATTAACCTCTAAACCCTAACCTCTAGATCCTAACCATTACTCATAAATTTTAAACCCTACACCTAAACACTTACACCCTAAATTGAGTCCCTAACCCCTAAAACTAAGACACTTGTAGAAACTAAAAGTTTCCACTGCCAGTTTGTTGGATATGTATGGATGGGATCTAGTTACACTATGTAAAACTCAACTAGTTTTACACTAATCCATGACTATTGGATGAGTGAAATGGATGGATGAGATTAGAAGTAGGATATGTGAAGATTATCACTTGGGGAAAAAGTATGGAGTTAATCTCATCCATCCATTTCACCCATCTAATGGCCATGAATTAGTGTAAAATTAGTTGAGCTATAGGGTTTATAGATTATCACTTGGGGAAAAAGTAAGGAGTTTACACACGCCTTTCAATTTTAGGCTCTATAGATTTAGGTTGTGGTTTAGGGTTTAGAGGTTTAGGTTGTGGGGTGTAGAATTTAAGGTTTATGGTTAGAATTTAGAGTTTAATGTTTAAGGTTTAAGGTTTATGTTTTAGGGTGTTAGGGCTAGAGATTTAGGTTTTAGATTTTATAGCTTAAATATGAAGGGCTTTGTAATATGAGAAAAACTTTATACATCAAATTTAGGGTTTAGAGATTTAGTTTAAGGTTTAAGATTTATGAGTTTAAATTGTATCGTTTAGAATTTAAGACTTAGGGCTAGAGTTTAGAGTTTATTGTTGAAAGGCTAGAGATTTTAGATTGTATAGTTTAAATAGAAAAATTATATATTAAAAGTTTTATACATTTTTGGACCACTAGATGAAGGTAAATGAATGGATGAGATTAACCGTAGAAAATGTGAAGATTGTCACTTGGAAAAAAAATAAGGAAATAATCTTAGCCATCTATTACCCTTATCCAACGGTCCAAAAATGATGTGAAAGGAATTAAATTTTATATTGTGTAAGTGGATCCTAACTCATATGAGATAAAATCCTCTTACACTATGTAAAACTTGAAAGTTTTACACATTTTTTTGGACCGTTTGATGAAGGTAAATGAATGGATGAGATTAACAGTAGAAAATGTGAAGATTATCACTTGGAAAAAAAGATAAAGAAATAATGTTAGACATTTATTACATTGTGTAAGTGCATCCTACATATGGGATAGGTTCCTCTTACACTATGTTAAAACTTGAAAGTTTTACACTTTTTGGACTGTTAGATGAAGGGCGGAGACAATTAAGTAATTTGGGTGTTATTTGACATTTAAAATATTTTGAAAAAAATCCATACTAATTATAACAGGGAGAAAGTCAAAAATAGTCTCCAACGTTTAACATTTTGGTCACTTTAGCCCATATTTTTTTGGTGTAAACAACCCCTGACGTTTTATTTTCGTTCTAAATTCACCATTGACAGATGGAAACCGTTAGTCAACTAACAGTCAACTCCTTCGATGACGTGGTATGTCTTTGGTGATGCCACGTGGCACATTGCTAACGTGGCATATATATATATTTTAAAAAAAATTAATTATTTTTTGTATTTTTAACCAATCAGATGATGTCACGTTAGCAAAGTTCAACATGTCATCATCTTATTGGTTAAAAATGTTTAAAAATAATTAATTTTAAAAAATAGATTTTTAAAAAAATATTAAGAATATTAAAAAATAATTATTTTTATATTTTAACCAATCTAATGATATCATGTGGCACTTTGCTGATATGACATCATTTGATTGGTTAAAATATAAAAAACAATTATTTTTTCAAAAAATATAAAAAAATAATTATTTTTTAATTTTTAAAAAAAATTGTGATGCCACATCATCAAAGGGCGTTGACCGTTAGCTGATTGGCAGATTTTATCAGTCGAGGGTGATTTTTGAACGAAAATAAAACGTTAGGGGTTATTTGCATAAAAAAATAAGGGCTAAAGAGAACAAAAGGTCAAACATTGGGAGCTATTTTTTACTTCATGTCATTATAGTATATAAAAGATTATTAAAAATAATCTTGACACCATTCTAAGAAACTATTGACATCATTTTTCTAAAGGCAAAATACCAAAAAATCTCATAACCTTTGATTTAATAGTCATTTTGTTCTATATTTTTAAAAGCAATTTAACTCACAATATTTTGTTTTTGGGTCAAAATGACCTCTTTGTGGTTAAAAACTGTTAGTAAATAAACGATAAATGGCTTGAAATAACGTGACAAACCTACATAGCAGTGCACGCTAATATGACAGTGTCATATAAACAAATATGTTGACTCGAAAAAATGTCTCATGTCATTAATGAGAACTTTTCTCCATTTAATCTAGCCACATTTTCAATTGATGCATTAGAACTTACAGTAACTATTATATTATCCACGTAAATTAGGACATGTGAACGTATGTGCATCATTTTTTGATAAAGAGTGAACTGTTAACCTACGATCCTTTGAATCCAATACCGAAAAAATAATATATGGGCTTGAAATACTAATTTCAAGGTGTCTGCCTCAAACCATATAGTCTTTTTGCAATTTGCACACTAACTTCAACCCATCAAGTGCAAATCGTTCAAACCCTTGTGTTGTGGACTATAACCAAATAGGGTGTTTGGTTGTGATCTATAGCTCAACTTATTGTCACGGGGTCAGAGTCTTGGCGTAGGGACATCTCCCTCGTGCGGCACCTTAGGGCTCCTATACGCCCGAGGCTCAGCCTTTTTCATCTCCGATGCTTACTGGTTTCGCCCTCCCATGGGCTTATCAGGGAAGCGGGGACAGCTCCTGACCAGTGACTATTGGGGCGTTTTTATTTTAGTCACCGAACTTTTAAAACTTTTATTGGGTCAACCAACTTTTATTTCGCTTTCATTTTGGTATCTCCCGCTACCTTCTATTCTAAAAGTTCGGTGACCATCTCTGTACTTTACCCTAATTTTAAAACTGACAGAGACTTCAAAATTAATTAAATCAGAAAAATTGATCTTTATACAATTCACATTTCCCTCCATTTGAAATTTCGTCCATCTCCACGGTTCAATACTGATGTGGCGGCCATTGTTTTCATCATTTTGAGTGTTTGACATCCCTTGATGTGGAGTGAGATCACTGGAATTCCATTACCTTTGATGATACTGCTTTAATTAGTTACTGAAATGAGAAGATTTTTCATATGAACTTTTGAATCCAGATAAAGCAACATGAAAGGCAAAGTGGAGATTCTTCTGCATTTGCATCTGTGCACTTCTTATTTTCCTTGCACTTGGTTCTCATTTTCTTAATTACATTACAGTTATACTGTACCACACCTGCTGTTTTTGACTAATCCTCACTATTTTTTACCCTGCAGATTTGGAATGTGAATCAGACAAGTTTAGTCATTTCTACACTTTCATTCTTAGATGCAGTACTGCCCTATCAAGAAGGATTTGGAATTGGCATGCGTTGTGTTTTATTTTGTTACAGTTGGGCTACTATGTGAAGGCAACGGCTCCTTGGAAACCGATGGAACTGCCGATCCCTTGAATATCACAAAGTGAAACTCTGTCCTCAGCTTCATTCTTGTTAGTCTCCCAAGAAATAGGATGAAACAGTTGGGTAAAAAATGGTAATGCATGACTTAGAGCAAGAAATCTTGATGCATGGCATGTGAAATAATCATGATAATATGTGTAAGTTGAAGAAAGAAGAGTATGGTCATGGCTTCATATGTTCATCCTTCGAACCAATGTCAGGTGCCAGCCAGAGTTCCCCCAAACACTTCAGTAGGTCACGAGGGATTGGAGCGCATTACCCCCAGTGAAGTGATCAAGGGAACTCCAGAGGACAACTGACTCTCTGTGTCTTCTTTGTGGTTAGATGCTTTGGCAATACAAGGGAAACCTATCTATATATAACTAAAGGCTCTATATGTGCAGGTGGCCCTTGGTGAATGCATTGGGTACGAAATAAAATCAACACATGGAAAGTTACCGAAACTGAATCTAGTCAGAACTATGGCGTTTGGGGGGAGTAGAGAATATTCTTGAGCTCTTCCCACACCTTTTCCTCACTTGTACTGTTGTCAACTTGTCATAGTTCAGAGAGTTTTATATGCGTCGCCCTTAGTAACTTGGATATATCTTCCATTAATAGTCCAAGCTATAGTCAATTAGGAGTGTCCGTACCAGTGTGTATGTTTTTGACAAGACATTACATAAACAGGTTCATTAGCCATTGCGAATACTAGATTTCAATTAACAGCTGCTATGATTCTGTGAAAATGCTGGATAGAACTAAAGTATACATGGCCAGAATTTTATGCCACTTTTCAGCACAAAATCTTTCCTAAGAATCCATCTAGTTTAGTATCGCGTCTAGATTAATTTTTCCCAGAGATTTTATAGACATGGAAACATGGTATGAGAAGACTGGAAAGTGAACATGGACGCAACTAGGGGAGAATTGAGAGCTAAAGAATCCGAGTGGTGTCAGTACAATCTTCTTTTTCAACCGTCTTTTTCCCGGCTCGAATCCGAACAAGAATCTGAAGTATTGCAGATGCTAAAAGAGATTTCACTTGAAAAAAGGTTGCCAAGCATGAGAAATGGTGTGTTATACCAGAAAGAAATGTTCCTTTATACTTCCGAAAGGTGTAAAGAAAAAGTTTAGAAAGGATAACATACCCTTTTCTTTTCCCTCAAATATCGGCCAGGTTCATTTCCAACAACATGAAAGCTATGAATTTCAAAAGCATGTCAATATCTACACTCAGTGAACCTTGCCTATTTATACAGCCTGCCAACCCTCTGTGCATAAACCGTAGAATGCGAAAGGGAATGTCAGCCGTTCCCTGGAGTTTCCCTGACCACTTCATTGGGGCTATTTTAAGAGAGGAAATTTTGTGGCACTGAAGTGTTTGGGGGAACTCTGGGAGATAGTTGACACTGGTTAGAAGCAGATACTGTTGCCTGTTGGAGGCTTACTTACTTCATGTCTAGGCAAGCTTTCCAGGTACCGTGTAAATTAAGTTGTTTAACCATTCTTTTATGCATTCAGATGCTGTTTGATGAAACCATGTCTTCCACGCATGTATTGTTCAACAGTTATAGATTTGCAGATATTCTTTAACCATATTTTATCAAAAAGAAAAGAGATACATAATTCTACATCTCACTGTAATTTGACATCTGAAGCAGGCAAATAAGGCAATGGTGGGTATTGGAGTAGAAAGGGCAGTAGGTGACCTTCACGGTCGTGTGAGGCCTTTCATTCATCCGGACCTCCAAGCCTCCGGTGTCCCTCTTTCAATGCTGCCAAGTAAAGTACTGGGTTTGTGCTCTATGTAATTTTTGTGCAATATTCAAATATTAAAATCAAGTCGGTGATGGTTTTTGTAACGATACGACATGAGTGATTACCCGGTGTCTCAGAGAAAAATAGGGTTCAAAACGAGTTTAAGCTTACGGTAAAAATGGTACAAAGTTTACACAAGCTTGTTAGATTTAGGGTTTAAGTTGTATGGTTTAAAATTTAGGATTTTGGGTAAGTGTTTAGAGTTTAGATTTTAATGTTTTAGAATTTAGATTTTAAGATGAGTTATGTAAATTGTAATATTTTATTGCACAACTTGTATATCAAGCAAAATAGAAAAGCACTTCAGAAAAATAAAATGTCGATGTACTACATGGGTTGAGTTACACTCATTTTTATTAAAACAAAATCAGCTTATTACGCAGATAGCAAGTCAGTAAATATTTTTTTTAATTGAATGCTCTATTTTAATAAATTCCATAAAACCCTTAAATCTTTGTATCGCCTTTGATTATGGCTATATATATATACACACTGGCGGTGGAAACTTTTAGTTTCCACAAGTGCCTTAGTTTTAGGGTTTATGGAATTAGTTTAGGGTGTGGGGTGTAGGGGTTTGGGTTTAGTAGTTTATAATTTAATGATTGCGAATATAATTTAGGGTTTATAGGTTAAAACCTAAATCCTCAACATATCACCCTAACTTCTACACTCCTACACCCTAAATTGAGTATTTAAGCCCTAAAACTAAGGCAGTTCTGAACTCTAAAATTAAAGGGTGTCAAAGTATTTTTCCTGTGTGTGTGTGTGCGTGTGCGTGTGTGTGTGAGAGTGTGTGTGTGCGTGTGCGTGTGTGTGAATTACCTCCATGCAACAGTCCAAAAAATGTGTAAAAGTAATTGAGTTTTACACTATGTAAGTGGATATATATATGAGAAAAACTTTATACATAAATTGTGTAAGCTTTAGATTACACAAGGTTGTCAAATTTAGGGTTTAGATATTTAGTTTAGGGTTTAAGATTTATGAATTTAGATTGTATCGTTTAGAATTTAGGACTTAGGGTTAGAGTGTTTAAAGGTTAGAGATTTTAGATTGTATAGTTTAAATAGAAAATATTATATAATTTTACCCATATTATATATTAAAAATATAATGTTAATATAAATATATAAAAGAACTATATAAGAAAAAAAATGTTAATATAATTTTTGACCCATATTATATATTAAAAATATAATGTTAATATAAATATATAAAAGATTATATATATCTTTAGCAATCTATATAAATAAATAATGTATATAAAAAATTTAAAGAAAAAGTATGAACAAATAATACCATAAAATTACACTAGTATATTTAAAAAATAGTGTATAAAAACTATATACATAATGTTAATATAAATATATAAAAGATTATATATAGCTTTAGCAACTTTTCGAATTTGGAAAATAGCTTCAGTCATCAAGCCATCCCTTCTTTTAATCTCTCCTCTTGCAGTCTGAAGCTGAAGATCAACAATCTTTATAGTCTCTTGAAGGTCATCGACAAGATTCTCATGGTCTTCTAAAGACGTCTGTAACGTCTTTACCAATTGTTTTAGTGTCTCATTCTCTAGTCGCAAAGCTTCTAACTCCATAACGGAGTCTTGTTGTTGGTAAGTTTGGAGGATTTCTTCTAAGACCGCCAAACAATCTCTCAATTCTTGATTTTGGACACGGCATGCCATAAGGTCTTTGAAGGTAACCTCATGTTGTTTTTGCATTACTTGTATATCTTGGATAAGTTTTGTCATTTGCTTCTCTTTCTCCTTGAACCACTTGTGAATGTTCGTATTGTCTTCTCTATTGTTGTTGGACTTTTTCTCCATTGCAAAAATCTTTTATTTTTACGAACAATTACGAGCCAACACCGTGCATGATTATGATGTATATGCACATTTAAAAAAAAAAACAAGAAGCACACAAAAATGGTTAACGTCACAAAAAAAAATATAAATGTACATAGCATAATAAAATGCAAGCTTATAATCATAAATAGGTATTTCACTAAGGTTCGAGTTCAACATGGCTCTAACGGGGGTGGGCTTCTAAGGTTCACTACATGCAATTTTTGGTTCTAAATAGGGACCCGAATTGTCCTCACTAAGACCAGCTAAGGCTAGTAAGTTCAATTTGAGGAGATGTACTTTTTTATGACCATAAAGAGGTTAACCTCACGAAGCCATAAGGCATATACATCTCGAAGGCAACTACTATCCCATACGGAGGTTAACCTCATGAAGGAGCAGTGTTTTGCCCCCACTTAATCGTGATAGAGCTCGGGTAGAAAGCTCTCAAATGATGCAACGTTTCAGAAAACATATACCCCTTTTCGCGGCTTGACTCTCTTGGACATTTCCCCAGCGGAGTCGCAAAGCTGTCGACGCCGTTTTTTGTCCGGACTGAAATTGGTTGGGCCTTTATAGGCTCGTAATTGTTTGGAGTCGCCATCGGTCATTTTGGATTGGGTATGACCGAAAACCTGTAGAACTGGTCTGCGTTCAAACCGGAGTCAGGTCGGGCTCGGGAGTCGGTTACGTGTGGGAAGGTTATAGCATACCGCAACGCCCAAAATTGGTACCTAAAGGGGTTGTGTTGTCTAAAAGGCTTCAAAGATAGGGTTAATAACACTATTATAAAAAGAGAAAGTATGGAACTAAATTGAATAAATCAACAAACAAAATTTAAACATGCCAAAAAAATGATATCAAAACAAATGGATAAATTAATATTTTTTTTAGAACCATAACTTAAGTTGAATCATAATTTATCTCAAATTAGGCGAATAATTAATCGAATATATTTTAAGGCCTAGTCACATTATTCGCACAATTTTAAGACTAATTTATAATTAAACTCAATTTTAAGCTCAATTAAATAATTAATCATCCATTTTAAAGGGGGAAAATTATCCAAAATAAACTAAGTGAGTTACACATAACATTAATAAAACTTATCATCTAATTATACCGATTAAAGACCTAATTAAAAGAATCTAGGTGTTAGGAGTCATATTAAAAATAAACAAACATATTCTAGAGTCTAAAAGAAAATCTAAAGAAGAATGACCTAAGGGGGAATTTTCCCCTGAAACCTAATTTGAAACCAAACAGTGAGGTTTTCCAGGCCAGTTCATGTGCACTCTCTTCAATGGGAGGACTAACGTGCAATTTTCCCTAAAATCCAAATTGAATCAAAATATGGCAGAGAGATTGCATGCTGCGGTTTCTAATTTCCATCAATTACCGAGGCTTAAAATTAGCTGTAAAGCAACCCTTTCCCAATATTATCGTTGGCCTTTAATTTAAGAAATTCATTCTTTTATTCATACGTGGATAGTTCTCAAAGCTAGTGTAAGGGGTTTATTATTTGTTTGTTTTATTTTATTATCAACACCAAGAATTCGAAGCATCTCCTCCCCCCATTATATTTTTTCTCTAAACCCAAATCTAAGGTTTGTTTTAGCAAAAAAAAAAAACAAATAAATCAGGTTTGAAAAAAAATGAATTTTTACCTCTTTCCAACTCTTGAATTCGTCGTTGGATCATATTATTCTTGGGGTATGTGGAATCCGACAGTATTGGAGGCTCTTCCATCGTTCTGATATTGCCGACAATACTCTGACCACCGTCAATCGTAAGGTAACCACTTGAATACCTTCTCCTTGATTTCTCGATCTCCCTCAAAATTTCCTCGCTACATTCGCTAGTACCTTTTCTCTGATTTTTGTTAATTTTTCTGTGTGTCCTCTAAGGTTTTTTGGGGTCGGTATTTATAGGCCGAATACTAGGGTTTTTTGAGCTCTCTCACCACCGGAAATTTCGGAGGTAGTTGGGATAAACTTATTTTGCATCTTGGGGCACAAGAATCGGAGATGAGTTAGAGTCCTCTTGGCAATAGACCTGTTGACGTTGGTGAAAGGTAGATCTAGGGTTTTCATTTTATATTATTTTTTGGATTTTGGATTTTTTCTGATTTTTTTAATTTTTTAGGGTCTTTTGTATATTTTTTGATTTTATAACGTCTATTGGACTGGACTCGGGCCGTATATTAGGCCCTAAAAAATTTGGTGTGTACAACTTCCCCTCTTTGCTTATTGCTCGAATGAGAGGAATGGAGCAAAGACTAGAAGCAACAAATTTGTTTAGTGAGAAAAAACTAGCGATAATGGCACTCCATCTTGGAGGCAAATAATGGCACCCCATCTTGGTGGCAAGTCGTGGCACTCCGTCTTGGAGGCAAATGATGTCATTCTTTCATGGAAGCAAATTGTGGCACTCCATCTTGGAGGCAAATGGTGGCACTTCATCTTGAAGGCGAATCGTAACAATCCCTTTTGGAGGCGATTGGTGGCACTCCATCTTGGAGGAAAATGATGGCACTTCATCTTGAAGGCAAGTCGTGGCATTCTGTCTTGGAAGCAAATCGTGGCACTCCATCTCGGTGACAAATGGTGACAATTCATCTTGAAGGCAAGTTGTTTTATGTCTCAAGGGAGACGAAATGTGTTTTGAGGGAAACAATCTCAAGAGAGACAAGAATTATGTTTCAAGAGAAACAATCTTAACAACATATAGAAGTTTTGAAAATTAATATCTCAAGAGAGATTTGGGAAAATGTCCTTAAGATAGGAAAATCATTTAATGAGGAATCATTCTCAATGAAGATCCGAAAAAGTGTCCTCCAGAGAGAAAAGTCATTTCTTTGAAGAAAACGTCCTTGAGAGAGGATTGGGAAAGTTTTGAAAACGTTTCGCAAAAGTAATTTTTGAAAATTGTCCTCAAGAGAGGATGGTCAAGATTTGAGAGAAAATATCATCGAGAGAGGATTGTGAAAGTTTGGAAACATTTCACAAGATCAATTTTTAAAAAACAAATCCTCAAGAGAGGAAGATAAAAAAATTGAAAATGTTTCAAGAGCATCATACCTCATTGTTTATAGTGGTGCAAAGATGCGTGAGAAATCTTTCTTTTTCATGACTTCATTCTTTGTCCAATTAGAAAGTATCTTCATCATGGATCATGACAATTCATTTTTTCCCTCTAATGAACTTTGCCCCACCAACTTTCATCTTTTTTTTCCTTTTGCCTTATTTCTTCATTATGAGGTTTTAAGTCAAATCAACCCTCTTCAATTTCAAAAACATTTTTCATTCTCAAGAGAGATGATATTTGAAAGCATTTTTATTTCTCAATTCTCAAAACATGACAAGCTCAAGAAAATATTTTTCAAAATGAAATTTGCCCCTCATGCTAGGCTCACAACTGAAACCCTTCATAAATTTGAGTTCATTGAATATTAAGAAAATCAAAGATTCTTTTAATCTTTTAAAGTTATAATTATTTGACATGTGTCAAGACTATTTTTGGTTTCAAGGTGTGAAGTGACTTGGGGGAAGGAGAATGTTTGTTTAGATTGACTCTTTTTGAATGAAACATGATTCTTCAAACGTTCATTGATTTTTTCAGAAATGATCAAGTGATCTCGACAATGTCGTGTGCGACTATTGGAATTGTCCACAAACCTCAATTTCTTGCAAATGCTTTCAGGGTAAGTGGATCTTCATCAAACATTTAGGGGATCACTTCTCATGTTTCAATCAAGCAAATTTGATCTTAATATTTGTGTAACCCCCTAGACCCGCCTATGCGTTACAACGGATCCTAGGAAGTTACATTAGGGTCACAAGAGCGACCCACAGTAAAAATACACATGCAAACATTTTTTTCCTCAAACACTTATTAAACCGAAAAATCAACTTCTGTTTAAAATACCATTTTAGGAAGTCATTTAAACACATAACAAAAATTTCAGAAAGTGTTTTACAGACACTATCACAAAACAATACATGACATACATGCCCACCAACTATACAGTACCTTACTCTAGAGGCAGCGCCGAGAGAACTCCAAACACTGTTGTCAAACATAATACCATGATATATTTTTTAAACCTGCGATGGTAAAAACAACGTGAACTTGGAAAAACTCAGTAATACAGAACTACCAAAAGATGCTATAAGCTCATGCAGATATATGGTAAGCATAACATTTTCATGATGTTCCAAGTAGTAACAGTCTTCATTTCCTTTTTCGCTATTTCAGGGTAACGTTATACTTGAGTAATGGTACTTGTTCTTTATTCAAACATCGAGTAACAAACGAGAATTTTACAAGCTGATAGATTACGAGGATGGAAACAAGTAGTTTAATGTCTAGTGTGTTCCAAAAGGTGCAGATCAAACATGCATAAATACATACCAATCATATCATGAGAACACATAACAATTCAATGCAAATGTTCAAGTACATACAAGGGTTTACTAGTAATTACCCTCCAACCTTACTCCAAATAAATTCCATAGAACCCTTAAATCTTTGTAATAAATTCCATAGAACCCTTAAATCTTTGTATCGCCTTTGATTATGGCTATATATATACACACTGGCGGTGGAAACTTTTACTTTCCACAAGTGCCTTAGTTTTAAGATTTAGGGAATTAGTTTAGGGTATGGGGTTTAGGGGTTTGGGTTTAGTAGTTTATAATTTAATGATTGCGAATATAATTTAGGGTTTATACGTTAAAACCTAAATCCTCAAAATATCACCCTAACTTCTAAACCCCTACACCCTAAATTGAGTATCTAAGCCCTAAAACTAAGGCACTTCTGAACCCAAAAATTAAAGGGTGTCAAAGTATTTTTCTTGTGTGTGCGTGCGTGTGCGTGTGTGTGTGTGAATTACCTCCATGCAATAGCCCAAAAAATGTGTAAAAGTAATTGAGTTTTACACTGTGTAAGTAGATATATATATATATATATATATGAGAAAAACTTTATACATAAATTGTGTAAGCTTTAGATTACACAAGCTTGTCAAATTTAGGGTTTAGATATTTAGTTTAGGGTTTAAGATTTATGAATTTACATTGTATCGTTTAGAATTTAGGACTTAGGGTTAGAGTGTTTAAAGGTTAGAGATTTTAGATTGTATAGTTTAAATAGAAAATATTATATAATTTTTTACCCATATTATATATTAAAAATATAATGTTAATATAAATATATAAAAGTTTATAAATATCTTTAGCGATCTATATAAATAAATAATGTATATAAAAATTTTAAATAAAAAATATGAACAAATAATACCATAAAATCACATTAGTATATTAAAAAAATAATGTATATAAAAACTATATACATAAGAAAAAAAATTGAATTGTTTATATGTAATCTTAATATTATAAGAAACAATTGTACATATATAAGGCCAGAGTCACTTAAGTAATTGGGGTGTTATTTGACATTTAATATATGTTGAAAAAATCCTTACTAATTATGGTATATAAAAGATCATTAAAAATAACTGTGACACCATTCTAAGAAACTATACATCATTTTTTTAAAGGTATAATACCAAAAAATGGCCCTAACATTAGTCAACTAACGATAAATGGCTTGAAATGACTTGACAAACCTACATAACAATACGCATTGATATGGCAGTGTCATGTAGACAAAAATGTTGACTTGAAAGAATGTATCAAGTCTTTAGTGAGAACCTTTCTCCAATTAAACTAGCCACATTTTCAATTGATGCATTCGAACTTGCAGTAACTATTATATCATCCACGTAAATTAGGACATATGTGAACGTACCTACATCATTTTTTATAAAGAGTGAACTGTCAGCCTACGATCCTTTGAACCCAATGCTGAGAAGATAATATTTGGGCTTGAAATACCAATTTCGAGGTGCATGTCTCGGACCATATAGTCGTTTTGCAATTTGCACACCAACTTCAACCCATTGTGTGCAAATTGTTTAAACCCTTGTGTTTTGGACTATAACCAAAGAAGGTGCATGGTTGCGACTTGTAGCTCAAGTTATGGTTCTGATAGGGTCTTAGATGTTAGAAGCATCGACACCCAAAAACCCTCGTAAACTGGTTGCTTGTTGTGTATTGCTTCAAAGGGTGATTTTCCATGGAGCACTCGAGTAGGTCAATCTAATACTTTTTCAATATGTTAGTTGTGAATTTTTATATATTTATAATTTTTTATTTTTTTGAAATTTTAGAAATATTAAAAAATACAAAAAAATGATTTTTTTTGTTAAAATTAAGGGACCGGGCGAGATATTTCTTATTGATTTTAGCATGTCATGTCACCTCATTAACAACACTTAATAGCATGTTGCGTGTTTTGTAAAAAATTCAAAGTAATGTTCATTTTGTAAAATTTAAAAGTTGAGTGACCAAAATAAATATTTTAGGATAGTTTAATGACTATTTTTTAACTTTACCCTTAAATTTATCCAATGATTTGAGTTAGTTAAGGACTAGACTAGGATGAAATTATGGAGAACACAAGTTGCTTATCTTTGAAAATAATAAGGTTTTAAAATATAATTAAACCGTAAAAATAGAGGGTTGATACTTAATTCCATTAATTTCAAAACTAACAAGTCCTAACAAGTAATTAAATCAAAAAAATTAATGGTAAGGATTAATTCATTAATTTTAAGGGTAAAGTACACAGATGGTCACCAAACTTTTAGAATTTTCATTGGGATCACCCAATTTTTATTTCGCTTTCATTTCGGTCCCTCTCGTTACCTTCCGTTAGAAAATGATGATGTGGCACGTCATCTTATTCTTCAACCTCTTTCTTCATGTCTTCTGTTTTTCCTCCATGAACATAAGAACTTATAAAAGTATGACATTTCATCTACTGATTTTCTTCATTTATTCTTCTTCCCTTAAATGTTATTATGGATAAATCTTAATATCTCCCAACACTTTATATTCTTTTAAAAAAATTACAAAATGTCACAGCCCAACACCCCATGGCCGAGCCGCACACACACCAAGGGGCCTATCCGCGCACACCACATAACGTCGAGCACCATGGGGCGCAACCGAGCTCCACCCAAGCACACCGAGGGGCCGAGCCTGGTGCCAACACCATCCATCCGCACCAGGTGGTCGTCCAAGCCAACCAAGGGGCCGAGTCTAGTGCGACCACCATCCATCCACACCAAGTGGCCATCCAAGCCAACCGAGGGGCCGAGCCTAGCACCAGCACCATCCGCCAGCACCAGGGGTCCGAGTCCACGAGCCAAGGAGCAGCGCCCGACGCGCCCGAAGGCGTAGCGCCCGACGTGCACAATGCTTACGCCACTCAGCCGCACCCGAGGGTCGACCACAACGCCCTCTGAGCAGCCCAAAAGGTTCTGTCCGAACTCTTGGGCCTGATCGAGTGCAAGTCGCCCCAGCTAGCCCACACGGCCACATCCTCCCAAGCTTTGGAGAGTGCTCTACCTTTGACCGGGCTATTCATGGATAAGGGGATAAGCCAACACAATCCCCTAATTCGTGGAGATCACCATCTGCCCACAAGGAAAACATCCATATCAATCTCGTCTAATAAGGAAGGAGACTAGATATCATTTCCTTGGCTTGTTTAGATAGTCTAGGCTAATCGTGACCATTGATTTGTTTCATTTGTAACCGTCGGATCGAGGGGGTGTTCGCCTATAAATAGAGGCTCACCCCAACCATTGTAATCACACAATTCCTTTGAGTAATACGAGCAAGCATTCACTCACATTCTAGCTTTCTTCCTTGCAACGTTTCCGCACCCCTTTCCGAGCCCTTGGGCTTAGTTTTCAAGGCTTCCAAGCAGCCTTTCAGTTGTTCCGCGACTAGGGCCGCACGATGCTAATCTATCCAATTCCTAGCCACGTGACAAGTGGTATCAGAGCCACGTCTTTCAAGCAAGGATCATTCCGAGATGACGAACCCAAGTGATGCTGCCGCCGTCGTAACCAAGACGGTTGAGACCCGTGCCGATAAGGCCAAGAGGGTCAGCTCGAGAGATGCCATTTCATCTTTGCAAGACAAAGTCACCCATTTGGAGAACAACAGGAAAGAGTCAACGGACAAACTCGATGTCGTGGATGACCGACTAAAGGAGTTGGAATCTCGGGGGGCCGTCTCAAGGATGACTTTCAAAAGCTCGTCGATGAGTCCGTCGAGACCTTGAAGTTGCAAAATAGATCTCTCAAAGCTGAGTTAACTGAACTCAAGGACATTGTGAGCGTGCTCAAGACGGAGCTCACCATTTACAAGTTCGTTGTGACGAATGGAGTTGTGGCTAGCCCGACGAGGGTGATAGCCGATGTCCCAAAGTCGAGGTTATTCAAGGGGACACGATTAGCCCAAGAAGTGGATAACTTCTTGTGGGGGCTCGAGCAGTACTCAAGGCTACCAACATCATGAACGAGTCGACAAGGTAAGTATCGCGTCAATATATTTATCTGATATGGCTTGCTTTGATGGTGACGCATGTGTTCAGATGAGAAGCATGGGGGTACCGCCATTGAAACTTGGACCGAGTTCCAAACGGAGTTCAAGCAACAATTTTATCCCGGTGACGCTGAAAATGAGGCTCGATCTAAGCTTAGAAAGCTTAAGCAAGACGGATCAATCCAAGACTACGTTCGGGAGTTTAGCGAGCTACAACTTCAAATTCCCGATGTAAGCGAGAAAGACGCCCAATTCCATTTCATGGATGGCTTGAAGCCGTGGGTCAACACCGAGCTAGAGCAGAGAGACGTGAAGGAGCTCTCCAAAGCCATATCAAACGCCAAGTCATTTAAAGACCATAGTGCCAATCGAAACGACTCCAACAAGCCAAAGCCAAAGCACAACGACCATGGTAGGGGAGACAAAGACAAGCAAGCCAAATCTGGAGGTGACAAGAGTGGCCACAAATCTACCTGCTTTGTTAGGTCATAGGAAAGGAAGGGCAAGAGTCCAGTGAAGTGCTTTCATTGCAACGAGCCTCATTGCATCAAAGATTTCCCAAAGAAAGCCAGTCTTTCCGTCATCAAAGCCGATGAAAAGTCAACCGAGCTGTCCGCTCAACTTGGTGCCATTGTAAGTTCCCTCCAAATCCATTCTTCAAGCAAGAAGGAAAAGGGCCTTATGTTCGTTGAAGTCACAATTTCCGGGAAGCAACTGAGCGCACTAGTGGACACCAGGGCATCCGAGTTGTTCATGTTCGAAGGGGCTGCCAAGAAGCTTGGCCTTCATGTGGAGAAGGAAAGCGGATGGATCAAAACAATCAACTCCAAGGAAGAACCCATAGCCGGAGTGGCAAGGAGGGTAGAGCTTCGACTTGGAAGTTGGACGGAAAAAGAGATCATCAAGGTAATACCCTTAGACGATTACGATTTAGATCGAATTAATGCACTTCTCTTGCCATTTTCCGATTGTTTGTGTATACTCGACCGCCAACATCAATGTGTTGTGTCGGTGAGTCGAGACGCAGGTGTGCGAGCCAAGATGTTATCATCCATCCAGTTCAAGAAGGGTGTGCGTAAAGAAGAGATATCCTACCTTGTCGTGTTCAAGGAGGATGAAGCCATGGAGACCATAGAGATCCCCGATACCGTGGGACGAGTCCTTGAGGAGTACAAGGACACGATGCCTTTCGAGTTGCCGAAGGCGTTTCCACCCAAGAGAGAGGTGGATCACAAGATCGAGTTGTATCCGAATGCCGAGCCGCCAGCCAAGGCTCCATATCGGATGGCACCACTGGAGCTAGAGGAGCTTTGAAGGCAATTGAGAGAGCTCTTGGATACGGGCTATATTAGGCCATCCAAGGCGCATTATGGTGCACCCGTGCTATTCCAAAAGAAGCACGATGGGAGTTTGTGTATGTGCGTCGACTATTGGGCCTTAAACAAACTCACGGTAAAGAACAAGTACCTCACTCCCTTGATTGCGGACTTGTTCGACCAACTTGGAGGTGCAAGATGGTTCACCAAGCTAGACCTTCGCTCGGGTTACTATCAAATGCGGATCGCCGAATGAGATGAGCCAAAAACTGCTTGCATAACAAGGTATGGGTCTTACGAGTTCCTCGTCACGCCCTTCAGCCTCACCAACGCTCTTGCCACGTTTTGAACACTCATGAACAAGGTATTGCATGCTTTCCTTGATCGTTTCGTTGTTGTTTATTTAGGCGATATAGTCATTTATAGTGCAACGTTTGAGGAGCATATAAGGCACTTGAGGAAGGTTTTGCAGTTTCTCCGAGACAACGAGCTCTACATCAAGCGGAAGAAATGTGCTTTCTCTGAAAAGAAGGTTCCATTCTTGGGACATATCATCAGAGGAGGCAAGATCCGGATGGACAAAAGCAAGATCTAAGCCATCGACGAGTGGGAGCCGCCCACCAAGGTGACTGAGTTACGTTCTTTTCTTGGTTGGGAAAACTACTATTGTAGATTTGTCCAAGGCTACTCCAACATCGCCACGCCCTTGACCGAGTTGTTAAAGAAAGACAAGGAGTGGGAGTGGAGTCTGAGTTGCCAACAAGCCATTGAGAGGCTAAAACAAGCTATGGTAAGCGAGCCGGTGTTGGCCCTTCCTGGCCACACCAAGCCGTTCGAGATTCACACCGATGCATCCGACTTTGCAATCGGTGGGGTGCTCATACAAGAGGGGCATCTGATTGCTTTCGAGAGTAGAAAGCTCAATGAAACCGAGAGGTATTACACCGTCCAAGAGAAGGAGATGATCGTCATCGTTTATTGCTTGCGCATTTGGAGGCACTACGTGTTAGGGTCAAGGTTTGTCGTCTTTACGGACAATAGTGCTATAAGTTATTTCTTAACACAAAAAAAGTTGTCTCCTAAGCAGGCTAGGTGGCAAGAATTTCTAGCCGAGTTCGACTTTTCCATAGAGTACAAGCCGGGAAAAGCCAACACCATGGCCGATGCACTAAGTCGAAGGTCCACACTCGCCACCATTAGCCAACCCGAGGGGGAGTTGCTAGAGAGTATCAAAGAAAAGCTGTCCCAAGACCCAACGGCCAAGGCATTGATTGACTATCCCAAGATACAGGGTGTTGATGGTGAAAACAACATTCCTCGTTCATTCGCGGATCTAGGATAATAGCAAGTATTTCTCTGCAATAGAAACAAACATGATGTTGAAGTTAGATATTTTAAATAGTAAAAAAATGAAAAAAAATTCAGAATTGGGAGAGAAGAAAGTTGCAGAAATTTTTAGGATAATTTGAACGACGAAGATGAAATTCTTCAAGCATTCAACAACGGTAGCAACGTTCTTGGAATTTGACACGATGAACTCGAAAGAACCTGCATAATCTGTTATGCAAACCCGAATCGAATCTGTTCTACAATGTCGAAAGATGAACAAACTCCAAGGAAGAACTCGAACAATCTGTTGAATGAACCCGAACCTTATCTTGAATTTTTTCGAACAAAGCACTTGGACCCTTCAATTATCGAACAATTGAGAACCCGAAGTATCAAAGAAAAAGTTCTAAAAAGAACCAAATTTGAGAGAAAAATCTCACAAAATAATTATTCATTAATTGTCTAACCTTTTATAAGTAAGTGTTCGATCAAATAAATAATACAAGTGGGTGGTTAGCCGGTTTACAACATGTGGCTGAAAGTAAAACATTTGAAAATTAAAATTCAAAGAACAAAACTTCCAAGCATTCTCCTCTCATTCCTGGCCGTGCATGTTGAAGTTGATGGGCGGCACTTTGAAATCACATTTAACATGTGATGGAAATGTTTGAATTTCAAATGAAATTCATTTGTTCTCATCCAATCTGCTGCACATGTGCATAATGGAGACCTTAATTTCGTTGCATGCTTCAATTGCTTCTCAAGAAACCCACGTGCCCTTTTTTTACACTAAATTCCATGTGCTATGCATTTGCTTGAATTTCAAGAAGTTTGGCTACACCTTGCGGCATATAATTTGATGTTGGTCACGCATGAAGGCATAGATGATCATGCATGCACATTACACACATACACTTGGTCCTATCAAACAAATATATAATAATAATAAGTCATCATATAATAATCCAAAACTAAACCAATATAAAAATATTATAAATCACATCAAACACATCTAATAATTAATATAATATATATAATATAAGTATAAGAAATGTTACACATCAGTATGTAACAAATGAAAATGCAAACTTTCCTGAAATTTTGAAGTTGCATCGTTGGGTGGCATAAACGTGCTCACATCATCCCCCTCTTCTTTAATGCGATTTGTCCCCAAATCGACCCTCATTACAAAAGGGAACAATTTCGACTTTCGATTGGCAGGGAACTTCTTCATCCTTCTTGCTCGGCATATATGCCATCCTCTATAATCAAGTTCTCTTAAAAAGAACACAAATGAAAATGCCTTCTTTCTTGTACCTTTCCGAATAATGCACAACATAAAGTCAGACAATGCTCGTTGCACATTCGTAATCCTGCAAACAATGACATACAAAGGCAACTCCAAAAAACAACAAGAATCTCGACGATCATCTAGAATAACAACACAAGGTTGTTTACAATCCAATGTACAACCAAAGAAATCAGCATATAAAAATGAAAAATCAATAGTGCAATGGAAAGGAACGTCAAACCGTGGTAATGAAGGTTGTTGAATTTCTGAAAAGGACATAGATGCACTAGACATACCAACAGTAGCAACCTTGGGAACTTCACATGGCATCACCTTATTAACCTGCAAGTTAGAAGAAGAAATAGAGGAAAACGTAGAATCAGATAAAACCTTTGAGTTCACTTCTTCTTTGTCACAGTCATTCTTCTTTTTGCTGGCTTTCCAAGCTGCAGTACTCGCTTTCAAACGAACTTCGTCTTCATATACTTCACTTGGAGTCATAGGTGCCAAAGTTACCTTTTTGCCCTCATGAGTAAAAGAGTATCGATTGGTGTAACAATCGTGCAAAACTCTCTTATCATACTGCCACGGTCTTCCTAACAACAAATGACAAGTATCCATAGAACAAACATCACAAGTTACCTCATCCTTGTATTTGCCAATGAAAAATGGTATAACAACTTGTTCGGTAACTTCGATTTGAACACCATCATTCAACCATTGTACCTTGTACGGATTGGGATGCGTGGTCGTCTTCAGTCCTAACTTGTCAACTATGAGAGTACTAGCAACGTTAGCACAACTACCACTATCAATAATCACAATACATACCTTGTCGTTCACGTTGCATCTCGTATGGAAGAGGTTGTTTCGTTGCGGTTCATCCTGTGATGGTTGATCATTCAGACTTCTCTTGTCAACAAGTACTTCATTGGTAGCCAATGTCTGCACATTGTCATCAATAATCTCTTCATGGACAGAATGGGAACCACCCCCATCTAATCTATCCAATTGAGAATGTATAGTTTTCAATGCATTAGCAATCACTCGTTGCATCATCCGCTCTAAGGCTTGCATCTGGAGATTCAGTGGTTGTTGTTCATCAGAACCTGTCATTTTCACACAAAGTAAACAAACAAACAAACAAAAACAAACAAACAAACAAATGGGTTAAAGGTTAGAAATAAAAGAAAAGTAGTCCTCGCCAATCGCAGAGTAAAAATCCTCACTAGTCACTCCAAAGAATTTGCACACAAGAAAATAAGGAATTAACACTCAGCACTCGTGTTTCACTCGGGAGAATACTCGAATGGCTCTTTTTGTCTCCCCTTCTGTTCTCACACGCTCTGTTTGCCTTTTCCCTCAATCTCTCGTACTTAGTTCTTTAAAGGAACTGATTCCGATGTTCAGATTCTGCAAGTGTTGTCAAATTGAAAGAAAACAACGGGTGACGGGTGAATATTGTTAGAACAAAGATAAGGGTTAGGAGAAAAAAAGAACAAAAAATGAAAGTTGAGAATTGGGCTGAAAGAAAAAAAGAAAGAAAAAGATAATAATATGAAATGAAAGAAAAGATGCTAAAAGGACAAGAATTTAGCAACTTACGCAGTAGAAATGCTTACTACCATCCTATCTCCGGAACAAACAAGAAAAGTTGATTTCGGGTGATTACAAAGCATTTCAAGGTAAGATAGACATATCCTTCATCATTTCACGTCCAAACGGCACATGTTAACACAAAATACCCCAAATATTCGAAACTGATTTTTTTGAATATATATTTTTTTTTTCAATTTTTCCGATTTTTTTACTTTGACTTTTTGGTCAAACTTTAAATTTTGACTTTTTTTTCATAATTTTTTTTTCGATTTTTTTTTAATTTTTGTATATATTTTTTTGATGTTTGGTAGTGCAGAAAGTGCTAAAATCCGACCAAAGCTCTGATACCATATGATACAGGGGTGTTGATGGTGAAAACAACATTCCTCGTTCATTCGCGGATCTAGGATAATAGCAAGTATTTCTCTGCAATAGAAACAAACATGATGTTGAAGTTAGATATTTTAAATAGTAAAAAAATGAAAAAAAATTCAGAATTGGGAGAGAAGAAAGTTGCAGAAATTTTTAGGATAATTTGAACGACGAAGATGAAATTCTTCAAGCATTCAACAACGGTAGCAACGTTCTTGGAATTTGACACGATGAACTCGAAAGAACCTGCATAATCTGTTATGCAAACCCGAATCGAATCTGTTCTACAATGTCGAAAGATGAACAAACTCCAAGGAAGAACTCGAACAATCTGTTGAATGAACCCGAACCTTATCTTGAATTTTTTCGAACAAAGCACTTGGACCCTTCAATTATCGAACAATTGAGAACCCGAAGTATCAAAGAAAAAGTTCTAAAAAGAACCAAATTTGAGAGAAAAATCTCACAAAATAATTATTCATTAATTGTCTAACCTTTTATAAGTAAGTGTTCGATCAAATAAATAATACAAGTGGGTGGTTAGCCGGTTTACAACATGTGGCTGAAAGTAAAACATTTGAAAATTAAAATTCAAAGAACAAAACTTCCAAGCATTCTCCTCTCATTCCTGGCCGTGCATGTTGAAGTTGATGGGCGGCACTTTGAAATCACATTTAACATGTGATGGAAATGTTTGAATTTCAAATGAAATTCATTTGTTCTCATCCAATCTGCCGCACATGTGCATAATGGAGACCTTAATTTCGTTGCATGCTTCAATTGCTTCTCAAGAAACCCACGTGCCCTTTTTTTACACTAAATTCCATGTGCTATGCATTTGCTTGAATTTCAAGAAGTTTGGCTACACCTTGCGGCATAAAATTTGATGTTGGTCACGCATGAAGGCATAGATGATCATGCATGCACATTACACACATACACTCGGTCCTATCAAACAAATATATAATAATAATAAGTCATCATATAATAATCCAAAACTAAACCAATATAAAAATATTATCAATCACATCAAACACATCTAATAATTAATATAATATATATAATATAAGTATAAGAAATGTTATACATCAGTATGTAACAAATGAAAATGCAAACTTTCCTGAAATTTTGAAGTTGCATCGTTGGGTGGCATAAACGTGCTCACATCACGGAAAAAGCCAACACCATGGCCGATGCACTAAGTCGAAGGTCCACACTCGCCACCATTAGCCAACCCGAGGGGGAGTTGCTAGAGAGTATCAAAGAAAAGCTGTCCCAAGACCCAACGGCCAAGGCATTGATTGACTATGCCAAAGAGGGCAAATCTTGACGATTTTGGATCGAATAGGGTTTGCTATACACACGAGGACAACGCCTCTATGTTCCCCAATTCAACAACCTACGCAAGCAAATTTTGAAGGAGTGCTATGAATCAAGATGGGCGCGTCATCCAAGAATGCACTGCACCTTAGCGTTGCTATCGAAACAGTATTATTGGTCGCACATGAATGACGATGTGGAGGCCTACGTCAAGACTTGTCTTGTGTGCCAACAAGACAAGATCGAAGCCAAGAAGCCGATAGGATTGTTTCAACCGCTACCCATCTTCGAGAGACCATGGGAGAGTATTTCTCTTGATTTCATTGTTGGTTTGCCTAATGTTGATAACATGTCAAGCATTATGGTTGTTGTTGGGATTTACGGTGCTCGATTCCTTCAACTGTACTTGCTCGCCAAGTGGTGGAGAAGTAAAATTTTGGGTAGATGTGGTGTGGAAGCTAAAAAGATAAGTGACACAAAGATTTATAATGGTTCAACCTTCTAACCAAGGTCTACATCCACTACCTTAGCTTCCCACTAAGGATTTCCAATCAATCCACTATTGATTCATCCCCTTTTCTAGGCTTAGGAGGAAACTCTTATACACCGATCAAGCTTTCTACCCAAAGCCTTGATCCAACCCTCTTTACAAGAGAAAAGATAAGCAAACACAAATCCCTCTAATAGGTGTTTGTTTGCACAATTTAGCTCTCACCCAAAACCTAAAACACTTGAGCAAATTTAACAATTTTGGCTCACTAGTGTTTGTCTATACAAATAAATAACACTTAAGCTCTAAGACAATTTCTTGATCATTTGTTGTTTGACAATTGAAGCATTACCCATTACTTGATGCTTGGAAGTCCCTTTTATACTCCTCTTTGAGTTTGTAGCCGTTACTAGCTGTTGGGGATGAATTGGAGCCGTTGGAGACTTTATTTCCCACCATTAATGTTGTTCTCCAGCCTTTCGTATCGATATGCGTGGACCCGTATCGGTACAGCCTTCATTAGAAACTAGTCGTTGGGCTCTTGCCAGCCTAGGCGTATATATACGCTTGAGGGCATATCGGTACGGTATGACATTTAAAAGACCATTGGGAAATATGACCGTTGGGGTTGTTAAAATGGGAACGACACGCTTACTAGGCGTATTGAAACGGTCCCTTACCGTATCGAAACGGCCAAGCCTGTTTCAATACGGGTTTTGGCAGTGACTAAACTTGGGCAAAAAGGTATCAATACAGGTTGGACCGTATCGGTACGGGCTGCTTGAAAAGTCAAGTTTGGCTTTTTAAAATTAATAAAAACATTGCCAAAAACCATTTTAAATACCTCAAACATATATTCAAGTTGTTTGGACTCAAAACCAAGTTTTAAATTCTTTTCAAATTAGTCCAAAACATTTTTCAATTATTATATCAAAACATTATTTCTACAATCTCCCCATTTTTGATATAATGAAACCAACTTGAAAAATTGTTTGGGATTCTCCCCCTTTAAGTTCAAAATTATGAATAAGAGATGTTTGAAATCAATTAAATTAAGGTTCCCCCTTATTCTATTGAAAATTCAATTTTTCAAATCATTTCTCCCCCCTTTTTGTTATATCAAAAAGAATTTAAACACTTTTAAGCTCAAAATAACAATAGAGGTTTAAAAAAATGACAAAATTAAGAATTTTGTTTTTTTAAATGGCCCCCCCTTACTCAAAGCATCATCAAAATGTTAGTCGAACATATATGATCATAATCTAGTTGAAATAAGAAATAAATCAAATTAAACAAATAAAGCAACTAGATTTTTACCAACACTTGAACCCAAGGGAGGATGTGAAGCCTTCCTTCTTCAAGTGTTCTTCCTTGTGTGCATGGAGCTCCCCCTTAATTTATGACATGTTGATCACTCTCCATCACACCTAGCAAAAGACAATCAAGTAATTTTTGGTATCCAAATTGCTTTGGATACATAGACATTAGTAGCAGAAAATTTAGTCCCCTTAGGAATCCATTTTTCAATTTCATCCTTTTTAGTTGAAGTACTAAGTCATTTTTGGATCCAAACATTTCTAAAACATTTACCTCTTACATATATTCAAGTTGTTTGGACTTAAAACCAAGTTTTAAATTCTTTTCAAATTAGTCCAAAACATTTTTCAATTATTATATCAAAACATTATTTCTACATTTGTGGTATACAGGTTCTCAAAGTACGCGACCTTCATGCCAGCAAGCAAAGTCTGTCCAGCCGAGGAGGCTGCCCGCCTCTTCCTCAAACATGTGGTGAAGCTTTGGGGAATTCCAAAGACTATCGTGAGCGATAGGGACACTCGGTTTATCGGAAGATTTTGGACCGAGCTATTCAAGTTGATGAGGTCATCCTTGAATTTTTCAACGAGTTTTCACCCACAAACGGAGGGGCAAAGCGAAAGAGTGAATGCATTTTTGGAGATCTACTTGAGACACTATGTGAGTGCCACACAATGGGACTAGTCGAAGTTGTTGGACGTGGCCCAATTCTTGTACAACTTGTAGCAAGGTGAGGCAACCAATCAAAGCCCATTCGAGGTTGTGACGGGACAACAACCACTCACACCCAACACGGTGGTGACCAAATATGAGAGACCTAATCCAACCGCCTTCAACTTTGCGAAGGCTCAGCAAGAGCACCAAGACTTAGCTCGTGCTTTTCTACACAAGGTCAGGAAGCGGACGAAGAAATAGGCCGACAAAAAGTGACGAGACATCAAATTTCAGGTAAGTGATTTAGTTCTTGCGAAATTGAATCTAACACTTCGCAAATCTTCTGAGCATAGGGAGCTCGTGAGGAAGTATAAAGGCCCCTATCAAGTGATCAAACGAGTAGGCAAGGTGGCCTACAAGTTGGAGTTGCCGCCAAAGATCCAAGTCCACCCCGTCTTTCACATCAGCATGCTCAAGCCGTACCACGAGGATGCCAATGATCCAGAGCGGAGTAGATCCAGTCGAGCACCAGCTAGAGTGAGAGTCTCCTACGAGAAGAAGGCCCAAGACATCTTGACGGACCGAGTGATTCGACGATCAGGCCATAAGCTTTGGCACGAATACTTCGTACTTTGGAAAGGACTGCCCGAAACTGAGGGTAGTTGGGAACTTGCCTAGGACTTTTGGCAATTCACATACAAGATAGACGATTTCCATCAACAATGAGTGAAGAGGGTGTCACTCAATTCAGTATGGGAGAATGTCACAGCCCAGCACCCCATGGCCGAGCCACCCACACACCAAGGGGCATATCCGCGCACACCACATAGCGTCGAGCACCATGGGGCACAACCGAGCGCCACCCAAGCACACCGAGGGGTCGAGCCTAGTGCCAACACCATCTATCTGCACTAGGTGGCCGTCCAAGCCAACCAAGGGGCCAAGTCTAGTGCGACCACCATCCATCCGCACCAAGTGGCCATCCAAGCCAACCGAGGGGTCGAGCCTAGCACCAGGGGTCTGAGTCCACGAGCCAAGGAGCAGCGCCTGAAGGAGCTGTGCCCGACGCGCACGATGCTTATGCCACTCAGCCGCACCCGAGGGTCGACCACAATACCCTCCGAGCAACCCAAGAGGTTCTATCCAAACTCTTGTGCATGATCGAGTGCAAGCCGCCCCAGCTAGCCCACACGACCACTTCCGCCCAACCAGCCCACACAGCCACATCCTCCCAAGCCTTGGAGAGTGCTTTACCTTTGACCGGGCTATTCATGGAAAGGGGGAAAAGCCAACACAATCCCCCGATTCGTGGAGATCACCATCCGCCCACAAGGAAAGCATCCATGCCAATCTCGTCTAATAAGGAAGGAGACTAGATATCATTTCATTGCCTTGTTTAAATATTCTAGGCTAATATTGACCGTTGATTTGTTTCATTTGTAACTGTCGGATCGAGGGGGTGTTCGCCTATAAATAGAGGCTCACCCCAACCATTGTAATCACACAATTCCTTTCAGTAATACGAGCAAACATTCACTCACGTTCTAGCTTTCTTCCTTGCAACGTTTATGCACCCTTTTTCGAGCCCTTGGGCTTAGTTTTCAAGGCTGCTTAGCTGCCTTTCAGTTGTTCCGCGACTAGGGCCGCACTGTGCTAATCTATCCAATTCCTAGCCTCGTGACAAAAAGCACCGGCTATCTCCGATGGTTGTTCACAGTGATTCGTGGTTGCTTGCTATGGCGCAGAACTTAACAGCACTTCATAACAATATTAAAGTAGTAAAATGAAAAGGAGCATCTCATTTAACATTTAGGCATCCACAATTCCCTCTTAAAGCTCAAAATGGGTGCTCAAACTGAGCAAGATGTATCTATACAAAGCGAAATATCTCCAATTTTAAAACAACAACAAAAAACAAACAAGCTTTCCACAATTTTGTACTTGTACCATAGCATCAGAGCGGAACCAGGAATTTATTTAAGGTAAAATGACAAAAGATACCCCCAATGTTTGCATGCTTTGTTATTTGACATTTTATTCTTTTTTTGGAGCAAATAACCCATCAACGTTTCAATTTGATCCAAATATGCCACTGTGGATGGAAACTGCCAGTCAACTGACGGTCAATGGCTGATGTTGACTGGACTTGCCACGTGTTAAGATTTGCTGACGTGTCAACGTCATACTCACTATGTGTCAACATCATATTCGCCATGCGTCACCATCCGGTTCAACCACGTGTCAGCATGATAGTCAGCCACGTGTCACCATAAAGAAGGGTATAACAAAATATTTTTTAAAAAATCTTGCGTGGCATATGCCATGTCAGCAGATCTTAACGCGTGGCAAGTCCAGTCAGAATTAGCCATTGATTGTCAGTTGACTGGCAGTTTCCATCCAACAGGGGCATATTTGGACCAAATTGAAACATTGTGGGTTGTTTGCTCCAAAAAAAAATAAGGGGCCAATGACAAAACATGCAAACGTTGGGAGCATCTTTTATCATTTTGCATTTATTTAAGGGGTGTCTTTTTTTGAATTGTATTTAAAATGAGTTAATTATTCATAATGGGGTGTCAATTATATATATATATATATATATATATATAAATTATATAGAAAATACAATTCTAAAAAAATTGAGGTGTCAACAGACACCCTAATTACCAATGTGGCTCTGCCCATGGATAGCGTCATCCATAAACTTGGTGCTTTGAATGGTTGACCAATCAGATTATGGATGGCAATATAATCTGAATCTGATTCAATTCGAAGAAAAAAAACTTGATCCAAATTTGATCGAAAAAAGTCTAAATCTGAATTTGAAAAAAAATGTCCAAGTCGGTGGATCGGATATGGACATTGTCATGATCTGATCCAATTCCGATCCAAATCCATATCTGATCCGAGTTCGATCCATATATAAATCTGAATAAAAATATTTAAAACTCTTAGATTTAGAATATATATATATATATATATATATATATTGAAATCCAAATTAAGTTGAATTGAGATTATGTATATTAATATAGATATATATTGAAATCCTAATTAAGTTGAATTGAGATTATTTTTTTTGCTCGACAAATATAATTTTATATAAGCCTACCCGGCATTATGTGCCTCATTCAAAACCTCCCTAATCCTAAGTGGAGAAAAAGAGTACACATGAGCTGAAATACAAACTAATGCTCTCCCAAAACAAAAATAAAAAACAGAACTTGGTAATACATTACACGGTTTCGCCATCTTCCTACCGAAATAGATTTATCAAAAGTAAACAATAAGTTACCACCAGGCTTTAAAGGTTTCTGCTCTGATTGACCATGTCTTTGCTAAACCTCCAGCTAGTCTGTTAATTAGGATTTCTAGATCAAGATGAGGAAAATTGACTAGATGTGAAGAGAATTCTGAGAAGCTTTGAAGTATGTTTGGGCTTAAGTATTAACTTCAGTAAGTCGTGCATTGTGGAAATTGGGACAAACTTGAAAAAAAATGAGTTGTTGACTACATTTTGAATTTGTTTCATCTTGGATTGTAATATTTATTAGACATTTTATAATTGTGATTTGGAAAATAGTTATGTTAGTAGACTAGTAAGATGATAGTAGTTTATGTAAGGATAATTTATTTGTTGTTAAGTTATTTTAGTTGAAGTTTGAGTTGTTACTTTAATTTGTTTTATATTGGATTGTAATATTTGTTGAGATTAGTTTGTGCTATTAGTTTAAATATATTTGTTTGATAAAAAATATTTTTTATTTAAAGATATTTGTTTGAATTGTTACTTTAAAAAAGAAAAAAAAAATTGCATTTGGACTTTTGGATTTGGATTTAGATTTTAGATATTTTATTGGATCGAATTTGGATTTATTTAATCGGACTTAGATTTTTTTGATGTCCGTTTATTAATTGGATTGGACTTGAACTTTATAAAATCCGATCTATTGCCATCCCTAAATTAGATCGTAACTTTGCAAATAATTTTTTAAAACTCATTTAACGAGAACTTTTTCTAAATCTGAATTTTAAGATCCAACAATAGTCAGCCTATGAACATATAACTAGTATTTACTTATGGTAGACAGAGAGAACAATACAGTTAGCCTGAATTGAAAAGTAAACCATGATACTGCAGCAATAGAGTTGTATAAACTGAGACTCAATGAGCGATATTTAGCAAACATACCTCTCATTCTTGCCAAATCCAAATCGTGCACCAAAATAGAAAGCAACAACAAACAATCACGAATCACGATGAACATCAACCAGAGATAGCCAGTACTTTTGTAATTTGTTTAAAAGAAGATGAAGTGTTGGGAGAGATTAAGATTTATTTATAATAACATTTAAGGAAAGAAGAACAATAAATGAAAAATTGAAATGAGAGAACCTCATAAACCAGAACCTCTTGTCATTCAAATATATTTATCAACGACGACCATGGCTCGTGACTTATCGAACGCGCTCTCACGCGCTTCCCCACAGAGCCTCTTTCTCGATCGACGTTGGCTCAAATTAAGAGTCGGTTCAGTCTCCTCTCCGACAGTCGTACGTTGCGAGCCGGTGGTCGCGTCGTCTACCCCGGAGTTTGCGCGTCGGTGCCGGATCTGCAGAGACGCGCTCCGATTTGGTGGTTTCCTGCGTGTTTTCGTGGTTGAGCTTTGTAGGGGCGGTGGCGACGAGGGTAGCCATCTTTTCTCCGTCGAGTCGGTGACGGTAAAAGGCCAAGCCAGGCAGGATCCTTTAGGGGCCACGAACGTCGGAGTGGCCCAGGCCACAGGTGACAGGCTCGAACGACGTGTGTGGAAAATATGGTGGGTAATTTGTGTTTCGAAAGTTTCGGGGTTCGGGGTGGCCGCTGAAGCTTTGTTGCCTGGCCCGGCAGTCGGACCCTGGCTTAGTCCTGGTGTTTCGGCCGGAAAATTTCCAAGAGCTTCTCTGTTGTCCCAGCCTGAATGGATCATGGGGAAGTATTTTCTGAAAAGGGTAGTTCGGTCTTTTCCTCTGGCTACAGTCTGGCACTCTGCTGCACATTGGACGGCCCGCGAACCCGTACAATCCCAGCTGGTCTCTCACGGATTTTGTGGGATCTGGTCTCCCCGAGTCAAACTGGGCCTTGAGCTGGGACAAATGCTTTTATTCTCTCATTCGGCGTCCTCTGGCCCAGATCTTTGGATGATTTTTTTCAAGCCCGCAAATGTTGTCAAGTGGAGGATACGCTTAATGTTACCAAGTCGAGCTTTGTTCAGTTTTTAGGCCTTCGTTTAGTTAATGCGGATAGCTCTTTTAGGAGCTATCCGCATAATGAATGATGCTTTTGGTCCCCGCTATTGACCTTTGTAAGGAGCAGTTGGTAGTGGTGTTTTTAAGCCCTTCATCGTGGTGTTCGGTTTTCGTTTGTGATGGGTCTTTTTGTAGGGCTTCTTGTTCTTTTCTCTATGCTTGCGACAAACCAGGACTGGGAAGAGGTTCGAATGACTCATGCTTTCTTCACATCCAGGGTTCAGCGGATGATGCCTTGATAAGGACCAATGACTATGCATTGGAAGCCTGCCTCTGGATAGAGCTCTCAAGCACGACTTCTATTTTCTATCCCGGGAAGAGATTATGGAGATTCCCTTGTGACCTATTTCGGCATCATCTAGGCTTTGTCGTCTTGGTAACACGATCCACAGTTGAGCCGTTGGAAGTGTCTTTCTAGGCTATCCCAGGTGTTTTTTCGGTGGTTCTGTGCTTGTTTTCTGTTTGGCTCTGTGTGGCCTTTTGGTCTTTGTCTTTTTTTTTTCGTTGGTGTTGCTTCGCCTTGTTATTTCCCGAACTTTGTAAGGCCTTGCGTGGCCCGTTGTTTGCTGTTGGCTTTCTTTAGCCTTTCCCCAGCGGCTGCTAGTTATGTTTCGTGTCTCATGTTGTTCTTTTCTCGTGTTTAATGAAAGTCACTTTTGAACAAAAAAAAAGAAGAACAAAAAATGAAAAAAATTGGGAGAGAAATGTCATACTTTTGTAAGTTCTTATGTTTATGGAGGAGAAGATAGAGGAGACGAAGGAAGAGGATAAAGAAGAAGATAATGTGTCACGTTAGTATTTTCTGACGGAAGGTAACGAGAGGGACCAAAATGAAATCGAAATAAAAGTTAGGTGACCGCAGTGAAAGTTTTAAAAGTTCGGTAATCAAAATAAAAACATCTTAAAAGTTCAGTGATCATTTGTGCACTTTACCTAATTTTAATTACTACTACGTCCACGTGAATAAAAATCAAATCTCTCATCTCATGGTTAAGAGATGAGATGAACAACCACCACATCACACTAGATCTAACTATTATTAAAGCATTAAAGGAGTGTTCAGAAATTCATCATATAATTAAAGGATTATTATCCCATATATTGGCGGTGGAAACTAAAAATTTCCACAAGCGCCTTAGTTTTATGGTTTAGGGTTTAGGGGTTTAGGTGTATGGATTTAGAATTTAGAGATAGTGGTTAGAATTTAGGGTTTATGGTTAGAATTTAGAGTTTAGGGTTTAGTTTTTAGGGTAATATGGTGAGGATTTAGATTTTAATCTATAAACCCTAAATTATAACCTTAAACTATAAATTTCAGCTATAATCCCTAAATTTGAAACATATACACCTAAACCCCTAAATCATACACCCTAAACTAAGTTTCTAAACTCTAAAATTAAAGCGCTTGTGGAAACTTTTAATTTTCACCGCTAGTGTATCAAATAATTACCCATAATTAAATTTGAGTGTAATTACACCGTTGTGGCACATTTAGAGAAACATGGTAACTTTGGGTTTACTGAATTGAGCGTAATATCCTAATTACACTCTCCAATTTTTAATAAGAGGGATAATAATTGGTATAATTACGCAGGTAATTATACTTTTCAGTTGAGTATAATTATTATTATCATTATATTAGAGTTTTATAATATGCTTAATAGTAATTTTATGAATGCTCAATGATGAAGCCTGAAAATTTAAATTATGGCGTCAAAATTTAGAAAAATTGTGTCAATATTTTTAAAGAATAAATATTTTATACACAAACGGTGGAAACTGGAAGTTTCCACAAGCGCCTTAGTTTTAGGGTATGGTGAGTTAGTTTAGGGTATATGGTTTAGGGGTTTAGGTGTAAGGGGTTAGAATTTAGGGATAATTATTTTAATTTAAGGTTTAGGGTTATAATTTAGGGTTTATAGGTTAAAACCTAAATCCTCACCATATTACTCTAAAAAACTAAACCCTAACTTATAAGCCCTAAATTATAACCCTAAACCTTAAATTGAAACAACTATCCCTAAATTTTAACCCCTACACCTAAACCATTAAACCCTATATCCTAAACTAACTCTCTATACCTTAAAACTAAGGCGCTTGTAGTTTTCACTTCCAGTGTATAGGATATTAATCCATTTTTAAAATGATGTCAAGTTTATATATATATATATATATATATATATATATATATATAAACACTTCATTTGTATGGGGGGACAATTATCTCATCCACATGTAGTGTAAGCTATTTTTACCCAAGTGTCCATAATCCAAGGTTAACATTCAAAATTAAAATCCTTAACCTTAAACCTTTAAGTACTAAACTCTAAACATTAATCTCTAAATTTTATATCTTACACTTTAAACTCCTAACCTCTAAACTCTAAACTTTATTTTTGAATATAACCTCTAAACTTTAAACTAAAATTATAAACTGACCCGCTTGTAAAATGTAAAGTTTACATCGCCGGTATATGCGATAATAATCATAACTTGATGTTAATATTTGAATCTTGCACAACAGTTGCATAGAGCACAAACCTAAGGCTTTACTTGGCTGCATTCAAAGAGGGACACTGGAGGCTTGGAGATCCCGATGAATGAAAGCCTCACACGACCGTGAAGGTCATCTACCTCCCTTGCCACTCCCATAGCCACAATTGCCTGCTTGAGATGTCAAACTACAGTTAGATATGAAATTTGGGATCTGTTTTTGTTTTGATACAAAATGGTTAAAGAATATCTGCAAATCTATGACTGTTGAACAATACATGTGTGAAAAACTTGGTTTCATCAAACACCATCGGAATGCATAAAACAATGGTTAAACAACTTTATACTGTACCGGGAAACCTTCCCTAGAGCCAAGCCTCCAACAGTGTCAAGTCAACTATCTCCCAGAGTTCCCCCAAACACTTCAGTGCCACAAAATTTCCTCTCTTAAAATAGCCCCAATGAAGTGGTCAGGGAAACTCCAGGGAACGGCTGACATTCCCTTTCGCATTCTACGGTTTATGCACAGAGGGTTGGCAGGCTGTATAAATAGGCAAGGTTCACTGAGTGTAGATATTGACATGCTTTTGAAATTCATAGCTTTCATGTTGTTGGAAATGAACCTGGCCGATATTTGAGGGAAAAGAAAAGGGTATGTTATCCTTTCTAAACTTTTTCTTTACACCTTTCGGAAGTATAAAGGAACATTTCTTTCTGGTATAACACACCATTTCTCATGCTTGGCAACCTTTTTTCAAGTGAAATCTCTTTTAGCATCTGCAATACTTCAGATTCTTGTTCGGATTCGAGCCGGGAAAAAGACGGTTGAAAAAGAAGATTGTACTGACACCACTCGGATTCTTTAGCTCTCAATTCTCCCCTAGTTGCGTCCATGTTCACTTTCCAGTCTTCTCATACCATGTTTCCATGTCTATAAAATCTCTGGGAAAAATTAATCTAGACGCGATACTAAACTAGATGGATTCTTAGGAAAGATTTTGTGCTGAAAAGTGGCATAAAATTCTGGCCATGTATACTTTAGTTCTATCCAGCATTTTCACAGAATCATAGCAGCTGTTAATTGAAATCTAGTATTCGCAATGGCTAATGAACCTGTTTATGTAATGTCTTGTCAAAAACATACACACTGGTACGGACACTCCTAATTGACTATAGCTTGGACTATTAATGGAAGATATATCCAAGTTACTAAGGGCGACGCATATAAAACTCTCTGAACTATGACAAGTTGACAACAGTACAAGTGAGGAAAAGGTGTGGGAAGAGCTCAAGAATATTCTCTACTCCCCCCAAACGCCATAGTTCTGACTAGATTCAGTTTCGGTAACTTTCCATGTGTTGATTTTATTTCGTACCCAATGCATTCACCAAGGGCCACCTGCACATATAGAGCCTTTAGTTATATATAGATAGGTTTCCCTTGTATTGCCAAAGCATCTAACCACAAAGAAGACACAGAGAGTCAGTTGTCCTCTGGAGTTCCCTTGATCACTTCACTGGGGGTAATGCGCTCCAATCCCTCGTGACCTACTGAAGTGTTTGGGGGAACTCTGGCTGGCACCTGACATTGGTTCGAAGGATGAACATATGAAGCCATGACCATACTCTTCTTTCTTCAACTTACACATATTATCATGATTATTTCACATGCCATGCATCAAGATTTCTTGCTCTAAGTCATGCATTACCATTTTTTACCCAACTGTTTCATCCTATTTCTTGGGAGACTAACAAGAATGAAGCTGAGGACAGAGTTTCACTTTGTGATATTCAAGGGATCGGCAGTTCCATCGGTTTCCAAGGAGCCGTTGCCTTCACATAGTAGCCCAACTGTAACAAAATAAAACACAACGCATGCCAATTCCAAATCCTTCTTGATAGGGCAGTACTGCATCTAAGAATGAAAGTGTAGAAATGACTAAACTTGTCTGATTCACATTCCAAATCTGCAGGGTAAAAAATAGTGAGGATTAGTCAAAAACAGCAGGTGTGGTACAGTATAACTGTAATGTAATTAAGAAAATGAGAACCAAGTGCAAGGAAAATAAGAAGTGCACAGATGCAAATGCAGAAGAATCTCCACTTTGCCTTTCATGTTGCTTTATCTGGATTCAAAAGTTCATATGAAAAATCTTCTCATTTCAGTAACTAATTAAAGCAGTATCATCAAAGGTAATGGAATTCCAGTGATCTCACTCCACATCAAGGGATGTCAAACACTCAAAATGATGAAAACAATGGCCGCCACATCAGTATTGAACCGTGGAGATGGACGAAATTTCAAATGGAGGGAAATGTGAATTGTATAAAGATCAATTTTTCTGATTTAATTAATTTTGAAGTCTCTGTCAGTTTTAAAATTAGGGTAAAGTACAGAGATGGTCACCGAACTTTTAGAATAGAAGGTAGCGGGAGATACCAAAATGAAAGCGAAATAAAAGTTGGTTGACCCAATAAAAGTTTTAAAAGTTCGGTGACTAAAATAAAAACGCCCCAATAGTCACTGGTCAGGAGCTGTCCCCGCTTCCCTGATAAGCCCATGGGAGGGCGAAACCAGTAAGCATCGGAGATGAAAAAGGCTGAGCTTCGGGCGTATAGGAGCCCTAAGGTGCCGCACGAGGGAGATGTCCCTACGCCAAGACTCTGACCCCGTGACAATAAGTTGAGCTATAGATCACAACCAAACACCCTATTTGGTTATAGTCCACAACACAAGGGTTTGAACGATTTGCACTTGATGGGTTGAAGTTAGTGTGCAAATTGCAAAAAGACTATATGATTTGAGGCAGACACCTTGAAATTAGTATTTCAAGCCCATATATTATTTTTTCGGTATTGGATTCAAAGGATCGTAGGTTAACAGTTCACTCTTTATCAAAAAATGATGCACATACGTTCACATGTCCTAATTTACGTGGATAATATAATAGTTACTGTAAGTTCTAATGCATCAATTGAAAATGTGGCTAGATTAAATGGAGAAAAGTTCTCATTAATGACATGAGACATTTTTTCGAGTCAACATATTTGTTTATATGACACTGTCATATTAGCGTGCACTGCTATGTAGGTTTGTCACGTTATTTCAAGCCATTTATCGTTTGTTTACTAACAGTTTTTAACCACAAAGAGGTCATTTTGACCCAAAAACAAAATATTGTGAGTTAAATTGCTTTTAAAAATATAGAACAAAATGACTATTAAATCAAAGGTTATATTGTGAGTTTTTTTGGTATTTTTTGTTTCTGTCAAAATTTAAACCCAATTCAGAACATCTTACAACTTGTTTGCTAGGCTTTAAACAACACTACAACAGCATGGCATTAAACATTGCATGTTGTCCTCAAATCATGAAGCATGTGCCTCTTCCCTCAAATCAGATTTAGTTTAGTTTTTTTTTTTTAGATTTGGTCGAATCAAAACAATTCTTACCAGTTTGGCTGTAAATGTTTCTGTTTTTGATATAGAATGACAGCTAGTAACAACAATTTTAAAGAAATAAAAAAGTTAAAATAAAATCATCATTCATTTTGTCAGTATACAGAGTATGCAATTGGAACCTCTTTAGCACTTGTTTTGCGCCAACTGCCTTGCACTTCACTCTTTACTGTTTTAGGCCATCGTTTGTTCCTCTCATCTTGAAAATAAATGATAGATCATGGGATTGTAGGTCATATGGTAGAGAGCTCGCTTCGCATGTGAGAGGCACGGGGTTTGATTCCCTGCACTTCCATATTAATCATTCTCCCCCTTCAATTAGATCTATGAGTTGTAATCAAATGTTGAAATCCTTTTCAGAATTTTGCAATTACAAAAGATCTCACTCTTTAAGACCTACCAGAGAGGGTATTTTATATATTCTGAAACTCTAACAAGCCTTTTGGTGCTCTGGTCTTTTTTTTATGATGTGGGATATTGTTTAAATTCAGACAAAACAACCAGTGTATTAACCAACATATGTTTTCCATCATCTATTTAGCCTTACTTTTGAATTGTGATTTTATTTTTAAAAAAGCTTGTCTAGTGATTAAGCTGACAAAAATAATTATAGCTAAGCAAATACTACATGAAATTTAAGAATGGAAAATCTTCAAGGATTCAGCAGGTGGCGGTATCCTGGTCATGGTGGAAAGTAGAGTCAACTCATTAGAAGTGAATGATGGTAAGATAAACAAATATATATTCCTAAGCTGAGCATATTTAATATTTATATTTGGTAAGTGAATGTGTACTCCAAATAAAGTACCTCTAAATATGGCTAGGACAAGATAAGTATTAGATTCAAACCAATTTAGGATAGAGTGTATTTTTAAGTCTTGTAATTTAAGATTTAGGACCTAAAATTAGAATTAAGAGTTAGAATTGAATTTTTTAGTGTTGAGGCATAAAAAAAGACCGAAAATAGTAAAAAAATTTGTCTGTATTTCTTCGTCTTTCCTTTGAATGTTATGGGCAAAATCTATTTAATCACTTTGTAAATCTCTTAGAAAATAGTTTAGTTGTTTTCCCAGTAAACAAAGCCAATTTGATTCCCTAGTCTTTACATTTCTAACACATAATTATAGGGATGAGCTGAAAGTACTTGGAGGGCAGTCACACTTAATGAGAATTTTATATTCTTATATATTTTATATTTTTTATATTTATATTGATAATTTAATTATTTTCCTTTGAAATTTCAACTTATCGTATAATTTTATTAAATATAAAAAATTAGCACTTTTAACATAAAATTATGTGTCCGTGCCTGATATTAAAAACATACCTTAATATTTGAGCTAAGATTACGTATCAAATTGGTTAAAACAAGTTGTTTTGGTAGAAAATAATATAAAGTAATATAAGATATTATTTTTATAAATTTCAATAACTTATATTAGGCTTAATATATTTTTTCGTTATATTTTAACCAAATTATTAATTTGGTTCGTGTATTATTTTTTCCTCACTTTGCCTCATACACTATCATTATGTTTATAACTTTTCTAATTCTTATTTTTTATATGCATGTCTGTCTTACAATTCATGTTCGGAATGTGAGGATGCCCTCTCAATAATGTCGTCTACAAAGTTTAAATTCACGTCCTTTTCTTGAGAGTGCAATGTGTCTTACCAATACATCCAACACTTTTCTAATTCTTATTGCATGTGACTAATTAAAACACATCACAAAATTATTTAAAAATAGAAAAATAAAAAAGTTTTAGAAAAATCTTGTTTTTAAAAGTAAATTTTGGTTGAATTCTATTGAGCATTTTTACTTTTTTTTTTAATTTTAAAAATTGAAACAACGTTTTTTATACAATCATAAGCTTAATTAATAGACAAGATTTTTTTAAATAAAAGAAATATAATTCAAAATAAAGGCTAGAAATTATACATAACGCATTAAACAGGCTAATAATCAATGATTATAAAAAATATAGTTATATCCGGGATGTTGTAGTTAACTATTTATGGTATATGTTTTTTAAAGGGGCTAAATAGATCGTGGAAAACACGTGTAGGTTCAGACACTGGTTGATTTGTCCAAATCTGAACAAGATCCCACATCATAAAGAAAAGACTAGAACCCGTGGTATTTAAGTTGGAACTGGGAACTCTAAGTGCACGGCTATACTTAAACATGATTTGTTCTATAGGTTCGTACCTATGTGTCCTTGAGTTGCTCTAATTACTGGTCTGGTGCTTCATTGAACCTCCTCGACCGTAGAGGATCATTCCCAGCTTGTCTTGTCTGGCTGGGGTGGTCACGCAACTGTTCAGTATACAGAGTATGCAATTGGAACCTCTTTAGCACTTGTTTTGCGCCAACTGCCTTGCACTTCACTTTTTACTGTTTCAGGCCATCGTTTGTTGCTCTCATCTTGGAAACAGATGACGGGTGATGTGGGTGTAGCTCATATGCTAGAGCGCTCGCTTTGCATGCGAGAGGCACGGGGTTCGATTCCCCGCACTTCCATATCAATGATCCTCTCCCTGAATTTAGTTCCATGAGTTATAATAAAATGTTAAAATCCTTTTCAGGCAGGGGGTTTCATCTCCAACTCAGGCTGCAATTACAAAAGATTTCACTCCTTAAGCTAGCATAGGTATTTTATATATTTTGAAACTCTAATAAACCTTTTCTTGCAGTTAGCAAATTTAAACTGATGTATTTGATGTGATCTTTGAATTTGCAGATTCAGTTTTTGGTTCTATACTGACTTTCGGTGCTATGAGCACCAATCGCGAGTGGACTGATTGCTAATTTCATTGGTCGAAAGGGGTTAAGTTTTACTAATTATTTTTCCTTTGGTATAGCATTAAGTTCATTTCTAAATATGTGCAGGCAATGAGAAGATGTAACCCCCTTAACCCGGCCCAGACGGTTGAACCGAATTAAGAAGTTTACACGGGGAAAACTAAAGTCAACCCGAAAGTCAACCTTGATTAACAACCTTTTTTTTCTTTTTAATCTTGTCTAGATGCACATTAACCCTAGATATGTTCACAAGATCACACAAAGATCATACCAATCAGAGAACATTCAGGGACTCAATTGCACAAAATAAGGAATTAGGGACCAAAATGTAAATTCTGAGAATTACAGGGACTTAACCCGATTAAAAGTTACCAAAATGAAATTAGTCATGTTTCATGCTTCACTGCCAAATTTCAGCTCAAACAGACATCTCAAACTCATCCAATTGCATATACAAAGTTCAGGACCAAAACGCAAGGTTTTCAAAACATTTAACCAACAATTTCAGTGCCCAACGGTCGAGTGTTCCGGAACAGGGAGGACCTGTTCCGAAACGCGGGACCGTTCCGAAACTGGTACCGAAACAGGGCCTGGCAGAGGCCAAACCGTTCCGGAACAGTTCCTTCCGTTTCGGAATGCCCAGGCCATTTCAGGCCCCCGTTCCGATACGGTAGCACCTGTTCCGAAACAGGCTGCCCAGATTGCAGAAAAATTGCTGGTTTAACACACGATTGGCCCATCAAACATGCTCCAAAGGCGACCAAATCATACCAGCATGTCATTCAACATACAAGGGACATAATTGCATCAAAATCTAGATACAAGACCACCCCTAGGTGTACCAACTCAATAAACACATTCAACACTCATTCATGCTTTTAAGACAATAAGCACATCATAATGACTTAAGCATAAGAAGATTCAAACGTTGCAAGCGTTAAACCACATAGTTCAAAATCATAAACCAAACTTGTCCAACATACACAATCTCATTAAACATCATCACAAGAGATTCTTCCCCCATTGCCTTTATTATCTATAGCTATTAACCGAGACATACATCTCAAGTGGAGCTCTCCTTGAATCCCTTGCTTCTCGATGTTCCAACTTCAAATATCTGCATTGATGGACAAAAAGGAGCGTAAGCACATAATGCTTAGTGAGGAATGCTCAAAACCAAAACACCATCAATGCAGCGAGTCATAAAACCACTTTTAAAAGCAAACTCGATTCGATAAACAAGAGCAATGTTTGAAAATCCTTTTCAACAACATGTTTAAAATCATGCATTGCTCAAACATGAAAACCAACCCTTAGCTTAGTAAGCTAAGTAATCCTTTCCAAAGCACAAACTTGCAAAACCAACAATTTAACCATTCCATGCATGAACATCATATGCAAGGTTAAATACAAAATCCTTGGAAAACACTTCCACTTTACATCTTACCTTTCTCATACTTAAAAATCATCTTAAAGCAAGAAATCTTTAAAAACCATTTACACATTCAATATAACATGTGCATTAAACAAATGCGACATATGAACCACATCATCAATATTTGCATCTCATGCATTTAAAAACAAGTCTTCGCAAGACTTCAATGCACTAAAGAGATTTCATGCACAAATGCACCATTCTCAATAGATAATCAACACTTGTGCAAGCTAACAAGTTAAACATGCATTCATAGTACATTACACACTTCTCATGCAACCATGCACCATTTCAAGCATCTCATGCTTCATTATATTCAAGAACATTATATTGGCTTCCAAGTGATAAACCAAATCCACTTTTCAACTCAACATCCAATCGGATACGCGGATTACAAGCGTTGTCCCCACGCTTCATACACACTACCAATCTCAAGGTCCCCAAATGGAATTTTAACCACCATTTGACCTTACCATACACAAGGTTCTCATATGGAATTTTAACCACCATATAACCTTAACATTTACAAGGTCCTCATATGGAATTTTAACCACCATATAACCTTAACATTCACAAGGTCCTCATATGGAATTTTAACCACCATATAACCTTAACATTCACAAGGTCCTCATATGGAATTTTAACCACCATATAACCTTAACATTCACAAGGTCCTCATATGGAATTTTAACCACCATATAACCTTAACATTCACAAGGTCCTCATATGGAATTTTAACCACCATATAGCCTTAACATTCACCATTGGTAGTTGTATAACATCACTAACGAGATCCGGGACATACTACACAAGATCCACACATGGACTTTACACCACCATTGTGATCTTAACAAGCACAAGGTCCTCAAATGGAATTTTAACCACCATTATTACCTTTGCTTACACAAGACCCACCCATGAAATTTTAACCACCATGGTGTTCTTAACCATCTCGTTAGTGTACTTGGATGGAGTTACCGGTTCACTCACAACCACTCCACATCCAAGGCGACTTTATTCACGGTGCACCCAATCCTATAGCCAGCTAACTATATCCGATTTAAGTAACCAAGAACCACTTACATCACTTGCCAATATTACCATCTTACCACATTAATCCATTGATTTACAAGCATAACCAATATGCAAAAACCACCATTTACCATCATCAATCCACTGTTTTTGAAGCATCACACAAAGCCAATAAACAACATGCATCACTATGCAACAATTCCACAATTCCAATGTACAAAACCAAGGATCTCTTACCTTGAGCATCCTTCACACATGGCTTTCAAAACCAGCATTAAACCATGCTAAAATATGCTTTCAAAACAGAATTTAAAACATGCAAAACACATGCATTACATCCAACAATCACAAATGCTTTAGGAACCAATTCACAACACAAATCAAGAGGGAAAATCCATTTACTTACTCTTGAGCTTAGCAAAGTTGTTTAGACTTAAACTAAGCTCCCAAAACCTTCAAACCTTGGTTTAAAAGCTGAAAACCCAACTTCACTCACCGATACACAAAACAAGGCTAGCCAACAAGCCTTCCAAGCATCCGAAACCCTCAACACCACCTCTAATGCTCACGGATCAATCTCCCCTGTTTCAAGCACACAATAACAGAGGATTAATGCATCATTATGCATTAAAAACACCAGCCACACAACTCAACTCGCTGCTCTACACAAATCCAACATTTCGGCTACCAAACACAACCGAAATCACCTCCAAACACTTCCAATACTTAACCCAGCCAAGATCCATCACTTCTAACCATTTTTAAACATCAATTAACATCCAAAAAGGATCTAACCACGTCCTTATACCTCCAGCTATAACAGATCACCAAGATCACTCCAAAAACAACCAAAAACTCAAGCAAAACTTAGGAAAATTAACCTATTCGGGATTGCATTGATAAAACCTCAATTTCTCATCAATTATACATTCATTCAACATCAAAAAGAAACCTCAAATCACTGCTCAAACAGATCATACGAATTTTACCAAAAATCAACCAAATCTTGCATTTTAAAGCCAAGATCAAGATTACAATTGTAAAACCTTTAATAAAACATAAATCAATGATTGAGAACTTGGGAATTTCAGTAAAGAACTGAGAGTTTAGAGGAGAAGGACGTTCTTACCTCCAAACTTGAGTTTCTCCCTTTTTAGAACCAAAATTCTTTAAGATCCAAATAGCAAATACAAAGGTTTTGATGAAGAGATGATTAGAGATCAAAAGAGGATTAAAATCTCATGTTTGGATGTCAAAATCAGAGGAAAATGCTCTGGAGAAATGTGTTTGGTTTGAGAGAAAAGATGAGAGAAAAGGAAAATGGAAATGTAGGAAAAGTTAGTTGGAAACTTAGGAAAATATCTTCCCTCCCTTTTTTCTTTATTTTAAAACCATTAATTTATCATTTAATATTTAAGAAAAATCTGGAGAAACTCCCATTGGGTAAATAGCTCCTTAAAGATTCAAAGTTTCAATCCTTTTTAAAACAGTCACACAGTTTTCAAAAATTACATTTTGGTCACTAACCCAAAATGTCACTCTTCCAAACCTCATTTTGTAAAATTTATTTCACCTTTCTCTTTTATATAATAAAAGAGGATTTTAAGACATTTTTCCATATTTTTAATGCAACCCGAACTAGGATTTCCTAAAAATCACCTTTTATATTCGAACCGCAACCCGACCGGTCCGGTCCAAACCCAAAACTTCTAAGCCCAAAATTGGGGTGTTACAACTCTCCCCCTCTTAGGAAATTTCGTCCTCGAAATTTCAACTGGCGAAAAGAGAACAACCAACCTTCTCAAAGCAACACACAAGGCAACACAGGAGACTTAATCACCACTGAACACTCTCCTCACAAAACTTCACCCAAACTCAACACCACCACAAAATATTCACGAATTCCAGAACACTCCAATGTTAACCACACCTCAACCTTTCACACTTCCGGACTGCAGATAGCCCCAACAACAACCTGAAGAACCTCCAACCCTTTTGCAGCATACACCACCTTAACTCATAACTCCCAAAACTCGCACACACGGTGACACCAACCAAACCAATTCAGCCACCACGTAACCCACAACCTCCACTGCTTCTAAAACCCCTTGCACAATTGCTCAACCTCTTCCAAAGGTTACCACACCAAGCAAGAATTCTTAAGCATCAACTGCTTACTCAAACTTCTCAACGTATTGCTGGCACTACTTCACATCCACAGCTACCATCACCACAACAACTCACCAGGTCTACTCACCCATCACCCGATAATCACGTCACAAAACCCCAACCTTGACTCCGCCAGCCATTCCACACACCACCAGCTGACCTCAACAGACACTTACTTAATCACAACCAGCCAACCACTTCTCACAAGAACCCGTCCAACCAACAATGGCCTTTGATCTTACATTGCCTTTCCACTTCAAGCTTTGACCACAACACTTGCCTTACTAGAACACCGCCCATTCCACACATACATATTTAGGTTACAAAACTCCTATTTTCCCAGACTAACCCTTTTCTACAACCCACAACTCAACATCTTCTCAACTCTTCGAAGGTTGCTACGAACCCTCATCTACGAAAACAACCCTTCTACTACCATATCAATGCCAAGTTACCTCAGCACTCTGGAAACTCATCCACTAACCTGCAACATCACTTAACACCAAGGAACTACCACTTCTACTAGCTATTCTAAACTACTTGACCGATTCTAACTTCAATCGGTAATCTCCTCACCACCACACCGCTAAACCCAGTAAGCATCAAACACCCTCCTTCTACCAACATGCTATACCGCACTCACTATTACTGACAACTCGCTTAATACCCTCCATTACTTCTAACATTCTCCTAGCACCAACACAACCTCTAAACCCATCATCCAACCTAACCCTATCACAACACCAATAGACCCGATTAATTATTAGTGAGTGTGAACGCTCGTATGCATGGTCACCAATATGCCCTATCAATGCCTGATGTACATGTATGCAAAACCTCTAATGTCATGTCACATGTATGCATGGACCAGTACATATGTAATATAGCATATAACAAATGATTTTAACTGTGCATGTATGTCGGTTCACACCCACCAATAACATCCTCAGAATCCGTCTAAGAACAACCGCCTATCTCACTTCTAACTTGACCAACTCCATCATTCTAACAACCCATTATCCACAAGATACTCACTAATGCCCTCTTCACACTAAAGATGTTTTCAAACAACAACAACTACTACCCCCAAACATGCTAGCAACGAGGCCATACTATCTATGCAAGGAAATACCAACTGAAACCAAACTAAGATACTAGAGCAAAGGTTACTTAACAAGGTTACCTGAAAACACCTCACCACCCCGGAGCTTCAACAGACGAGCTCTCTTCCTTGCAGAACCACCATTCTCCAGCCGCACCGCTGCAGCATCAGCTAACACACCATGGTCATCACCATCTCCTTGCGGTAAAGAACCCTAACTTCCCCGAGCCAACCTCAAACAATTACGTCTCATATGTCCAACAGACCCACAATTCCAGCAGATTCCACTTCCCAAACTCTTCCCAACTTTCTGCTCTTCCTACCACCTTCGAACTTTGTCTCGGCCGTGCCCACGACCCTTCAGAGACCCTTCTGCTACCACTGAAGCTGATCTCACCACTTGAGGACAATCTCGCTTCACATGCTCCTTAGAACCACAGTTCCAACAAGCACCTGCGCCCTAACAACCTCCAACATGGCGCCTTCCACAACGGTCACACACCGGTAACTGAACTCCCACTTCTTGATCAGGCAGCACTTGCCCCAGATTTGCACTACCATCCAAACTTCGATCCAAGCAAAACCTTCTATCATGTAGCCTCTTACGCTGACCGCCCCCGAGGTCAGTATCCACAACTCTCTCGCTTAAACCTTTCCCACCTTCATAAACAGAAACCACACCCTCACATTGCTTAACCCTTGGGAATTTCCCTCCAAGATACCTTTCATAAAAGGCAGACACAAAGAAGTCCCAATCAATATCTTGGATGTGCGATGCCACCGCCACAGATGTCCACCAGGCGCAAGCGTCCTCCAACATCAATGAAACAACACTTCCCAGCTTACAGGCATAGTCGCAACCTTCCTGATCCAAAATCAGAACTACACTGGCTAACCAAACCTCGAACGCCTCAGGTGTCGAACCATGATACTCCACAGCTCCCAAATCATGTAAACGTTGTTTCGACAAACCCGCACATCCCACAGCCAGCACATGTACAGACTTTACTTTTGCCACAGCCTGAGATGTTCCCAACACCTCTTGAACAATTAGTGATGAACTCTCCATCACAGAACCAGCTTCTTCCTCATGCCTTACTACCTCAACTCCAGGCACAGAAGACTGAGACAAAACACCTCCACTAAAAGGTGAATTCCACGCCTTAACAACCTGCTCTAAAGCAGCAACCATCTCACCTAACTGCCATTCTTTCATCGATTTCACCATGCTATTAACAGCAAACAATCATAAGAAAACAAACAAATCGATCAGACCAGCTTTAAGCAAGGATTCAAACTCCAAAATAACACAATAGCTATAATAATAAGGCAATGGGTATCCCGAATCCTCCCCTTTTACATGACATAACAGTCAACAAAACATGGACATCACAACATCAAGCATATCAATCAACATACTTCGATCATGCTCTCATCAAACAACATTCACCCACAATAGCATAATATCAACATATCATACCCATAACACTTTCATCATTCATAAAATCAGCTCACAACACCAGCATATCATCAGCACAAATCCACATTAGCTCAGCGACGATTCATAACCAAGAAGCATGTTAAAAACATTAACAATATGCTCAAAAACACGCATTTCAACCGGCTTTCAACCACACATCAGAATAAACATCAAACACATATTACAACAATTAACCGTTTTCCACAAGCATTCGCAACTCAGCTCTGATACACCAAATGTAACCCCCTTAACCCGGCCCAGACGGTTGAACCGAATTAAGAAGTTTACACGGGGAAAACCAAAGTCAACCCTAAAGTCAACCTTGATTAACGACCCTTTTTTTTCTTTTTAATCTTGTCTAGATGCATATTAACCCTAGATATGTTCACAAGAACAGCATACACAAAGATCATACCAATCAGAGAACATTCAGGGACTCAATTGCACAAAATAAGGAATTAGGGACCAAAATGTAAATCCTGAGAATTACAGAGACTTAACCCAATTAAAAGTTACCAATATGAAATTAGTCATGTTTCATGCTTCACTGCCAAATTTCAGCTCAAACGGACATCTCAAACTCATCCAATTGCATATACAAAGTTCAGGACCAAAACGCAAGGTTTTCAAAACATTTAACCAACAATTTCAGTGCCAAACGGTCGAGTGTTCCGGAACAGGGAGGACCTGTTCCAAAACGCGGGACCGTTCCGAAACTGGTACCGAAACAGGGCCTGGCAGAGGCCAAACCGTTCCGGAACAGTTCCTTCCGTTTCGGAACGCCCAGGCCATTTTAGGCCCCCGTTCCGATACGGTAGCACCTGTTCCGAAACAGGCTGCCCAGATTGCAGAAAAATTGTTGGTTTAACACACGATTGGCCCATCAAACATGCTCCAAAGGCGACCAAATCATACCAGCATGTCATTCAACATACAAGGGACATAATTGCATCAAAATCTAGATACAAGACCACCCCTAGGTGTACCAACTCAATAAACACATTCAACACTCATTCATGCTTTTAAGACAAGAAGCACATCATAATGACTTAAGCATAAGAAGATTCAAACGTTGCAAGCGTTAAACCACATAGTTCAAAATCATAAACCAAACTTGTCCAACATACACAATCTCATTAAACATCATCACAAGAGATTCTTCCCCCATTGCCTTTATTATCTATAGCTATTAACCGAGACATACATCTCAAGTGGAGCTCTCCTTGAATCCCTTGCTTCTCGCTGTTCCAACTTCAAATATCTGCATTGATGGACAAAAAGGAGCGTAAGCACATAATGCTTAGTGAGGAATGCTCAAAACCAAAACACCATCAATGCAGCGAGTCATAAAACCACTTTTAAAAGCAAACTCGATTCGATAAACAAGAGCAATGTTTGAAAATCCTTTTCAACAACATGTTTAAAATCATGCATTGCTCAAACATGAAAACCAACCCTTAGCTTAGTAAGGTAAGTAATCCTTTCCAAAGCACAAACTTGCAAAACCAACAATTTAACCATTCCATGCATGAACATCATATGCAAGGTTAAATACAAAATCCTTGGAAAACACTTCCACTTTACATCTTACCTTTCTCATACTTAAAAATCATCTTAAAGCAAGAAATCTTTAAAAACCATTTACACATTCAATATAACATGTTCATTAAACAAATGCGACATATGAACCACATCATCAATATTTGCATCTCATGCATTTAAAAACAAGTCTTCGCAAGACTTCAATGCACTAAAGAGATTTCATGCACAAATGCACCATTCTCAATAGATAATCAACACTTGTGCAAGCTAACAAGTTAAACATGCATTCATAGTACATTACACACTTCTCATGCAACCATGCATCATTTCAAGCATCTCATGCTTCATTATATTCAAGAACATTATATTGGCTTCCAAGTGATAAACCAAATCCACTTTTCAACTCAACATCCAATCGGATACGCGGATTACAAGCGTTGTCCCCACGCTTCATACACACTACCAATCTCAAGGTCCCCAAATGGAATTTTAACCACCATTTGACCTTACCATACACAAGGTTCTCATATGGAATTTTAACCACCATATAACCTTAACATTTACAAGGTCCTCATATGGAATTTTAACCACCATATAACCTTAACATTCACAAGGTCCTCATATGGAATTTTAACCACCATATAACCTTAACATTCACAAGGTCCTCATATGGAATTTTAACCACCATATAACCTTAACATTCACAAGGTCCTCATATGGAATTTTAACCACCATATAACCTTAACATTCACAAGGTCCTCATATGGAATTTTAACCACCATATAGCCTTAACATTCACCATTGGTAGTTGTATAACATCACTAACGAGATCCGGGACATACTACACAAGATCCACACATGGACTTTACACCACCATTGTGATCTTAACAAGCACAAGGTCCTCAAATGGAATTTTAACCACCATTATTACCTTTGCTTACACAAGACCCACCTATGGAATTTTAACCACCATGGTGTTCTTAACCATCTCGTTAGTGTACTTGGATGGAGTTACCGGTTCACTCACAACCACTCCACATCCAAGGCGACTTTATTCACGGTGCACCCAATCCTATAGCCGGCTAACTATATCCGATTTAAGTAACCAAGAACCACTTACATCACTTGCCAATATTACCATCTTACCACATTAATCCATTGATTTACAAGCATAACCAATATGCAAAAACCACCATTTACCATCATCAATCCACTGTTTTTGAAGCATCACACAAAGCCAATAAACAACATGCATCACTATGCAACAATTCCACAATTCCAATGTACAAAACCAAGGATCTCTTACCTTGAGCATCCTTCACACATGGCTTTCAAAACCAGCATTAAACCATGCTAAAATATGCTTTCAAAACAGAATTTAAAACATGCAAAACACATGCATTACATCCAACAATCACAAATGCTTTAGGAACCAATTCACAACACAAATCAAGAGGGAAAATCCATTTACTTACTCTTGAGCTTAGCAAAGTTGTTTAGACTTAAACTAAGCTCTCAAAACCTTCAAACCTTGGTTTAAAAGCTGAAAACCCAACTTCACTCACCGATACACAAAACAAGGCTAGCCAACAAGCCTTCCAAGCATCCGAAACCCTCAACACCACCTCTAATGCTCACGGATCAATCTCCCCTGTTTCAAGCACACAATAACAGAGGATTAATGCATCATTATGCATTAAAAACACCAGCCACACAACTCAACTCGCTGCTCTACACAAATCCAACATTTCGGCTACCAAACACAACCGAAATCACCTCCAAACACTTCCAATACTTAACCCAGCCAAGATCCATCACTTCTAACCATTTTTAAACATCAATTAACATCCAAAAAGGATCTAACCACGTCCTTATACCTCCATCTATAACAGATCACCAAGATCACTCCAAAAACAACCAAAAACTCAAGCAAAACTTAGGAAAATTAACCTATTCGGGATTGCATTGATAAAACCTCAATTTCTCAGCAATTATAAATTCATTCAACATCAAAAAGACACCTCAAATCACTGCTCAAACATATCATACGAATTTTACCAAAAATCAACTAAATCTTGCATTTTAAAGCCAAGATCAAGATTACAATTGTAAAACCTTTAATAAAACATAAATCAAGGATTGAGAACTTGGGAATTTCAGTAAAGAACTGAGAGTTTAGAGGAGAATGACGTTCTTACCTCCAAACTTGAGTTTCTCCCTTTTTAGAACCAAAATTCTTGAAGATCCAAATAGCAAATACAAAGGTTTTGATGAAGAGATGATTAGAGATCAAAAGAGGATTAAAATCTCATGTTTGGATGTCAAAATCAGAGGAAAATGCTCTGGAGAAATGTGTTTGGTTTGAGAGAAAAGATGAGAGAAAAGGAAAATGGAAATTTAGGAAAAGTTAGTTGGAAACTTAGGAAAATATCTTCCCTCCCTTTTTTTCTTTATTTTAAAACAATTAATTTATCATTTAATATTTAAGAAAAATCCGAAGAAACTCCCATTGGGTAAATAGCTCCTTAAAGATTCAAAGTTTCAATCCTTTTTAAAACAGTCACACAGTTTTCAAAAATTACATTTTGGTCACTAACCCAAAATGTCACTCTTCCAAACCTCATTTTGTAAAATTGATTTCACCTTCCTCTTTTATATAATAAAAGAGGATTTTAAGACATTTTTCCATATTTTTAATGCAAACCGAACTAGGCTTTCCTAAAAATCACCTTTTATATTCGAACCGCAACCCGACCGGTCCGGTCCAAACCCAAAACTTCTAAGCCCAAAATTGGGGTGTTACAGAAGAGCTACTGACTTCTGTGTTGTAGGGTGGCTTGCTACTTGTGATATTGCTTCACCTCCGAATTTATCATTGCTTAAGTTGCAAATAAATCGGTTTTGCAGAAATATATTGGTATTCGATGTTTTTGATCAGAACAAAAAGGGGGCTTTGTCTTTTGACATTGGAATAATGGCAACATGCTATGGAATATAAGTCTTCTAATATGCTGTGAAGTTCAGAATATCTTCTATAATTCCCTCCTAAAACCTTTTTACACAATGATGCCTTCCTTGACAAGGTACTGCTATTTATAGCAGAAATTGCGCCAAAGAATCTTTGAGGAGTACTAACAGCCGTCAACCAAGTAACATTATCTTAATATCAGATTAACAGATCCATTATCTGAATGTTCGAATGCATAACAAAGATTAAAATCCGATGAAATATGCACAAAGCTTTGTCTGATTATTTCACATCTTATTTCTACAGCTTATGATCTGCACCGGGGTGTCGGTCTCCTTCATGATAGGAACAGTTCTAACTTGGAACACATTAGCTTTAGCTGATAAAAATGATTTATCCATCTATTTTAAAGTAACCATGGTCAAACACAACATTCTTTAGAAAAACCGCATGCCTGTGCATGTGATTGCAGGACTCATTCTGCTTATTGGACTCTTTCTCATTATAGTGTCACTCACTACACCTGAAAGTGAGCTTTTCTTCTTAATGGTTACTTCCATGAGTTTTAATCAAATGTTAAAATCGTTTTCAGGCAGGGTTTTCATCTCCAACTCAGGCTTGCAACTACTACCAAAAGATCTCACTTTTAGGCTAGCAGAGGTATATATACATTTTGGAACTCTAATACCCTTTTCTTGGAGCTGAAGCTAGCAAATTAAAACTGATGAATTTGATTTGACTTTTCATATCTGAAATATGGAGGTGCGGGAAATTGAACCTCGTGCCTCTCGCATGCGAAGCGAGCGCTCTATCATATGAGCTACACCCCCATGATCTGTCATCTGTTTCCAAGATGTGAGGAACAAACGATGGCCTGAAACAATAAAAAATGAAAGTGAAGTGAATGGCAGTTGCCGCAAAACAAGTGCTAAAGAGGTTCCAATTGCATACTCTCTATAGTGACAAAATGAACGATGCTTTGAATTTAACTTTTTTTTATTTCTTTAATGTTGTTGTTACTCACATGTAGAGGTATCCTAGACTCCTAGTAGTTGTCATCCTAGTTCAAAAACAAAAACATTTACAGCCAAAACTGGTAAGGATTGTACATTTTGATTCGACAAAATCTAAAAAAAGAAGAACAAAACTGAATCTGATTTGAGGATGGCAAAGTTGAAGGGAAACAACAGCTGATGTTTAACGTCATGTTGTTGTAGTGTTGTTTAAAGCCAGTAGCAAACAAGTTGTAAGATGTTCTGAATTAGGTTTAGATTTTGACAGAAACGCAAAACATAGGGAGATTGAACAGTTGATGTTGCAGGCTCTGCTTTAGCTATTGCTGATTGTCTTCTATAATCCCAGTCCTAGAGACAGTAATGGCAAAGGAAAAATCCCCCAAAATTTAATCCAAACAATTCTGCAATGGAGTTAACGATTACATCAAATCTTGTAATAATTCAAGAAAAAGATGAAAAGTGTGTCAGACAGTTGCGTGACCAACTTAAGCTGAGAACATTAACCAAAATTTTGGGGGTACAGAGGTACAAGCCTGTAGAACATATCATGTTCAAGTAAGATCGTGACCTCTCGACTCATGGTCCCAACTTACATACCATTAGCTCTTCTTTCCTTTATGATATGAAATATTGTTCAGATTCAGACAAAACAACCAGTCTATTAACCAACATGTGTTTTCCATCATCTATTTAGCCTTACTTTTGAATTGTGATTTTATTTAAAAAAACTTGTCTAGTGATTAAGCTGACAAAAATAATTATAGCTAAGCAAATACTGCATGAAATTTAAGAAAGGAAAATCTTCAAGGACTCTGTAGGTGGCGGTATCCTGGTCATGGTGGAATGTAGAGTCAACTCATTAAAAGTGAATGCTGGTAAGATAAACAAATGTATATTCCTAAGCTGAACATATTTAATATTTATATTTGGCAAGTGAATGTGTACTCCAAATAAAGTACCTCTAAATATGGAAAGTACAAGAGAAGTATTAGAATCAAACCAATTTTAAGAAGTAAAATCCAATTAAACAATGATAAAAATACATGATCTGTCGGGTAGCACTAACAGCTGTGAATTTCAGAATCTATTCTAGAATTCCATCCTGAAACCTTTTTAGACAATGATGCCTTTCTTGACAAGGTACTGCTATTTATAGCAGAAATCGCGCCAAAGAATTATCGAGTAGCACTAACAGCTGTCAACCAGGTAACATTATCTTAATATCAGATTAACAGATCCATTGTCTGAATGTTCAAATGCATAGGAAAGATTAAAATTTGATGAAATATGCACAAATCTTTGTCTGATTATTTCACATCTTATTTCTACAGCTTATGATCTGCATCGGGGTGTCGGTCTCCTTCATGATAGGGACAGTTCTAACTTGGAGGACATTAGCTTTAGCTGCTAAAAAGGATTTATCCATCTATTCAAAGTACCTCGAGTGAAACACAACATTCTTCGGAAAAACCTTTTGTTTGTGCATGTGATTGCAGGACTTATTCCTTGTGCAATTCTTCTTGTTGGACTCTTTCATTCCAGAGTCGCCTAGTTTACATTGAAATTATTGTAACATGAAACGGTGCTGGTAGAAAAAACTTGGATATAATGCAGGAAAAGATAGGACATGGAAAAGAATTTGAAGCCGCGCTACAAAATCTTTGTGGCAAGGACGCTTATATATCGAAGGAGGCAACTGAGATTTGGGTTCTTAATCTGAACTCTATCATCGTAACCAACATTAACAAATGAGTTAAGAGAATTATAGAGAAAAAAAAGCTTAATTTTTCTTGCTTGGCAGAACTATATAGAGACTCTTGAAAGCAAAAATGCTAGATTTGTTTCAACGAAGAACTTATGCTCTACCATTGTAATTGTTGAACATACAACAAAGAATATAGAAGAAAGGATTTCATTTCATTCAGCTTGACAAAAACCTTACACTAGCTATCCATTTATGGTACATGAAATAACAGCTTTTCAAAAGCTTTTTACCCTAATAACTTCACACCAACATACTCTCTCAACAACCTGTGGACAGCTCACCATACAGGCTGTCAAATTGCACACCTCAGCAACGAGCCGTTATTCATTGTCTAACATTTCCCTTGCTTGCTTTTTTTCTTCATCTTCAGCTTGGGAAGGGGACAAGACATGAAGATTCCCGCGAAAACATTCGAACTGTTGAACTGGAGCTGGCTTGGTGAGTATATCAGCAAGTTGATGTCTGGCTGGAACGTAATTTACTTGCAAAACACCTTTGGCAACTTTTTCGCGAATAAAATGGATGTCAAGGTCAACATGCTTAGTCTGAGCATGATGCACAGGGTTGGCAGCCATGGATACGGTGCTTGTGTTGTCACACCAGATGCGAGGTGTGTCTCGAAGGGAAATGCCCATGACTGTTAGAGTAGAAACGACCCATAGGATTTCTGATGCAGGGTCGGCTAGACTGCAATACTCGGCCTCTGCAGATGAACGAGACACCGCTCGTTGCTTCCTAGAGCTCCAGGTAATAAGATGTGAGCCAAGAGAAAGACAGTAACCCGATGTTGAGCGACGGTCGTCAATGTCGCTCCCCCAGTCTGCATCTGAAAATGCAGTAAGTAAAAAGGTATCCTTGCCTTGAGGAGAGAACCAGAGACCTTGATCCATAGTCCCCAAAAGATAGCGTAAAATACGTATCACTGCTTGCCAGTGTATATCGGATGGACGTTGCATGAATTGTACAACTTTATTCACAGAATAGGATATTTCGGGTCGCGTGTGGAAAATGTATTGGAGAGCTCCAACAACACTGCGATAGCCTTGACAATCACTTAAGGGTTCACCATCGTGGCGGCTGAGTTTGGGATATGTGACCATTGGTGTAGAGACAGGTTTGGCATCTAGCTGACCAGTTTTCTCAAGGAGATCTCGAATGTATTGCTTCTGAGTCAAGAAGAGGCCAGCACCAAAGTGGAGAACTTCAATTCCATGGAAGAATTTCACTAAACCAAGATCCTTGATTGAGAATTTTGCATGCAAAACATTAATAATGTGTTGAACATAATCCTGACAATTCCCTGTGACAAGAATGTCATCGGCATATACCACTAAATACACAGTGATGGTATTGTTGTTGTACACAAATAGTGAATTGTCTGCTGAAGAACTTCTAAAACCAATAGACTCCAAAAAGACCTTTAGTTTTAGGTACCAATTGCGTGGTGCCTGCCTCAGACCATAGATTGCCTTCTTCAGACGACATACAAGCGGTTGAGTAGATGTAGACTCCTTGACAAACCCTGCTGGTTGATGCATGAACACAGCTTCATGTAAATCACCTTTCAAAAAGGCATTGTCAACATCTATATGGCGTACTGGCCAAGAGTTTGTGACAACAACTGAAATAACTATATTGACAGTGAAAAACAAACCACGTGACTAAATGAATCAAGGAAATCATGACCTAAAACTTGAGTGTAGCCATTGGCAACCAAACGTGCCTTGTACCTATAGACAGATCCATCAGGGTTGCATTTGAGTTTGAAAATCCATTTGCACCCGATGGCCTTTTTACCAATTGGAAGCTCCACAAGATCCCAAGTGCCATTACTTACAAGGGCATTAAATTCTGATACAGCTGCAGCAGTCCACTCTGGGTGTTGAAAGGCTTCTTGAATTGATACAGGAGTCGAGCTATAGGCAAGATGGTATAATTTGGGTTTGAAAATACCCACTTTGCTGCGAGTGATCATGTGGTGTTGATTATGCTGACTGGGCACTGGAGAAGCAGGTGATGCAGGATCAGGATCTGAGGTAGGCTCTAGGTGATCATGAACAGTCTGATCAGACGAGGCATGTGACACAAGAATGTCAGAAGAAACATGCCTCGATGCAGGGTCGGGTATAGGAGATACATTGTGAGCAATAGTAGTCTCTGCCGGAGAAGAAGAAGATTCAGTAGGATGATCAAGGGAGTCAACATGCTCTTCAGTAGTAGTAGTAGGATCAGATGTTGAATCAATGCAGGAAGGGAACTGCGAAAAGACAGGTCTCGTGGTTGAAGGGGAAGCTGCAGGCACATTCCATGGAAAGACAGTCTCATTAAAGATTACATTTCGAGACACATATAGCCTCCATGTACCATCAAGACAATAGTAACCTTTATGCTTAGGGGAATAACCCAGAAACAAACAAGGAGTAGAGCGAAATTCAAGCTTATGTTTGTTGAAAGGACGTATGTGAGGGAAGCATTCACACCCAAAAACTCTGAGGACATTGTAATCCGGTGGTCGACCATATAATTTCTGATAGGGAGAAACATTACCCTGACATCGAGAAGGTAGACGATTGATCAGAAACGTGGTGGTCAAAACAGCATACGCCCAAAATTTCAAAGGCATATTGGCTTGAGCCAAAAGAGTGAGGGATGTCTCGACGATGTGGAGGTGTTTACGTTCCACCACGCCATTCTGCTGAGATGAGTGAGGGCATGTGACCCTATGAATCATACCAAGTTCAGCACAAACATTATCCAAAAACTGGAATTCACCACCACCATCTGACTGTATAGCACGAATGGTTGTATTAAACTGAGTTTGAATCAAAGAATGAAACACAGTGAAAGGTTTGGAAGCTTCAGACTTAGCTTTAAGCAAATAGACCCAAGTATTACGCGTAAACATATCAACAAAAGACATGTAATATTGATATCTATTAGATCGAACTGATGCAGGCCCTCATACATCTACTTCAACAAGTTCGAATGGAGCTGAATACACTGTAGAAGAAGTTCGATAAGGAAGAGTGTGACTCTTTCCTAATTGACAAGCTTTACAAATAGCATTCTTGGGTAAACTAACATGTTTATTTAAAACTGAATTAATCACTTCTGGAGAAGGATGCCCCAAGCGTTGATGCCACAACGTGAAGGAGGAGTCACCGCTGACAGAAGCTGCGCAAACTGAAACTGAAGGTGAAGAAGCAAGGTTGGAAAAGCTGTATAAACCATATTGTTGTGTGACATACAAAAGTGGAACCCCTATAGCTTCATCCTTCACACAGCAATACCCATCATGAAACTCAAAATACACAGAGTTATCAGATGTGAATTTCGAAACTGATAGCAAATTGCGAGTGATACGTGGAACATGTAAAAGATGATGAAGATGCAGCTCACGAGATGAAGTCAGTATAGAAGCATGACCAATGCTAGATATAGACAGTGATGAACCATCACCTATGTGTACAGAACCCTTACCAGTATACTGAGAAGAACCATGGATCGTGGTAGGTTGACTTGTCACGTGACGCGTTGCACCAAAGTCAGGGAACCAAGAGACCGAACTAGGACCAATGAGAGAGTTGATCTGAGGGGTCAATATCACTGGTGAAGAGTCCTGAGTATCACCTGGAGGAGTGGTAGCAAGAAATGGATCATACGCCACCTCAACCGTGTCAGGAGCAAAGTTTACATCATTAGCCTGAGTTGTATCAGATTCACGAGGCCCAGATGAAGAAGGAACCCCCTTGAAGTTCTTGTCAAATCAATACCAACAACGATTGACTAGGTGCCCTAGCTTCCCATACAACTGACACTGGGAACGGGGGCGGCCACGAAAACAACCACGAGCATCATCCTAACGATAGGACCGTTGAGGGGAGAACGATGAAGAGGAGTTAGAATCCTCAAATCTTGTGGCATGAATCCCAACAAGTGATCTCGGCGGATCAGAGACTCTGGTTTCAGCATCAACTAGCAAAGAAACAGCAGCCTCAACAGAAAATAGCTCACGGCTGCCAGAGATTACAGCAACAAATGGGTCATATTCCGAGGGCAAACCATTGAGTATCGTGTCAATTTGTTCAACAGAGGACACCAGGTTTCCACAAGATGCAAGAAAATCACAAATCTCTTTGATTTGCATCGTATATGTACGCATCGAGAGAGAACCCTTCTTAAGAGAACGAAGACGGCAGTGAAGATGCATGACCCTCGTGGTAGAAAGTTGGGAATTGAGTTGAGTGATGGCTGCCTAGATTTCAGCAGTAGTATTAGCTCCAACCAGATTAGGAAGTATATCAGGGCCAATGGTGGACAGTAACCACGAGGCAAGGGAGCTGTCTTGTTTGACAAAACGCAAGTAGGCTGGATTAGAGTTTGCAACACCATTGACAGCAGGAAGAAGTTTTGATGGCGGGGAAATAGAGCCGTCGAGGTAACCCTCCAAACCATGGCCACGCATCATCAGAGTGACTTGATGCTTCCAGAGCAGGAAATTCAAATCATCCAACTGAATGTTTATCTGTTTGTTGGAGAAGGACTGCTCCACCGCATCATCATCAGAAGACGCCTGAACCGAGGTTGAGGGAGCCATGACAGCGAGAAGAAAAACGAACAAAGATGACTGCGAAAGACTAAGCCTGGATTTCTGATACCATGTTAAACGTACAACAAAGAATATAGAAGAAAGGATTTCATTTCATTCAGCTTGACAAAAACCTTACACCAACTATCCATTTATAGTACATGAAATAACAGCTTTTCAAAAGCTTTTTACCCTAATAACCTCACACCAACAAACTCTCTCAACCACCTGTGGACAACTCACCATGCAGGCTATCAAATTGCACACCTCAGCAACGAGCCGTTATTCATTGTCTAACAGTAATTACCATCGGTCATCTTCAAAAATTCAGTTCTCATTCTTGTTGTAGCAGGCATATTGATAAATCTCAAAAAACTTTAATGGAATCACATATATATCCGTTCAATTTGTTTATTGGCAAAGTATGGCTTACCATTTTTCTTTGTTGTTTGACACTAATGTTACTCGGGATCAGATATACATAAGTTCTTTTTCGGCTGGAATGGGTGCAATTCCTTGGGTTGTCATGTCTGAGGATATGAGTTTGCTCATTTCCACCATGACAAGGATATGAGTATGCTTAATATTACTCGGTCATATATATGTTTAATTATCTTCAATTTTTTAGAGCAAGATAATAATAGATAGTAACCCCAAACATCAGCTATTTGCAGTCATGAATACATATGAATTAATCTACCAAACAATGCTTTCGATACAAATCTAAGCAAAATCCTTACATAATTGAAGATTGTTACTCATTTCGGATAATCTGTAAAAGTATTCTATGTATCTATGTGTTGTTTCTTTGAAAAAAGAATAATTATATAAATTTTGCACCCGATGTTTAAACGCTGACTGTTTTGTCGGAAGTTGAACAAAACCCCCACACTGAAGAGGAAAGATGAAAAAAAATGATATTTAAGCTTGAACCGGGAGCAATAGGAGCACGACCTTACTTGAACAAGATCTGTTCTATAGGATCGTACCTCTGTATCCTTAAGTTCTAGGGAGACAAGATTTCATGTCTGGTTGATGAACCGAGGCTGTTTGATCAGAGCGCACTTACTGGTCTAATGGCTCATTGTTGGATTACCTTGACCGCAGAAGATCGTTCTCAGCTTGCCTTGTCTGGCTAGCGGTTAAGTTGGTGAGATTTGCTGTTAAAAAATTTGTATAATTACACATTTAGTCCTCTATATTTATATAATATATATATATATATATTTAAATAGTATTAGTGCCCAGAAAAATTGAAGAAAAGCTTACCTGTAAAAGTTGTTTCACCTTCTATAGCACGTCCTCCACTAAGAGCACCTCCAGTAACATGCAATCTTTAATATATATTTATTTCGATTTCATGTCATTTTAAATTTAAGGTTTAGGGTTTTTTTCGGTGTTTAAAGATTTAGTTATTCAGTCCTCCGGAATACGTTATTTAGTTAGACTTTTTATAGTTAAATCTGTGACAAAAGAAGCCAAGGCCTAAGAAGCATCAAGAAACAAAAGCGGTTAAGTCGATGAGATTTGCAGGCAATAATAATAATGATAATTCAGAATCAATGTCCCCAAAACAGAAGCAAGCAAAAGCTTTAAATTCTCATCAGCTCATACAACATACTGCTGCTGCTGCAGGTAAAAACAATGGATGGTAAAATAAAACCAAACTCAACCATCTAAACTCCCCACACCATCAAATTTGGTCCCAAAGATAAGCATTAATTATACATGGGGATGGGGTGCGGGGAAAGCACCAAACCCAACAACCAAAAGTGCAACCAAAATAAGGTGTTTGTTTGTTTGACAACTAAGTTTTAGATTAAATGCATGTTTTGGTATCCCTTCCAGCGCAAGGCAATGAATGTCCTAAGAACACTTTCGGACATACAAACATCAATTCTGTGTCGAATCTCAACAAACAACTCCCACCCACCTTATTATTATTTCCATAAACATGATTCTTGAGAAACCTTTGCTTAATGATCAGGTATGGGTTTGGACAGTTGAGTTTGGTTTTATTTCACCATTCAATATTGTTTTTAACTGCTGCAGCAGTAAAATCTTTGAAAGGTATGATGTTCGGTTAAATGAAGTTTGTATCATTTTGTGCTTTGACATCCCATTCTGATCGAATATCGATTACCAGAGAAACATCGTATTCTAGTGGTTATAAGGGACCATGGTCTAGTAAGTAGTGAGTTATGAACTTCAACAACTTGTACTACCTCTGGGTTTCTTAGGACCACAGTTTCTTCATAATATCGCACCATGTTCCGATCACCTAACCATAATACAATAACACAGTGAATTGCCATCTGCATCTGTATCAGTATTCTCTTCTAAATATATTCTTTTTGATAGTTTAAGGATAGACAAGTCAAAACTATGAACAAAGCATTATACAGGCCGAGGATATAGTAAAACTATTTCCTACTTGGGCCTTGGGGCTAAATATACCAAAACCATGCTTTAGATACAAACCTAAGCAAAATCCGTAAATAATTGGAGATTGTTTCAACTTAAAACTACAAAACCTTTAATTTGGAACAAAAGATTGAAAAGTGTTAAAAGATTAACATTGAAAGAAGTTGTCATCTATAGAACTGTGGGATTATGTTATTAACCCATAAAAGCCGACTCATTTCGGATAATCTGTAAAAACATTCTGTGTGTTGTCTCAGTTGAAAAAGAATGAATAAGTAAATTCTGGACCCAAAGTTTTCTCAAAGAAATTGAGGTCTTGAACCTAAGCCCAATCCACGTGTTGGTTAAAAATGGACTATTTTGTCTGAAGCTGAACAAAGTCCCACATAGTAAAGGAAAGACCAAAGCGAATGGTATTTAAACTACCACCGGGAACGCAAAGGACACGACCTTACTTGAACAGGATCTGTTCTATAGGCTCGTACCTCTGTATCCTTGAGTTCTAAGGAGACAGGATTCCAAGTCTGGTTGATGAACCGAGGCTGTGTGATCAGAGCGTGATTACTGGTCTGGTGTTTCAGTGTTGATCCACCTTGACCGCAGAGGATCGTTCTCAGCTTGCCTTGTGTGGCTGGGATGGTCACGCAGCTGTCTGACAGACTCCCTCCCCCTTTTTTCCCTTTTTTTTCTCTATAAGATCTGATGTAATCGTTGGTTCCATTACGGTGACTTAGAGTCTAAACCCAATTCAGGAGATGAGATCTTAAAAGTTGAAATCTTCATGTGCCAAATGCCAATACTTGGATATTATTATTTCTTCCATGTACTGTGGTGTTGGGCAAGAAGGCAAAGACAATTACCAAGTTGCTACAGCTGAAGTTGAACCCCCCCTGTATTTGTTTCTCTTGTTGTTTGCTAGTGGCTTTAAACAACAATAAAAACAACTCATTGCTCTGCATGTGGCTCTTCCCTTGAACTTTGTCATCCTCAAATCAGATTCAGTTTTCTTCTTCTTTTTCTAACAATCCCTTACCAGTTTGTCTCTAAATTTGATATAAGGGTGTCAGCTACTAGGTTACCTCTCTACCTGTAAGTAACAACTACATTAACGAAATAAAAAAAAAAGGTTAAATTAAAACCATCATTCATTTTGTCAGTATACACAGACTATGCAACTAATTGGAACCCCACTTTAGCACTTGTTTTGCGCCAACTGCCATGCACTTCACTTTCACTTTTTACTAATTCAGGCCATTGTTTGTTTCTCTTGTCTTGTAAACAGATAACGGATGATGGGGGTGTAGTTCATATGGTAGAGCGCTTGCTTCGCACGCAAGATGCATGGGGTTCAATTCCCTGTACCTCCACAATTAAGAATCTTTTTTAAAATTAAAAATAAATCCACTAATTACTAAAAATTTCGGGTTATTCGAATTTTCATTTTACAACTCAAACTTTATTTGAAATTTTTTCGAGTCATTCGAGTTTATAAAATTTCGAATCGAGTCAAGACGAATCGAGTCAAGTCGAGTTATTCGGTTTTTTCTAGTCGAGTTTTGCTCACCCCTAATATTAGCCAAAGACATTAGTTAAGAGTTTCTAAAAAGAATAAAAGTTTCATCCAAATGATGTTGGAAAAAGCTAAAATATTATTTTAATCATTCTTTTTTGTTATTTTAGTTCAATATCGGATCATTAAATCTATAGATAATGAAGTCAAACAGAAGAGAAAACAAGTAGAGAAACTTTGATATGTTTGTTCAAAAAAATAGAGAAACTTTGATATTCTACATTTGTGAATTTGTAAATTCTTTATTTGTTTTTGCAATTTTTTTGATTTAACATCCTTTGTATGAATTCGTCTAGCATCCTTTACAAGAACTTGTCTAGCTAGTATGTCAAGTTCTATCAGTTATTTTTCTTTTTAAATGAGAGCTGATAAAAAAATATTATTAAAGTAATCAAATAAATAGGCTTAAGGGTGTAAGAAGCCCTTGAACTTTTGAAAAATAATCAATTAAGCTCTTAAACTTTTTTGCACCCAATTAAGCCCTTGAACAAAGAAATTTAATCAATTAAGCCATTGAATCAAGAAATTGAATCAATTAAGCCCTTTGACCAATTTTGACCATTAAATCTTTACCTTTTTTTTCTTCAGATATTACCGGCACATAATGCACTACAGTTCCATCATGTTGCATTTACAAAAGAAATTCAAAAAGTATTTTTTATAAATTTTATAAGTTTTTTAGAATTTCTAGAACCTTTAAAGAATTTTTTAAATAAAATAAAAAAATTTGAAAACTGTCAAGTGGAAACATTGTGACATAGTGCACTGCAACAATGGATCGAACAAAACTATTAAGATTTAATGGTCAAAGTTGGTAAAATGGCTTAATTGATTAAATTTATTGGTTTAAGGGCTTAATTGATTAAATTTTGTGGTTCAAGGATTTAATTGGGTGTAAAAAAAGTTTAGGGGCTTAATTGATTTTTTTTCAAAAGTTCAAGGGCTTCTTACACCCTTAAGCCAATAAATAAAAAACTCGTAGAATTTTTTTTATGTCAGCCAGACAAGTTTTAAAATAAAAACAGCATATTTTGTATTATTATTATTTTTACATCTAATTCGTAAACATGTTCATGAAGATTTTGTTTTTATTTTCGTGTATTCTATAATTTATTTTTCGTATATGTTTTTATGACTGCTACTTGTGATTATATTATTTTTATATATTTAATTCATTCATATATTTTTTTAGTTTATACCATTAAAAATCTAAATAGTTAAAGGTTACCTTGTCCTAGTCTAATACATTTGATTTTTACGAGTTGATTACTAAGTTAAATCAACAGCATTAAATCAAACAAATCTCAGCATGGTCGGATCTTGACAACTCAGTTTGAGGGTGCCTACTTAAAATTTTTTTTAAAAATAAAACTTAAATTAATTTTTTTTGAGATTTTAAAATTTTCATAAAAAAGTAGGAGTTTAACTAAAATTTTCAAACAAATGGTACTTATCAAGACTTTTAAAAATTTTAGTAGGGAATTTAATTAAAATTATTTAAAATTTTTAAAATATAATATCAATTTTTAAAATTTTAAAAAGACCAAATTAAAATTTTTAAAGGGTAAACTACTGTAGGGGTCACTTTCGTTTTCCGTTTGTACAGATTTAGTCACCACTTTTGAAAAGTGCCAATAAGTGGTCATCTACGTTTTCGTGTAAAGACTTGGTCACTCCAACGTTATAGTCCGTTAGTCCCCTAACGGATTGCTGATGTGGCTGAATTAAAATAAGGATAAATTACTACAATAACCATTAAAATTTATCTCATGTACATTTTTTCTCCTCAATTTAAAAAAGTAAACATTATAGTCACTAATAAAAATGTTTTTTTATAATTTCACCCTTAAATTTTTAAAAATTTATTTTTCAATCCTAAAACTTTACAAAGGTGCCCAAATTGCTCTTATTTAATAACTCAAACTTAAAAAATTAGCCCACTAACTGCTAAAAAATTCGATTTATTGGAATTTCTATTTTATAATTCAAATTTTATATTGAATTTTTGAGTCGAGTTTATGAAATTATGAGTCGGGTATTTTCACATCAAACCAAAAAAATTAATTTTTTTCAAGTCAAGTCGAGTTATTGGAATTTCTATTTTATAATTCAAACTTTATTTTGAATTCTTGAATCAAGTATTTTCACATCAAACCTAAATATTTAATTTTTTCGAATCAAGTCGAGTGTTGCACTTCTCTACATATAATTTTTAATTTGAGGCTTGTGAAATATAGGGCTTGTGAAAAATGAATAAAATGTACATACAAATGCAGGGAAGATTGAAACATTGACTACCACCAATATAACACCCCGAAAGGACTAGTGCGAGTATTTTTCTCTTCGTAATTTGAGGCTTAAACAATTATTTATTAGTCGGTATTCAGTAGCTAACCTGCTTCTGGTAATGGTAGCGCTTCCGAGAGCAATCAGCTGAACAAGAATTGCAATGGTACTCAACTGATGGCTCCTCAGGTGCCAACAAGTCCTCAGCATGCGCAGATTCTGGAAGAAACCCAGGCGGTACAGATGGATCTGAAGGTAGAGATTTACCGGTAATTTTGTTCGCGTGAGGAAGGTGATGGAAATGAATTGATTTAAGGGTAAACACGGATTAAAATTAAAAATTATATGTAGGGAAGTGCAACACTTGACTTGATTCGAAAAAATTAAATTTTTAGGTTTGATGTGAAAATACTCGACTCAAAAATTCAAAATAAAGTTTGAATTATAAAATAGAAATTCCAATAACTCGACTTGACTCGAAAAAATTAAATTTTTTTGTTTGATGTGAAAATACTCGACTCAAAATTCAAAATAAAGTTTGAATTATAAAATAGAAATTCCAATAACTCGAATTTTTTAGTAGTTAGTGGACTAAATTTTTAAGTTTGAGTTATTAAATATGAGCAATTTGGGCACCTAAGTTTCAAAGGGTATACTTTAGGCACCTATTTTTCATCTAAGCATTTATAATATTATTGTACTAATTGATTGTAAAGTTTTAGGATTGAAAAATGAATTTTTAAAAATTTAAGGGTGAAATTATAAAGAAACATTTTTATTAGTGACTATAATGTTTACTTTTTTAAATTGAGGAGAAAAAATGTACATGAGATAAATTTTAATGACTGTTGCAGTAATTTATCCTTATTTTAATTCCGCCACATCAGCAATCCGTTAGGGGACTAACGGACTATAACGTCGGAGTGACCAAGTTTTTACACATCGAAAACGTAGATGACCACTTATTGGCACTTTTCAAAAGTGATGACTAAATCTGTACAAACGAAAAACGAAAGTGACCCTTGCAGTAGTTTACCTATTTTAAAAGACTAAATTTAAAAATTTAAAACTTTAGGGCCGTGCCCCATTAGCTTCAATAAAGATCCACCTCGGAAGCTCTGAAAGCTAGTTCTATGTTGATTAATTCTTAGAGTTTTGGATAGAGGAAGGGGGAGAAAAGAGAAAACAAAGAAATATGATTAAAAAGAGAGGGTGAGAGAACTAGGGGTGCTTATCAAGCGAGTTGATCGCGAGTTCGGGCAGTGTTCGACTCGTGTTTTTTAAAAAATTTTGTTGTTTGACTCGACTCGTTGCTCGTTAAGTTCGTTAAAATTGTGTTCGATTCGTGCTCGTTAAAAAAAAGTTGTTGCTCAACTCGACTCATTGCTTGTTAAACTCACTAAAAATTTTATCTTATTTTTAACTAAAAGTAAAATTTAATAATACTATATGAAGCTTAATACTAACATAAATTAACAAATTTAACAAAAATTATATCAAAAGAGTGTATAAACACTTTCAAAGCCCAATTCCAAACTAACAATCCACAAATACACCAAACTAGCATTTTAAAACTAAAAAAATAATTCACAAATTCACAAAACTATCATATTATAAAACTAAAATAACAATCCACAAGTACATCTGTAACACCCGGGTTTGGGGGCCGGGAGAAAATAATATTAAAATATTATTTCGGGTTTCGGTTTTTATAATTAAAATAATAAATTAGTATTTGGGCTTCGTATTTTCAAAACGAATTATTTTATGTTGGACTTAAGTTGTTTTGGAATCAATTTCATGGATTTTAAACATGGATGAGATATGTCATCTCATTAATGGCAAAGGTGTAATTAAAAGGGTCTCCCATTTTTAAAACCCCTTTAATTTAAAAAGACCCCTTTAATTCCTATCTTCATCTTCTTCTTTCCTCTCCTTCACACCAAAAACCCACTCCCTCTCCAAATCTTCATTCCTTCGTCCCTATGCTCTTTGTTGGTGATTTTTGAAAGGTAAAATCGTTTCTAACTTGTCCTCCTCTTCCTCTTTAAGATGATACCTTTAATTTTCATGAAGCTCATAGATTTTGAAATTTAGGGTTTTGAGTTTTTAGGATAAAAATGCAAACTTTAATGTCTTTAATTTGAGCTTTCGAATTGTTGAAGTTATATATGTTGTTTACTACCTATAAGACCCAACATAGATGATTTTTTACATGATTTTAACATGATTCCCGAAATTGGGTAAAAATGGGTTTTTTGAAGGGTTTTGGGTGAGTTTTGGGGGTTGTTTTAGGTGGAAATTGTTAGCCCAATGGTAGTACTATGGTTAAGGGTTGATTTGGGAATGTTTGGGGTTGCTATGGATGTTAGAAAGATGGTTTTTGGACATGGTTTAGGGGCTGTCCGAAATTGCTAAAAATGGGGTTTGGTCATGGCTTGCAACATTGTGAATTGTATTTGAATGGTGTTCCGGGTTGGTCTTTTGATGTTGGGCTGATTTGGAATTGTTTGAAATGTGTTTGAGGTTGTTTGGAAGCGGGAATTCGTGTTGGAAAAGCTTCGGGAAGAAATCCGGAAATTTGAGGGAGGTTGCTAGCTTGGCTTGGAGCTTGGATGTTTAGGTGAGTGGTTAAATATTTTTAAAATGGTTTTGAGTATTTGGTTCAAGCATGTGAACCTAGGATGGGCTTGGTAAACCCACCTAGAGTTGGGATTAGAGTGGTAGCCTAATCCCAAGCTTTGATTAGAGACCTTGGTTGCACTTTTTAATGGTTGTATATGCCTCGTATTAAATTGTGATGGTGTTGATTATGTATATGTTGTATACATGTATGTTGGGGCTTGTTTGATGTATTGTTATATGCATGTCGATGATAGATTTGATATAGTCATACACATGTGTAAAATGTAATGTGATATGGTTGTTAATGCTGTACATGTGGTGTTGACATGTGGAATGATATTATGAGGTGTTTGTATGATCCGGGGATCATGGTGAGTACATGTTAGACATGGAAATGTGGCTTGTGCATGACGGTAAGTCATGGTGAGTACGTGCTAAGCACGGAAGTGTTATGAATTGATATTATGAATGCTTAATGAAATGTGTAGTATTGGCACTAGTATGTTTGGGTACAAATGATCGATCATTAGGATGTTAGTGTGTACACATGAGTCAAAAGTCGCGAGTGGCCTTGGTGGCGTTGAGTCGCCAAGGAGGAGTACGGGTTCGCCCGGAAATTGTATTTATATTAGTCGGTGATGAGTGGAATCCCATCGACGGGGCGTGAGGATGAGTGGAATCCCCTCCGCGTGAAACAAGGCGTGAGGATGAGTGGAATCCCCTCCGCGAGAACGGTGATGAGTGGAATCCCACCGTCAGGTAATGATTGTGTTGTTGGATGTGAGTTCCAACGGTTATCCGTGTATTCGAGTCATAGCTAGGTGCCAATACGGATTGTAGTTTATGTTATCAATATGTGGATAATTGTGAACCAATGTGATTTGGGAGGTGTTGCTAACATGGTTTAATATATGTGATTTCATGTGTTGTGGATTTAAACATGTTGAGCATGACATGATATTGAATATATGTTCATGCATCATCTATATTTATGGCTCGTGTGGATCGGAGGTAAGATCATGCATTTTATCTGGTTGTGGTTCGTGCTTGGACCCTGCATTGTCGAAGGTTTGATTTATGAGCTTACCCTCACTAAGCTTTTATGCTTACGCTCTCTTTTGTTCGACAATGCAGATCAATAGCTTGAGGGTGGCAAGGGCAAGGAAAGGCCTCCAAGTGTTGCTTACGGTTAGCTCAAGTATGATGTTTAAATTTAAAGATTGTAATAGTAAAGCAATGGGATAGGTATTGTTGGGTTGAGTTTGATGTATGTCTATGGATGACTTGATTTGTAAGCATGAGGTATCTTGCCATATGCTTGTATGATGGATGGCTTATGGATGCTTAAGTTGCTTGAATGGCTTGTAAACTTATTTGAAATGTATGATGCTTATTGGTTCTTTTTAATGTCTTCAAGCATGCTCGTATGAAAGGCTCTACATGTGTAATTTGCTATGTATGAAGGACTGTCTAAATCCATGCTTGTATGTGTTTGAGTATGTTAAATCTAGGATGTATGTCTCTAGACTTTGTTTGAATGATGATTGTATGAATGCATGTTGTGGGTTGTTGCCACAGTGATAGACATGTCTAAATGATGTTGAAGCATGCTAATATGGTTGTTATACCTTAAGATGTCTTGCCTTGAAGTTGTTTGGTGGTTTGTTGGTGTTTTGGGGCATCCTTGTGCCTCAAAACAGCCTAGAAAAGTCTGCAGACAGTGGGTGTTTCGGAACGGGTCCCCGTGTTCCGAAACGGCCCCTGTGTAAATGGCCTGCCGTTTCGAAATGGATGAGGGTCGTTCCGGAACGTTTTCGCTACTGGAATTTTGAGAAATTGGCGAGATGAAGCTGTTCCGAAACGGGCCTCTGAGGTTCCGAAACGGTCAAATCTCGTTGACTACGAGATATTGACCGTCGAGGTCGTTCCGATACGGGTCTCCCCTGTTTCGGAACGGTCACCTTGTGGTTGACCCAGGCCCGTTGACTAAGTCAAGGCGTTTCGGAACACCCTATAGGTGTTCCGAAACGGCCTGCTGTAATAAAGTAAAATGGATTGTTTCCCCTTTTGATGGTCGGTGAATGTTTCGTTGCTTGTGCCTTCCGCTGTTGTGCTCCACATAGGAATTAAATATGTATCTAGATAAGACTAATGATAAAAAAAATTTTCTGGGTCGTTAACCGAGAGGAAACCTTAACGGGTTTCGCTTCGGTTTTTCCCCGTGTGGCCCACTTGGACCGGTCATCCGACCAGACCGGGACGAGGGGTTACAACATCGAATTAAAGTAATTACTAAAAAAATATTTTAAAAAATTAACATAGGAGACCTATCCACGTAAAAACAAGTTCCAATTAATAGAGTTCAGTTTTTATTTCTAAAAATGAGCAAATTACTCTGTTGGCTATTCCGCTTTCCTATTGTACTCAAAAAGGTCATTTTTAGGTTTAAAATTTTAAAATTCTAAGATTTAGGATTTTGAATAAAGGTACTAATATTATTATCAGTGTGTTTTAATAAATCGTTTTAGATTTATTTGAATTTTAAATATTTTATAAATATTATATTTTTTATTAAATAAAAAAGATTCGTACCCATATAATATGAGCATCCAGACAAAATCAGGAAAAAAATTATATACCATTATACTTTGGTTTAATTATTTTAGTTTCAATGAGGATTAAAATATAAATTCAGAATTTTAATTTCTAACATAAAAAGATAAAAGTTGAAAAATTAGAATTATAAAATCTTATAAAAATGTTAAATTAACTAAAAAATCATACTAATGAAATAATACTATATATAAATTGTAAGTGAAAATGTAAAAGAAATTTTCAACGCAAAATACTTGGTTTGGTCTATCAGGCTTCATTACATTTGAAAGTTTTGTAGAACCTAAAGCTTGAATTGATTTAGCCTTTAGGGGTGAATTGAACTAAGGAGACTTCGATTCAATTGGTCATCAAACAAATAGAAGGGCTTGAGATGCAATCGACACCAGATGGTTGTATTATACCTCGGCAAACAAAAATATGAAAACTATTCAACTTAGGAGGCAATTGACCAAGAAAAACTTAAACACAATTCAACAACGACCAAGTCTCAAACAAAACATGATAGCTGATAAGGCATATCAAAATTGGTCCCACAAAATGCCATGTAGAAAAGCAAATTTTAGAAAACTATGATTGAAGTGACAAATAATGCTCAAATGCAATCTCACTTCTTCTTGGCGGCAGATTTGGTGACCTTGGCACCGCTTGGGTCCTTCTTCTCAACACTCTTGATCACACCAACAGCCACGGTTTGACGCATGTCCCTGACTGCAAAACGTCCAAGAGGTGGGTACTCGGAGAAAGTCTCCACAACCATAGGCTTGGTGGGAATCATCTTCACCATCCCTGCATCACCATTCTTCAAGAACTTGGGCTCCTTCTCCAGCTCCTTACCAGATCGCCTGTCAATCTTGGTCAACAATTCAGCAAACTTCACGGCAATGTGGGATGTGTGGCAATCAAGGACTGGGGCATAACCATTTCCAATCTGGCCAGGGTGGTTCATGATGATGACCTGATGGCAAAATTCACCATTATTTTTGCCGAGATGGTCAATAATGTTAAGCTTATTGACACAAATGAGTTGAAGTCTTTTACCTATGGCACAATATTAAGCTACATCTTTAATGACCTTGGTATTGATTGTACTTACGACTCTCCGGAACCTCGTAAGTCTAAGATTGGTGAGTCCTCCCTACGCAAATCCGGGTTTCGATATTTGAATGATGTTTGGGAAAGAGTTGATAGAGAAGCTCCTCCTCCTCCCGTTGCTCCTCCACCGCAAGTTCAAGTTGGAAACAATGAAGCCCTCACGGCTCTCATTATCGAGCGGTTCAATGCTTTGGATACTCGCATTGCTTCGGGTTTTGATGCCATGGAAAATCGCTTGAAAAATGTCGAGGATCGCCTTCATACTCTTGAGACTTCTCATTCAAACTTGGATTTGTCCTCCTCTACTCTCTATGGGCAATGGACGAAGTTTCACCGTTCTCAAGTCAAGAGCGACGATGAAACTTCCGATGATGATGACGAGGCTTAGGACTATCATATCATATCATATCATATTATTTATGTTTTTTAGGTTTAAGATTGCATCTTTATGTCCTATTATGTTTTAAGAACCTATGTCTTTGATCTTTTATTTGGGATTTTATGTTGAACTTAATGTTGGTTATGTTTTGGATATTTTGATATTATGAATTAATATTATTGTTGCTTATTAATGCTTATTGGTACTAATCCTTTATCTTCTCTATGAGCTTTCATTATTCTTTTTGATCTAACAAAAAGGGGGAGAAGAAATTTAAGAGCCACAAACTAAAATTCGTTTTAAATGTTTAAAAAGTTTTTTTTGTTAAAGTTTTACAACTTGATTTTCAAGTCAAACATTTTTTTTACTTTAAAAACCTATCTTAAATTAAGGGGGAGTTAGAATATTTTCAAAACTTTCAAAATTCTTAAAAATTCTAACTTTGGTTTTGTTATATCAAAAAGGGGGAGATTGTGAAACAAATATTTTAATTTTGATATAACTAAAAACCTAAGGACTAAACTGAAAATGTCAAAACAAATTTTAAGTCCTCAAAACATCCTCATATAATTTCAAGATTATGCCAAAGTTAAAAACAAAGTTTTTCAAATATTTTTCTAAGTGTTTAAAGCCAAAACAGTGATTTTCAAGTCTCTGTTTCTAAACGGCCTAATGCGTTTCGAAACGTTTTCATCACTGTCAACCCATGTTCCGAAACGTGTATCGAAACGGCTTTAGAACACTTGAACCCGTTTCAAAACGGTCTCATACATTTCGAAACAGTTCTTCAATTTTAATTTGAAAAACATAACGGTTGTTATATTAACTGACCTATTTCACAAAGATAAATAGGGTGTTTCGAAACGGGCTAAGACTGTTTCGAAATGACTCTTGACAGTAGCAAAACCGTTTCGAAACGAGGCCTAGCGTTTCGAAACAGTTCTTTAGTTCAAATTGAAAATATGATCGTTGAAATTATTTTTAACTGATTTTCTGAAAACCGTTAGGGTGTTTCGAAACGGGCTAAGACTGTTTCGAAACGACCCTTGACAGTGGCAAAAGTGTTTCGAAACGGCCCTAAGGCGTTTCGAAACGGGCTCTTAAATGCACCCCAACGGCTCTTTCTATTTTAGTCCGTTCCGAAACAGGTACCCCGTGTTCCGAAACGGGTTGTTGCAGACTGCATTTATGGAGGTGAGATAACATCCCAACGGCTCTATTGATGAGTGCAACAACCACAACGACTAGAAATCAATGAGAAGGTATAAAAGGGACATCTAAAAGCTCCAGCAACTACTATTGATCCTAAAGCAAACATCCAAACATAAAATCCAAGAAATTGTGCTAAAATCCCATTTTATCTAGAAACCCCAATTGTAATTTTCATTCATATCTTGTTCAATTGGGTTGAGTGCTTGTAATTGGACTATCATTTGTATTGAGAGATACCTTATTAGCCAACAAATTTCTTTGTTCACTTGTGTGAGGATTGGGTTGAATTTTGGGTAGAAAATTCAACCGAAATTGTAAAGGGTTGCCTCCTTAGCCTAGAAAAGGGGAAGAGCAATTAGTGGAATTGTTGCAAATCCTTAGTGAAGCTAAAGTAGTGGATGTAGAGTTCATTTGGAACTTGAACCACTCTAAATCCCTTGTCTATTATTTTTATTTGCAATTTTCACCACAAACACTTTAAATTTCCAATTCACCCCCTCTCTTGGTTTATATCGATCTTGCGATCCACTCAACAATTCTGATTCTGATAATGACGAACAACTAAGCCACAAGGCAATGATATCCAACAAATGCTTTAGGAGTTTCTTCGAGGCCTTCGATCGAATGAGCTCTATCAACGACCCTTCTGCTCAATGGCTGTGTCCAGCATGCCACGGAGGTCCTGGTGCCTTTCACAAGTTTCGTGGCCTTCAGTCCCTACTCACCCATGCAAAAACCAAAGGAGGACAAAAGCTGAAAATTCATCGCCTCCTTGGTCAGATATTGGAGGAGGAATTGCGAAGAAGGGGTACTTCGACCACTCCTCAACCTCAAGGTCAAGCTTCAAGCCAATGGAGTGGTCTGAGTAATGATGATGTTATTGTCTCCCCCCCCCCCCCGCCTTCAAGCAACCATGAAGCTCATCACAAAATACTCTGGCCACCCATGGTGATGATCATGAACACACAGCTTCATAGAGATGGAGATGGGAAGGTAGTTATATAACTTCTAAATTATGTTTTCATTAATATTATATTTTAATACTTAATTTGTTTTTTTTAATTTTCTACTTGCTTCAGTGGATTGACATGGGAAACCAACAACTTCTCGACTATTTCAGTTCCTATGGTACTGTTGTCAAGGCTCGCCATTCATACGGTCCAGAAGGCCATCGTAGGATGAGCCTTTTGATTTTTGAGAGCGCGACAAGAGGTTATCTATATGCTCAACGTCTGCATAACCAGTTTGCTGCCCAAGGTTTCGGGTTAGATGCTTGGCAATGTCATGCTCCATCCCCTCCATCCAGCCAGCGCCAACTATATGATTACATGGCTGAAAAAGAAGACATACACATCTTCAACCGCCATCTCCAAAGTTTTCTCTATCGTTTTCTTCTATTATGAATAACAATATACACGTCTGCTCATACTTATGCAAAAAAATTGTTCATTAGGCAACCAAAAGGTCAAGTTTGAGATGCGACCATATGGACAGATGGTTGGACAGCAAGCTGGTGCTGGAACAAGTTCCATGGGTGGCAGGGGGACTTGAAGGGAGGAGGCTTGAAGGGACAATAAATTGAGAAGAAAGAAAAGATTGATGGTCTAATATTTATGTGCAGTTCAAAGACCATGCCGGATTGTTTCCAATATCATAAAATCCTATTACATGATATTAGAAACAATTCGGCTTGGTCTTTGCATTGCACATAAATATTAGAAGATCAATCTTTTGTTTCTTCTCAATTTCTTTTTCTTTCCGTTGCCATCTCGTTTTGTAATCTTTTCCTTTTGTAATATTTTCCTTGCTATCTGATGCACTAGTATTTTCTTGATTCTTTTCGATCTACTGGCTCTTCTCTACATGCTCCATACTTTTTCGTAAATCTAATTGATATAAATGATTTAATAGAAGTATCCATACTTTTTCGAAAGTATCCATACTTCTAATAGAAGTATCCAAACATTTGATATAAGTATTCATACTTTTCCTGCAAGTAAAAGAAAGTATCCATACTTCTAATAAATGTATCGACACATTTAATATAAGTATCCATATGTTTTATTTAAGTATCCATACTATCGACCCACAATTGAACCAGTTCCAATGTTTTTATTAAAATATCAATAATATTGTTCAAAGTATCGATTCTTATTGGCTACATATTACGTTATCCTAGTATCGGATATATTGATAAAAAGTATCGATAAACTTTTCAAAAGTATGGATACTTTCGAAATTAACAACAAATTAGACGCTACCGAATATATTGATATTCGGATCAACAAAACCGGTAAAATTACCGGTTTTGTTATCGTGGGAATTTTCAAGGCCCCGTCAGCTCGAAATTAACAACAAATTAGGCGCTACCGAATATATTGATATTCGGATAACAAAATCGTTAATTTTACCAGTTTTGTTATAGTGGGAATTTCCGAGGCCCCATCAGCTCAAATTTATCAACAATTTAGGCGCTACCGAATATATTGATATTCGGATAACAAATTAGGTAAAAATACCGGTTTTGTTATCGTGGGAATTTCCGAGGCCCCATCAGCTCATACATTATCAACAATTTCCGCGCTACCGATTATATTGATATTCGTATAACAAAATAGGTAAAATTACCGGTTTTGTTATGTCTGACCGATAACTTAAATTTGCCGGTTACCATTTTTTTCATTTTTTTAGTGTTTTTTACCGGATACATCATTTCATATCAACATATCCGGTACCGCTTTACCGAATACATTATATACCTTATAATATTTCCGATAACGTCATTTCTTAGCCGTATATTAGGCGGCCGCATGCTAGAAAACTCCTTTGATTAATCTGTAGGAAACTTTTATGTTTGATCTTCTTAGATTACCATTAGAATTATAAGGATTAATGTTTCACTTAAGGAATGGGCATATATGTATTTCCTATATCTTATCTAAATTAAACCCTAAATCGAAAAAATCTAAATCAAAACTAGACACTCCTTTGAGAAGGATTTCACTCACGAAATCAAAACATCAAGTAATTGAAACTTTTAACTCTTCTTTTATTCGAAAAATCGATCTTTTTAGTAGGAAAATAAAACCCAAGGTAATCAAAGAAGTGTGGGGGAAAATCTTAATTAAAAGGTGCATTTCGAAAATAAAATCTTGCCAACGTTTAATTGGATAACAAAATATATTTAACGCTCACGACAAAATCCTAAACTAATTACAACTTACAAATCCAAACATTAATCACTTATTTCATCCCAAAATACTTTAATACACACTTTTCTCAAAAAAAAATTACAGTTTATACACTCATTTCTGAACTAAGCCTTAATAAAAAAACTATGAACTTCTTAAACAATTTATTTTTAGGATAAATATTTACTCGAGTGACCACCTAATTATTAGGTCTGGTCTATTTTGACTATCGAACTATAAAAATTTAAAATTCGACCACATAATTATTTAATTGGCCTATTTTAACCAAACTAATTTGGTCAGTTTATACACATTTGATCTCTGTTAGGTACATATTATATCAATTTGGTCATAATTTTAATTTGATTAAATAAAAATTATCAACCAAACTAATTGGCTTAGACCCGTTCAGATGTAGAACAACAACGATCAATCCCCAGATCTACCCTTGAATGAGATACCCTTTTGTCACTTTAATAAATCTCCAAACAAAATAAAAAGATTAACAATTGGTTAGATTTTTTTTCTCATTTTCTAGGATACTGGTAATAATGGAAATGCGGTGAAAGTGGAGGAAAATGGTGGAGCATTCTAACCGTTTCAGAGAGAAAAAAGTGGTAGCAAAAAACCAATAGCTCAGCTACAAGTACTTCCACAACAAAAAGTGGAAGTAGAGGTGGAGAAGCCAATAATAGAAACTCTAGTAAAAAGGGCAAAATTGGTCAACTAGGCCAACTTAAAATATTATTTTGAAATATGAAGGCCAACTTAAAATAAACCCCAAAATTGGCCTAGTAAAAAAAGATGAAAATGAAGAAAGCGAAGGCGGTGTTAGTCGCTGGAGTTGCATCGCAACAACTGGGCGGTTCACACGGTGAGCTTTGTAATTTAGTAATTCATTTGGATTGTGTTGAGGCGGCGATTTTAAATAAATTTTGTTTTGCAAATTAGGGAGCTGATGAAGGTCGATGAAGTTAAAAGCCATTTACAGGTGATTATTTCATCTTGAAATACGCTATTAGATTTTAGGGATGAATCAATAGAGTTATTGTTTTGGCAAATTGATATGCTTTTTCAAACAAGGAGACCAAGTCCATCCGTCCAACAAGCAAGCACCTCAATTTGTGGTGGTCGGAAGCATTTGGGTACCACCTCCACCAGACTAATAGACTATGCCACAATGACTATTATGAAAAAAGGGGTAGCCACAATGAAGGGAGAGTTCATTCGAATTCACCGTCAACGTCTTCCTCTACCCTCACCACCACCAATTCACCCGCATTATAGCCTATAAGTCTCATGACATATATTCAAAAATCTCTAATTATGCTCCAAACCTTTAATTTTTGACCAAACTTCTCTTTACCAAACAATATCATACATAAATCCTTACAATTTTTTGCAAGAATTTATGTACCCACTTTTTTTAAGCCTCTTTTTAACTGATTTTATTTTTAGAACTTCCCCTTACGGATGACATCAACACCAAAACCCATCTATCATTCTTAATAGTTTGAAAAACAATTCTATAGATTTTACCTGCTGCTACCCATAGAGGCTCGGGAAAAATAAAACACTCAGAAAACATAAACATCGAAACTGTAAATCTTTAGGAACAATTGAACACGAAAAAGTAAAGACAGTTCAACCACAATGATCAGAGTCTCGACCAAAACAAGATAGAACATGAAAGCATGTCAAAATTGGTCCAACCCATCTATCATTCTTAATAGTTTGAAAAACAATTCTATAGATTTTACCTGCTGCTACCCATAGAGGCTCGGGAAAAATAAAACACTCAGAAAACATAAACATCGAAACTGTAAATCTTTAGGAACAATTGAACACGAAAAAGTAAAGACAGTTCAACCACAATGATCAGAGTCTCGACCAAAACAAGATAGAACATGAAAGCATGTCAAAATTGGTCCAACCAAATGCCATACAAACACTATAACAAAAATAAAAAGCAAAATTCATAAAACTATCCTAGCAGCGATATTGCCTGCTCGAATGCAATCTCACTTCTTCTTGGCAGCAGATTTGGTGACCTTGGCACCGCTTGGGTCCTTCTTCTCAACACTCTTGATCACACCAACAGCCACGGTTTGACGCATGTCCCTGACTGCAAAACGTCCAAGAGGTGGGTACTCGGAGAAAGTCTCCACAACCATAGGCTTGGTGGGAACCATCTTCACCATCCCTGCATCACCATTCTTCAAGAACTTGGGCTCCTTCTCCAGCTCCTTACCAGATCGCCTGTCAATCTTGGTCAACAATTCAGCAAACTTCACGGCAATGTGGGATGTGTGGCAATCAAGGACTGGGGCATAACCATTTCCGATCTGGCCAGGGTGGTTCATGATGATGACCTGAGAGGTGAAGTTGGCTGCCTCCTTGGCAGGATCATCCTTTGAGTTTGAAGCAACAAAACCACGCTTGAGATCCTTCACAGCAACGTTCTTGACATTGAACCCGACATTGTCACCAGGGAGAGCCTCCGGGAGGGATTCATGGTGCATCTCAACAGACTTTACTTCAGTGGTCAGACCAGTGGGACCAAATGTCACAACCATACCAGGTTTAAGGACACCAGTCTCAACACGACCAACAGGGACAGTTCCAATACCACCAATCTTGTACACATCCTGAAGTGGAAGACGGAGTGGCTTGTCTGTAGGTCTCTTGGGCTCATTGATCTGGTCAAGAGCCTCAAGCAAAGTTGGACCCTTGTACCAGTCAAGGTTGGTAGACCTCTCAATCATGTTATCACCCTCAAAACCAGAGATTGGAACAAAGGGGATCTTATCAGGATTGTACCCAACTTTCTTAAGATATGAAGAGACTTCCTTCACAATTTCATCGTACCTTGCCTTGGAATACTTGGGGGTTGTAGCGTCCATCTATATCAAATGAAAATTGAAAATCAGATCAGACACAAAACCAACAAAGTTATAGTAAAGGTTTATCAATACAATATAATAATAGGCTTGAATGATTGTAAACCAAACCTTGTTGCAGCAGCAAATCATCTGCTTGACACCAAGGGTAAATGCAAGCAAAGCATGCTCACGGGTCTGACCATCCTTAGAGATACCGGCCTCAAAACCACCAGTGGTTGAGTCAATAATGAGAACAGCACAGTCAGCCTGGGAGGTACCAGTAATCATGTTCTTGATAAAGTCACGATGTCCAGGGGCATCAATGACAGTGCAGTAGTACTTGGTGGTCTCAAACTTCCACAGGGCAATATCAATTGTAATACCACGTTCACGCTCGGCCTTAAGCTTGTCCAGCACCCAGGCATACTTGAATGACCTTTTGTTCATCTCAGCAGCCTCCTTCTCAAATCTTTCAATCACACGCTTGTCAATACCACCAAGCTTGTAGATCAAATGACCAGTGGTTGTTGACTTCCCAGAGTCGACATGGCCGATGACCACAATGTTGATGTGAATCTTCTCCTTACCCATTATAGAACTCGCGAGAAAATCTAAAAATCAAGAAGAAACACATTCATAAACTAATTCACATAAATGCAAAATGAAAACTCAATAAAATCATACATACTATACAATAATTCAACTTATTTTAGAGAAAGGAAATAAATCAAAAGTTCAAGCTCAGCAGATTCAGTATCAATAAAACGTTCCCGGGATTCGAGCTCAGGTCCTCACAGATATGGAGTTCTTTCCACTGAACTACAGACACTATAATTTTTAGCATAACTCTTACAATGAAAACAATCAAAATTTTCACCTAGAGAAAACAGATTCTTCTCCATTTTAATTATTTCGTTAACAAATTGTACACTGATTTTCATTTGATTCTATAGATCTGTCACTGTAGTAACAGGAATTGTTTTCTCAAAAAATAAATTATAGGATTTTGATATATATCAAATCATAAATTTCTAAATCAACATAGATGCATAAAATCTAAAAACATAACCAAAACAAAACAAAAGGAATCAGATCCAGAACTACACAAAACAGTATTATCCAAAGAGAAAACAGATAAGAATCATACAACGAGCTACAGATCAGATAAGATTTTTTATCCAAAACAACAAAATTAGAAAATTAATATTTCGAAGAGATTGGTACCTGTTTGCTAAAATGAACTAGATTTGGATATGCAGACCAGAAGCCGTATTGTGCGGAGAACGAGTGACAGAGGGCGAAAGCAGCGGCCTGGTTCAACTTAAATAGCCACGCTCTCAGCTTTGGTTTATCTAGGGTTTCTTTTTGAGACGTTGGATTATCTTTAATCCAACGGATGCAATTCGACATCTCAGCACAGCCGAAAAGGTTTTTCCATAGTTTCTCCACTTCCTTGCACGTCAGACTAGGTGCCCTAACAAGACATTATTTTCCACTGGTAAACCAATAATACCCTTTTTCTTTTACAAAATGACACGAAAGTCCTTAAGCATTTTAAACCACTAATTTACCTTCCGCTTCTTTTTTCAATTGAAAAGATGCTCAAAGCTAGAAGCTAAGCATGATCAGATAGGCAGTAGGAGAACCGGAAATATCTCGATCAGTCAAAGGCTCGATATGTTCGGAGGCTTCACTAAATACTGAAAGTTTTAGACATTTGGTCTGTTATCATGTTGCATTTAAGCGAAATCTATTTTAACTCAATATAGCATGCACGATCTCAAAGCGAGACACAAATGACTCTTATTAGGTGCATAGGGTTGCTTGGAGCCGAGACATCAAGCACTAGTCGGATGGCATGAGCACGGTCGAATTTCATCTGCAATCGTTCAACTTCCTGCACCCAAACAAGTTGGAGATCAATAAGTATACTCCACAATTCCCCTTGTAAAGGAGAGACAACAACAACAGATTTGTGGTAACCATTAACCAGTGATCCATTTACCAGCAGGACTACAGATAACATCTCCAATCAGGGACGATGCTACATGTTGAATGGGAGGGGCTGTTGCCCCCAAGTAAAAGGAAGAAAAAAATTTACCCTTTGATTCCTTATATTTTTCCTGAAAAATTAGAATAATTATGAATTTGCCCCACACCTTTCAAAATTTATGTTTCCCAACTTCAAATCATGGCTCCGTCCCTGCCTCCAATGGAACCAAACCCCGACTATAAAGAGATAATTGCATCGTTGTTAAGACAAAATCACTTTATTTTTTACAAGCGGACTTCTAAAGTTACTACATACCCTTTTTAGGGTCCTAAACTCTAACCTCCTAAATTATAAAAACTAAACTTTGAAACATGAAATATATTCTTAAACATTAAAATTTAACTACAAACACTAAAACTCTAAACCATGAACCTTAATTTTTAAACTCTAAAAACTAAATGCTTAAGAAAAATAAATTTTCACCACCCGTGCATAGAATATTTTCGCATAATTTAGAGTGAACTACACTAATAATCAGTGTCCCAATTTCTTACTAGGACGGAATATTTTGCTCAATACAAAAGGCACTAATACGGTATTGCCAGTCATGGTTATAGAGTTTTTGTTACATTATTTCCCACTTTAGAAGTTGGTTGTATTTATTGGTTTGATTTTGCTTCGGTCTCTTTCAAAACTTTCAAGTTTTTACTAACAATGACTTCTTCACTTGATTGTTTTGTCAATAGATGCAGGTTGAATTTCATAGAAATGCACAAACACAAGGAGTAATCCCCGTGAATTTTAATTTTATTTAATAGGTAATATAAATAAAATAACAAATACAAATAATTTCTTGTTAAAAAAATATAGATAATTTTATCAGAATGGACAAATTTATTGTAACAGAGCAAAATACTCTGTAATAATCAGATTTTGGAATGGAACAAAAAGCGAGCTTAAACATTGTAAGAGATTCGGTTTCTGGGTTAGTAATTCGGGTTTTGGACCCGGGTTTTAGATATATTAAAACATGACTAAATTGGAAGAATTTAAAATTTGGATGCATGTTTAAATGAAGCTTGGTGACCAAACTGTAAAAGGAATGAAGACGGGAATCTAAAGTATAAACTTTCAAAACGTTCAATGATCCAAGTGGGGTAATTTGCCCATTTTTCTTTAAGGCAAGATGACAAGGATGAGTGATGGAAAATTAGTCAATGGTTAAAATTCAAAGTAAGAGAGTAGTTATAAATCTTAACCGTTTGATTGATTAATTTTTCATCATTCCTCTTTCCATCGTTCATATCGAACAAAGTTTAAATCTCAAGAAAAGTGATTTTCCACCCAATGACTAATCTCAAAAGCTAAAATTTCTAGCATTGGGGTAGAAAATCACTTTTGATGATGCAATTATTTTTTTAGCCTTAATTATTTAACTCAAATTGATTGTCTTTTGTAATAGTCTAAAGTTGATTTCAAGGTAACATATATGTTCATACATATTCTTAACCCTTTGATAATACACACATCTTGTAGACAGAGTAATTGAACTCAAGTCTTCGAGATGAAGCCAAGGTTTATAAATGTATAATAATTTATTATTTCAATATAATAATATAAAAATAATATTAATTTAAAATTAAATTATTAATAATAATATGAAAATAACACTAATATTAAAATAATATTAAATATAACAATTATTAATATATTAAATTAACATTTTTATATTAATCCAACAATTTATATTAATTATTTAGAAATATTTAAAGTTTATATTATATATATAAATTATTGACGAAATGTTATATTTTTATTATAATTTAAGTTGATTTATTTTATATAATTTAAATTCATTTGTTTTTATTTTAAAATATCATGTCTAGATTATACATATTTTTTAAAAGTACATTTAGACAACAATGCAACACTAAAATCTTACAATTAATTTTTCAAAATCACTTTTTGCAACATTTTTTCAAACTAGCCTTCAGTTACCCCATCAGTCAATGTAGGTTGCATATTTTATAGATAAACATAAAAGCCGAGAATAATTCACGTGATATCAAATTTTAATTAATATCAATTATGAGTAAAGTTACATTTGGGTCATTTAATTATTAAAACTTACACTTTGGTCACTCAATTGGGTAAGGTTACATTTGGGTCTTTCTTTACATTTAAAAAATGTAAATCAATTTACGTATTAGATTAATTAATGATTTCAAATGAAGTATTCTAGTATTAACAAGGGTATACAAATGATTTGGAAGTAAAAATATGAAATTGATGTATTTTCTTAAATATGAATGGTGACCCACCAAATGTAAATTTATCCATAATTGAGTGACCCAGATGCAACCTTACTCATAAATAAGTAACTCAAAATTAACTTTTAATAATTGAGTGACTCAAATGTAACCTTACACATAATTGAGTGTATCCTTAACCTCCAACGTGGAGGAAAAAGAGTACTCATGCAAACCGTTCAAACAACATTACATCAGTAGTAACCCAAAACTCAAACCACGACCATACAATCTGACATGAGAGTATCCTTAACCTCCAAAAGAGGTTCAAGAAATTTATAATACTCCAACGGAAGAGTCTTTGCCATCTTAGCTAACTTATCGGCAAGCAAATTAGCCTCACGCCGCACCCATGTAAAGCGAACCTCCCAATCTCTCGAAACCTTATCCGCAAGATGCACACGAAGATTCGACGAGAATCGTAAAGGATCCCCCAACGCTAAACCTTCATACACACTTTTGTTATTTGTCTCGACAATATCTCTATTGAAACCTAACGCCCAAGCCGTCGTGAGGCCTTCATATACCACCCACACCTCGGCTTCAAAAGCAGAACAAATTCCAATTTTTTTCGAAAAACCAAATCTCCATTGACCAGCCTCATCACGCCTCAAACCACCGCAAAACACCAAACCTGACTTCGTGGTTCTAGCCCCATCCACATTTATCTTTATCCACCCCATCGTAGGACGTTGCCACCGCACCACAACCGGGCGAGTAGAGCTCTCAACCATTGCCTGACCCACAGCAAAACTCGCTTGTACCACCTCCCTGCACAACTGTCGGGCGTGCTACAGTAGGCACTCTTGATCACCCCTGTCCACGTCGAAAATCCTTGCATTGCGTCGCTGCCAAGCTAACCAAACCAAAGAACCAAACAGTAAGTCCCAGTCCATAGCATCTCGGGGAAATTGGCTCTTACCCGACAAATTCTTCAAAATCCATTGCTTAATGCTTAAGCCAAAGAATGCAGCAACCTTATCCGCTTGAATTACCTGCAACCAAACCATCCTTATCGTCCCATAATCGCGAACAATATGAGCGACATCTTCAACGGCAGCTCCACACAACGCACAGCTCGGATCATCTGCAATATAACGGTGCACCCTCTCCTCGTTAGTCATGAGACGACCATGACACACAGTCCAAAGGAGCACGCGCACTCGTGGTAAACCACGGTACATAGCAATGGCTGCCCAAACCGGTTTACGCATCCCCACACAAGGCTCCATACGTCCAAACCGGTTCCCGCAACCCTGCACAAGGCTCCATACGTAACGCATATGCCGATTTAACGGAGAAACTCCTACTGGTCTCCAAAGACCATCCGGGGCAGTCGGGAACACCCATGGCAGCAGGTGGCTTCACCGTTGCAATGACCTAAACAATATAGGATGGCAATACAGCACCAAGCTCTCCCCACTTCCAATCCCCATCGTCATCAACCATGTCCCTAACCCGTACATCGCGGACATCACACTCATTACCAACAGCAACATACTGACGTAGAGGGCCAAAATTATCCACTCACGCGTCATCCCAAAACTGAATACGGGTTCCATCTCCAATGTTCCACACAATGTTCTGACAAAGATCATTCCACACTAATCTAATACCTTTCCAATGTCTCGACCCATTCGAATTTGGCAAAGACATCGGTGCGTCATCACGTATGCCATACTTTGATCGCATGGCTCGCACCCAAAGCTTGGTTGGTTCGGATAACATGATAAAACCCAGCTTCAACAAGAACGCCTCATTTTGGAGATCAATCTGTTTAAATCCCAGACCGTCATTTGCTATTGGAGAGAAAACAACCTCCCATTTAACAGCATGCATACCACTGGTTTCTCTACCATGCCCCCAAATAAAATTCCTAATTAAAAGTTCAATCTCGTCACACACATTCTTGGGTAATCTAGTCGATTGCATCATATACATCGGAATAGGTGCAAGGACGGATTTGGCTAGGACAATGCGTCCAGCAAAAGACAAGAAACGTATCTTCCACCCTGCCAACCTATCAGCCACTTTCTGGATCAAATAACTGTAAGTTTTTTTCGTAACACGTCCATGAAGAAGCGGGACTCCCAAGTATCTCCCAAGGTCCGTTACACATTGGAACCCGAAAGAATCATTGATATCTCCCTTAATAGCAGTATGAACATTGTGTGAAAAGAAAATATTGGTTTTTGAAATACTCACTTTATGCCCGGAACATTCACAAAACTCCTTGATCACCCGGCTAATAACCTCAAACTGATCCATCGAAGCTTCCGCAAATAATACTAGATCATCTGCAAAGAAAAGATGGGAGATAAGTGGACCATTCCTCCGAGATTGAAACGCCCGCCAATTTCCTTGATCCACTTCACGCTGAATAGCATGGTCTAATCTCTCCATGCATAAAACGAAGATACAAGGCGATAACGGGTCCCCCTGCCGGATCCCTCTAGTAGACTTAAAACTGGCCGACATACTCCCATTCCACAAAATTTGCGTCGATACCGAAGAAATACAACTCATTATAAGGGCACGCAAATTAGAAGGAAGATCAAGCTCAGCTAGCGTGTCATCAATAAACGACCACTCTAAACGGTCATAGGCCTTCTCCAAATCTACTTTAATTGCGAACCACCCTTTCTTCCCTTTCTTACCATGCATCGAATGGATAATCTCCTGGGCGATAACAATGTTATCAGTAATTGAACGGCCAGGGACAAAACTCGTTTGATTCTCATAAATCCACTTTGGCAAGTAAGGCTTCAATCTGTTCACCAACACCTTACTAAGGATTTTATACACCACAGTATAGAGATTGATAGGCCTAAAATGAACAATCGAATCCGGAGCCTCAACCTTAGGAATTAGAACAAGGAGAGTTTTATTCAGATCCGGATCCACCAAACCCGTGTTGAACATATGCTGAATAGTACTACACACAACATCGCTCACAATGTCCCAATGCCGTTGAAAGAATAAAGCATGAAACCCATCCACACCAGGAGCTTTGGACGGCTGCATTTGAAAAAGGGCATGATGTATTTCCTCGCGAGAAACCGGCATTTCCAACATTCCCCTATCCCTCGAAGTAACACCCTTAAAAATTCCCCGGCAATTAAACGTGTATCCCTTATCCCCTTTAGACGAAAACAATTTAGAGAAGAAATCCAGAGCTAGTTGCTTCAACGCCTCCGGGTCCGAAATCCAATTACCAAGATCGTCTTTAAGGCAAACAATAGTGTTACGCTTCCTCCGGCCATTAGCAATCGCATGATAGTATTTTGTATTGTGATCACCACCATTTAACCAATCACATCTAGCTTTCTGACGCCAAAGACTTTCTTCCATAGCAAGGATATCATCCAACTCAAGCTTGAGAGATTTTTCGAGCTCACAAAGATGATTCGAATGCCTATGCCCTAGCTCTCTTTCAATACCCCGAAGGCGAGCTAGAATCTGTTTCTTCTTCCTACCCATCGAGCCGAATGACTGCGCATTCCATTGGGACAAACCATGCTGCAAACGCGTGATGTTGTCCGCATAGGACACGGTGACATCCCACGACTTCTCAAGGGCATCAACAAAACCAGCCGAGCTTTGCCAAGCGAAAACAAAACGGAACGGCTTCGCCTCAATGCTTGGAACAAACGGATCCATGCACAATAAAATAGGCCGGTGATCTGAGCCAATTCTATCAAGGTGGCGAACCAAGGTACTCGGGAAACAATCAGTCCACTTAGGATTCATCAAAAAACGATCGAGACATTCATACAGATCCCCACTTAAGCCCAATTTTTTTATTACGTAACATAATTGACATACGGTCCGTATCAATTAAAATTTACAAGTGCTTATCAAATTTAAGGTTAAGGGTTTAATTTAATATTTAAATTTTAGTGATTTAGGTTGTATGATTTATAATTTAAGATTTAAGGTTAGAGTGTAGGGTTTACAATTTAAAATGTTAGGGTTAAACTTTTAAGTTTTAGATTTAGGTTGGGTAAAAAAACTTTACACGGGAACTGTGTATCAAAATATAACACTTTAACAAATGGATAAAATTTTAATACGAAAGTTGTATAAAATTTATTTTATAAAAATATGCATATTTATACTAAAACTTAAATCCTGAATTCCTAACCCTACCTACTAAAAATTAAACCTTAAACTCTAGACTACCCTAAATTTTAAATACAAAACCTTTAAATATAAACCCCTAAATTAAAAAGCCTGTGTAAAGTTTACACCTATGTATCGAAGTTCTTTCCTTCAAAAATGATGAAAAGACCATGATAGTTGGTCTTTTTAAGTTGATGGGGTTGTAGTCCCTTTTAAGACTTGTAAACGTTTATCAACAATGGTTTCTTCACTTAGTTGTCTATAGAGGTGGCAATCGGGTTATTCAGTTCGGTTTCGGTTCGGGTCGTTTCGGTTCGGGTCATTTCGAGTCTATCTAGAATCGGTTTAGATTCGGTTCGGGTCAGTTCGGTTCGGGTTCGGGTCTAATTCGGGTCTGTGATGAGTCGGATTCGGTTCGGGTATTGGATCGGGTCAAAATCGGATTGGTTGTTTTCGGGTCGGGTCAATATCAGATCGGTCGTTTTCGGTTTGGGTCAAAATCGGGTCGTTCGGGTCGCTTTCGGTTCGGGTTAAAATCGAGTCAATTTCGGGTCAATTTCGGGTCGGGTCAACATTTAAATTTTCGGGTCAATTTGATTTGAGTTGGGTTAAAGGTTTGAGGTTTAGTATTTATGGTTTAGTTTAGAGTTATTGGTGTATGAGATTAATTCTAATTTAACTTGTCAATCTATGCATTTGAATTTGATTAAATATTTAAATCAAAGCTTCATGTATCCATATAATTTTTTTTGTATAATTATATTGAATCAAAGTTAATAATAATAATAATAACAACAACAACAACAATAATAATAATAATAATAATAATAATAATAATAATAATAATAATAATAATAATAATAATAATAATAATAATGTCTGAAATGAATTAATTTATTAAACTTAGGATCTAATTGAATTAACTAAAATCTAAAAGCATAAATCACGGACATAAATAAAATAATTTTAAAACTAAATGTGAAGTTTCAATTAAATTAATCTAAATTGAAACTCAATTAAATCAAGAAAAATAGAAAGACAATTGGTAAAAATAGAGAGGGAAAAAACAAAATTTTGGAGGGAAATAAGCCACCAATTTTTTAAGCTAGATTGAAAAAAAAAGAAAAAGACAATTAGAAAAAATAGAGAGAGAAAAGACAAAATTTTGGAGGGAAATAAGCCACCAATTTTTTAAGCTAGAGATTAATTACTTTTTAAGTCATGTTGTATTTAAAATGTTACATTTTAGTCAACTTTAAGTTTTAGTTTAATTTAATTTAGTCACAAGTATTCCCACGGTTTAGACTTCGGATATAGAAATCCCCTCCCCGTAGTGATATTTAGTCTCTAAAAATTTACTTTTAGTTGAAATTGACTAATCTTTGTATTTTAGTCTATTAATTTAAGAGTTTTATTTTGATGCACAAGCTGTGTAAATTTTTTTCACATTCCTTTTATAAAATTTAAAATTTAAATCACAAACCCTAGCAACCTAAAACCTAAGCCCTAAATCCTAAACTCTAAATTCTAAATTCTACCCATAAACCTTAAATTATATACCCTACATACTAAACCCCTAAACCCTAACCTAAAACCCTAGACCCTAAACCCTAAAATTAAAGGGCTTGTGTAAACTAAAGTTTACACAAGCTTGTGCATCAAAGTATTTTCCTTAATTTATTATATTGATATTTTCGTTCATTTTAATTTCAAAGATTTAATTTTTAGCCAAAATTGACCCCTATTTATTTATATGGTATAATTACAAATTTGATCATTGGACTCTCAAATTTCTCCACTTCCAAATTGTCAATTTAGTCTACAATTTCAATTTTATGCTATATTTTATGATGAAATTATAAAATTGGTCACCAAGATCTCAAATTTCTATACTTCATTTTATTATTTATTATATTTTTAATAATAGATATTCGGGTTAAAATCGAGTTAAAATTGGGTCGATATTCGGTTCAGCTTTCGGTTCGGGTCCATTCGGTTCGATTCGGTTTGAGTTTCGGGTCAACTTCGAATCATCATGTTCGGGTCAAAATCGGGTTTCGGTTCAAATTTGTCAGGTCTAGTTGTCTACATGACTCTAATCGAAACAAAAATAAACCGTGATAAATTTCTCGCAGGTGGCAAATGGCAATAGATATTTATTATTTAAAATGCCTGGGATTCATAACAAATTAATTAATCAGATTTCATTACATTTGAACGTTTAGAAAAATCTAGTGCTGAAATGAAAAAGAGTTGAGTTCAATTCAATTAGTTGTCAAATATATATCTGCACCGGATGAATGCAAAACATAAATATAAAAGAGTTGATGAATTGCCAAAGTCTCAAACAAAACATAACAGCTGATAAAGTATATCAAACATGGTCCGGCATATAAAAACTAACAAAAATAAAAGCAAAATTTTTTAAAACTACCATGCACTGACAAATATTGCTCAATTGCAATCTCACTTCTTCTTGGCGGCAGATTTGGTGACCTTGGCACCGCTTGGGTCCTTCTTCTCAACACTCTTGATCACACCAACTGCCACGGTCTGGCGCATGTCCCTCACAGCAAATCGTCCAAGAGGCGGGTACTCGGAGAAAGTCTCCACAACCATAGGCTTGGTGGGAATCATCTTCACCATCCCTGCATCGCCATTCTTCAAGAACTTGGGCTCCTTCTCCAGCTCCTTCCCAGATCGCCTGTCAATCTTGGTCAACAATTCAGCAAATTTCACGGCAATGTGGGATGTGTGACAGTCAAGGACTGGGGCATATCCATTTCCAATCTGGCCAGGGTGGTTCATGATGATGACTTGAGAGGTGAAGTTGGCAGCCTCCTTGGCAGGATCATCCTTAGAGTTTGAAGCAACAAAACCACGCTTGAGATCCTTCACAGCAACGTTCTTAACATTGAATCCGACATTGTCACCAGGTAGAGCCTCAGGGAGGGATTCATGGTGCATCTCAACAGACTTAACTTCAGTGGTCAGACCAGTGGGACCAAATGTCACAACCATACCAGGTTTAAGGACACCAGTCTCAACACGACCAACAGGGACAGTTCCAATACCACCAATCTTGTACACATCCTGAAGTGGGAGACGGAGTGGCTTGTCTGAAGGCCTCTTGGGTTCATTGATCTGGTCAAGAGCCTCGAGCAAAGTGGGACCCTTGTACCAGTCAAGGTTGGTAGACCTCTCAATCATGTTATCGCCCTCAAAACCAGAGATTGGGACAAATGGGATCTTGTCAGGGTTGTACCCAACTTTCTTAAGATATGAAGAGACTTCCTTCACAATTTCATCATACCTTGCCTTGGAATACTTTGGAGTTGTAGCATCCATCTATACCAAAAATAATTGATCAGTTAAAGACACCTTAAATCACCAAATCTATAATAAAGGGCCATCAATACAATAATAATAAACACAAATAATAGCTAAAGCTCACCTTGTTGCAGCAGCAAATCATCTGCTTGACACCAAGGGTAAATGCAAGCAAAGCATGTTCACGGGTCTGACCATCCTTAGAGATACCGGCTTCAAACCCACCAGTGGTTGAGTCGATAATTAGAACAGCACAGTCAGCCTGGGAGGTACCAGTAATCATGTTCTTGATAAAGTCACGATGTCCAGGGGCATCAATGACAGTGCAGTAGTATTTGGTGGTCTCAAACTTCCACAGGGCAATATCAATTGTAATACCACGTTCACGCTCGGCCTTAAGCTTGTCAAGCACCCAGGCATACTTAAACGACCTTTTGTTCATCTCAGCAGCCTCCTTTTCAAATCTCTCGATCACACGCTTGTCAATACCACCAAGCTTGTAGATCAAATGACCGGTGGTTGTTGATTTCCCAGAGTCAACATGGCCAATGACCACAATGTTGATGTGAATCTTCTCCTTACCCATTATAGAACTCGCGAGAGAAACTGAAAATCAAGAATAAACATATTCATAAATTAATTCACATAAATATGCAAAATCATAACTCAATAAAAAATCCAAAGCCTAACCACACTAAGAACTACACCATAAAATCATATCTATGAATATGTAATAATAAAAGCATCGTCGATTTGTTAAAATGAAAAAAAAAGTTATATAACCAATAATTCAACTTATTTTAGAGAAATGAAACAAATCCAAGTTAAAACTCAACGGATTCAATATTGATAAAACGTGGCAGCTGGGATTTGAGCCCAGGTCCTACACGGATATGGAATTCTTTCCACTGAACTACAGCCACTAAATTTTGAACACAACACTTCCAATGAAAAAAATCGAAAGTTTCAATTAGAGAAAACATATTTTTTTCCATTTTGAATATTTCGTTAACAAATTTTCACAGGAATTGTTTTCTTAGAACATGGATGCATAAAATCTAAAACCACAACCCAACCAAAACAAATGAAATCAGATCCGAAACTACACAAAACAGTACTATCTAAAGAAGAAAAAACAGATAAGAGTCATATAACAAGCTACGGATCAGATAAGATTTTTCAAAGAAATCAGAACAATATAATTAGAAAATTAATATTTCAGAGAGAATTTTACCTGTTTGCTAAAATGAAATATATCTGGATTTGCAGACCAGGAGCCGAATAGAATGGAGAATGAGAGACAGAGGGCGAGATCAGCGGCCTTCTTCAACTTAAGTAGCCACGCTCTCAGCTTAGGTTTAACTAGGGTTTCTTTCTGAGACGTTGGATTAACTTTAATCCAACGGCTGACATTCGATATCTCAGCACAGCCGACAACAGTTTTTCCATATTTTTCTCTACTTCCTTGCACGTCAGACTAGATGCCCTAACAAGACATTATTTTCCATTGGAAAACCAATAATACCCTTTTCCTTTTATACAATGACATGATAGTCCTTAAGCTATTTAAACCACCAATTTACCCTCCTCTCTGTAACCAATTTCCTTTTTCGGTCATAAATGGAGCGTACTGTAAATTAATGTGGTTAAAGTTCATTAAAAAGTTCTTTACTATCGGGACAATACGTTTAATCTAGTTCAGTCAAAATATTTTTAGTTATTTAAGTTTACAAGTCATATTTTACGATTTGAATTTTATTTAATTTTTTTCGAATAGAGTCGAATTTATAAAATTCGAGTCGAATTTATGTATAAATTTAATTATAATTATTTATAATATTATAATACATATTGGTTCCAATTTAAATGACTTTCTATATCCATATACAATATATTCTTCATATTTTCACATGTGATATACATAATATATCATGCAAAATTGACACACTCGACTCGAACTTGGAAATTGATCAACTAATTACTAAAAATTTCGAGTTATTCGAATTTCTATTTTATAACTCAAATTTTATTTGAATTTTTTTCGAGCGAAATTTATAAAATTACGAGTCAAGTCAAAACGAATCGATTTTTTTCGTATTGAATAATTCAGTATTTTTGAGTCGAGTTTTACACACATACTAGACCTTCATATGTATGTAAAGTCGTAGAAGATCAAGAAAGAGTCATTAGATTTCTGTTGTAAAGCTTTGTAAAGCTTTTATTCTATTATAAACAATTGTTAAGGAAACTACCCTAATCACTCTTGTATAAATAGATATATCTTGTTTAATGAAAGATAAGCTGATTTTTTGAGTTTATTTTAAGTCTTTCTCTAGTTTTTGCTATATTCGAACATAGTATCAAAGGTTTCTAACGCGTTTGAAGCTTCGTCTTCTAAACACTTCACCAATAAGACGATTTCCATTCGTCTTGATGACAATAACTACTTACTCTGGCGGCAACATGTCATGTTTACTATTGAGAGTTTGGCACTCGTGAGTCTTGTGGATGGCACCTTGGTCGTACCACCTCAGTACGTTCTTGACAATGGAACCAAGGTTCTCAACACTGAGTTTGTTGCATATAAACAACAAGATAGTGCTTTATGCTCCTGGCTACTTTCTTCTATTGGTCAATTGGTACTGCTTGCGTTGGTCAATTGCAAGAAGGCACTTGACATCTGGGAAAAGATTCATTATCTTTTTTCAGTTCTTCAACGACAAAAATAATACATCTTCATCAAAGTTTGTGTGAATATTTTGCTCAAATTCAGACGATTCACGATAGTTTTGCCATGTGTGGTAATCCGTTGACTAAAAACATGCACATCTCTGCCATTCTTTTTGGCCTGTCATCGGAGTACGAATCGATGGTGGCGGTCATTACCTCAAGTCAGCAACCATACAAAATTGACAGTGTCTACAATGTGTTTCTCGATACAGAGGCTCTACAACAAAATTTTTCGGATCAAGTCAATATGACTCAAGGCCCAACTGGTGGTGCAAGCCCACATTCTTTTGGGTCTGCATGTCAATCCTATTTGGGTCATTCGAGTTTTGGTTACCCTAATTCGCAATCATGGGGTTGGTTCTTCTTTCCTAAGATCGTTTCAAGATCAATGCTTTGTGTAGAGAAACTCTTAAGGTCAGGATTTTGTGCAAAGAAATTTCCAAGATCAGGCATTTCGTTCCCCTAAAAGCTTTCCTGTCTTTCAAGTGAATCGTGGTGGTTTGTTTCGAGGACAAGGAGGTCGTTACTTTGGAGAAAGGTCACGAATTCAATGCCAGATATGCGGCAAAATTGGTCATTTGACTAGTCGATGTTATTATCAGTTCGATCAAATGTATTAGGGTATTGGTAATTCGTCTGCGAACCATTGTTTTGTGTTTGGTGAAGCAATGGAAGAACAAGTTGATGCCTAAAATGATGATTCAGTTCATATGGTAAGCACTGAGTTGGGTTCTGTAGATGGAGTTATTACTGGGTATGAGGATACTGCCTGGTATCCATACTCAGGAGCAACAACTCATTTGACTCTTGATACATGTATGATTACTCATTCTTCTCCTTATTTTGGGTATAGTAAAGTGTCTGTAGATAGGGGTGTTCATTTCATATATTGGATCGGATCCGATTTGAAAATTCAGATATTCGAAAAATTTGAATCACCTAAATAGCGATCCGTATTCGATCCGAAAAAACTAGATATCCAAAAATCTGGATATCCGAATTTTCGGATCGGATACTCGGATATCCGAAATTTATGAATTTATTTGATTATTTTTTTAATTTAATGGTTCTATCCATGAAAATTTTAGGTTTTCGAATGTAAAATCAATAAATTATTGAATATAACAATATTTGTATCCATGGACATTTCAATTTTTCATATATAACAAGTAAAAATATCGAATATAATAAGATTTATACTTAAAAAATTTGAATTTTCGGATACCGGATAATCAGATATCTGATCCGAATGTAAAACCACTATCCGTATCCGACCCGAAATTTTCAGATATCCGATCCGAATTATCCAAAAAATAAAAATGGATTAGATATCCGAAATTTTGGATCGGATCAACGGATAATCGAATCGGATCAGATTTTTTTTGAACACCCCTATTTGTAACCAATGTAATGGTTGTCCATATTTCTAAAATTGGTAAGGCTTCTTTAAATTCTCAGTCTCGATCTTTGATGTTAAATAATTTATTACATGTACCTACGATTAAGAAAAACTTGCTTTCAGTTTCAAGGTCTACTAAAGATAACAACGTATCCATTGAATTTTATCCAAGCTTTTGTGTTGTGAAGGATCTAGCAACCCAACATGTGATTCTGCATGGTTTGGAAAATGAAGGGTTGTACAAACTTACATCCTTCGTGGCTTGAATCATGCTTCTGCTTCTGTTGCTGATTGTTGTTTAAATTCTGATGAGTCTGCTTTTGTCTCAAATTCTTTTGTTACTGATTGCTGTTTAGATTCTGATGAGTCTGCTTTTGTCTCAAATTCTGCTTACTCTGTTAGTTGTTTAAGGTATATCACTTCTTCTTTTGATATGGATAAAATAGTGCTCGGATGTAATCTTGTTTTTGATATTTCTTTAGAAGCTTGGAACATGAGGCTAGGACATCCCTCTAGTGCAACTTTAAGCAAAGTGTTGAAATTCTGTAATATTTATTCTGATAATAAAATAATTTTTTTTGTGAAGCATGTCGTCTTGGTAAAGGTCATAAGCTTGCATTTTGTTGCGCGTAAAAGAGTCATATCGCAAATAGTGCAAGTGTACACGAAACAAGTAGTAAAGTGATACTTGGAGTATTAGATATCGTCTCAACATGGACTGGAAATAACTTTATCCTAGAATTGCTACACAAGAGAGAGAGAGAGTTTAATTGGGTTGTAAAGTAATCTTGATAAGCAACTAAAATAAAAGAGTAAAGAATCATGGTTAAGAATTAGGCCAATATTGATTTGCTCAGTAGTGCAGGTGTTGCACTGTAAGAGAATTTCTGTTCTTTCGTCGTCCCTATCGCGGCAGAAGTCTGTTGACAACATTGGTGTTCACCCTTCGATTCACGTCGGGAGGTATCATCCAAGAAGTGTTCATCAACAGTACTTGGACCTAGGGATAGGACAAGTCACAACAGGGATTCTTGCCAAGCTTGAAGAAACTGAGTTGTTTATCGCTGCTGCGACAGCAACGAACCGCTGCCGCGATAGGTGCTGCCGTGACACGAGCCTTACACAGAACATGAATTTTTTATGCAGTGCAAAACCTGCACTACCAAGCAGATCAATACATGCCTATCTCTTAACCCTGAAACTTCATTATCTTATATTCAATATTCCTCAATATTATTTCCCAACAATTTAAACTCTTTTATTTCTCTCTTGTGCAACAATTCAAAGATAAAGCTATTTTCAGTCCCTGTGGATTCGACATCTGAAACTTCGAGTATCACTTTACTACTTGCGCCGTGTACACTTGCACTACATTGCGATAGGACTTTTGACACGCAACAAGTTTTTGGCGCCGTTGCCGGGGACTGGCAACATATCTTTACCCTTACTTTTACTGCACTTTCTTTTTAATTTTTCTGTTTTTATTGGGATTGATTACCCTGTGCTTTCACAAGGTTTTTCGTTTGCTTATGCGCAGATCAAAACGAGGCAAAGAACCTGAGTACAAACTAGATCCTGCAATCGAATGTACGTGCAACCTCAGGAACCGAGTCCGCCTTTTGATAGCCAGAAACGATTATCTTGAGGAACAATTAGAAGCAATGCATAATGAGGTAAATCACCCGAGGAATCATGAAGATCCTCCCATCGATGAACGGAACACACAGCCTGTCGCTGTCGAGGCCGCATGACGGTCCTGCTGTGAATACATGATCAATGATCATGTGGAATTGGAGACCACCTTGTTAGACGTGGAAGCTGAAAATTTCAAGTTGAAACATGTTATGTCCAGCATGATCAATTCCGCTGGCCAATTTAGTAGTGCTGCAACAGAGGATGCCCGAGAACATCTGAAATCGTTCCAAGAAATCTGTGGATCGTTTCATTTACCAGGAATAAATCCAGAAATACTGAGGCTCCGGTTATTTCCTTATTCACTGAAAGATAGAGCTAAAACGTGGTGGAATAAACTAACGCCGGGTTCAATACGAACTTTGGCAGATCCACTCGTGAATTTTTATCTCGTTTTAATCCTTCTCACTTATCTGAGCGATTACGTAATGAAATTGCTACTTTTCAACAGGAAGATGACGAGCCAATGCACGAGGCATAGGACAGGTTTACAACTCTGCTGATGAATTGCTCGATGCGTGGATTCCTTGTGTGGAATCAAGTCATCAAATTCTACAATGATGCCAACACACACACTCATATGAGAATAGATTCAGCAGCAAATGGGTTGTTGTTGGATAAAGATCCGGACGAAGCCATGTTAGTGTTGAAAAATTTAGCAAAGAATGACGAGCAATTTCCTACAGCGAGGAGAGGTAAACGAGTGTTAGCTGTAAAAGATTATGAAGCTGACAGTTTCCTGAAGACACATGTTGCATACCTCACAAAGGCAGTGGAAAATCTATTAAAAAAGATTCAAAACCTGTCTACTCTGCAGAAGAGATATGTGAAACTTGCAGTGGGAATCACAATTTGGAAGATTGCCTGTTACAACTAGAGGAAGGGATGTATGTTGGAAATTACAACAAGTCGAGAAATTACAACTCCAACAATTACAATTCCAACTGGAGGAAAGATCTCAGGTTCTCTTGGAGAAATCCAAACAACGCACTGAATCCTCAAGTGCAGAACAACCAAAACCAGGGGCACCCAGAATCCTGACACGACGGCAACTGCAATAGCAGCCGACAGCCGCACCTAGTATACTGGAGCAGACATTGGCCACATTCATGTCATAGACATGAGCTTACATGGCAAACATGGATCACTTCGTCAAGAAGACTTAGTCATTCATGAACAAAACATAGATGAGAATGACTATCCATGAAGCTACATTGAAATCACTGGAGATACAGATGGGCCAGGTTTCCTAGCATATTAAGCCAAGGCAAAATGGAGGATTCCTTAGTGATACTAAAGTCACTAGAAAACCCATACATGAGCAGTGTAAAGCAATTACAACTAGGAGTGGGAAACAACTACAAGGTTCGGGGATGAAAACCATACTGATTGAGGAACCAACCCTAAAAACACCTGCCGTGAACACTGCCCCCGGAGAAAAGGAGAAACCTACTGCCGACATATCTGTCACGGCAGCAGAAGGGACAGAGAAGAAAGACAAGAATGCTGAAGAACCTAAGCCTCCTCAGATCTAAATACCATGTGAAGAACGTCTGAAAGATTACCGTCCTCCACCTCCTTTTCCACATCGATTACAAAAAATAGAAACACGAGTACCAGCTCAAAAAGATCTACGATATTTTTAAGTAGGTACACATCAATATACCACTATTAGAGGCCATCAAGCAGATGCCCGGTTATGCAAAATTTCTCAAGGATGCTATGTCAAAAAGATCCAGACTTGGGGAATTCGAAATGGTAAAATTGACAGAGGGGTGCATGACTATCCTGCACAGACATCTACCCTAGAAAAAGAAGGATCCTGGGAGCTTTATCATACCGTACATAATTGGTGACAAATTCGTAGGTAAGGCACTTTGTGATCTAGGTGCTAGTATAAATTTAATGCCAAAATATGTGTTTTAGAAATTAGGTATTGGACGAGCACGACCCACGACAGTCATACAGCAGCTGGCAGACCGCTCTTCCGTACAACCAGAAGAGAAGATCGAAGATATTCTGGTAAGAGTGGATAAGTTTATTTTTCCTGCTGACTTTCTTGTTTTAGACTGTGAAGCAGATGAAAATGCACCAATCATCTTGGGGCGACCCTTCCTAGCCACAGGCAGATCACTGATTGATGTAGAGAAAGGAGAATTGACAATGAGAGTAAATGATCAAGAGATCAAACTCAATGTTCTCCAAGCAATCAAATATGCTGATGCAGAAGAAGAATGCAAGGCTATCACTGAAGTAATCCTTGACCAACCCTGCATCAGGTCGAGCTGCCATGACATAAAATTTGGTCGCTACCACGATAGTCATTTGGAAGACTGTCACGACAGCAACGATGACAGTGACTCCTCTGATTCAAACATATCCGACACTGAAGGTCATGAGGAGGTAAATTGGATAGGCAATCATCCAGGTAAGTTATTCTAGCCTCTTAATTATACCTCGAATGAACACATAATCCAAAAGCCTTCAACTGTAGAACCACATGTTTTAGACCTTAAGCCCCTGCTAGGGCAACTTAAATATGTTTTCCTTAGTTTAAATGATATGTTGCTCGTAATCATCTCTTTCAAGTTAATGCAGAAACAGGAACAACAATTAATTGGGATGCTGCAGCAGCATAATAAGGCTATTGGATGGACGATAGCTGATATCCAAGGCATCAGTCCGGCATTATGTATGCATAAAAGTCTCCTAGAGGATGATCATAAGACGACCATTGATGCTCAGAGACGCTTAAACGATGCTATGCGAGAAGTGGTGAGAAAAGAAATTATCAAATGGCTTGACGCTGGGATAATTTATGCCATCTCGGATAGTAAGTGGGTGAGCCCGATGCAGTGTGTTCCTAAAAAGGGAGGAATAACCATGGTGACCAATGAAGAGAACGAACTAATCCCAACCAGGACTGTGACCGGTTGGAGGGTTTGTATGGATTACCGGAAGCTTAACAAAGCTACCCGGAAAGACCATTTTCCCTACCTTTTATTGATCAAATGCTTGATAGATTAGCAGGGAAACCTTATTATTGTTTTCTTGATGGTTAATCAGATTACAACCAGATAGCTATTGCACTAGATGATCAAGAGAAAACGACCTTCACTTGCCCATACGACACTTATGTTTTTCGGAGAATGCCATTTGGACTCTACAATGCACCAACAACCTTCCAAAGGTGCATGATGGCAATATTCTCTAACATGGTGGAGGACTTCCTGGAAATATTCATGGAGGATTTTTCCGTCTTTGAAGACAGTTTTGAAGGCTGTTTAAGCAACCTATAGAAGGTGCTCGAAAGATGCGGGAAAGCGAACTTGGTCTTAAACTAGGAAAAATGCCACTTTATGGTGGATGAAGGGATAATCCTAGGCCACAAGGTAAGCTGCCGCGACATAGAGGTAGACAGAGCGAAAATAGAAGTTACCGAAAAGTTGCCGCTACCCACCACAGTCAAAGGGATTCATAGTTTCTTAGGGCATGCTGGGTTTTATTGAAGATTTATTGCAAATTTCTTGAAGATTACCAAGCCTTTATGCCACTTATTGGAGTGGAATCGTCCCTTTGACTTTAATACTGAATGTACTAAGGCATTCAGAATTCTAAAGGAGAAGCTGGTAATAGCCCCGATTGTACAACCACCAGACTGGGGTTTGCCATTTGAAATAATGTGTAATGTCAGTGACTATGCAGTAGGGGCAGCACTAGGGTAAAGGAAGGATAAGCTCTTCCATGTGATCTACTACGCAAGTAAAACATTGAACGATGCCCAAGTAAATTACACCACAACAGAAAAGGAACTATTAGCAGTGGTGTTCTCAATCGACAAGTTTCGTTCGTACATACTTGGAACGAAGGTGGTGGTCTATACAGACCATTCAACATTGAAGTATCTGTTTGCTAAAAAAGATGCAAAACCTAGATTGATATGTTGGATTCTGCTGTTGCAAGAGTTCGACATTGAAATCAATGATAAAAAGGGGACATAAAACCAAGTAGCAGACCACTTGTCGAGATTAGAGATGGGAAAGAGTCTACTGACAGACAAGACCAACATACTGGAGACCTTCTCTAACGAGCAGCTATTTGCTGTCACAAGCACTGCCGCGACAGCCATGGCGGCAGGTAAGTTTTCTGAACTTCCTTGGTACGCTGATTTTGTTAATTACATTGTTAGTGGAGTATTACCTCCTGAACTTAATTACCAAGCAAGGAAGATGTTTCAAAATGATGCAAAACATTATTATTGGGACAAACCTCTTCTTTTCAAACATTATGCAGATCAAATTATTAGGAGGTGTGTACCATAGGATGAACAGGAAGCTGTGCTTCACCACTGCCATGCTTCCCCATATGGAGGACACTTAGGTGGTAACAAAACCGCTGCCAAGGTTTTGCAATCTGGTTTCTATTGGCCCATGTTGTTCAAGGATGCACAAGTCTTCTACAAAAATTGTGACAAGTGCCAACTGACTGGGAACATCTCAAGAAGACATGAGATGTCATTGCAGAATATCTTAGAAGTCGAAATCTTCGATGTATGGGGAATCAATTTCATGGGACCTTTCCTAGCATCATGTGGGAACCTCTACATCCTACTTGTAGTGGATTATGTATCCAAGTAGGTTGAAGCGATCTCCACGTAGAAAAATGATGCCAAAACTGTTCAGAGATTTCTACACAAGAATATTTTCTCCAGGTTTGGCATACCTAAGGCGATCATCAGTGACGAAGGGAGACATTTCGATAATAGGGTAATCGCTGCTGCCTTGAGAAAATACGGAGTAAAGCACCGGATTGCAACATCGTACCACCCTCAAACCAATGGACAAGCCAAAATATCCAATCGGGAAGTAAAGAACATTCTTGAGAAGATGGTTAAACCTACTAAAAAATATTGGTCTTTACACCTCAATGATGCACTCTGGGCCTATAGAACATCATTCAAAACACCATTGGGAATGTCACCTTATAGGCTAATATTTGAGAAAACATGCCACTTACCTGTCGAGATAGAGCACAGAGCTTGCTCGGCTATCAAGGCAGTAAACATGGACTTAGACAAGGCAGGACAGAAGAGGCTACTTGACTTGAACGAAATTGAAGAAATTCGAGCAATGGCCTACGACAACACAAAGATTTATAAAGATAAAACCAAAAGGTGGCATGACAAGAAGTTGATGCCACGACAGTTCTGCCCAGGGCAGCTTGTGTTGTTGTTTAACTTTAGGTTAAAACTTTTCCTAGGAAAGCTTAAATCTAGATGGTCCGGCCCCTTTCAAGTTGTGCAGGTTTTCCCCATGGTGCCATCACACTCAAATCCTTAAAAGACGGGCACCAATTCAAAGTCAACAGACAGAGACTAAAGCATTATCAAGGGACTGAAGCCCCAAGGATGCAGGAAGTAGTTACTTTAGGAGATGCCCCTCAAGGCATCCCTAATTTAACTTAGTTATTTTATTTATTTATTAGGAATTAAGAATTATTTTATTTTTAGGAACTAAGGTTTTATTTGAATTATTTTTAGGAAATAAGGGAAACAAGGAGAGGAGAAGAAGTGAACCAGCCCACCATATCAACAGCAGCCCAAAAAGCCTAACGGATGAGTCTGTCGTCACAGCTTATCATCAGTTGTCGCGACAGACGCGGAAAATACAGCCTCTCACCACGCTGTCGTGGTAGACACACAACCGTGTAACAGACGCGCATCAGACACGGAAACACGTGACAGACGCGTCAGAAAACTACGTAACAGATGGCCTCGTTATTCGTGCCTACCGTTACAGCTCCAACGGGTAGAAAATCATTCATCTATATAAACCCCCATTCACTATTCATTTTTCACCTCACTTTTACTCTTTCAACTTGCTTTCTCTAGATCTCAAATTTCTCTTTATTTTCCACAGCCTTGCAACCATGACTAGCAGACAAACTCGCAGAAGTGCTGCCTCCAGCTCTGCTGCAGCAGTGAGCACACCCAACCATAGTGCCTTCCCAAACCACTTCGCCTCCATCGACTCTGCCGGCAGATACTACCACTCCTTCCAGAAGAGGGAGATGTGGGAAGAAAGGGGTTTTCTTTACACCAAACCCACGAGAAACCTAGGGCTTGAACCCTTCATCGCAAAGAAGATCCATGCCTTGAAGTGGCAGTGGTTTGCTGCCCAGTCAAAAGAAATGAACGTCACGCTGGTCCGGGAATTTTATGTTGTCGTCGACAGCGAGGATACTACGACCATGACGGTGTGAGGTAAAGAACTTTCTTTTGAGCCTTCTTACATCAACACCCTCTATGGCCTCTATGTCAGTAGAAATGAGGATGCCCACAAGAGGTTTGTCGAAAGTCTGTCGCCGGTAGACTATGATGCGGTGATGGAAAAAGTGACAGAGGAGGGGACATAATGGAACACCGACCCAAAGCATCGATGGACGGTGAAAAGAACTCAACTAACTCCCGAGGCCAAATTATGGAACCACTTCGTGAAGAAAGAATCATGTCATCCTCCCATAACAGTATGGTCGACCGACCCAGGTTAGCACTTGTACATTCAATTCTAAATGAAAGACCCATTAACATCGACTGATACATAAGGGAGGGAATTTTGGAATGTGCTCCCCAACCATCGTGACTTCTTATCTTCCTGTACCTCATCACTGAAATATGCCGAGGCCACAATGTTCCAGAAATTGCTGAAGACTTTAAAGTCCGAGGGAAAGGGTGGGCGGAGCGTAACATCTTCAGCCTCATGGAGCTGAAAGAAGCAACCCCACTTTCCTACTTCAACCCTTCTGCCACAGCAGAGGAGCTGGCAGGCCCTAGTCAGCCAGAACCTGCCGCAGCTAGGGGTGTTAAAAAAAATCCGATCCGATTATCTGTTGATCCGATCCGAAATTTCGGATATCCAATCCGTTTTTTAGTTTTCGGATAATTCGGATCGGATATCCGAAAATTTGGATCAGATACGAATAGTGGTTTTACATTCGGATCGAATATCCGATTATCCGATATCCGAAAATTCAATTTTTTATAGGTATAAATCTTATTATATTCGATATTTTTACTTGTTATATATAAAAAATTGAAATTTCCATGGATACAAATATTGTTATATTCAATAACTTATTAATTTTTATATTCGAAAACCTAAATTTTTCTTGGATAGAACCATTAAATTAAAAAATAATCAAATAAATTCATAAATTTAGGATATTCGGATATCCGAGTATCCGATCCAAAAATTCGGATATCCGAATTTTCGGATATCCAATTTTTTCGGATCGGATACGGATTGCTATTTAGGTGATCCGAATTTTCGAATCGGATCGAATCGGATATCCAAAATGAACACCCCTAGCCGCAGCAGGGCAACAACAGCCAACAGCAGCAGCCCCTCCACAAGATGCCTTCACCCAGATTCTGGCAACACTAAAAAAGATGAAGGAAAGGCAGCTTGGTCTGGTGAGCTTCGTAAGGGACTTCACGGCAACCACGATAACTTTTATTCATAACAATTTAAATTTTCCACATGTATCGTTCCCTACCTTCCAGAACAATATTTTGCTGCCCCCACACCTACTCCTACTCCTACTCCTGCTACCACACCAAAGACCCCATCTGCTGCATGTACTCCTACTTCGGCCGCGACAGCTGAAGGCGGCATCCACACTGCCACTGCCATAGGCGAGAAGAGAAAAGAGCTGCTGCCATAACTCAACGACGATTACTTCGAAGGGTTCTCCTCTTCATCCGTCTGGCAAAACTCTGGCGGGGAGCCCTCTGTTGCTCGAAACCTTTCCAAGGAGTTCACTCCAATGAAGAGCCAGAAGCCTAACAAAGCTGGTGAAGGACCCTCCGCCCAAGGCAAGTCTGCCAGCAGGAGCTCCGAAGATGAGGTACAAGTGCTGGACAAGCCACCCCAAATCTCACCCACCCATATCCAGCCGCCAAGGGAGGCCAAAAAGAAAATTGCCTCTGCCTCCCCTAGCACTCTGCCGGCACCCACAATGAAGGTCACTACCCGCCGGCAGCTACAAATCAGCAGCAGTAGTGATGACAGCTCCTCAAATTAAGTTTCTATCTTATTTTTGTTGTTTTGCTTATCATGTGATGTATTTTATTTTTCTTTTTTTTTATCCATGTCATCATCCATTGAAGGCAATGCAACCCTCAAGTTTGAGGGTGGCATCCCTCCAGTAATGAAGTGTCTTTTGTGTTTTAAAATTTTATTTAATTACTTAGTTTATTTTTGTCAAAAAAATCATTTGGCTTAAGTCTTTGAAATGAACTTACCTGCTGCAACATACTCTATCGCGACAGTGCATTTAGGATATTTTTAGGAGAAGTTTAGAGCCTTACTATAGTTTTGATCTTTAAACACCCTTTGTGACTCTTATGCTGTCTAGACTTCTATTTGTAAACTAGAGTAGGAAAAGCTTAACCACTTGAATTGCCCCTAGAGGTGCCTAACACTGGCTCTAGGAAAAGAAGATAAGAAAATTTAGACTTAATACACCTAGAGGTGCCTAAAACCGGCTCTAGGAAGTTAGCTAGAGGTGCCCAAAAATAGGCTCTAGTCAAACTTGAAATAAGAAAAGAAAACTGAGTCTAATTCAGAAAAACTAAAGGAGCCTAAGAATTGCCTCCAAGAAAATGAAATTTGGCATAAAAATTCAAGTAAGTAGCTTAACTATTCTAGTAAATTAAAGGAGTCTAGGCACATATTTGTTCACAAAACATGCACACACTACACGAGACCTATAGCATGGTTCCGAATAAATCCAGAAATGTCCGACAAGGTGTTGTTCGTGATAGAACATGTGTGGTAGGTAATGAAAAGTTCACTGAATTAAGCCAAACAAAAAAATTTTTAGGTCATAATTGCTTGGGGGCAAGCAAGAACTTGAGTTTGAGGGTGTGTTGAGTGTGTAAAAGTTCTATATTTTACCCCTTATTTAACCCATATTTCTACTGCATTCAAGCATAATTCATTGCATTTAGGTAAAGTTTCACATATACATCAAAACTAGATAAAATGGCACAGTTGCTACTGATTTTGGCTATTTATTGCAGGTAGCTGCTGTAGCAGACTCCGGGCAGTGAAGGAGCAGAGCTGGAACACAGGACTGGAGTCGAGAAGGAGGACGCTGTCGTGGCAGCCATGACGACAGCATTGGTGAAAGGGAAAAAGTGAAGCGGAGCTCGACAGATAAAAGAATTCAAGTCAGTCTGTCGTGGACCACTTCTATATTTTTCTGAGCTCTAAGGCAGAATGAAGGCCAAGCCCAAAGTCCAAGGAAGAAACCCAAAGCAAGAAAAAAAGACGAATTAAAGTCATGCATTCAGAAGATTAATTCTCCAATAGAGTTGTACTTTAGTTTAAACTTCTGTTCTTGTCATATTAGAAAACTTGGACCCAAGGCCTATATAAAGGCATGTAATTCGACCTAGGAAAGGATATCTCATTCTCTAGCCGTCTTCCCTAAAACCCTAGTCGTTTTCCCCCTCTCATCATGTTCTAAAACTTCCCCTAGGGCTAAGGGTTGATTCTGTAAAGTAGTTGCATGGATTGTACTGTTTTAGGAATTTTCTGTTCAATAAAATAAAACTTCAAGTTTGCTTATTCTGGTTTCAACATCTTGCAAGAGTATTGGGAGAGCATTGTGAGATTATCTATTTACTTAATATCGGGAGAGTTAAGTATACGAAAGGAATAAGTGCGGGTTCTCCAGTTTATGGTTGAACTATCTCGGACCTAGGGATATGACGAGGTTAAGTGGCTAAGGAAGAATTCAACAACATTGGTGTTCACCCTTCGATTCACGCCGGGAGGTATCATCCAAGAAGTGTTCATCAACAGTACTTGGACCTAGGGATAGGACAAGTCACAACATGGATTCTTGCCAAGCTTGAAGAAACTGAGTTGCTTATCGTTGCCGCGACAGCAACGGACTGCTGCCACGATAGGTGCTGCCGTGACACGAGCCTTACACAGAACATGAATTTTTTATGCATTGCAACACCTGCACTACCAAGCAGATCAATATCGGCCTATCTCTTAACCCTGACACTTCATTATCTTATATTCAATATTCCTCAATATTATTTCCCAACAATTTAAACTCTTTTATTTCTCTCTTGTGCAGCAATTTAAGGATAAAGCTATTTATAGTCCTTGTGCATTCGACGTCCGATACTCCGAGTATCACTTTACTACTTGCGTCGTGTACACTTGCACTACATTGCGATAGAACTTTTGACACGCAACATCCATCATACTACGAGTTTAGCAAAAGTGTATTTACTTTGACAAAAGATCGAGAGTAACTTGTGATGTAACAACATGGTTTTTGGGTTAGTAGTTCGGGTCTTATATTCATGTTTTGGGTATGTTGAAATTGAGACTAAATTGAAAGAGTTTAGAACTTGGAAGCTCAATTTTAAGGAAATTAGTGAGCAAAATGTAAACGAGTTAATGTTAGATGCCTTAAGTGTAAACTCTAGAAAATTTTGAGAGCCTTGGGATAATCTGCCCATTTTTGTTTTTGAATTCAATATATTAGGAATTGCGTGCTTTTGGGCAGAAAATAAAAAGAAAAGATAGGAAAATAGGAGAGAATATTAGAAAGAGAATCTTCAAGCTCTGATTTATCATTATCTAGGTCGTCGTGGTTGACAACGCTGATGCCATCACTCCAGCAAGTCATCCCGAGTCGACCGATGGTCTTATTGTCGCCATTAACATCGTCGCTTGTCGAAATGAAGAAGAGATTTTTGAAATTTCAATATAGCACCGTATTACCGCTCTTCATCGAGATCCAACACCGCCAATGATATAAACGCGATTTTAATTCGATGCATGTGCAACGACGTTCTCTTTTATATATACATACATTGTTTCGATCGGCTGATGATGGCACATGTGCATTTATTGCTATGTATTCTGTGATTTAGTCGTAGCACACTAGCGCCGAGATTCTGCGATTCAGATATTCTACTATTAAACTTGTGATTCATTTATGTTTTGCTTTCGATGATTTGTGTTTGTTTAAGATTTATGTATGGACTGATTAGAGTTCGATTATGTCTTTCTAGCTTTGTTTATATCATGCCTTCATACTAACTTGCTTTATATTTATTCATTTTAGTAGTAATGTATTACTTGGCTCTTAAGCTCATTATTCGAATTATCCACAATTGCGGGTTGGTAGGTTTGAACAGCTTGGAACATCGACATCATATTCGAGAGTTCTAGAAGCATCGCTTGCAGAGTACAATACTTGTGTATTTAGTGGAAATGTACGTCATAATACCTCGTCTGTATATTTGAGTCTGAATTTTGGTTTTGGATCATTTGTAAATGTTGTATTTAAATATATTTTTAATTGGATCAGATTTTATAGTTTTGAATTGTTTAACAAAATTTTAATTTACTTGGATTTGTATTTGTATGTCGCTCTTGTGATCCGAATGTAACCACTTGGATCGAATCGGGTTATGTGTACCGATTTAGGTTGTTACATGTGATCCTCTAAATACAATCATGATCAAGGCTATGGAAATTGATGACATGTGATACAATTATACTAACAATATAAGCTTAAATAACTTAATAAGGTAATCTTAACATGTAATGTTATTGGATGGCAATATTCTAACACGATCATCACATAAAAATGGAAACGTAGGCCTCAATAAGGTAGATGCTTCCAAAAGCAATGTAAATCATAATATACTCAATATTAGCATGATGATTGATGGCACTCTTTCGACACAGATACACAAATTCTTACAAATCTATCGAATAGTATAATACTACATTAATGTGGCCAATCCTCCAATCCTATTGGGACATAAGTTCTATCAATCATCAACGTCTCTCCAACTTTGCCAAAATCGAAGTTTATACAATACACGTGCAACCGATATAGACTTTTATGTCATATCAATTGTATCCAAGACTTGACAAAGTAACAATTGGAATAAATTAATCACAATGCACCACTTACCATATTACTAATACTTGTGGCATATCAATAACTTGTCATAACACAATATTTGAAAATTTGGCTCGACTTTCAAAATGACAGAGCACATGCTCGATTTAGTTCAAATTATATCTCGGGTGTCAATATATCAATGAATTCAATGAGAATCACATAATACATGCTGTAATCGATAAATTGTAAAAGCTTACCATAACTTACTTTTCATATTGGGTTGACATTCGATTGCTCTAATTTAGTTGGTACACAATTAACTTATTTTTGTCTACATATCAATGATCGAAACCAAGAAATGCAATACATAGACATGAAAGTGACACACTTGATAAGATTATTCAACCACCTTGATCTTGTTGGGATTATTCCTTTTCTTTAGCAACATTATCAGTTTTATTATCTATTCTTTAAACTTTAAATATATTATTATTAAATAGTTTATTATTCCTCTGTGTATATATAGGCTGATATTGTTTGCTAGAGTGATACGAATAAAACTTTCTTCTCTAAATTACTTTTTGTTCCTCTTTTTCCATATGGTATCAGTTGCCTATCTCATACGAGGTTAAGTTTCGATTCATAGTCTCCACCAATTATCTTTCCTCAAAAACCCAAATTGAATTCATCGATCGCACACATATTTGTCCACCAAAAATTATCGCTACCAATAACACAACCTCCATCAATCCAGCATATCAAACATGGTTACGACAAGACGAACTCTTGTTTGGTGCATTAGTTGGCACCATCTTCCAAAACCTTGTACCTCTAGTCTTACAGTGCACAACCTCAGCTGAAACTTAAGACAGTCCTCGCCAACACTTATGCTCGTCTGTCTCGTTGCCATATCAAACAAATGAAAGATAATCTCAAAAACATTTCTAAAGGTTTCAAAACTATCATCGACTATATGCAAGCTATTAAAATCAAAATCGATGAGCTTGATACTCTTGGTAAACCGTTAGATGCAAAGGATCTTATTGAAAAAGTCCTACAAGGGCTTGATGACACCTTCCAACCGGTCATCGATGTTGTCAATAGTCGAGATATTGCCATCATTTTTGATGAGTTGCATGAGAAACTAATCAACAGAGAGCTTGCCTTACACAACTCTTCCTCAAGTGTACTAGTCACCGCCTATTCAACTCACACTCAACACTCCAACCAACGGTCTCACCGATCTCATACGCCATCTGCATCTCAACAGTACAATAGACCTATGTGTCTTTTCTTTGGCAAATGTCAATGGTGTCGAACTCAAGGACATGTTGTCACTTAGTGCTCTATTTTTCTCCATCAGTTTCGGAATGCATCCGCACGTCCATGCCATATCAATTCATCGACATCTCGTACGCCTCCACCATGGAAACCTCAAGCTCATGTAGCCACCTCCAATTCCTCATCATTTGATCCCTAACTATTGGACAATGGTGCAACACACCACATCACAATGTGAAATCAGGCAATTGAACGTGTTTCAGTCCGGTAATGTCAGGTCATGTAACCCCCTTAACCCGGCCTAGGTGGTCGACCCGAATTAAGAAAGTCACACGGGGAAAACCAAAGTCAACCCGAAAGTCAACCTTGATTAACGACCCTTTTTTTTTTCTTTTAAAACTTGTCTAGATGCACATTAACCCTAGTTATGATCATTCAAACAGCATGCTCAAAGATCATAAACATCAGAGACCAAACAGGGACCCAATTGAACAATTTACAACTTTAGGGACCAAATTGTAAATTATGTAAATTATAAGGTCTTAACCCAAATTAATGTTACCAACTTGTAATTAGTCAGGTTTCATGCTTCACTGCCAAATTTCAGCTCAAACGGACATCCCAAACTCATACAATTGCACAAACATGATTCAGGACCAAAATGCAAACATTCCAAAACATTTAACTGCCAATGTCAGCCCCCAACGGTCGGATGTTCCGAAACAGAGAGGGCCTGTTTCGAAACGCGGGGCCGTTCCGCAACGTGTACAGAAACGAGGGCTGGCAGAAGGCTTTCCGTTTCGGAACGGTGTCTTCCGTTTCGGACGCCTGGGCTGCTACAAGGCACCCGTTCCGAAACGGTAGCTACTGTTCCGATACGGCCTGCACAGAATGCAGCAAAATGCTTACTTAAACACACAATTGACCAACCAATCGTGCTCCAAAAGCCACCAAACTTTACCAGCAAGACATACATCATACAAGAGACATATTTGCATCAAACATTTATCATTAAATCAACATATATGAAAAGCCCCAAATCTAAAGGCATGCTTCCTACTCAAGCAAACCGTTTATGCACTAAAACCTCCAAACCAACACATAATGGCCAATTACTTGTTCCAACATCATCCACAACATAAAACCATTCTTAACCAACATTCACAAACTCATTAGCAACAACACAAAAGATTCTTCCCCCCATTGCCTTTATTATCTATAGCTATTAACCGAGACATACATCTCAAGTGGAGCTTTCCTTGAATCCCTCGCTTCCTGCTGTTCCAACTTCAAAGATCTGTATTGATGGACAGAAAAGGAGCGTAAGCACATAATGCTTAGTGAGGAATGCTCAAAACCAAAACACCATCAATGCAGCGAATCATAAACCACTTTTAAAACAAACTTGATTCGATAAACCAAAGCATTGCTTGAAAACCCTTTTCAACAACATGCTTAAAATCATGCATTGCTCAAACATGAAAAACCAACCCTTAGCTTAGAAAAGCTAAGAAAACCTTTTCAAAGCACAACTTGCAAAAACATCAATTTAACCATTCCATGCATAAACACTAAATGCAAAGTTAAATTCAAAACCTTGGAAAACACTTCCACCTCACATCATACCTTTCTCATACTTGATTATCGTTTCAAGCAAGAAACCTTTTTAAATCCATTTACACATTCAATCCAACACATGCATTTAATAAATGCACTTATGAACCACACCATCAACATTTGCATCATATGCCTTTAAAAACAAGTCTTAGCAAGACTTCAATGCACTAAAGAGATTTCATGCTCACATGCATCATTCTCAATAGATAATCAACACTTGTTCAAACTTAACAAGTAAACATGCATTCTTAAAACATTACACACTTCTCATGCAACTATGCATCATTCCAAGCATCTCATGCTTCATTATAATCAAGAACATTATATTGGCTTCCAAGTGACCAACCACATCCACTTTTCAACTCAACATCCAATCGGATACGCGGATCACAAGCGTTGTCCCTACGCTTCATACACACTACCAATCCAAGGTCCCCAAATGGACTTTTAATCACCATTTGACCTTACCAATCACAAGGTTCCCATGTATGGACTTTTAACCACCATACAACCTTAACTTTCACAAGGTTCCCATGTATGGACTTTTAATCACCATACAACCTTAACTTTCACAAGGTTCCCATGTATGGACTTTTAACCACCATACAACCTTAACTTTCACAAGGTTCCCATGTATGGACTTTTAATCACCATACAACCTTAACATGCACAAGGTTCCCATGTATGGACTTTTAATCACCATACAACCTTAACTTACACAAGGTTCCCATATATGGACTTTTAAACACCATATAACCTTAACATGCACAAGGTTCCCATGTATGGACTTTTAAACACCATAAACCTTAGCATCACCGATTGGTAGTTGTATAATATCACTAACGAGATCCGGGACACCCTATACAAGATCCACACATGGACTTTACACCACCATTGTGATCTTACAAGCACAAGGTCCACCAATGGAATTTTAACCACCATTATTACCTTTGCTTACCCAAGGTCCTCGAATGGGATTCCAATCACCATTATAACCTTAACCATCTCGTTAGGATACTTGGATGGAGTTTACCGGTTCACACTTAACCACTCCACATCCAAGGCGACTTTATTCACGGTGCACCCAATCCTATAGCCGGCTAACTATATCCGATCAAAGAAACCAAGAACCACTTACATCACTTGCCAATATAACCATCTTACCATATTAATCCTTCGATTCACATGCATAACCATAATGCAAAAACCATCATTTACCATCATCAATTCACTGTTTTTAAAGCATTACACAAGCCATTAAACCACATGCAACACCATGCATCAAAACCACAATTTCCATGTACAAAACCAAGGATCTCTTACCTTGAGCATCCTTCACATATGGCTTTCAAAACCAGCATTAAACCATGCTAAAATATGCTTTCAAAACAGAATTTAAAACATGCAAATCACATGCATTGCAACCATAAATCACAATTGCTTTTAAAGCCAAATTCACAACACAAACCAAGAGCGAAAATCCATTTACTTACTCTTGAGCTTAGCAAAGTTGTTTAGACTTAAACTAAGCTCCCAAACCTTCAAACCTTGGTTTAAAAGCTGAAAACCCAACTTCACTCACCGATACACAAAACAAGGCTAGCCAACAAGCCTTCCAAGCATCCGAAACCTTCCGCACCACCTCTAATGCTCACGGATCAAACTCCCCTGTTTCAAGCACACAATAACAGAGGATTAATGCATCATTATGCATTAAAAACACCAGCAACACAACTAAACTCGCTGTTCTTAGCAAATCCAACATTTCGGCTACCAAACACAACCGAAATCACCTCCAAACACCTCCAAAACTTAACCCAGCCAAGATCCATCACTTCTAACCATTTGTAAACATCAATTAACATCCAAAATGATCACAAACACGTCCTTATACCTCCAGCTATAACAGATCATCAAAAACACTCCAAAAACAACCAATAACTCAAGCAAAACTTAGGAAATTCAACCTATTCGGGATTGCATTGATAAAACCTCAATTCCTTATCAATTTAACATCAATTTGACACCTCAAAACACTGCCCAAACAGATCACACGAAATTTCACCAAAATCAAGCAAATCTTGCATTTTAAAGCCAAAATCAAGATTCCAATTGTAAAATCTTTAATAAATCACAAATCAAGGATTGAGAACTTGGGAATTTCAGTAAAGAACTGAGAGTTTAGAGGAGAAGGACGTTCTTACCTCCAAACTTGAGTTTCTCCCTTTTTGGAACCAAAATCTTGAAAATCCAATAAGCAATTGCTAAGGTTTTGTTGAAGGATTGATTAGAAATCAAATGAGAGTTGAAATCTAGTCTTTGGAAGTCAAAATCAGAGAGAATTTTGCTGGAGAAATGTGTTTGGGTTGAGAGAAAAGTTGAGAGAAAAGAAAATAGAAAATTTGAGAAAGTTAGTTAAAATGAAAAAATATCTTCTTCCCTCCTTTTTACATTATTTAAAATACATTTATTAAACCTTAAATATTTTAGAAAAATCTGGAGAAACTCCATTGGGTAAATAGCTCCTTAAAGATTCAAAGTTTCAATCCTTTTTAAAACAGTCACACAGTTTTCAAAAATTACATTTTGGTCACTAACCCAAAATGTCACTCTTCCAAACCACATTTTGCAAAATTGATTTCACCTTTCACTTATATATAATAAAAGAGGATTTTAGAACATTTTTCCATATTTTTAATGCAACCCGAACTAGGCTTTCCTAATTTCACCTTTTTACATTCGAACAGCACTTTGACCGAACCGGTCAACGCCCAAAACTTCTAAGCCCAAAACCGGGGCGTTACAACTCTCCCCCTCTTAGGAAATTTCGTCCTCGAAATTTCAACTGGCGAAAAGAGCACAACCAAACTTCTCAAAGCAACACACAAGGCAACATAAGAGACTTAACCACCACTGAACACTCTCTCCACAAACTCCACCCAAACTCAACACCACCACTTACTGTTCACAAAGTCCAAAACACTCAAGTTAAGCACAACTTAACCCTTCACAACTCCGGACTACACCCAGCCCCATCAACAACCTAAAGAACCTCAAACTTTTACAGCATACAACACCTTAACACACAACTCCCAAAACCTGTTCACACAGTGGTACCAACCAAACCAGTTCAGCCACTATGTAATCCACAACCTCGTCTGCTTCCAAAACTCTTTGCCAAAAACTACTCAACCTCCTTCAGATATTTTCTCAACAAGCAAAAATTCTTAAGCACCAACTGCTTACCCAACCTCTCAACGTATTGCTGTCCTTACTTTACATCCACGCTATCTTTACCATCGACTCACCAGAACTGCTCACTCATCGACAGATAATCACGTCACTAACCCCAACCTTGACTTCACTCACCATTCCACACACCACCAGCTGATCTCAAAAAGAATTACTTATTCACAACCAGCCAACCACTTCTCACAAGAATCCGTCCCACCAACAATGGCCTTCGATCTTTCATTGCCTCTCCACTTCAAACTTTGACCACAACACCTGCCTTACTCGAACATCGCCCAACTCGAACGTACATATCATCTTCTCAACTCTTCGAAGGTTGCTACGAACCCTCATCTACAAAAACACCCTTCTACTACAACATCAATGCTAAGATACCTCAGCACTTTGGAAACACGACCACTAAACTGCAACATCACTTAGCACCAAGGAACTACCCCTTCCACTAGCTATTCAGAACTACCTGACCGACTCTTACTTCAACCAGTACTCATCACCGCCCAACCACTAAACTCATCAAGCATCAAACACTTTCCTTCTACCAACATGCTATACCACACTCACTATTACTAACAACTCGCTTAACACCCTCCATTACCTCTAACATTCTTCTAGCACCCAAACAACCTCTAAAAACCCATCATCCAAACTAACCCTATCACAACACTAACAGACTCAATTAGTTACTAGCGAGTGTGAACATTCGTATGCATGGTCACCAATATGCCCTATCAATGCCTGATGTATATGTATGCAAAACCTCTAATGTTATGCCACATGTATGCATGGACCAACACATATATAATATAGCATATAACAAATGATTTTAACTGTGCATGAATGCCAGTTCACACCCTCCAATAACATCCCCAGAGTCCGTCTAAGAACAACCTCCTACCTCACTTTTAACTTGTCTAACTCCATCATTCTAACAACCATTAACCACAAGGTAAACACTAAAGCCCCTTCACACTAAAGATGTTTCCAAACAAATACAACGACAACTACCCCAACATGCTAGCAACAAGATCATACTCACTACGCAAAGAAAAACCAAACCAAAACCAAACTAGGATAACTAGGCAAAGGCTACTTAACAAGGTTACCTGAAAACACCTCACCGCTCCGAAGCTCCAGCAGACGAGCTCTCTTCCTCGCAAAACCACCATCCTCCAGCCGCACCGCTGCAGCACCAGCTAACCCATTAAGGCCATCACCTTCTCCCTGTGATAAGGAACCCTGGCTACCCTGAGCCAACTTCAAACAATCACGCCTCCTATGCCCAGCAGACCCACATTTCCAACAGATTTCATTTCCCACACTCTTCACAACTTTCCGCTCTTCCTGCCACCTTCGAACCTTGCCTCGGCCGTGCCCACGACCCTTCAGGGACCCTTTTGCTACCACTGAAGCCGACTTCACCCCAAGAGGACAATCACGCTTCACATGCTCTTTAGAACCACAATTCCAACAAGCACCTGCGCCCCAACAACCTCCAACATGGCGCCTTCCGCAACGATTACACACCGGTAGCTGAGCCTCCACTCCTTGTTCAACCAGCACTTGCCCCAGATCTGCACTACCTTCACACTGCTTAACCCTTGGGAATTTCTCTCCAAGATACCTTTCATAAAAGGCAGACACAAAGAAGTCCCAATCAATATCATGGATGTTCGATGCCACCGCCACAGATGTCCACCAGGCACATGCGTCCTCCAACATCAAAGAGACAACGCTCCCCATCTTACAGGCATAATCACAACCTTCCTGATCCAAAATCAGAATCACACTGGCCAACCAGGCCTCAAACGTCTCAGGTGTTGAACCATGATATTCCACAGCACCCAAATCAAGCAAATGCTGCTTCGACAAACCCACACATCCCACAACCAGCACATCTACCGACTTTACTTTTACCACAGCCTGAGATGTCCCCAACACCTCTTGAACAACAGGTGATGAACTCTTCATCACAGAACCAACTTCTTCCTCCTGTCTCAATACCTCAACACCAGGCACAGAAGACTGAGACAAAACACCTCCACTAAAAGGTGAATTCCACGCCTTAACAACCTGCCCTAAGGCAGCAACCATCTCACCCAACTGCCATTCTTTCATCGATTTCGCCATACTACTAACAACAAACAATCACAACAAACAAACAAATCAATTAGACCAGCTTTAAACAAGGATTCAAACTCCAACTCCAAAATAACACAATAGCTATAGTAATAAGGCAATGGGTATCCCGAATTCTCCCCCTTCCTGACATAACAGTCAACACAAACATGGATATCACAACATCAAGCATATCAAACAACATACTTCGATCATGCTTTCATCAAACAACATCCACTTGCAACATCATAATATCAACATATCATACTCATTACACCTTCATCATTCATAAAATCAGCTCCCAACATTAGCACACAAATCCACATTAACTCAACGATGGTTCATAACCACAAAGCATGCTTGAAAACATCAACAACTTGCTCATAAACACGTGTTTCAACCAGCTTTCAACCACACATCAAGACAGACATCAAACACATACTACAACAACTTACCGTTTTCCCCAAGCATTCGCAACTCAGCTCTGATACCACCAAATGTAACCCCCTTAACCCGGCCTAGGTGGTCGACCCGAATTAAGAAAGTCACACGGGGAAAACCAAAGTCAACCCGAAAGTCAACCTTGATTAACGACCCTTTTTTTTTCTTTTAAAACTTGTCTAGATGCACATTAACCCTAGTTATGATCATTCAAACAGCATGCTCAAAGATCATAAACATCAGAGACCAAACAGGGACCCAATTGAACAATTTACAACTTTAGGGACCAAATTGTAAATTCTGTAAATTATAAGGTCTTAACCCAAATTAATGTTACCAACTTGTAATTAGTCAGGTTTCATGCTTCACTGCCAAATTTCAGCTCAAACGGACATCCCAAACTCATACAATTGCACAAACATGATTCAGGACCAAAATGCAAACATTCCAAAACATTTAACTGCCAATGTCAGCCCCCAACGGTCGGATGTTCCGAAACAGAGAGGGCCTGTTTCGAAACGCGGGGCCGTTCCGCAACGTGTACAGAAACGAGGGCTGGCAGAAGGCTTTCCGTTTCGGAACGGTGTCTTCCGTTTCGGACGCCTGGGCTGCTACAAGGCACCCGTTCCGAAACGGTAGCTACTGTTCCGATACGGCCTGCACAGAATGCAGCAAAATGCTTACTTAAACACACAATTGACCAACCAATCGTGCTCCAAAAGCCACCAAACTTTACCAGCAAGACATACATCATACAAGAGACATATTTGCATCAAACATTTATCATTAAATCAACATATATGAAAAGCCCCAAATCTAAAGGCATGCTTCCTACTCAAGCAAACCGTTTATGCACTAAAACCTCCAAACCAACACATAATGGCCAATTACTTGTTCCAACATCATCCACAACATAAAACCATTCTTAACCAACATTCACAAACTCATTAGCAACAACACAAAAGATTCTTCCCCCCATTGCCTTTATTATCTATAGCTATTAACCGAGACATACATCTCAAGTGGAGCTTTCCTTGAATCCCTCGCTTCCTGCTGTTCCAACTTCAAAGATCTGTATTGATGGACAGAAAAGGAGCGTAAGCACATAATGCTTAGTGAGGAATGCTCAAAACCAAAACACCATCAATGCAGTGAATCATAAACCACTTTTAAAACAAACTTGATTCGATAAACCAAAGCATTGCTTGAAAACCCTTTTCAACAACATGCTTAAAATCATGCATTGCTCAAACATGAAAAACCAACCCTTAGCTTAGAAAAGCTAAGAAAACCTTTTCAAAGCACAACTTGCAAAAACATCAATTTAACCATTCCATGCATAAACACTAAATGCAAAGTTAAATTCAAAACCTTGGAAAACACTTCCACCTCACATCATACCTTTCTCATACTTGATTATCGTTTCAAGCAAGAAACCTTTTTAAATCCATTTACACATTCAATCCAACACATGCATTTAATAAATGCACTTATGAACCACACCATCAACATTTGCATCATATGCCTTTAAAAACAAGTCTTAGCAAGACTTCAATGCACTAAAGAGATTTCATGCTCACATGCATCATTCTCAATAGATAATCAACACTTGTTCAAACTTAACAAGTAAACATGCATTCTTAAAACATTACACACTTCTCATGCAACTATGCATCATTCCAAGCATCTCATGCTTCATTATAATCAAGAACATTATATTGGCTTCCAAGTGACCAACCACATCCACTTTTCAACTCAACATCCAATCGGATACGCGGATCACAAGCGTTGTCCCTACGCTTCATACACACTACCAATCCAAGGTCCCCAAATGGACTTTTAATCACCATTTGACCTTACCAATCACAAGGTTCCCATGTATGGACTTTTAACCACCATACAACCTTAACTTTCACAAGGTTCCCATGTATGGACTTTTAATCACCATACAACCTTAACTTTCACAAGGTTCCCATGTATGGACTTTTAATCACCATACAACCTTAACTTACACAAGGTTCCCATATATGGACTTTTAAACACCATATAACCTTAACATGCACAAGGTTCCCATGTATGGACTTTTAAACACCATAAACCTTAGCATCACCGATTGGTAGTTGTATAATATCACTAACGAGATCCGGGACACCCTATACAAGATCCACACATGGACTTTACACCACCATTGTGATCTTACAAGCACAAGGTCCACCAATGGAATTTTAACCACCATTATTACCTTTGCTTACCCAAGGTCCTCGAATGGGATTCCAATCACCATTATAACCTTAACCATCTCGTTAGGATACTTGGATGGAGTTTACCGGTTCACACTTAACCACTCCACATCCAAGGCGACTTTATTCACGGTGCACCCAATCCTATAGCCGGCTAACTATATCCGATCAAAGAAACCAAGAACCACTTACATCACTTGCCAATATAACCATCTTACCATATTAATCCTTCGATTCACATGCATAACCATAATGCAAAAACCATCATTTACCATCATCAATTCACTGTTTTTAAAGCAATACACAAGCCATTAAACCACATGCAACACCATGCATCAAAACCACAATTTCCATGTACAAAACCAAGGATCTCTTACCTTGAGCATCCTTCACATATGGCTTTCAAAACCAGCATTAAACCATGCTAAAATATGCTTTCAAAACAGAATTTAAAACATGCAAATCACATGCATTGCAACCATAAATCACAATTGCTTTTAAAGCCAAATTCACAACACAAACCAAGAGCGAAAATCCATTTACTTACTCTTGAGCTTAGCAAAGTTGTTTAGACTTAAACTAAGCTCCCAAAACCTTCAAACCTTGGTTTAAAAGCTGAAAACCCAACTTCACTCACAGATACACAAAACAAGGCTAGCCAACAAGCCTTCCAAGCATCCGAAACCTTCCGCACCACCTCTAATGCTCACAGATCAAACTCCCTTGTTTCAAGCACACAATAACAGAGGATTAATGCATCATTATGCATTAAAAACACCAGCAACACAACTAAACTCGCTGTTCTTAGCAAATCCAACATTTCGGCTACCAAACACAACCGAAATCACCTCCAAACACCTCCAAAACTTAACCCAGCCAAGATCCATCACTTCTAACCATTTGTAAACATCAATTAACATCCAATATGATCACAAACACGTCCTTATACCTCCAGCTATAACAGATCATCAAAAACACTCCAAAAACAACCAAAAACTCAAGCAAAACTTAGGAAATTCAACCTATTCGGGATTGCATTGATAAAACCTCAATTCCTTATCAATTTAACATCAATTTGACACCTCAAAACACTGCCCAAACAGATCACACGAAATTTCACCAAAATCAAGCAAATCTTGCATTTTAAAGCCAAAATCAAGATTCCAATTGTAAAACCTTTAATAAATCACAAATCAAGGATTGAGAACTTGGGAATTTCAGTAAAGAACTGAGAGTTTAGAGGAGAAGGACGTTCTTACCTCCAAACTTGAGTTTCTCCCTTTTTGGAACCAAAATCTTGAAAATCCAATAAGCAATTGCTAAGGTTTTGTTGTAGGATTGATTAGAAATCAAATGAGAGTTGAAATCTAGTCTTTGGAAGTCAAAATCAGAGAGAATTTTTCTGGAGAAATGTGTTTGGGTTGAGAGAAAAGTTGAGAGAAAAGAAAATAGAAAATTTGAGAAAGTTAGTTAAAATGACAAAATATCTTCTTCCCTCCTTTTTACATTATTTAAAATACATTTATTAAACCTTAAATATTTTAGAAAAATCTGGAGAAACTCCATTGGGTAAATAGCTCCTTAAAGATTCAAAGTTTCAATCCTTTTTAAAACAGTCACACAGTTTTCAAAAATTACATTTTGGTCACTAACCCAAAATGTCACTCTTCCAAACCACATTTTGCAAAATTGATTTCACCTTTCACTTATATATAATAAAAGAGGATTTTAGAACATTTTTCCATATTTTTAATGCAACCCGAACTAGGCTTTCCTAATTTCACCTTTTTACATTCGAACAGCACTTTGACCGAACCGGTCAACGCCCAAAACTTCTAAGCCCAAAACCGGGGCGTTACAGGTCAGGTCAACTCGGGTATGGGTTATGGTTTGACTCTAGTCAGGTATGGTTTGAGTCAATTCAGATTTGAGTCATTGTCATGTTGAGTTCACGTCCGGGTCGGGTAAGTCTCAGTTCAGGCCAAAATGGTTCGAGTTCGAAGTAGTTAATTAACGAGTTAATTCAGGTTCGGATGGACTTCAGGTCTAGTCACGTTCAGGTCGAGTCACGTCGTTGACGGATAAAATTTAAGTCGGGTAATATTAGTTTTGGTTGAACTTCAAGTCGAGTCTTACCGTGTACAAATAGACTTTGGCCTGGTAATTATGGGTCAATTTTGGATAAAAATATTTTTTAGGGATTAATATGAATCGAAATATCCCTTAGGGATGCTGATATGTTAATTTTTTTTTTAAAAAATTGTGACTAAATTGAATTAAACTAAAACTTAAATTAGAACTAAAATAAAAAAAATTTAAATGGGTATGGACTTAAAAGGTAATTAATCTATAACCTAAAAAATAGGCAGCAAAAAAGTAACTAATTATTTAATTTAAAAATAAATTGAATGGGGTAAATTTCAATTTTACCTTGGCTTTTGGACTTTGGAGGGAAGAGCCCGCTTGAAGTACATAGTTGTTGATCGTTGCTGTGACAACAATATACCTCTTGCGCGACAGGTGCTGTCGCGACATGATCGACGACAGCCGCAATAGAAAACCTTTGAACGATGTAACACCTGCACTACTGAGCAAATCAATATCACCCTATTTTATCAACTGAATTCCTCTTTTATTTTAGTTTATTCTCAAGATTACTCAAAACATTTTATTAAACTTATTTCTTTTCTTGTGCAAAGATTCAAGGATTAAAGTATTTTCAGTCCCTGTGGAAACGGTATCTGATACATAGTATCACTTTATTACTTGCGACATGTACACTTGCACCTACTTGCGATAGACTCTTTTACACGCAACAGTCAGCGGTCTTCAGTATCTCTCGTTAACACAGCCCGATATCTCCTATGTTGTTAACAAGTTATCGCAGTTCATGCATCAACCCACGACCGAACATTAGACTGTCGTCAAACGACTATTGTGTTATCTCCGTGGTACCTTGGGTCATGGCCTCTACATCCATCAGCATTCCCCTCTTGCCCTTCATAATTTCTCTGATGTTGATTGGGCTGGTGACAAATATGGATTTACCTCTACAAATGCTCATGTTATATATCTTGGTCGAAATCCCATGTCTTAGAGCTCGAAGAAATAGAAAACAATTGCTTGGTCTTCTACTGAAGCTGAGTATCGCTTCGTGGCTGATACAGCTGCTAAGTTACGTTGGCTGTGCTCCCTTCTGTCTGAACTCGGTGTCATCATACCACAACAGCCAGTGATATATTGCGACAATGTTGGAGCTACACATCTCTGTGCTAATTCAGTATTTCATTCGCGTATGAAGCATGTTGCGTTAAACTACCACTTCATTCGTGAACAAGTACAAAGTGGATGTCTTCGTGTGTCTCATATTTCCACTACTGACCATCTTGTTGATGCTCTCACAAAACCGCTACCTTGCCAACAGTTCGTTAAATGTCGTCAACAAAATTAGCCTCGCTTCAACGTCGTCCATCTTACGGGGGCATGATAAGATTCGTCAACCACCTTGATCTTATTGTTGGAATTCTTCCTTTTCTTTAGCAACATTATTAGTTTTATTATTCATTATTTAAAATTCAAATATATTATTATTAAATAGTTTGTTATTTCTCTATGTATATATAGGTTGATATTATTTGCCACAGTGATATGAATAAAACTTTCTTCTCTAAATCACTTTCTGTTACTCTCTTTCTATTCACCTAATCGAAATTTTACCGAATTTTGGAGCCTAGCGGAAAGTGAGCTTTGAGCGTCTCAGTTTCTTACTTGGATGGTACCATTAATTGACAACCTTGTTATAAAGTTTCCTTCCTATTTCGAAAATGATCAATAGATAATATTAAAAAACAAGGGTTTAATTAGTATAATTTTTTATTCGATTCTACAATTGGATAAAAAAAATTAATTGGAAATTAGTTTCAATTGGTTTTGTACTACAATCTACAAACATACCATAACCAGAGAAGCTTCTTTTACGTTGTAACTTTCCCGTTTAAAAACTTTATGATTATACAATTATCAACTCTTCATAAAATTTTATGCTTGGATCGATTAAATAAAAAAATGTATTTTAATATGGTATTCCTATGTCATAATAAAATATAAATTTAATAAAACAATATTAAATTCTTTTGAATAAAAATACATATAAAATCAGTTCACATGTTATTTTTTTGGCTGTGAAAAATCAGATATTACTAACATTAACGGTATATATATACAAGATTAATATCCTATACACTGGCGGTGGAAAACAAAGTTTCCACAAGCGGGGTTATTGTTTAGGGTTTTAATTTAGGGTTTAGAGGTTAAGGGTTTAGATTGTAGGGTTTAGAATTTAGGATTTATGGTTAGAATTTAGGTTTTAGGGCTTAAGGTTTGTGGTTAGATTTTTAGGGTTTTAAGGTTAAAATTTTAGATTTTAGATTTATGCTTGAAAATAGACATGCTTGTGTAAACGTTTTTTTACACTGACAGTGTATCAAATATTAATTCATATATATATTGTATTATTATCATAAGGATTAATATCTTATACACTGGCGGTGAAAACTGAAAGTTTCCACAAGCGCCTTAGTTTTAGGGTATAGTGAGTTAGTTTAGGGTATAGAGTTTAGGGGTTTAAGTGTAGGGGTTTAGAATTTATAGATAGTTGTTTCAATTTAATGTTTAGGGTTATAATTTAGGGTTTATAGGTTATAGTTTAGTTTTTAGGGTAATATGGTGAGGATTTAGGTTTTAACCTATAAACCCTAAATTATAACCCTAAATCTTAAATTGAAACAATTATCCCTAAATTTTAACCCACTATAACTAAACCCTTAAACCTTATACCCTAAACTAACCCCCTATACCCTAAAACTAAGGCGCTTGTGGAAACTTTCAATTTCCACCGCCTGTGCATAGAATATTTATCCTTATCATAAATATTGGCGGTGAAAGCTGAAAGTTTCCACTAGCACCTTAGTTTTAGGAGTTTATAGTGTAAGGTTTAGGGTTTTAGGTGTAGTGCTTTAAAATTTAGGGATAATGGTAAGAATTTAGAGTTTAGGGTTTATAAGTTAAAATCTAAATCATAATCATATTACCTTAAAAACAAAACATCAACCTCTAAACCCTAAATTTTAAACATAAATCCTAAATTTTAATCACCATCCCTAAATTCTAAACACCTAAACCCCTAACCCTAAACTCTAAACTAAGACCATAAACCCTAAAACTAAGGCGCTTGTGAAAATTTTCAGTTTCCACCGCCAATGTATAGGATATAAATCCATATTTTTTTATGTGAAAAGGAGTGTCACTGCGAGTCTCATTAATATTTTTTTTAGTAGTCACGCTATGTTGTTGATTTTCATATTTAATAAAAGGTTGAACCCTGAAATAAGTGTCTAAATTATACATTTTTAAGATAGATCATAGGTGTTTAAAATATTTTTTTGACTGAAATAAGTGTTTATTGTTTGAATCCGTAATTAGTTTAAGGTTTTGTCATGGCGGGTATTAAAAAAATTCGTTATCCAATTAATTGTTGACATGTTGCACATTTTATTTCTTGAAATTATACGAATAATGAAAAACAGTTTACGAAAAAAAAATAACCCTTCATTTTTCCCAATAAAACTTTCAATTTATCCTTCCTCATTTCGCCCCTCTCTGTGTGAAAAAATTCCTTTTGATTAAGAGTAGTTCTGCGGTAAGGCGGCTAATATGTGGCTAATATACGGCGTAACCCGATAGAAAGGTGACCGGTTAAAGATAATGTTTCCGGTAAAAACTACCGATTATGTTGATCCGAATATCAATATATTCGGTAGCGCCTAATTTGTTGTTAATTTGGAGCTGACGAGGAGTCGGAAATTTCGACGATAACAAAACCGGTAAAATTACCGGTTTTGTTGATCCGAATTTCAATATATTCGATAGCGTCTAATTTGTTGTTTATTTCGAAAGTATCCATACTTTTTAAAACCTTATCGATACTTTTTGAACACCAATGTAACCGCGGTTGGAAAAAAAATGTCGAAAATATCGATACCTTATGCACAGTTTTTTGTATTGAATTTTAAAAAGTATCGCAAAAACAGAAACTTTAATGTAACACTTTATACAATTTTATCGAACAATTTAATCGTTACGGAATCGTTGCCACAAGTCAAAAGAATCTTTAAAATACAAGGAAATTTAATGTAACCGGTTACATTACTTAAACATATGCAAAAGAATCGGTACAATAGAGAAAATTAGACATAACCGGTTACATTATTAATTCATATAATGTAACCGGTAAATCTTTACAGAATACATTGTTTGGTTTCAATATTTTTTTAAGAGCGTGCGCAAAAGAATCGGTACAATAAAAAAATTCTACATAACCGGTTACATTATTAATTCATATAATGTAACCGGTAAATCTTACCGGATATATTGTTTGGTTTCGATACGTTTTTTAAGAACGTGTGCAAAAGAATCGGTACAATAGAAAATATGAAAACATAACCGATTACATTATTAATTCATATAATGTAACCGGTAAATCTTTACCGGATTTATTGTTTGGTGTCGAAAGAATCGACACAATTAAAAAACGTATCGAAACTTGGGGAATTGTATCGATTATATATATCATAATGATATAACCGGTTAAAAGTATCTACTCGCCTTTGTATTGCTTGCATTTACATAAAACCTAAGAGAGGAGAGTATTTGAAATCGACCCGAGTTTGGTTGCTGCGAAATACAAGGTAGGCGTTCTTGGAGTCGTGTTGTATCAGAATCGAAAGGAAAGGTTTTGGGTTTGGGGACTTTGAAGTAAAAGGTATGTTGTCGAAACCCTAGTTTTTTTGGTAATGTAGTATTGGGTAGTTGGGGATAATGTTTTGGGTTTAGTGATGTTGAAGTAAAATCGGAATTCGGATCGATTATAGGTCGAAATTGTGTAATTATATTTAGAAAATAAATATCGGTACTTTGTTCTGAGAACTTATCGGTAGAAATTAATAATGTCGGTAGAAATTATATATCGATACTTTTTTCAGAAAACTGAAGTGAGATGGGTGCTAAGGATCATGAAGATGTTGTTCAAGATGAGACTGAAATGGTTCAAATGGAGGCGGAGAGAGCATATAGGGAGGAAAATCTGAAGCAACCAAAGGGTGGATTTATGTACTTCTAGTAAGTAGCAATTGTCAAATAATTATTCTGTAAATTGTAATTGGATGAAAGTATTTAAGAACATTTAAACTTTCCTATCATGACAGTATTGAAGAATGTCAGAGGATGAGGGATTGTGGGACTTACACTGTCGGTTCGGTATGTAAATTAAAATTATAGTGAATATATTGGAGGTTGAATATTTTGATTGTTTATGGTTTATGCATGATTTTCAGGTGAGAGACATGGTGGTGAATAAATGGAACACGATGAGTAAAACTGAGAAGCAACCATTCATCATGTCGTCCACAAATGATAGAGAAAAATATGAGGCCAAGAAGAACAAGAAGAAAGCAGAAGGAAAAGATGTGAAGAAGGTATTCATTATACTTGTAAATATGTTGATAAATGATATATAAAAACTCTGACATTATATATATATTATTTACATAGGAAGTGTCGACTAGGTGTAGCATAAAACGAGTGCACCACATAATAGAGGAGTTGAAAGCGAAGGATAAAGCAAATATGTTGGAAGAAATGGGGTTTGGATCTCTTATTGGGATGCAGGACCGACCAATTCGGAGGGAATTGTGTCGGTTGTTGATAGGAGATTTTGATTTGCAGAAGTGTGATGTGCGATACGAAAAATATTCATTTCATTTTAGTGTCCGAATTGTTGAAGCCGTATTGGGGCTACAAAATAAAGGCCAGAGTGTGGATGAAGTTATAAAGAGGGAGGATTGGAAATTACTTGTGCAGAAGTATGGCCTAACGTCTAATGTGTCATTTGCTACACTTGAGGAAGATATAAAAAGCGGCAAGTATGAGGGGGATGATCTGAAAGCACGGGTACTATTGTACATTGTCGGAGTATTCCTTTGTCCAACGGGTGATACATCCCCGAGCAAGGAAAGTATGAAGTTGATTTGCGACTCCGGGTTGAGAGGTGAATTAAATTGGGCGTCATATGTCAATGACAAATTAATTGATGCAATCAAGACTTTTCAAAAGTCCAAAAACCCCTCATACCTCAAAGGATGCATAGATGTCTTAGAGGTAAACGAGTTGAATATTGGTATTGGTTTAGAAAATTTTGTAAGTAGTTATTATAGAAAATGATAAAGTTTTTTATAAATGCAGGTTGCATTGTATGATTTTTGGTCAGATTCTTCTTGTGTGCCGACATTCCAAAAAACCGGAGTGGCACGCATCACTGCCTGGGGCAAGGAAGAAGTTGCTCGAGTTATGGCAAAGTTAAAGTTGGAATTACCGAAAAAGAAGGTAAGGGTAATTTAAGTACTTATAGATTACAAAGGACTTAAAAAAGAAAGATGCTCTAATAATGTAATTTATTTGTGAAGGTTGGCGAGGAGGAAGAGGAGGAGGTAGAAGATAAGGTGAAAGTGAATGAAGGGGGAAGTAAATATGACATATTGATGGCTGAGTTGGCGGAGGTTAAAAAAGCTGTTTTTGATTGTTTGCAAAGACAATCCAGAATCGAAAAGGCGATTGAGAGCTTAAAGGGGGAAGTAGGGGAAAAGGTAGATGGTGTTGTGAAAGAAGTGGTGGAATTGAGGGGTGAGTTGAAGGGGGTGATTGGAATGGTGGAAAAAATGGATGAGGGGATAAATTTAAGTTCTGAAATAAACAAAAAGAGGAGTTATGTTGAGGAAAAATATGATGAACTTAGAAAAAACGATGAAGAAAATTTAGAAGAATTGAGTAAGAGGGAGGAGGAAAATATAAGAGAGGTCCACCATGAAGATACGAGGACACCGGATCATGCAATAGATGTAGAGCTCGATTCAGGGTGTCATGCACCAAAGAAGCAGAAGACTAAAAAGGTAAAATGAATAATACAAATGACATCCATTTTGATTATTGTGTTGTGGCTAATATCTATTGATATATCGTAGGTTGCAAAGGTCAAAATACCAAGTGGAATTGATGAGATGGAGGCTGCAATGTGTGATTATGTATGAAATAGTGGATTGTTAAAAATATCGTAAGTAATATATATTGCTTTGCGAGTGATATTTAAATAAATTTGGGGAAAAATTAATACAAAAAATTGCTTCTATAGAGATGTTATCCTAGATTACGGGCTCGAACACGGCACAGTAGGCGACCTTGGCTCGTCAAAACCCGGGGAATGGCTAAGAAGTCCGATAATTGATTTGAAAGGCTGGTTGTTGGGTTACGATTCGATAAGGAAAAGTTCAACGAAGCGGAAGATTTGCTATCTACCATCCGATTTTGTGGTAAGTTACATTTTTACACATTTTCGTGTCCAATTTGTTCATGACTAGTCAATTAATGGAGATTGTTTTTTAAAATACAGTCCGCGTTGATAATGGACGGTCAAAATGTGCCGAATCTTATAAGCTTCTATTGTAATACATTGATCGACCATAATAAATTCACCGATTGTGTCATGGTAAGATATTTTTGCGTACATGTTGTTAAGTATTTAAATAATAACAATAAATCTTCTAATATCTTGTGTGACAATTGTTGTAGATCTCCATGCCAATAAACGATACGAATAATCATTGGTGTCTCTTGGTGTTGGATATGGTTGATCGTGTAGCATCGTTTCTTGATAGTCTACATAGATCTCCCCGGCACAGGACTAGAGTGGACCAAACCAAGAAAACAATATGTGTCGATACATTTTGTAATTTATAATGCATAATTTCTTCATAATCTAATTTTTTAAAAAAATTTACGCAGCTGGAATGTTTACATAAATTTAATGAGGACGAGGCGTTTTGTGCCCAATTTGGGAAGATTAAGGTACTACCGAGGGATTTAAAATTCGTGGTCCGTAAGACGGAGGTGCAAACGAACGGGTATGAAATTTGAGTATTTAATAAGTCAAAAAATTCATTGTTCTTATCTACTATTTGACATTTTGCGTCATTATTACAGACATGATTGCGGAATGTATGTGGTCATGTGGATGGAAGCTATTTTTGAAGGGAGGTCACCGGATGATTTGGTAAGTGGTCTGAAAAGGACTTTATTTTTTTTTAAAAAAATTTGGCACTGACATTGACTCCTAATTTAAATGTAGGTTGTTGGGGATTTTGATCGTCTGAGAGTTTTAAACGATCTCGTAAATCACGATTGTAATAGAATGAGAGCTAAGTTCACAACTGGTTGCCTGGAACGTATGAAAACATAATTCATTCTGAAAGCAAATATATGTACATTATGTTACCATAATTTTTCCCACTATGTAATTGTTGATATCATAGTTAGTTTGTTGTAAATTATGTTAACATATTAGCTTCTTTGAAAAAATGTAAAGAAATTTTGTGTTTATCATACTGAATTCTGCATACACCTAATTATGGGAGACTAGACTTTTCTAGGACTTTTCTAGTATGCTGGAATCAAAGTTTCGAATCTTTTGTGCCGCAATGAGAACATATATCGATACTTTTAAACGAAAAATTTGTATTCGTATAAAAAATCCCGAAGAAATCAATACTTTTTTTCCTTTATGATGCAATTATCGATACTTTTGTAAACAGAAGGACTGACATAGCTTACTGGAATAAAAGTGTCGATACTTTTTCTGCCGCTATGAGTAAAAATATCGATACTTTTATACGAAATATATGTATCCTCAGAATAAAAATCCCTGAAAAAATCGATATTTTTTTTCCTTCATGATTAAATGATCGATACTTTTGTAAACAGAAGGACTAACATAGCTTACTTGAATAAAAGTGTCGATACTTTTTCTGCCGCTATGAGTAAAAATATTGATACTTTTATACGAAATATATGTATCCTCAGAATAACAATCCACGAAAAAATCGATACTTTTTTTCCTTCATGATTAAATTATCGATACTTTTTGAAACAGAAGATAGCTTATTGTAAGGAAAGTTTCGATCCTTTTGGACGCTATGATTATAAGTATCGATACAAATAAACAAAATCAATGATTCCGGTTGCGTCTTTACCGTTTTCATTACTGACTACATCAATGTACCAGGTACACTTGTCAATGTTTCCAGTACCAATTCAATCTGAAATTTAGGCGGGATTTCTATTTAAACCAGCCCTAAACTTAAATCCTCCATTTCGTAATTTTATCGATACTATTGCAGAGATCTCTTCAACTCCAACGACGATTACCACAGTTCAGAGAAATTGCACCGTTCAACCTAGGTATAAAATCAACACCGACGAGGACGATTACTACGATCATATTTACAGGTTAGTAAAAGAGATTGATTTTGCGTACTTTAGGGTTAGGGTTTTGCACGATTTTGGAGTAACCGTTCCTCTTCTGCATATAACAGTTGTAATGGCACCCAAAAAAGGGGCACTCAAACGGAAGAGAGCTACTGCTTCCAAGATAAAGTCATCTTCGAAATCAAGGTCTGCTGCTCAAGTAAGTTCAAGTTCTTCTGAAGAAAATTTGTCTTTTGAATCGCAAAACTTTAGAAGCAAGGATGAGAAACTGACATATGATAGCAATTTCAAAACAAGAAAGATTCGTCCAGAACGTGTTATTGACTTGGACTTCTTCTTCGATGAGAAAAACAAATTTGGGTTTAAAGAAACATTTACAGATTGGGGCTAGCTTGAACTGCTTGGTGTAGAACCAAAATATTACCCCAATCTTGTTAGAGTTTTCTACAGTAATGCAAAATTAGACCTCCAGCCTAGTACGAGAAAAATATTATGAATTACGACTCATGTCATGGGTAAGGAGATATATATAGATGCGTCATCTATTGCTGCTGGTATAGGAGTGAAGAATGTAGGAGATTCCGATGAACATGTTTTAGATCCTACCATGAAACGTGTGGATCGGAATAGTCCCATTAACCTTGGTGCGGAGGGCAGATTGTTCCACCTTCTTGTCACTTGGTTTCTTCGGCCGTCCGGTGGGAAATTTTCACAAATTCGAGATACTGATTACTGGTGGTTGTCTAAATATGAATCAAGAACCACTCTAAACATAGCAAAACTGATATATGAGACAATTCTACATATAGTGAAGAAGGGTGCTTCCATTACAACCTCACTACCATATGGATGCATAATTTGCCATATATTGAGGAAGGAAGGAGTGAAATTCAATCTTGACTACCCTCTTCGACTATCCCGGAAGATCGACATGATTACCTTGACAAAAGCGGGATACGATTTTATTGAAAACGTCGGTTGGATAAACAAATGTGTAATTGGAGCGGAACAAGTCAACGACCAAGTGGAGAAAGTTGAAGCAGAAGGCCACGAGCGGATGCAAGAAGATGAGATCGAAGGGGTGATTACCATGAAGTCAGTGATGGCTTACATGGTTCATTTCCGCGAGCATATGGATGCTCATTTTGGCGAGATTAATGACCAAATCGGCCAAATGCGAGCAGATATTTCCTCACTTCGTGCTGACTTCTCCAACTTCCGTAATCAATGCCTTCAAAGCAAATACAAACCCATAGGTAAAATAACCCTTTAAATTTACTATTGACATTCGATTATTTGACTATTGACATGCTTATAACAGAAGTGGAGAATCCAGTGGTGCTTGAAGAGGATAATACGATGCCTGAAGAGGAGAATGATGAAGAGGTAGACAGTTTAGATGATGATGACAGTGAAGACCCCAACAGATATATTATTTCTCTAACACAGAACAAAAAACTTGTCATTTTTTATGTCAACGGAGTCCTTGCATATTATACAAAACAAACTCCCAGAGGTAATTAAATGTCTGCAAATTTGTTTACTGAGGCCAGATGTAGAAGAATTTATGCAATTTTGTTTAGAGAAGTTTGTTGTTGGAATATGGTCATCGAAGTTGAGGTATGCACCGTTATGATTAAAATTGTTAACATTTAACGTTGACCTCTTAAAAAATTTGAAGTTTATCGTGGTAATTGTTCACTATTGCAGGCATAACATTGAGCTTGCTCTTAACAAACTACCTGTACAATATGAACGATATATATTCATCTGGGTAAGATGCTTCTTATTTGCCTTCGGTAATTAAATTTGTTATGATTCTTACAAATGGGTGTTTTACAATTTACTATAAATAAGATCAAGTAAAGTGCAAAGAGGAAGAGGAATACACCTTCTGCAAAGACTTGCATCAAGTTTGGAATGAGTATCCTCAATTCAAAGAGGAGAATACTCTGTTGGTGGATGATTCTACCGAGAAAATGAAATATAATCCAGTGAGTTATATTTTTTACATTCAATTTATTAATAACGTAATATGCTATTATTTTGTTAATTTATGTTTTCTTTATAGGAATACAGTTACATATGTCCGCATCCCTATAACCATTAATCTTGCAACGACAATGCGTTAGGTATGACAGTTACATATGTGACTTATTCCATTGGTTTATATATATATTGAAGATGTTGACAGTCTGCTAATTTGGCTTATTTTTATATATCCACAGAAAAGGGCGGAAGCATCCGAGAATTTTTCGAAAAGTTGGCGAATGACCAGAGTACTGTACTCGAATTTGTTAAAAATAACCCTTTAGACATTTGAATGTTATATCATATTGTTGTATGTAGTGACAATGTCTGTTGATCGGTACTTGCAGTATTCCAAATGTCCTCATTGCCCTGAGACATAAAGAAGTGATTGATATTAAAATTAACCATAAACAAACAATTGAAGACAATATGTTGTAGAATAGATATAGTAACTTACATTATAATCCTCATTTGCGGGGCCGTAGGACCATTCCGGATCGTTATCAAAAAAGTCAGTCGAGGTAGGTTGTGTAAAAGAATCCAGACCCAGCTTTAATTTAGGACACGTTACTCTGTTATGTCCCTCAATCTTGCAGAAAGAGCATAACCTACTTTTCTTCTGGACCATCTTCTTTTGGACTACTTTTCTCTTTCCTTGTCTTCGTTTAGGGTCGCCAACGCGAACTTCATTATCAACATTTCGTCGTTTACTTGAATCTTTCAAACCAAACGAGTGTTCAAATTCGACAGTTAGTCTTTTCATCTCATCTCTTGCGGTTATGAAAGATGCATCTGTCTTTGATGCAATGTAGCAAAAACGACTTGACGTTGCCCGTAGGGCAGCGAACCGTGCCATTTGCATAACTTCAGGTGCTACATTGAAGTCAAGGAAACTTGGTGCAGCAGCCTTCGCATCCTTGGTCCATCGAGTTAGAATCAACGACTTTGGAATACATGTGTAATCCAAGTGCTTCAGAACATGCAGTTGATGGCAACATGGAATTTCTACAGTCTCAAATTTCCTACACGAGCATGTGACGGTTTCCGAGACAATATCAAAAGATACGTCAAATCTAATGTTCTTTTCCTTGTACTTTGACAGAATAAAATGTTGACATTCATCTGATAAGGAATGAATTTGTTCGTCAATCCGGTACAAGGTCTCCTCTTGAAGTTCGTCTTGGAAGATACCAAATGATGCTCGCGTATAAATTTCACCAGCACGACTTTCTAGGTCTGTGAGTTTAGTGATCTGGAAGGAAGTTGTCTGCGAACTTAAGCAATCTGCTTACAACTCGTTGATACGAATTTTACCAATAGTTTGTTCAATTGTACGAACTACGTCTACATATGTCTTCTTCTTTATCAGGGCACGTCCGAGTGCAGCATTCAAGGACTCGCTTCTTTGTGTGGATCGCAAATTCGCAAAGAAATGACTCGTTTGATATGCTTGAGCCCATAAGTTCCGAGTATTTCCCTTCTCTATCACCCATGGATGGTTTTCGACGTTGAATTCGGAAATCACCCTAGACCATTCACTATCAAATTCGTTGGCTGTCCACCACGAACTCATACATCTATTAAATGATGTGCTAAATTTGCTGTCACCAATGTTAGCTTGTACATTGCGAGATAGATGCCAGGAACATAATCTGTGCTTAGCATAAGGGAAAACACATTTGATAGCCCTCTGCATTGCCCTATCCCCATCTGTCACAACTGAAAGAGGCGTTTTATTCAGCATGGCCTGTAGAAAATTTCGCAGCACCCACTCGAACGATTGAGTCGTTTCGTCAGCTATGATCGCAGTAGCAAATACTATTGTGCTATGGTGATGATTGACACCGACAATAGGCATAATTGGTCGTGCATAGTAATTACCTTTGTAAGTTGTGTCGAACGCAATAACATCACCGAAGCAAGTGTAATCTAATCTCGATGTTGAATCAGACCAAATAAGATGCTGCAATGCCCCTAATTCATCTGTGGAGTATGTCATAAAAACCCCGGATCATCTTCTTACTTGTAATCAAAGTAAGCAATGAGTGCATTCACATCCTCATTGACAAGCTCCTTTGCTTTACCTCTATCAAGTGCATTGTGCAGGTCTTTACTAGTAAATCCAACATTATGAAATCCCCCTGCCTGATTCATGAAATATTTCATTACCTTCGATGTCCCAACACCAACATTTTTCAACGTTGTTGCCTAAGCCACATCAGCCTCAGTCACACCTTTATTTGAACCCATAAATGATGTCATAAGAAGTGTGCACAATGTATGATTATGTTCGTGGAAAGACTTACTTAGAACCCACTGATCTTTTGTTTTTGTTGTTGTGACAACGATTTTGGCCTTGCATCCTATTCGTGTGACTGGCGTATGAGCACGTTGATGATTAACAGTTTCGACTTTCGAACACCTAAACCCTTCTTTTGAACAACAAAATTCTTGTGTCTTCACATTCCCTTCACCATCCAGCCGTGTTGTTCCTCGACGTGCACTAAAACCATGTTTCATTGCGTATTCCTTGTAAAAAATTCCAAGCTTTCTCACGTGAAGAAAAGAGCTGACCTACCAACCGTTCCGAATCATCAACGGTCAACTTTTCATCTTGCAAATTCCCGCTACCATTAACATCGTTGGATGGAGTATCTTCCATTTTCTTAAACACGATCGGTTGAAGTGGTCCAAGCTTTTCCTGCACAGTAGTTGCGTTGTGTGTTGTTTCATTTTCATGTACTAAATTCGGTAGGTGGTGGTGGTTAATGGTGGTTAAAAGCATTAAGAGCATTTATTTCTTCCTTCCTACAAAGTTAACGTGCAATAAATTGTAGTCTATTATCGATACATTTTCCCCCATTCAGAAAAAGTTTCGATCCTGTTGTAAAATTCCACGATACGTTACCAAATCTGCGCGAAAATATTGATTCTTTCTGTCATTTACGATAAAATTTATCGATACTTTCAAAAACAAAGAATTCTCATAGGTTACTGTAAATAAAGTTTCGATACAATTTTTCCCCCTTTCTGAAAATGTTTCGATACTGTTGTCAAATTCCATGAGACGTTAGCGAATCTGCTCGAAAATATCGATTCTTTTTGTCCTTCACGATAAAATTTATCGATACTTTCAGGCACAAAGGATTGTCTTAGGTTACTGGAAATAAAGTTTCGATACATTTTTCCAACTTACTTAAAATGTTTCGATATTGTTGTAAAATTCCATCATAACAACACGAGTCTGCTCGAAACTATCGATACTTTATGTTCGTTAATATAAAATTATCGATACTTTCAGGCACAAAGGATTCTCTCAATTTACTTATTAAAGAATACATGTTGAAAGTTTTGTTAAATGAAATGCGAATTAAATTTTTCATTCGAGTTAAATTTACTTATGTGGTGTTTTTTCTTTCCTATAAATACCCACGAATTCCACCATCATTTACTCATTCCAAATTCTCTCTAAACACCGAATCTTTGCTCACCTTATGACAAAATTTCAGGCAACATTTTATTTTCTCGATACTTATTTTCAGTCAACAATCACCACCAAAATGTCACTGAAAGATTTAATACAGTTGGCAACAATCGAGGTTAGTAAACACGCTGACAAACAAATTTCTTCCATGGAATGTTGAATCCCAACACCGTCAGCAAACGAAACGCACTACGTTATGAAGCTTACGAACGAAACAAATGTTCGTAACATGTATGACCGCCTCAATTCCGTCGGACCTACAGGCGTCGATTTACATGTTAAGTTTGACGACGTCAACGCCGGCAAAGGTAGTACGTCTGCACCCTTACAACCTGATCCGAACACTGAACACGCACCGTCTTCACCGGATGTTGATGCGGCTGCGGAGGAGCTGCAACTTTTTATGTACAGGTGTAGACAAAGAAAACAACAGCTGATCGAAGAACTAAACCTAAGTTCAGACGTGTCAACTGACTACGATGATTCAGATTAACAATAAACTTCTGAAATTATCTTCCAATTATGTTATATGACGTCTTATTTCATCCTTTATCTCTTACTTGTCCACTGCCTCCAAATAAAGTTTCGATACATTTTCCCCCTTTCTGAAAATGTTTCGATACTATTGTAAAATTCCATCATACATTAGCGAATCTGCTCGAAACTATCGATACTTTATGTCCGTTACGATACAATTATCGATACTTTAAGAAACAAAGGATTCCCATAGCTTACTGGAATTAAAGTTTCGAAACATTTTCACCCTTTCAGTAAAAGTATCGATCCTGTTGTAAAATTACATGCCACGTTAGCAAATATGGTCGAAATTATCGATACTTTAATCCTATTTGCAAACAATTATCGATACTTTTTATTCACATATGGATCCACATTGCATACTGGAACAAAAGTTTCGATACGATTTACACACTATTAATAATAAACCCGATACTTTTGAAAGAAAATCAATGTTTCCGGTACGAATATCGTTCGAAAATATCGATGCTTTTACAAAAATATCGATAATTAACAAAAACTAAAGGCTTCCCATAGCTTAATGGGAACAAGATTTTCGATACTTTTTTCCATGTTTTAATGTAATTATCGATACGTTTGTAAAAACATTAATGTTTCCGGTATATTTTTACTGTATTCTTTATTCATTACATCAATGTATCCGGTTTATTATTACCGTTTTCATTATACACTTCTACAACTTTGCATTGTAGTGTTATGTCTTTTCTAACTTGTATCACATGCACCGTTTACTGCTCATCCTGTATAAAGCTGAAACCCTTAATCCCCGGAACGATTCTGATTCTTCCTTTTCAGTATCGTGTCTTTTCACTTGTATCACGCATGCACCGTTCATGACCTTCATTTATTGGGTAGTTCTCCTCATTTATTTCTATAACCCCGGAAACGAGGAGAAGAACGAATCTGATTCTACCTTTTCAGTTTCGCGTCTTTCCAATGTATCACATGCACCGTTCTGTTCATGTACCTTCTCCTCATTTATTTCTATAACCCGGGAAACGAGGAGAACGAACGAATCTCTCTATCTGAATCTGCCTTTTCAGTCTCATGCATTATCACTTTCTCTCCCAAACAGAAATTGCCTATAAATTAACAACTCCTCTATTTACTCTTCACAACATCTTCAAATTAATCTACTCAACCCTTTCGTTTACTTTTATAATCAATTCTCTTTCACAATCTTCTATTATACAATGAGTTCAAGAAGAAGTTCGGGTAAAAATCCTCAACCTTTTGCAAAGAGGAAGATTGATTTCGAGACATCATCAAACAGTGATGATGATTTCTATATTGATTCTTGTGAAACAAATATTTTAATTTTGATATAACTAAAAACCTAAGGACTAAATTGAAAATGTCAAAACGAATTTTAAGTCCTCAAAACATCCCCATATAATTTCAAGATTATGCCAAAGTTAAAAACAAAGTTTTTCAAATATTTTTCTAAGTGTTTAAAGCCAAAACAGTGATTTTCAAGTCCCTGTTTCGAAACAACCTAAGGCATTTCGAAACGTTTTCATCACTGTCAACCCCTGTTCCAAAACATGTATCGAAACGACTTTAGAACACTTGAACCCGTTTCGAAACGGTCTCATACATTTCGAAACAGTTCTTCAATTTTAATTTGAAAAACATAACGGTTGTTATATTAACTGACCTATTTTACAAAGATAAATATGGTGTTTCGAAACGGGCTAAGACTGTTTCGAAACGACCCTTGACAGTAGAAAAACCATTTCGAAATGAGGCCTAGCGTTTCGAAACAGTTCTTCAGTTCAAATTGAAAATATGACCGTTGAAATTGTTTTTAACTGATTTTCTGAAAATCGTTAGGGTGTTTCGAAACGGGATAAGACTGTTTCGAAACGACCCTTGATAGTGGCAAAAGTGTTTCGAAACGGCCCTAAGGCGTTTTGAAACGAGCTCTTAAATGCACCCCAAGGGCTCTTTCTATTTTAGTCTGTTCCGAAACAGTTACCCCGCGTTTCGAAACGGTTTGTTGCAGACTGCATTTATGGAGGTGAGATAACATCCCAACGGCTCTATTGATGAGTGCAACAACCACAACGGCTAGAAATCAATGAGAATGTATAAAAAGGACATCTAAAAGCTCCAACAACTATTATGGATCCTAAAGCAAACATCCAAACATCAAATCCCAATTGTGCAAAAATCCCATTTTATCTAGAAACCTCAATTGTAATTTTCATTCATATCTTGTTCAATTGGGTTGAGTGCTTGTAATTGGGCTATCATTTGTATTAAGAGATACCTTACTAGCCAACAAATTTCTTTGTTCACTTGTGTGAGGATTGGGTTGAATTTTGGGTAGAAAATTTAACCGAAATTGTAAAGGGTTGCCTCCTTAGCCTAGAAAAAGGGAAGAGCAATTAGTGGAATTGTTGCAAATCCTTAGTGAAGCTAAGGTAGTGGATGTAGAGTTCATTTGGAACTTGAACCACTCTAAATCCCTTGTCTATTATTTTTATTTGCAATTTCAACCACAAACACTTTAAATTTCCAATTCACCCCCATTTTGGTTTATATCGATCTTGCGATCCACTCAACAATTGGTATTAGAGCCTAACTCTTTGAGGATTAACAACCACAAGAGGAGTTCCTTGGAAGAGTGTGATCATCAAAATATCAAGAGATGACTTCAACCTCCGGTTCGGGCATGTACGAGTCACAATCCACTACAAAGCCTCCCTTCTTCAACGGTGATAATTATTCTTTTTGGAAGAATAAAATGTGTCTATTCATCAAGTCAAATGACTATCTAGTGTGGGATGTCATTGAAGATGGGCCATATATTCCTTTGAAGCAAGATGGTGAAGGCAAGATGGTTTTGAAGAAGAAAGTGGAGATGAGTGAAGAGGAGAGGAAAAAGATTCAAGTCATTGATAAAGCTCTCCACATGCTATTTTGTGCTTTCGGTCGTGACATCTATTCAAAGGTCTCATCAATTGAAAGTGCCAAAGAAGTGTGGGACACTCTTGAGACTACTTATGAAGGCACCAACGATGTTAAAGAAACTAAGATTGGAATTCTCAATCTTAGTTATGAAAATTTCAAGATGGAGCCCGATGAGACGGTGTCAAAGATGTTTGATCATTTCTTCACGATTGTCAATGGGCTAAAAGGCTTTGGAGAGATCATATCGGAAGACAAGCTTGTCCGAAAGCTACTCTATTCACTTCCTGATTCTTGGTATGGGAAGAGAACCGCTATCATCGAAACAAAGAATTTGAAAACTTTGAAGCTTGATGAGCTTGTGGGTTCTCTCCTTACTCGTGAGATCATGAAGCAAGGAAGGGAAGATGAGAAGAAGAAAGAAGAGAAAAGGGTAGAGAAGCTTGAGGTTGAGAAGAAGAAGAAGATGGGAATAGCTCTCAAGGCTAAAGCTTCACAACATGATGAGAGCTCATCTAGTGAGGAGGATGAACTTGAAGAATTGGCTATGATAGCCAAACGATTCTCAAGCTTTATGAGGTCCAACCGGGGAAGAAAAATCCAAAGGAAGATGGACTTCAAGAGCAAGAACAAAGAAGAAGGAAGGGATCCTATCATTTGCTTTGAGTGCAAACAACCCGGCCACATACGTTCGGAGTGCCCTCAACTCAAGAAGAAGGGCTTTTAGAAGAAGAAGAAGCTCAAAGCCAAGCTTGCTACTTGGAGTGATGAGGAGTAATCGGAGGATGACGAACAAGAAGTGGCTAATCTTTGCCTCATGGCACTTGAGGAAGATTCCTCCATGGTAACCTCTAACTCATCTATTTTAGATTATGAAGAATTAAATGATGCATATGATGAGTTGCAAGAGGTATATGATGAATTAGTTGAGAAATATAAGGAGTCGGTCATTAGGAATAAAAAGATTATTCTAGAATTAAATAAGAAAAATGACTCACTTACTCAAGCTAATTCTAAATTTGAGAAAAGATATTAGGATTAAAAGATGAACTAAAATTCTTTCAAGATGAAAATGTTGATCTTAATAATCTTTTATCTCAATGTAATTGTGAACACCAAAAGGTGTTGGGTGAGCTAAATGAGCTCAAAAAGTCTTTAAAAATTGTTGGTAGTGTCAAACATGAAGTAGGAGAATCCTCTAGAACACACCAACCTAGGAAAAAGACTAACTACTACAAACAAGGTAGCTACCCTAGACATAGTAGAGCTAAAAGAATTAGAAGTGTATGAGTTCCTAAGGAACTTGTAAAATCTAATAATATTATTGCTATGTCATCTTGGATTCCTAAGGGAACCAAGGTTTTGGGAGCTAACACTCATGGACCCAAAATGATTTGGGTACCAAAAACCAAAGTTTAATATCTTTGTTTGTAGGGGGAGCATTGCTACAAGGCCAAAGCACAAAGTCAAAACTCATGGTACCTTGATAGTGGATGCTCGAGGCACATGACCGGAGACAAGAGTAGATTCATGTTTCTAAAGCCAAAAAGTGGAGGAGTAGTAACATTCAGTGACAACTCCAAAGGCCACATTAAAGGTATTGGCTCCATAGGTAATCACTCTACTATTCTCATTGAAAATGTATTATATGTCGATGGTCTTAAACACAATTTATTGAGCATAAGTCAATTGTGTGATAAAGGATTTAATGTTTTATTTGATAAAAATGGATGCAAAATTGTGGACATTAAATCTAATAACATTATGCTCATAGGTCATCGCATAGGAAATATATACATGGTGCATCTATATGACATTCATACATCTCATGCATGCTTAGTTGCTCAAAATGAAAATGATGCATGGTTGTGGCATAGGAAGCTAGGACATGCTAGCATAAGTGTTTTGGAAAAACTAGTCTCCCTAAATCTAGTTAGAGGTTTACCCAAGATAAAATTTTCAAATGATAAAAGTTGTGATGCATGCTCAAAGGGTAAACAACATAGGTCTTCCTTTAAATCCATTAATAATGTTTCTACTAGTAGATGCTTACAACTAATCCACATGGATTTATTTGGGCCAATTAGAACTATGAGCTTGGGTGGTAAGTCTTATGCTTTTGTGCTTGTTGATGATTTTTCTAGATTTACTTGGGTTCTATTTTTAAGTACTAAAGATGAGGCTTTGGAAAAATTCATCACTTTTTCAAAATTAACCCAAAATGATATTGAACTTAGAATTTCACATATTAGAAGTGATCATGGCACCGAGTTTCAAAATTTAGGGTTTGAAGATTTTTTAAATGAAAATGGTATTAGCCATAATTTTTCGGCTCCTCGAACTCTTCAACAAAATGGGGTAGTTGAGAGGAAAAATAGAACTTTACAAGAAATGGCTAGAACTATGCTTTGTGAAAACAATTTACCTAAATATTTTTGGGCGGAAGCCACAAACACCGCTTGTTATATTGTAAATCGAGTAATGATTAGGCCAATTTTAAAGAAAACACCTTATGAGATTTTAAAATCTAAAAAGCCTAACATTAGCTATTTTCACCCTTTTGGTTGCAAGTGTTTTGTTTTAAATAATGGAAAAGACAACTTAGGTAAATTTGATGCAAAAAGTGATGAAGCCATTTTTATAGGTTACTCTTTAACCTCTAAAGTCTATCGAGTATTTAACAAAAGAACTTTAGTAGTAGAAGAATCTATTCATGTTGTATTCGATGATAACCTCCTTCCTAGGAATGATTCTTGTGATGATGATGATGTAGGAATCATAAATGCCTTTGATGGAGGTCAAACTTCAAAGGAGGATGAGATTCCAACAAAAGAAGAGGACACACAAGATCAACCTCTTGAAGCCTTGAAGGACTTGGCTATTGAGGAAAAGGAAGTGAGCTACCCAAGGGAGTTGAACTATGTCAAAGATGGTGAAATCTTGGGTGATCCATCCAAGGGGGTAACCACTTGTTCTTCTCTTAGATTAATGAATCATGTTGCATTTATCTCATGCATAGAGCCTAAAAATATAAAAGAAGCATTGAAAGATGACTTTTGGATTATGGCTATGCAAGAAGAGTTAAATCAATTTGAGAGAAGTAATGTTTGGACATTAGTTGATAGGCCTAGTAATCAATCTACAATAGGAACTAAATGAGTCTTTAGGAACAAGCTAGATGAGAGTGGTAACATTGTAAGAAATAAAGCTAGACTTGTATCACAAGGTTACACTCAAGAAGAGGGAATAGATTTTGATGAAACCTATGCACTCGTAGCTAGAATGGAAGTCATTATGATGTTGCTTGCATATGTATGTTATCATAATTTCAAGCTTTTTCAAATGGATGTTAAAAGCGCATTTTTAAATGGTTTTATAAATGAAGAAGTGTATGTGGAACAACCACCGGGTTTTGAAGATTCAAAATTTCCAAATCATGTTTTCAAACTTACTAAAGCTCTTTATGGTTTAAAACAAGCTCCTAGAGCTTGGTATGAAAGACTTTCAAATTTTTTGATTGAAAAGGGATTTGAAAAAGGTAAGGTGGACACTACACTTTTTATAAAAATGTATAAAATGACATCTTAGTAGTTCAAATTTATGTTGATGATATTATTTTTGGTTCTACTAATGAATGTCATTGTCAAGAATTTTCTAAGTTAATGCAAGGTGAATTTGAGATGAGCATGATGTGGGAGCTCTCATTCTTTTTGGGACTCCAAATCAAGCAAAAGAAGGATGGCACCTTCATCAACCAAGCAAAATACATAAAGGATATGCTCAAGAAGTTTGGCTTGGAGAATGCAAAGCCTCAAGCCACTCATATGAGCTCATCTACAAAGCTTGACAAAGATGAAGGAGGTAAGTGTGTTGATTCTAAGCTTTATCGTTCTATGATTGGATCTTTGCTTTACCTTACCGCAAGTAGACCGGATATCTTGTTTAGTGTTTGCTTGTGTGCTAGGTTTCAATCTAGTCCTAGAGAGTCTCACCTTATAGCCGTTAAGAGAATCTTTAGATACCTTAGAGATACTCCTTGTTTAGGTCTTTGGTATCCTAGAGACTCTACCTTCAACCTTCATGCTTACTCGGATGCGGATTATGGGGGTTGCAAAATTGATAGGAAAAGTACCTCGGGAACTTGTCAATTCTTAGGTAGTATGCTCATATCTTGGTTCTCTAAGAAACAAAATAGTGTAGCCTTATCTACCACCGAAGCCGAGTACATATCCTTAGGGAGTTGTTGTGCTCAAGTCCTTTGGATGAAGCAACAACTCTTAGATTATGGAATTAAAGTTGAAACTATACCCCTAAAATGTGACAACACTGGTGCAATTTGTTTAACAAAAAATCCCATCCAACACTCTAGAACCAAACACATAGAAATAAGGCATCATTTCATTAGAGATCATGTCCTTAAGGAAGATGTGGTTATAGAGTATGTAGACACCTTGAATCAATTAGCGGACATATTTACAAAACCCTTAGACAAAGAGCGTTTTTGGTCCCTTAGGAGAGAGTTAGGTCTAGCTAGCCTATCTTGACCTTTTAGGACCTCTTTTGTGTTTAAATTTGCTTGATCTTGTGAAATGCCATGCTTATGTGTTTAGACTCCTAATTTCATTCATGCTTATAGCTAGGGGGAGTATGTTTTTGTTTGAATATGTTTTGCCTGCTCATTCATGACTTTTATGCATGTTAGGCCTAAGAAAAATTCATTTTTCTGCACTTTTAGAGCATCATCTGCACTTCCAGGCCCAGGTGTATCGAAACGGGTGACCCTGTTTCGATACGGATACCTTAAATTCAGTTCTGAGAGAAGGGCGTTTCGAAATGCCTCCAATGTGTTTCGAAACGTTTTGGCTACTGCCAAGGGGTGTATCGAAACGAGTTTCGATACGGGTCAACAGGGTTTCGATACGATCAACACCGTATCGAAACGGTCAGCGGACGGTCTCAAAATGGTCAAACCCTAGTCGTCTCGTTTCGAAACGATCCTGACAGTTCTGAAACGGCATCGCGGATAGCTTCATTTAGGGCTTTTAAAATTCTACTTTTTATCAAACTCTTAAAAACCCTAAACCGCCTCTCTCTCTATAAATACCCTCTCAAACTCTTTGTTTTTCACAAAATTGTGAGGGATTTTACTCTTAAACTCAAGTCTAAGCAAGTTTCATCAACATCGTGCAAGGATTTTCATCGAATCATCCAATATCCCTAACTAAGGTATTTTTTCTCTTTTTTTATTTTTTTTCAATTTATGTTCGAATCTTAGGTTAGAAAATTTTATTTTTGTATAAATTATATGTTTTCCTTTGTGGGTTTTCCATATATTGTAAAAAAAATTCAAAATCTCAAAATTTTTTATTCGAATATAAAATTTTTCAGTCGTATTTTTCCTTTACTGTTTTTTTATTTTTGTTTTGTTTTGTTTATTTTAATTTTGTTTCAAAAACCTAAGTGCGATTTATTATTGGATTGATTTTAAATATCAATGCATACACTTAATTTTAAAATATACTTGCTTAATGTTTTTAGATGGCGGAACAAGCTAACAAAAAGCGTAAGGCCGTTCAAACCGGTGATTCGAGCATTCGTCCGAATCTTGCTCTGCTTTTTCAGAAGTCCCTTAAAACTAATGAGATGCGAGCTCGCTTCACTTATGTCAAGGATTTCGAAGTTCGTAGAGAACGTGTCATTGATCTTGATTTCCTCAATTCCGAGCGTTTTCTATTCCGATATCTCGAGCGTTTGAGTGAGTGGAATCTTCTTTTTTTGTTGAGCATTCCGGATATTCGCTACAAACATATGGTACTCCTTTTTTACTCTAATGCTCGTTTTATTCATGATGAGACCAAAACCGAGATTATTGGAATTGAATCCTTCATATTGGGTAAAAAGTTTGTTGTTGATATTGCTCTCTTGGAGTCAACTTTCAAACTTAAAGATGAAGGTCTTGAGGATGAACGTCACTTTGGCACTTTCACCGGTCCGGCACTTACTTTGGATGTGCACGATCGCTTTCTTCACTTGATGGTCTCGTGGTTCCTTCGACCTTCAGGAGGTAAATACTCTCATATCCGTCAAGTTGATCATTTTTGGCTTGAATGTTTCCGTAGAGGAAAGCGTCCTAATGTGCCTAAGATTATTTTTGTCGAGATGGTCAATAATGTTAAGCTTATTGACACAAATGAGTTGAAGTCTTTTACCTATGGCACAATATTAAGCTACATCTTTAATGACCTTGGTATTGATTGTACCTACGACTCTCCGGAACCTCGTAAGTCTAAGATTGGTGAGTCCTCCCTACGCAAATCCGGGTTTCGATATTTGAATGATGTTTGGGAAAGAGTTGATAGAGAAGCTCCTCCTCCTCCCGTTGCTCCTCCACCGCAAGTTCAAGTTGGAAACAATGAAGCCCTCACGGCTCTCATTATCGAGCGGTTCAATGCTTTGGATACTCGCATTGCTTCAGGTTTTGATGCCATGGACAATCGCTTGAAAAATGTCGAGGATCGCCTTCATACTCTTGAGACTTCTCATTCAAACTTGGATTTGTCCTCCTCTACTCTCTATGGGCAATGGACGAAGTTTCACCGTTCTCAAGTCAAGAGCGACGATGAAACTTCCGATGATGATGACGAGGCTTAGGACTATCATATCATATCATATCATATTATTTATGTTTTTTAGGTTTAAGATTGCATCTTTATGTCCTATTATGTTTTAAGAACCTATGTCTTTGATCTTTTATTTGGGATTTTATGTTGAACTTAATGTTGGTTATGTTTTGGATATTTTGATATTATGAATTAATATTATTGTTGCTTATTAATGCTTATTGGTACTAATCCTTTATCTTCTCTATGAGCTTTCATTATTCTTTTTGATCTAACAAAAAGGGGGAGAAGAAATTTAAGAGCCACAAACTAAAATTCGTTTTAAATGTTTAAAAAGTTTTTTTTTGTTAAAGTTTTACAACTTGATTTTCAAGTCAAACATTTTTTTTACTTTAAAAACCTATCTTAAATTAAGGGGGAGTTAGAATATTTTCAAAACTTTCAAAATTCTTAAAAATTCTAACTTTGGTTTTGTTATATCAAAAAGGGGGAGATTGTGAAACAAATATTTTAATTTTGATATAACTAAAAACCTAAGGACTAAATTGAAAATGTCAAAACGAATTTTAAGTCCTCAAAACATACTCATATAATTTCAAGATTATGCCAAAGTTAAAAACAAAGTTTTTCAAATATTTTTCTAAGTGTTTAAAGCCAAAACAGTGATTTTCAAGTCCCTGTTTCTAAACGGCCTAATGCGTTTCGAAACGTTTTCATCACTGTCAACACATGTTCCGAAACGTGTATCGAAACGGCTTTAGAACACTTGAACCCGTTTCAAAACGGTCTCATACATTTCGAAACAGTTCTTCAATTTTAATTTGAAAAACATAACGGTTGTTATATTAACTGACCTATTTTACAAAGATAAATAGGGTGTTTCGAAACGGGCTAAGACTGTTTCGAAATGACTCTTGACAGTAGCAAAACCGTTTCGAAACGAGGCCTAGCGTTTCGAAACAGTTCTTCAGTTCAAATTGAAAATATGATCGTTGAAATTATTTTTAACTGATTTTCTGAAAATCGTTAGGGTGTTTCGAAACGGGCTAAGACTGTTTCGAAACGACCCTTGACAGTGGCAAAAGTGTTTCGAAACGGCCCTAAGGCGTTTCGAAACGGGCTCTTAAATGCACCCCAACGGCTCTTTCTATTTTAGTCCGTTCCGAAACAGGTACCCCGTGTTCCGAAACGGGTTGTTGCAGACTGCATTTATGGAGGTGAGATAACATCCCAACGGCTCTATTGATGAGTGCAACAACCACAACGACTAGAAATCAATGAGAAGGTATAAAAGGGACATCTAAAAGCTCCAGCAACTACTATTGATCCTAAAGCAAACATCCAAACATCAAATCCAAGAAATTGTGCAAAAATCCCATTTTATCTAGAAACCCCAATTGTAATTTTCATTCATATCTTGTTCAATTGGGTTGAGTGCTTGTAATTGGGCTATCATTTGTATTGAGAGATACCTTATTAGCCAACAAATTTCTTTGTTCACTTGTGTGAGGATTGGGTTGAATTTTGGGTAGAAAATTCAACCGAAATTGTAAAGGGTTGCCTCCTTAGCCTAGAAAAGGGGAAGAGCAATTAGTGGAATTGTTGCAAATCCTTAGTGAAGCTAAGGTAGTGGATGTAGAGTTCATTTGGAACTTGAACCACTCTAAATCCCTTGTCTATTATTTTTATTTGCAATTTCCACCACAAACACTTTAAATTTCCAATTCACCCCCTCTCTTGGTTTATATCGATCTTGCGATCCACTCAACAATTCTGATTCTGATAATGACGAACAACTAAGCCACAAGGCAATGAAATCAAACAAATGCTTCAGGAGTTTCTTCGAGGCCTTCGATCGAATGAGCTCTATCAACGACCCTTCTACTCAATGGTTGTGTCCAGCATGCCACGGAGGTCCTGGTGCCTTTCACAAGTTTCGTGGCCTTCTGTAACCCCCTAGACCCGCCTATGCGTTACAATGGATCATAGGAAGTCACATTAGGGTCACAAGAGCGACCCACAGTGAAAATACACATGAAAACATTTTTCTTTCTCAAAACACATATTAAACTGTAAAATCAACTTCTGTTTAAAAATATTATTATAGAAAATCATTTTAACACATAACAAAAATCTCAGAAAGTACTTTACAGACTCTATCATAAAACAATACGTGACATACATGCCCACTAACTATACAGTACCGTACTCCAAAAGCAACGCCGAGAGAACTCCAAACTGATGTCAAACGTTATATCATGATATATTCCTTTAACCTGCGATGGTAAAAACAACATGAGCTTGGGAAAGCTCAGTAATACAAAACTACCAGAGGATGCTATAAGCTCATGCAGATATATAGTAGGCATAACATTTTCATGATGTTTCAAGCATTGACAATCTTTTATTCCTTTCTGTTATTTCGGGGTAACGTTATACTTGAGATTAAAGGTATTTGTTCTTTATTCAATCATTGAGTAACAAACGAGAATTTTACAAGCTGATAGATTACGAAGATGGAAACAACAAGCTTAAAGTCTAGTGTGTTCCAATAGGTGCATATCAAACAAGCATAAATGCATACAAATCATATCATGAGAACACAATATTTATCCATGCAAATGTCTAAGTACATAAAAGGGTTCACTAGTAACTACCCTCCAACCTTACACCAATATGCAGTCCCCCAGAACTGCATCCATAAGGACTTACCCTAGGCCCGATGGGCATAGGTGCCACCTAAGGGGATGCCTTAGGTCCATAAGGACTTACCCTAGGCCCGATGGGCATAGGTGCCACTCAAGGGGAGACCTTGAGTACATAAGGACTTACCCTAGGCCCGATGGGCATAGGTGCCACCTAAGGGGATGCCTTAGGTCCATAAGGACTTACCCTAGGCCCGATGGGCGTAGGTGCCACTCAAGGGGAGACCTTGAGTCCATAAGGATTTACCAGCTTGATCAGGGTTGTACCGACAGAGACTTCATATCATAACCCAACAGTATACCCCAGATGACAATCGGTAATCAGATTTCAGACATGAGTAACATAATACATGTAACAGACATATTCTATTCAGAGTATCAGAAACGGAAGATTCATGCTTTCGACAGATAAATGGGCATACCATTGAGCATAGCAGACATTTTCATCATTCAACATGCAAACAGATTTTACCATCATAGGTCAAACTAACAGATCATACTATCGAGTTTATCGGACAATCAGACAATACCATTACAGATCAAGCAATCACATAGCAAGTATACAAATTGAGCAAACATATATCATGTAGGCAGAGAATGTCATCAAATATAATATTATTCATGATTAATTAATTATACAGTTCATTCAACAGAATATAGCACACATGGAACACACTAGGTGGGATAGATCATTTCTTGGAGATATTTGGCATTTACGGAAAGGGACATATTAAAATTTTGACAACTTGAACGGAGTTCTGAACGTGGCCCCTATTAAAAGGGGTTCATACTAACGGTTTAACCCAGATATTCAGGAGATGATACATCAAGATCTTTGAGAGCTTTGGCATATCCTGAGTGATTCAGCCATTTAGGCTTACAAGGGCATTATGGTCATTTTATCACACACGGACATTTTGGTAATTTATACCAACAAGGCGTAAACGGTGGCTCAGAAATTCTATTTGCCCATCAGGTATCCAACCAGGCATTCAGAGATTTCTATGTCAAGATTTTTCACGATATCAGATACATTCGGGGCTATTTTGATTATTTTGGCCAACGAGGGCATTTTAGTCTTTTAACAATCATGGGTGATTTTGTAATTTAGCCCCATCATGAGAAAATTGTGATTTACAATATTTAAGATTTTCAGAAGTTTATCGAGCCTCCAAAACCATTCGAACTAACACATCCCACCTTGCATTACTAACCAACCCTTCTAATGTATCCGGCTGTATCGTATATCTGAACGGTTGTTTTCATATTTCACCACCAGACTTGCTGCGGAGTAGTCAAACTTATATTCTGTGCGAAAAAACTTCCAACCTTATTTTAATATCAGGAGTGATTATCTTACATGAGTGTGCTACCTAACACTTAGGGGCGCTTTAGCCCATAAGGTCTTATTAGAAATCTCAGAATTTCATCAAATGCATAATTGCATATTTGACTCAAGAGGGCTTTTCAGTCATTTTGGAAAATTGGAATAAATCCACCATTTCTTTCTGAATTACCATTTGGTACCTCCATCATTCACGTACTCAAACGAGATTAAGTCGTCAAAACTCTCCGCCCCTTTACAGACGATTCATTCATTACAGAACTTGAGGGTATAACGTCATTCAAATTAATCAGACATTTCGGTGCTCGAGGGCATTACCGTCGTTTTGGTCATTACGATTATTCTCATTTAATTCATGCATTCCTGTCATAAGGATCGACTTAGGATTTCAACATTATTTCCAGAAAATTCTCATTCAGGTGTTATACAGAGTTTGAGGGGAAAATCCAAGTTATACAACACACGTATTGTATAATGATGTCGGAGTCTTTCCAATAAAACATACATCTTAGGTAGAGTAATATACACCATCAGGTCGAATGTAGGTTTCAGGTCATTTTCTTTACCAGAGGGGGGGTAGTTTAGTCATTTTTATAATCTAAGGGCATTTTCGTAATTTCATAACCAACATCTCATACTCCGCATTCTGAACATTGGTTCTTAGACACCATTGATAGAGTTTCGGATTTAACTGTATTATTATTATTCTTATTATTAGCACTTTCGACACTCATTATCTATTAATATTCTTATCCGAGTAGTTTACTCTTAATGACTCACATACTTATTTTCCGTATCGAATTTGGCTTAAGCAGAGTTCACAATACACTCATCATAAGCATGCATGCTTTAACCAGATATCAACATGTACATAAAGCATACAAGGGGTAGTAATGTATTACCTTAACTCCGAGCTACATCAGTCGATTCATGATACGACATTCGAACACCCCCGAACACAAATGCGACGTCCTCAACATCCAGAATGCAAGGAACCTTGAATACCTTCAGTCGTACAAATTCTAATATCAGTCCTTATTCACATTGCTCATAATTGATTATTAAAATTACATAAGCAAACTCGAGTTCAAAGACCAATTCGGAGGCTTTCGGGTTAGAATTTCTCGAAACGGGCATCAAAAACGGACTCAGGACGTCGAAAAACATAAAATATGGCTTTTCTGAAAAAGTTGACTTTTTGGTCAAAGTCAACGCTGACGTCAGCAGTCAAAGTCAACGCTGACGTCATTGGTTGACCGGGTTGACTCACTAGGTTGACTCGGACAAGTTGACTCACTGGGTTGACTCGGACGAGTTGACTCACTGGGTTGACTCGGACGAGTTGACTCACTAGGTTGACTCGGTCAACGGGTCGGGTCGAGTCAACGGGTCAGGTCAACAGGTCGGGTCGGGTCAACGGGTCTTGGTTTACTACTGGACTGGACCGGTTCAGGTGGACCGACCAACGAGTGGGCCGGCCGGTTCAATGGCCACCGTCCAGGGCTGCCGGAAATCGCCCCGGACGGCGCGTGAAGCCCACGCGCAGCCCTAACTTGTCGGAATCGGACCAAAAACTCCCAAAAATTGAGTTACAAACACTTATTTAACTCGAATCTACCCATTTTCCCCTGAATATACTACTGAAACTTACCAAAATCGAGATTAAACCCTTAATATCGACGAATCTCTGACGAGCCCTTAAACGGTGACGAAACAGTAATCGGTTGGGTGGGTTTCGTTCGTCTCGACACGAGGAGATCACCGGTGATGACGGCTTCTGAAACGGGCAACACCGGTGGCCGGAATCGCGAAAAAGAGGGGCGGCGAACCAAGGGTTTCGACGAACCTTTGACCCAAAACCAACGGCGAGCGGCAGCTCCGATGCGCGAGTGGTCAACTGGGTCGTGACCAAGGCGAGACGGCGGTCACTCCGGTAACGGCGGTGAATCTCACGGCGGCGCGGTGGGCAATGTCGGACGGGGACAAGTGAGGTGTCGAATGGGTTTCCAGACCTTCTAGGAGCTCATCTCTTCGATTCCAACAATGAAAATAAATGGGGTAGGTGGATACTGATGGGTTTTCAATTATTTCATCTAATATAACTCATTCAACACAACACAAAAAGGAGTCATGGCATTTTCTAAAAGAAGATGGCCTTGGCTCAATTGGCTAAGGTTTGGGTTCACCAAGTGTTGGGTTAAGGGTTCGAAACCCCTTAACAACACTTTCACTTTTTTTTCTTTTTTTTAACATAAAAACTTGGGGTGTTACAACTCTCCCCCCCCTAAAGAAAATTTCGTCCTCGAAATTTACCAGAGTTAGAAAATATGTAGAGTTTACTTTTTAATCCATTTTTTTTTCACTGAAGCTTATCCATCAAGCATGCTCGTTTCTCGAGACTCTCAGATGGCCACAGATCAATTTGGTAAAGTCCTCCGTCATTCACATTGTCCTGGGTCCCAAGGTCATCACATTGCATAACTCGGTCCAACTAATACGAATACAATATATGAACCCATACAAAACTTTATGTGGTGTAAAACGAATACTTGTCTCATAACTTTTGTCACAATTGGTCTCAGCTAGGGATAAGAAACATCCCCAATAACCACATATATCAATCATACAAGCCATAAGTATGTCTCCTCGAATATGCATAATTCCTCTAGGTTTACCCTCAGTTTACGGACGAATAACCATATTTGCAGTTCATATTAGTACTCTTGCATCTCAGTAATGTAAACACCAGATTTACCATCAGGACTGATATACTATATTATGATACATCATGTCATATTTTTGCAGAAATATCCTTCTCTTTGTCAAAACAACCATAATCAAAGCCTTGAACAATTATCGATTACCTTCAACGTTATACTCGGAAAACTTTTACCTTCATATAAAAGAGTAACCATATTGTCCACACTTTCGCCACTTTCGTAGATACATCTCTTTTAAATTCATATTACTTTTATCAAATTTCCATCAGAATATTCTCACACATACTAAGTATCACCGAAAAGCCTTACATGAAATCTTATGACAATCATCTCGCATAACAAACATTTTATTCTCAATCTTATCAGATCTTTAATTCCATATGCATAAATCACCTCAGGTTATTTATCCATATTCAAAATCCACCAATTTAATCCAAATCACAGACAAGCGCTATAATTATTTCTTGCCAATACAGATCGAGCTTTGGGAGGCAGATCACTTAGATACATTTATTTCAGAAAAGGGGTTTGGCATTAGAGTTTCGGCTCGTAGGAGTACGGTTATAATTTAGGGGCATGCACAAATCAGACACCCTATGATAGACGATCGGCTGATCAACCCAGAAAGACGCAACTCTAAGCTCTGATACCACTAAATGTAACCCCCTAGACCCGCCTATGCGTTACAATGGATCATAGGAAGTCACATTAGGGTCACAAGAGCGACCCACAGTGAAAATACACATGAAAACATTTTTCTTTCTCAAAACACATATTAAACTGTAAAATCAACTTCTGTTTAAAAATATTATTTCAGAAAATCATTTTAACACATAACAAAAATCTCAGAAAGTACTTTACAGACTCTATCATAAAACAATATGTGACATACATGCCCACTAACTATACAGTACCGTACTCCAAAAGCAACGCCGAGAGAACTCCAAACTGATGTCAAACGTTATATCATGATATATTCCTTTAACCTGCGATGGTAAAAACAACATGAGCTTGGGAAAGCTCAGTAATACAAAACTACCAGAGGATGCTATAAGCTCATGCAGATATATAGTAGGCATAACATTTTCATGATGTTTCAAGCATTGACAATCTTTTATTCCTTTCTGTTATTTCGGGGTAACGTTATACTTGAGATTAACGGTATTTGTTCTTTATTCAATCATCGAGTAACAAACGAGAATTTTACAAGCTGATAGATTACGAAGATGGAAACAACAAGCTTAAAGTCTAGTGTGTTCCAATAGGTGCATATCAAACAGGCATAAATGCATACAAATCATATCATGAGAACACAATATTTATCCATGCAAATGTCTAAGTACATAAAAGGGTTCACTAGTAACTACCCTCCAACCTTACACCAATATGCAGTCCCCCAGAACTGCATCCATAAGGACTTACTCTAGGCCCGATGGGCATAGGTGCCACCTAAGGGGATGCCTTAGGTCCATAAGGACTTACCCTATGCCCGATGGGCATAGGTGCCACTCAAGGGGAGACCTTGAGTCCATAAGGACTTACCCTAGGCCCGATGGGCATAGGTGCCACCTAAGGGGATGCCTTAGGTCCATAAGGACTTACCCTAGGCCCGATGGGCGTAGGTGCCACTCAAGGGGAGACCTTGAGTCCATAAGGATTTACCAGCTTGATCAGGGCTGTACCGACAGAGACTTCATATCATAACCCAACAGTATACCCCAGATGACAATCGGTAATCAGATTTCAGACATGAGTAACATAATACATGTAACAGACATATTCTATTCAGAGTATCAGAAACGGAAGATTCATGCTTTTGACAGATAAATGGGCATACCATTGAGCATAGCAGACATTTTCATCATTTAACATGCAAACAGATTTTACCATCATAGGTCAAACTAACAGATCATACTATCGAGTTTATCGGACAATCAGACAATACCATTACAGATCAAGCAATCACATAACAAGTATACAAATTGAGCAAACATATATCATGTAGGCAGAGAATGTCATCAAATATAATATTATTCATGATTAATTAATTATACAGTTCATTCAACAGAATATAGCACACATGGAACACACTAGGTGGGATAGATCATTTCTTGGAGATATTTGGCATTTACGGAAAGGGACATATTAAAATTTTGACAACTTGAACGGAGTTCTGAACGTGGCCCCTATTAAAAGGGGTTCATACTAACGGTTTAACCCAGATATTCATGAGATGATACATCAAGATCTTTGAGAGCTTTGGCATATCCTGAGTGATTCAGCCATTTAGGCTTACAAGGGCATTATGGTCATTTTATCACACACGGACATTTTGGTAATTTATACCAACAAGGCGTAAACGGTGGCTCAGAAATTCTATTTGCCCATCAGGTATCCAACCAGGCATTTAGAGATTTCTATGTCAAGATTTTTCACGATATCAGATACATTCGGGGCTATTTTGATTATTTTGGCCAACGAGGGCATTTTAGTCTTTTAACAATCATGGGTGATTTTGTAATTTAGCCCCATCATGAGAAAATTGTGATTTACAATATTTAAGATTTTCAGAAGTTTATCGAGCCTCCAAAACCATTCGAACTAACACATCCCACCTTGCATTACTAACCAACCCTTCTAATGTATCCGGCTGTATCGTATATCTGAACGGTTGTTTTCATATTTCACCACCAGACTTGCTGCGGAGTAGTCAAACTTATATTCTGTGCGAAAAAACTTCCAATCTTATTTTAATATCAGGAGTGATTATCTTACATGAGTGTGCTACCTAACACTTAGGGGCGCTTTAGCCCATAAGGTCTTATTAGAAATCTCAGAATTTCATCAAATGCATAATTGCATATTTGACTCAAGAGGGCTTTTCAGTCATTTTGGAAAATTGGAATAAATCCACCATTTCTTTCTGAATTACCATTTGGTACCTCCATCATTCACGTACTCAAACGAGATTAAGTCGTCAAAACTCTCCGCCCCTTTACAGACGATTCATTCATTACAGAACTTGAGGGTATAACGTCATTCAAATTAATCAGACATTTCGGTGCTCGAGGGCATTACCGTCTTTTTGGTCATTACGATTATTCTCATTTAATTCATGCATTCCTGTCATAAGGATCGACTTAGGATTTCAACATTATTTCTAGAAAATTCTCATTCAGGTGTTATACAGAGTTTGAGGGGAAAATCCAAGTTATACAACACACGTATTGTATATGATGTCGGAGTATTTCCAATAAAACATACATCTTAGGTAGAGTAATATACACCATCAGGTCGAATGTAGGTTTCAGGTCATTTTCTTTACCAGAGGAGGGGTAGTTTAGTCATTTTTATAATCTAAGGGCATTTTCGTAATTTCATAACCAACATCTCATACTCCGCATTCTGAACATTGGTTCTTAGACACCATTGATAGAGTTTCGGATTTAACTGTATTATTATTATTATTCTTATTATTAGCACTTTCGACACTCATTATCTATTAATATTCTTATCCGAGTATTTTACTCTTAATGACTCTCATACTTATTTTCCGTATCGAATTTGGCTTAAGCAGAGTTCACAATACACTCATCATAAGCATGCATGCTTTAACCAGATATCAACATGTACATAAAGCATACAAGGGGTAGTAATGTATTACCTTAACTCCGAGCTACATCAGTCGATTCATGATACGACATTCGAACACCCCCGAACACAAATGCGACGTCCTCAACATCCAGAATGCAAGGAACCTTGAATACCTTCAGTCGTACAAATTCTAATATCAGTCCTTATTCACATTGCTCATAATTGATTATTAAAATTACATAAGCAAACTCGAGTTCAAAGACCAATTCGGAGGCTTTCGGGTTAGAATTTCTCGAAACGGGCATCAAAAACGGACTCAGGACGTCGAAAAACATAAAATAGGGCTTTTCTGAAAAAGTTGACTTTTTGGTCAAAGTCAACGCTGACGTCAGCAATCAAAGTCAACGCTGACGTCATTGGTTGACCGGGTTGACTCACTAGGTTGACTCGGACGAGTTGACTCACTGGGTTGACTCGGACGAGTTGACTAACTGGGTTGACTCGGACGAGTTGACTCACTAGGTTGACTCGGTCAACGGGTCGGGTCGAGTCAACGGGTCAGGTCAACAGGTCGGGTCAGGTCAACGGGTCTTGGTTTACTACTGGACTGGACCGGTTCAGGTGGACCGACCAACGAGTGGGCCGGCCGGTTCAATGGCCACCGTCCAGGGCTACCGGAAATCACTCCGGACGGCGCGTGAAGCCCACGCGCAGCCCTAACTTGTCGGAATCGGACCAAAAACTCCCAAAAATTGAGTTACAAACACTTATTTAACTCGAATCTACCCATTTTCCACTGAATATACTACTGAAACTTACCAAAATCGAGATTAAACCCTTAATATCGACGAATCTCTGATGAGCCCTTAAACGGTGACGAAACAGTAATCGGTTGGGTGGGTTTCGTTCGTCTCGACACGAGGAGATCACCGGTGATGACGGCTTCTGAAACGGGCAACACTGGTGGCCGGAATCGCGAAAAAGAGGGGCTGCGAACCAAGGGTTTCGACGAACCTTTGACCCAAAACCAACGGCGAGCGGCAGCTCCGATGCGCGAGTGGTCAACTGGGTCGTGACCAAGGCGAGATGGCGGTCACTCCGGTAACGGCGGTGAATCTCACGGCGGCGCGGTGGGCAATGTCGGACGGGGACAAGTGAGGTGTCGAATGGGTTTCCAGACTTTCTAGGAGCTCATCTCTTCGATTCCAACAATGAAAATAAATGGGGTAGGTGGATACTGATGGGTTTTCAATTATTTCATCTAATATAACTCATTCAACACAACACAAAAAGGAGTCATGGCATTTTCTAAAAGAAGATGGCCTTGGCTCAATTGGCTAAGGTTTGGGTTCACCAAGTGATGGGTTAAGGGTTCGAAACCCCTTAACAACACTTTCACTTTTTTTTCTTTTTTTTAACATAAAAACTTGGGGTGTTACACCTTCAGTCCCTACTCACCCATGCAAAAACCAAAGGAGGACAAAAGCTGAAAATTCATCGCCTCTTTGGTCAGATATTGGAGGAGGAATTGCGAAGAAGGGGTACTTCGACCACTCCTCAACCTCAAGGTCAAGCTTCAAGCCAATGGAGTGGTCTGAGTAATGATGATGTTATTGTCTCCCCTCCCCCCCCCCCCCCCCCCGCCTTCAAGCAACCATGAAGCTCATCACAAAATACTCTGGCTACCCATGGTGATGATCATGAACACACAGCTTCATAGAGATGGAGATGGGAAGGTAGTTATATAACTTTTAAATTATGTTTTCATTAATATTATATTTTAATACTTAACTTGTTTTTTTTAATTTTCTGTTTGCTTCAGTGGATTGGCATGGGAAACCAACAGCTTCTCGACTATTTCAGTTCCTATGGTACTGTTGCCAAGGCTCGCCATTCATACGGTCCAGAAGGCCATCGTAGGATGAGCCTTCTGATTTTTGAGAGCGCGGCAAGAGGTTATCTATATGCTCAACGTCTGCATAACCAGTTTGCTGCCCAAGGTTTCGGGTTAGATGCTTGGCAATGTCATGCTCCATCCCCTCCATCCAGCCAGCGTCAATTATATGATTACATGGCTGAAAAAGAAGACATACACATCTTCAACCGCCATCTCCAAAGTTTTCTCTATCATTTTCTTCTATTATTAATAACAATATACACTTCTGCTCATACTTATGCAAAAAAAAAATTGTTCATTAGGCAACCAAAAGGTCAAGTTTGAGATGCGACCATATGGACAGATGGTTGGACAGCAAGCTGGTGCTGGAACAAGTTCCATGGGTGGCAGGGGGACTTGAAGGGAGGAGGCTTGAAGGGACAATAAATTGAGAAGAAAGAAAATATTGATGGTCTAATATTTATGTGCAGTTCAAAGACCATGTCGGATTGTTTCCAATATCATAAAATCCTATTACATGATATTAGAAACAATTCGGCTTGGTCGTTGCATTGCACATAAATATTAGAAGATCAATCTTTTGTTTCTTCTCAATTTATTTTTCTTTCCGTTGCCATCTCGTTTTGTAATCTTTTCCTTTTGTAATATTTTCCTTGCTATCTGATGCACTAGTATTTTTTGATTCTTTTCGATCTACTGGCTCTTCTCTACATGCTCCATACTTTTTCGTAAATCTAATTGATATAAATGATTTAATAGAAGTATTCATACTTTTTCGAAAGTATCCATACTTCTAATAGAAGTATCCAAACATTTGATATAAGTATTCATACTTTTCCTGCAAGTAAAAGAAAGTATCCATACTTCTAATAAATGTATCGACACATTTAATATAAGTATCCATATGTTTTATTTAAGTATCCATACTATCGACCCACAATTGAACCAGTTCCAATGTTTTTATTAAAATATCAATAATATTGTTCAAAGTATCGATTCTTATTGGCTACATATTACGTTATCCTAGTATCGGATATATTGATAAAAAGTATCGATAAACTTTTCAAAAGTATGGATACTTTCGAAATTAACAACAAATTAGACGCTACCGAATATATTGATATTCGGATCAACAAAACCGGTAAAATTACCGGTTTTGTTATCGTGGGAATTTTCAAGGCCCCGTCAGCTCGAAATTAACAACAAATTAGGCGCTACCGAATATATTGATATTCGGATAACAAAATCGTTAATTTTACCAGTTTTGTTATAGTGGGAATTTCCGAGGCCCCATCAGCTCAAATTTATCAACAATTTAGGCGCTACCGAATATATTGATATTCGGATAACAAATTAGGTAAAAATACCGGTTTTGTTATCGTGGGAATTTCCGAGGCCCCATCAGCTCATACATTATCAACAATTTCCGCGCTACCGATTATATTGATATTCGTATAACAAAATAGGTAAAATTACCGGTTTTGTTATGTCTGACCGATAACTTAAATTTGCCGGTTACCATTTTTTTCATTTTTTTAGTGTTTTTTACCGGATACATCATTTCATATCAACATATCCGGTACCGCTTTACCGAATACATTATATACCTTATAATATTTCCGGTAACGTCATTTCTTAGCCGTATATTAGGCGGCCGCATGCTAGAAAACTCCTTTGATTAATCTGTAGGAAACTTTTATGTTTGATCTTCTTAGATTACCATTAGAATTATAAGGATTAATGTTTCACTTAAGGAATGGGCATATATGTATTTCCTATATCTTATCTAAATTAAACCCTAAATCGAAAAAATCTAAATCAAAACTAGACACTCCTTTGAGAAGGATTTCACTCACGAAATCAAAACATCAAGTAATTGAAACTTTTAACTCTTCTTTTATTCGAAAAATCGATCTTTTTAGTAGGAAAATAAAACCCAAGGTAATCAAAGAAGTGTGGGGGAAAATCTTAATTAAAAGGTGCATTTCGAAAATAAAATCTTGCCAACGTTTAATTGGATAACAAAATATATTTAACGCTCACGACAAAATCCTAAACTAATTACAACTTACAAATCCAAACATTAATCACTTATTTCATCCCAAAATACTTTAATACACACTTTTCTCAAAAAAAAATTACAGTTTATACACTCATTTCTGAACTAAGCCTTAATAAAAAAACTATGAACTTCTTAAACAATTTATTTTTAGGATAAATATTTACTCGAGTGACCACCTAATTATTAGGTCTGGTCTATTTTGACTATCGAACTATAAAAATTTAAAATTCGACCACATAATTATTTAATTGGCCTATTTTAACCAAACTAATTTGGTCAGTTTATACACATTTGATCTCTGTTAGGTACATATTATATCAATTTGGTCATAATTTTAATTTGATTAAATAAAAATTATCAACCAAACTAATTGGCTTAGACCCGTTCAGATGTAGAACAACAACGATCAATCCCCAGATCTACCCTTGAATGAGATACCCTTTTGTCACTTTAATAAATCTCCAAACAAAATAAAAAGATTAACAATTGGTTAGATTTTTTTTCTCATTTTCTAGGATACTGGTAATAATGGAAATGCGGTGAAAGTGGAGGAAAATGGTGGAGCATTCTAACCGTTTCAGAGAGAAAAAAGTGGTAGCAAAAAACCAATAGCTCAGCTACAAGTACTTCCACAACAAAAAGTGGAAGTAGAGGTGGAGAAGCCAATAATAGAAACTCTAGTAAAAAGGGCAAAATTGGTCAACTAGGCCAACTTAAAATATTATTTTGAAATATGAAGGCCAACTTAAAATAAACCCCAAAATTGGCCTAGTAAAAAAAGATGAAAATGAAGAAAGCGAAGGCGGTGTTAGTCGCTGGAGTTGCATCGCAACAACTGGGCGGTTCACACGGTGAGCTTTGTAATTTAGTAATTCATTTGGATTGTGTTGAGGCGGCGATTTTAAATAAATTTTGTTTTGCAAATTAGGGAGCTGATGAAGGTCGATGAAGTTAAAAGCCATTTACAGGTGATTATTTCATCTTGAAATACGCTATTAGATTTTAGGGATGAATCAATAGAGTTATTGTTTTGGCAAATTGATATGCTTTTTCAAACAAGGAGACCAAGTCCATCCGTCCAACAAGCAAGCACCTCAATTTGTGGTGGTCGGAAGCATTTGGGTACCACCTCCACCAGACTAATAGACTATGCCACAATGACTATTATGAAAAAAGGGGTAGCCACAATGAAGGGAGAGTTCATTCGAATTCACCGTCAACGTCTTCCTCTACCCTCACCACCACCAATTCACCCGCATTATAGCCTATAAGTCTCATGACATATATTCAAAAATCTCTAATTATGCTCCAAACCTTTAATTTTTGACCAAACTTCTCTTTACCAAACAATATCATACATAAATCCTTACAATTTTTTGCAAGAATTTATGTACCCACTTTTTTTAAGCCTCTTTTTAACTGATTTTATTTTTAGAACTTCCCCTTACGGATGACATCAACACCAAAACCCATCTATCATTCTTAATAGTTTGAAAAACAATTCTATAGATTTTACCTGCTGCTACCCATAGAGGCTCGGGAAAAATAAAACACTCAGAAAACATAAACATCGAAACTGTAAATCTTTAGGAACAATTGAACACGAAAAAGTAAAGACAGTTCAACCACAATGATCAGAGTCTCGACCAAAACAAGATAGAACATGAAAGCATGTCAAAATTGGTCCAACCCATCTATCATTCTTAATAGTTTGAAAAACAATTCTATAGATTTTACCTGCTGCTACCCATAGAGGCTCGGGAAAAATAAAACACTCAGAAAACATAAACATCGAAACTGTAAATCTTTAGGAACAATTGAACACGAAAAAGTAAAGACAGTTCAACCACAATGATCAGAGTCTCGACCAAAACAAGATAGAACATGAAAGCATGTCAAAATTGGTCCAACCAAATGCCATACAAACACTATAACAAAAATAAAAAGCAAAATTCATAAAACTATCCTAGCAGCGATATTGCCTGCTCGAATGCAATCTCACTTCTTCTTGGCAGCAGATTTGGTGACCTTGGCACCGCTTGGGTCCTTCTTCTCAACACTCTTGATCACACCAACAGCCACGGTTTGACGCATGTCCCTGACTGCAAAACGTCCAAGAGGTGGGTACTCGGAGAAAGTCTCCACAACCATAGGCTTGGTGGGAACCATCTTCACCATCCCTGCATCACCATTCTTCAAGAACTTGGGCTCCTTCTCCAGCTCCTTACCAGATCGCCTGTCAATCTTGGTCAACAATTCAGCAAACTTCACGGCAATGTGGGATGTGTGGCAATCAAGGACTGGGGCATAACCATTTCCGATCTGGCCAGGGTGGTTCATGATGATGACCTGAGAGGTGAAGTTGGCTGCCTCCTTGGCAGGATCATCCTTTGAGTTTGAAGCAACAAAACCACGCTTGAGATCCTTCACAGCAACGTTCTTGACATTGAACCCGACATTGTCACCAGGGAGAGCCTCCGGGAGGGATTCATGGTGCATCTCAACAGACTTTACTTCAGTGGTCAGACCAGTGGGACCAAATGTCACAACCATACCAGGTTTAAGGACACCAGTCTCAACACGACCAACAGGGACAGTTCCAATACCACCAATCTTGTACACATCCTGAAGTGGAAGACGGAGTGGCTTGTCTGTAGGTCTCTTGGGCTCATTGATCTGGTCAAGAGCCTCAAGCAAAGTTGGACCCTTGTACCAGTCAAGGTTGGTAGACCTCTCAATCATGTTATCACCCTCAAAACCAGAGATTGGAACAAAGGGGATCTTATCAGGATTGTACCCAACTTTCTTAAGATATGAAGAGACTTCCTTCACAATTTCATCGTACCTTGCCTTGGAATACTTGGGGGTTGTAGCGTCCATCTATATCAAATGAAAATTGAAAATCAGATCAGACACAAAACCAACAAAGTTATAGTAAAGGTTTATCAATACAATATAATAATAGGCTTGAATGATTGTAAACCAAACCTTGTTGCAGCAGCAAATCATCTGCTTGACACCAAGGGTAAATGCAAGCAAAGCATGCTCACGGGTCTGACCATCCTTAGAGATACCGGCCTCAAAACCACCAGTGGTTGAGTCAATAATGAGAACAGCACAGTCAGCCTGGGAGGTACCAGTAATCATGTTCTTGATAAAGTCACGATGTCCAGGGGCATCAATGACAGTGCAGTAGTACTTGGTGGTCTCAAACTTCCACAGGGCAATATCAATTGTAATACCACGTTCACGCTCGGCCTTAAGCTTGTCCAGCACCCAGGCATACTTGAATGACCTTTTGTTCATCTCAGCAGCCTCCTTTTCAAATCTTTCAATCACACGCTTGTCAATACCACCAAGCTTGTAGATCAAATGACCAGTGGTTGTTGACTTCCCAGAGTCGACATGGCCAATGACCACAATATTGATGTGAATCTTTTCCTTACCCATTATAAAATTCGGGAGATAATCTGAAAATCAAGAAAAAAAATCAGATACATAAAACAAATCACACAATCTCAAAACATAATTCCCCCTCGCCTAACCACAATAAGGTTTACACATCAAAAATCACACGAATACCCAATTATGAATAAAAAACAACAAACCTGGGATCCAATTTTAAAAAATAGATCATTTTTTTAAGAATAGTTCCAATCCAGAATTAAATTCAACAGATTCAACATGTATAATACGTGGCCGCTGGGATTCGAGCCCAGTTCCTCCATAGATATGGAGTTCATTCCAATGAAATACAGCCACTAGATCTTAAAACAGCTTTTCACATAAAATCAGTCAAAAATTTCCATTGAGAACAAACGAGCCCAAGAAAATGGTACTAGACCATTTTTTATTATTTTCCATAATAAATTTCCCTCAGGCTGCCTTTTGTTTCAATAAATCAGTAATAACTGGAATTCTTTAAACGGAAAACACGTTTAAGATTTTGAAACGAACATATATGCATGAAATCCAATAACATAACAATGAAAGAGATGGGAGAAAAGAAATCAGATTCCAAAATACAAGCAAACCACACTAGAATCATTAAAAATGAACTTACATAAAGTGGAAACATTTAACAAGACATAAATGGAGCGAAGGAAAATAAAAATGAACTTATATGTAAACTAAAAGCAAATCTGGCAAAAATTGAAGTAATATTTCAGCTAAGAACCAATCAGATCTGATTTTTCTTCGAATCAAAGCAATGAAATTTGAAAAACAATAACAATTTGTAAATAGAATTATACCTGTGAGCTAAAATGAGACTGAGAGTCAGCAGACGAGAGCAGAAAGCTTGTGAGAGAGGGCGAGAGCAGGGGGGCTGGTTTAGCTTAAGTAGCCACTCTCTCAGCATAGGCTTAGCTAGGGTTTCTTTCTCATCCGTCGGATTATATTTAATCCAACGGCTCCCGTTCGACGTCTCTGATTAGCCGTTAAAGGTTTTTCGATATTTTCTATTTCCTCCTTTGTCAGACAAGAGATGTCCTAATTTAACTTTATTTCTATATGAAAAACCAATATTACCCCTAATACTTTACAAAATCACAAAAAGACACATATCTACGTGTGTTGTTCTTTATCCCCACGTGTAGTCAACACCGTGGTTGTTCCTTCATTGACTGCCTTCCGAATTCACACCGTTTCTTCTCTTTTATCAGCGGTTTCTCGAGAATCAAACACTGAAAACGCCAGTTTAAAAACCTGACTCTCTCATACTATATCCCACCTGGAACCGACATTAATTTTAGTTTCTTCAAAAAAAAATCAAAATCTTAATAGATTTCTTTTAATTTTATTTAGTGATGGGTTGATAATCAAGATCAAACCACAATAAATTATTAAATAATGAAACACATAATCGCAGTAGTTTCTCAAATTTTAGTGGCCCCTAGTAATAAAATTTAAAAAAAATAAATTTTAAAAGTAGGCTCCTAATAACAAATATTAAAAAAATTACATCACTAATAACAAATATTAAAAAAAATTAAAAAGTAAACCCCTAATAACAAGTATTAGAAAAAAATTAGGTTTCTAATAACAAATATTAGAAAAAAAAAAATTTAAGAGTAAGTTCCTAATAATAAATATTGGCAAAAGTAGGCCCCTAATAACAAGTATTAGAAAAAAAATAGGTTTCTAATGACAAATATTAGAAAAAAAAATTAAGAGTATGTTCCTATAACAAATATTGGGAAAAATTATGTTCATATTGGACCCCTAATAACAAATATTAAAAAAAATTAAATTTTAAGATAATGTCCCTACTAACAAATATGAGAGATTGGTCCCCTAATTATAAGTATTAGAAAAAATCGAGTCTAATAACAAGTATTGAAAAAAAATTAAGAGTATGTCAATAATAATAAATATTAGAAAAAATGGGCCCTTAAATTTTAAGAGTAGGCCCCTAATAACAAATGTTGAAAAAAAAATTGAGTCCTAATTATTAGTGTTAAATAAATAAATTTTAAGAATACACATGTAACGCCCGGGTTTGGGGTCGAGTGAAAATAATATTAAAATAATGTTTCGGGTTTTCCCTTTTTGTTTTAAAATTCATTTAATATGTTGGACCCGATTTTAATTTAAAACCCAAACTTTCATGTATTTTAAAATAGTGGAAGATGGCCATTTTTCATTAATGACATTCTTGTAATTACAAGGTCTTTGAAAAATAAAACTCCATTTATTTTAAAACACCCATTTTATCATCTTCTTCCCCCTTCTCTTCCAAGTTTCCAACGACAACTTCTTCTCTACCATTGGAGTTACTATTCCATCACCATACTCTCTCATCTTTGGTAATTTTTGAAAGGTAAACACATATTTGACTTGTCCTCACTTTCCTCTACATGTTTGTACCCATAGATTTCATTAAAACTCATGGTTTTCCATTTTGAAGTTTTGAAGTTTTGGATTAAAAATGTCATCTTTGTTAGCTTTTAGTTAAGTTTTCGATTTGTTGATGTTATATAAGTTATTTGCTATTTAAAAGGTCCAACATATGTACTTTTTACAAGGTTTTACAATGATTCACGAATTTGGGTTTTAAGGAGGTTTTAGAAGGGTGTAAGATTGGTTTTGGGGGCTATTTTGGGTGGAATCTTGAGGGCTGATGGTTAGACTATGTTTGAGGGTTGTTTTGGGTGTATTAGATGGCACTTGGGAGGTTGAAAACATGGTTTTCTGGTTTGACTTTTAGGCAGCTCGAAAATGGCACTTATAGGGTTGTCTTTAGCTTGAAATTATGTGTTTTGTGCTTGGTTTGTGTTACGGGTTTGCTACAGTGATTTGTGGACTGAATTGTGGTTGATTTGATTGTGTTGGGATGTTTAGAAGCAAGGGATTGTGTTGGTGAAGCCTCGAGAACGAATCCAGAACCGTTGGGAGCTTGATCGGCTAGAGTTGTTGAGCTTGGATTAGTCGATGAGTGGTTCTACGTTTTTAAATTGGTTTTCAAATGTTGGTTCAAGCATGTGGACCTAGGTTGGGCCTGGTAAACCCACCTAGAGTTGGGATTAGAGTGGTAGCCTAATCTCAAGCTTAGTATAGGAGACCTTTGGTTGAACTTCTAAATGCTTGTTATGCCTCTTGTTTCATATTAATTGTGATTAATGTGGTTATGTATATTGTGATATACATGTGTGTAGAGGCATGATATTTGATGCATGTGGTTATGGAATGAGGTTGTGCATGATAGTAAATCATGGTGAGTACGTGCTAAGCACGAAAATTAGTATGAAATTGTGTTGTGAAATGAGTTAGTATTGGCACTAGTATGCTTGGGTACAATGATCGATCATTAGGATGTTTAGTGTGCACACGAGAGTCGAAATGCGCGTGTGGTCTTGGTGATGGTAGTCATCAGGATGGAGTACGGGTACGACCGGAAACCTTCTTATATATGTTAGTCGATGATGAGTGGAATCCCATCGACGGGCGTGCGGATGAGTGGAATCCCCTCCGCGTGAAACGGTGATGAGTGTAATCCCACCGTAAGGTAATGGTTGTGTTGTTGGATATGAGTTCCAACGGTTATTCGCGTATTCAGGTCATAGCTAGGTGCCAATACGAATTGTTGAATGTGTTACCATTACGTTTGATATATGTGTTTCCATATGTTGTGTTTATGGACTTGTTGAGCATAGCATGATAGTTGAGATTATGTTCATGCATTTTTTATATTTGACTCATGTGGTTCGAAGGTAAGATTATGCATTCTTTCTTGGTTGAGTTGTTCGTGCTTGGACCCTGCAATGTCGAGGTTTGTTTTATGAGCTTACCCTCACTAAGCTTTATGCTTACGCTCTCTTTTGTTCGACAATACAGATCCGTAGTTCGTGGGTTGCTTGTGCAAGAAGAAGGCCTCCAAGTGTGCTAATTGAGCTTTTGATATCATCAAGTATGAATTTCTAAGTTATGGATGTAATAGATAAGCAATGGGATTTGAGTGTTTTGGATTTATGTTCTTGTTGGTGTTAGGAGCATGTTAGACTCATTGATTTATTGATGTTACGGTGTGGCTTGTTGATGTCATGTTTTGGATTGTAAACCATGCTTTATTGCTTACCTTGAATTCTTATGTGTCGTTGGCTCTAAAGCATGAAACCTTAAAATGCAATGTATGACCTTTACATGTATGTAATGTGTTTCGAGCGTGTTTATAATAGGGTGTATGCCTATAGAGTCTATATGTGCATGTTGTGTTTGCTTCTTGAAGTCGTTAAGGGCGTTTGGGATCGTTTAGAGATGTTTAAAATTAATTTTGGAAACTCACAGACTGCAGGTGTTTCGGAACGGGTTGTGATGTTTTGGAACGGGTGTGATTCCAGGGTCACCCATATCGGAACGCGTTCCGGTACGGTTTGGCTACTGTGAGCCCTTGTTTCGATACGAGTCTCAAAACACTTTGGCTACTGTGAATGCATGTTTCGGAACGAGTTTCGGAACGTCTAGGTGAAATGGGCCCATGTTCCGAAACGGGGTGGATGCGTTTCGGTACGGGTGTCTGGCTTTTTAAACTGGAGCCCGCGTTTCGAAACAAGCAAAACCTGTTTCGAAACACAGGCCTGAAAATGGGCTTTTGACATCTCTAAAGGGTCTCAATGGTTGGGCTTAGGCCCAGTTTGATGTTAGTCTTCTCGTGAGTCTTGTTTCCGATGTCGCTTCACACATAGGTTTAATTAACGCATCTAGACAAGATAATAATAAATGAAAAAGTTTTCTCGGGTTGTTAACCGAAGTGAAGCCTTAACGGGTTTTGCCTCGGTTATCCCTGTGTAACCCACTCGGACCGGTCAGTCGCCCGGATCGAGACGAGGGGGTTACACTTGTTGGTATCAGAGCCTGAGGTTTCCGAGACCTCGGGTAGATAAGTAAGGTAAGTTAATTTCTTGTATTGCAATTGCACGGTGTTTTCTTGCCATGTAAGTATGTTTGCTTGCTTATCAAGAATGCTTTATGTTTGATTGATTGATCGTTTGTGCATGTTGAGTAGAGTCTCATTGCTTCTATTACAACGGAAAAAAGATTTTTAAGTGAGGGAAACATACTTGAGCCACTTGGACCCTTGCCCTTGCTAACCCTGTTTTTGTGTGTTGTAGTTGTTGTTGTAGTTGTTATCTGTGAGCGCTTATGTCGTGGCCTGAAGGTAGACCGAGGATGGTTTGTCAGGAACCTCGTGTTGTGGCTCATGTTAATGAGCCGATGGCTGGAGTTGAGGCTCTCGTGAAAGAGCATGCTGCTGGAGTCGGAGCTCCTCCTCCACCACCACCTCCTCAGCCTGAAGTGGGAGGCGAAGCTGGAGCTGAGGGAGCGGGACCTCAGGTTGGTCAGGGTGGCCAAGGTCCTGCTGGGATAGACATGGCTCCGCTAGTTCAAGCTATAGAGGGAGTGTTTCAGGCTGCAGTTGCCGGAGCTCAGGCTGCAGCTCAGCCGAGAGGAGATGATTCTAGCTTACCTTTAGAGAGGCTTCGTAGCCTAGGAGCAGAGGAGTTCATGGGATCTACACCTGAGAGATCAGAGTTGTGGCTAGAGAAGACAGTTCGTATTCTAGCTCAGATGGGTTGTGTTGGAGCTCATAAGTTGGGCTGCGTAGTTTCGTTGCTTCAGGGTGATGTCTACACCTGGTGGGTCACCATTACTACCGGCGTGCTTAAGGCCGAGATCAGTTGGAATTTCTTTGAGTCTGCTTTCAGGAAGTGGTATTTGGGCCCGAGATATCTGGATGAGAAGAAGCGTGAGTTCATGGCTCTTGTTCAGGGGATGCATTAGTGACAGATTATGAGATTCGTTTTGTCCGACTGAGTCAGTATGCTCCGGAGTTGGTTCCTAATGAGAGGGACCGTTGTGATCGGTTCAGATATGGACTTCATGAGGAAGTCAAGAGGTACACTTTAGCTTCAGATTATTCCGATTTTGATGTCTTGGTCGCTAGGTCCAATGACATCGAGCATAGCTTGGGGTGACCAAGTGTGCTGGAGGATCCAGTTCAGGGAAGAGACACAACAACTTTGATCGCGGTGATGCCAAGAGGAATCGGGGCAGTGGACAGCAGTTTGATCGTAGGCATGGCGGTGGCCACCATAATAGAGGCCATCAAAGCTAGAGAGCTGGAGGGCGTTTACCCGAGTGTGCCCGATGTGGGAGACAGCATTCAGGAGAGTGCTGGGGGAACTATCATGCTTGTTGGAACTGTGGATCGAGAGACCACTTCAGGAGAGAGTGTCTGCATCAGGCAGCACATGCACCGAATCTGGCATAGGCTCATGCGAGAGCGATTGACTATCAGAGAGGCCGCGGGCGCGGTCGTGGTTACTTCCAGCCGAGGGCTGATGCACCTAGGATAGAGGCACCAAGGAATCTTGCTCATGTAGTGGCAGTCCAGCCAAAGGCCGGTGGACCAGCTAGAGTCTACGCATAGAGAGAGGCAGGGAATGACACATACGTGATAACAGGTAATTTCGAGTTACAGTTCATGTCTTTGCTTTCCTTAGTGGAATCGGGTTCCACGTATTCTTACATTTTGAGTGAGCATGCAAAGAAGTTAGACATACCTGTTGATATCTTAGATTTGGGGATGCATGTGACTAGTTCTTTCGGTGAGACAATTGTAGTTAGACGGAAGTATAGGAGGTGTCCGCTGAAGATTCAGGGTCATGTGTTTCCGGTTGATATGATAGAGCTTCTGTTCTACGGTTTTGATATTATTTTAGGTATGAATTGATTGGTTGAGCACAGAGCTAGTGTAGATTTTGAGAAAAAAGAGAATTTCGTTGAAGCTTTTTGATGACTACAAGGTAGTAGTAGTAGGCGAGAACATTAAGTTCTTGTCGAACGTTGTATCGGCTTTAGAGGCTCATAGGTTGATGGATTCCAGTTGTGGGCTTATTTAGCGTATGTGATGAATCCGAATATGAGCTAAGTTAGACCGAAAGACATTAGAACAGTTTGTGATTTTCTGGATGTGTTTCTAGAAGAGTTACCAGGTTTGCCTCCTGAGAGAGATGTAGAGTTTGTGATTGAGACTGTTTCAGGGTCTACTCTAGTTTCTATTGCTCCGTATCGTATGGCTTCGAAAGAGTTGAAAATTCAGCTTCAGGAATTGTTAGACCGAGGTTTTATTAGGCCTAGTAGTTCTCCTTGGAGTGCTCCCGTGTTGTTTGTGAAGAAGAAGGATGGCAGTATGAGGATGTGTATCGACTATAGGCAGTTAAACCAGTTGACAGTGAAGAACAAGTATATGTTGCCTCGTATTGATGACTTGTTTGATCAGTTGAGAGGTGCCTCAGTGTTTTTGAAGATAGATTTGAGATCAGGGTACTATCAGTTGAAGGCAAAGGAGTGTGATGTTCCGAAGACAACCTTTAGGACTAGATACGGTCATTATGAGTTCCTTGTGATGTCGTTTGGGCTCACGAACGCACCAGCAACTTTCATGGACATGATGAACAGAGTTTTCAGAGACTATCTAGACCGTTTTGTAGTTGTTTTCATATATGACATCTGTTGCGACTAAAAAATTTCAGAAAATACACAGTACCTCGGATGTCGCTCGGACGGACCGAGTTTTAATGATGTTTTCGAAAATTTAGTCGGATTTGTATAAAAAATAGAGGAGTCGCCACTGGCTATTTAAAAATGGTAGTTTGGACACCGAAATAAAACCAGAGATTTTTTTTTCTAAAAAGGGTTCGGGAGTCGGTTACACGCGAGGAAAGATGAGCACCCCCGTCGTGCCCGGAAATCGGTACCAAAAACATTACCGCTTAATTAATATTAGATTTTGCGAATTAAAATGATGAATCGTATCGAAATTTGGTTATACGAGCGAGTGAATTTTAAAGGTCTTAATATTCGAGAAGGAACGTCCGAACCACCACCACTTCGACTGGTACTGGCTTCGTTCGTTCCCGAATAAAAAGACGCTCGCATTGCATTTTATAATTCGAGATGCAACCTATCATGACGTATTGGAAACAAATAATTAAGACGAGGGACAAATATGAACAAGTCCACAAAAAGAGCATGGAATAAATAAAGCAAGTGTCTAAACATGATAATTAAATGCATGAGCAGATATGGACACGAACAAATGGAAATAGCGCTAATCAATCATTCGATAAGCAACAATCTAAACACGATAAGCATGCATATGAAAACAAGCACAAACAATATGGCAAGACATATATTTGATGCATACATATATCTAAATAGGTAAAATGCATGAATAATATAACAAAACAAAAATGCTGAGTAAACAACTAACATGAAAACTTGCAAGGACCGAAAATATAATAAACCTAAAAATAAAACTAATTAAAATGCGAAATGGGACCCAATCAAAAGGAAATGAAAAGCCACAGGGACCCAAACGGTAATATTCCCCCTTCGGAAACCGATTAAAACCAAGTTGGGGACCAAATTAAAAACGCCCAAAACACAGGAGGGACTTCGGGAAGAATTTTAAAAAGCAGAAGCCCTCCCTCGCGCAATTAAAGTGACGCGGAGGGGCTTATAACGCGATTAGCCCTCTTTTAAAACTTGAAAACACTATATATACTAAACTGAAAACAAAATTTGGCTCTTTTGAAAACCCTAGAGAGCTGAGACCCCCCATCTCTTCTCTATTTTCTCTTCGGCACCGCAAGGGGTTCCGGTGGCTGTTGCCGGTGCCGGAACCCTAAAAAAAACTTTTTTTAAAAAATTTTCCGAGACCCCCAAAACACAAAAAGCCCCTTTTGTTACCTTTCGAAAACCGAAACACAAAAAAAAACCAAAACGAATGCTTTTTGGTTGTCGTTCCCTCCGACTCACCATGCACAGCCTCTGGGAGGCCGGAAAGCTTATCGTCGATGAGGGAACGTGAACCGACACGGAGTAGACAGACCAACGACAAAGGTAAAAAACGAAAATCTAACTTGTTTTCTCTTTTTTATGCTTCGAAAATGGAAAATGAAATAGATGATGCAATATACCTCTGAAGGTTTTCTTTGTTATTGATTTCTCTCTAAGAATTCCTGAATGGGTTTACAATGTCTATGTTTTTTTCTCTCCTCTTTTTTTCTCTCTGTGTTCATCTCCGATTTATATCCGGATTACATTTGAATAAAAAAGGGTTGACTTCGATCTTGATTTATTGTTATTTGTCTCTTGTTGCTGATCTCTGCTGCTGTTTGCTTCGTTTCGTTTCGGTTTTGGGTATCTGACTCCCATGCTTTTTTGTGTTGCATGCTGGTGTTTCCGGAATGGAGTGGCTTTGGCGTGCATCGAGTCAAGGGCGGCAGAAGTGTGCAGACGGATGGTCACGGGATCGGGTTACGCGCGCGTGGTGGGAGCCGGATCATCTCAGGCGCGCGCGTGGAACACGAACGGACGTCTGGAGTAGAGCACGCGCAAATGTGGTCCGTTAGATCAGATCTTGATCTAACGGTGGGGGAGGCGTGCGGCGCGGATCAACGATACCCTTGTTAGGGTTTCCTTCAGACACGATATGGGCCGTTGATCTCGCCCAGATTGAACGACAATGGGCGTGCGGCGCGAGGGATTCAAAGAGCCTCCCTAGGGTTTTGGCTGACTTGATCTGGACCGTTGATCAAGCCCTCGATCCGATGGCTGTGGGAGTGCGGCGCTGGGGCAACATGATGACATCTAGGGTTTTTCTTTATGGAGTCGATCTCGACCGTCAGATCTAAGCGGATCTGACGGCTACGAATTAGGGCGGCGGCTGCATAAGAAACAAATGTGATTAGGGTTTTTTGTGTAAAGGGCTGAACGGGCCATATGCATGTATATTACTTTTGGGCTTTAAATAGGTTGAGTTGTAATATTTGGACTGTTATTAATAATATTTGGGCTCTTATTATTTATCAACATCTTTTATTTACTTTATGTTTTATTTCCATAATAATAATAATAATAATAATAAATACAATAATGATAACAGTTAATAGATAATATTAGTAATAAAAATAATGCTATATAATAATAATAATGAATGATAGTAATGATATCTACATAACTAATAATAATAATAAAGTAGTGATAAATACGATGATGATAATAATACTACAATAATACTAAAAGAGTAATAATAATATACGGTAATAATTGATATATGCATGTATATTTTTCCCTTTTTCGTTTTTTTCTTTTTTTTTCTTTTTTATATTTTTAGACTTAAATTACATAACAGCCCAATATATGCCCATTAATCATCACAAACCAAAAGAGGTTCAAGGTCCGGACAAAATTAGTGATTACAGTTGCCCCTCTTTGCTTATTACTTGTGGAACAAGAATAAAGCAAAGACCATAAGCACTAATTTTGTCATACTTCCTTGTCGGACGATTTGTTTTCCGAAGCAGCCATGTGAGTTCCAGTAATTTCTCTTCCCATAGCCTTTCGATCGTGGATTCTCCCTCTAGATGCCCCGAACAGGTAGACAAAGAGTTTTTTTTTTTTTTTTTGCAGATTTCCATTCTCCAAGTGCCCGAACGGATAGGCGGGTTCTATTCTCCAAGTGCCCGAATAGATGAGCAGATTCCAAATATCTGTGTCTTCTCTTTTTCGTAAGAACAACTTTGCCTTCCCTTCGCGGTCTAAAAGCAAGTTGTCCATTTCGCGGTCAAAAAGCAAGCTAAAACTCCAAATATTTTTGCCTCCCCTTCGCGGTCAAAAGGCGAACCTGGGCGTCCAAGTGGATTTGCTTTCCCTCACAGTCATAAAGCAAACTGGTCATAACTATATCTGTCTAACTTCACTGTTGAACGATTTACTCTCTTGGAGCTGCAACGCGCTACACCGAGTAATTTTCTCTTTGAAGCCTTAAGAATATGAGTTCTCTCTCTATAGAACCCATTTCCTTGGCGTGTTCTTCGAGTGGAAATTCTTCCTATATAGAACTCTCGTCCTCGTATTTTTGAAATTAAAGATCTCCAAGTCCTCTCTCTGTAGGACCCTCCGCTTTCGAGATCTTGAAGCCTTAGCATTCTGAGTTTTTTCTCCACTAAACTCCTCTTCCTTAGCGTACTCTTCGAGTAGTAGTTCTTTCTCTAATGAACTCCTCTCTGAAATCAAGGATCTACAAGTCCCCTCCCCGTAGGACCCTCCACTTTCAAGATCCTGAAGTCGCAAGTTCCTCCTATATAGAGCTTGTTTGGATCCTTTCTCTTGTAGGATCCTTTATCTTGAAATCTGTCGGCAAGCTTGAAAGCTTTCATTTGAAATCCTTGAGTGGCGAATATGAAGACTTCGCCTGACATTCTAGAGCGGCGGCTTGAAAGGCTTCGCCTGAAATCCTTTTAGTTCTCGCTTTATCGTTTTCTCTTCGTCCCGAGAGGTATTCAAGTTGTCTTTCAAAAATCTGTGTAAAGGGATAAAATTAAGAAATTTTGATCTTTTTAAGAAAAATATCTTTTAGGAAGGATATAGTTTTGAGGAAAAACATCTTTTTGGAAGGATAAAAATTGAGAAATTTTGACTTTTAAGGAAAAATATCCTTTGAGAATGATGAAATTGAGAAATTGAGTTTTGAGGAAAACATCCTTTTGGAAGAATAAAATTGAGAAATTAAGTTTTGAGGAAAACGACCTTTTGGAAGGATAAAAATTGAGAAATTTGAGTTTTAAGAAAAACATCCTTTTGGAAGGATAAAAACTGAGAAATTTGAGTTTTGAAAAAAACGACCTTTTGGAAGGATAAAAATTGAGAAATTTGAGTTTTTAGAAAAACGACCTTTTGGAAGGATAAAAATTGAGAAATCGAGTTTTGAGAAAAATGACCTTTTGGAAGGATAAAATCAAATTTTAAGAAAACCATCTGGAAGATTAAAACCGGGGGTTGGAAGGATTTTAGAAATCCGAATTACGCAAGTCGAAGGACTCTTGATTCTTGTGAGATCCGGTTCTCCTCTCGTGAAGTTGTAGATCTATTCTTTTACCAATCTTCAAATATCTGTTTAGAGAAAACAAAATGCTATGATATGATTTAGCATGCTCCTAGCATGGTGATATCTAGCTATCGATGATGCACGAGCATATTTCAGGATGCAAAGATGCATGTGTCTACGAGAATGCAAAGATGCATGGATTTAGTTTGTCTTCATCATTTTTTAGGGTTAGTGATCATTGTCTTGGGACTACAACCATCCATCAATCTTGTGTCTTGAGAAATCTGGCCCCTTAAACTTCTGCCGCTCGTTCTTCGTTCTAAAATCCAAGTCGAGTGACCTCGGTCGCATTCTAAATCCTTTCTGGCCTTGTACTATCTTTCATATACTTCGGTTTGAACCTCTCTACATGAAACCTTAGTTCCGCCACGGACAATGGTGCCCCATCATGGCAATTTAGCCTCACCTGACTCTTCATCATTCCTCCTCACGTCGAGCCCTTCAACCTTTGGGCCTTGCTGATGCATTTATCTCCGAAGTAATACAGAGAGATCTCTTGGTTTAAAAAGTATCAGTTTATGGATTGTCATTCTAATGAAGAATGCCCTTTTTGATTACCATACAGAACATTGAAGTCAAAATTCTAATTGAAAGAAAAAATAGAATAGGATGCCCCGGATATCAAATGCAAGAGCGTCTTAGATCCTACTTTCTGATGATCAGCTTGAGACAATGGAGACTCTGAATGTTGTGGCGATATGCGAAGTTGTGAAACCTTTTCCAAATCGCTCGGTTCATCCTCATGATTATGGTATTTTCTTAATTGGTTCGATTACTATTCCTTCTAGTTCTCATAATGTTTCTCTGTATGCTTTCAAAAAATTTAATTTAGCCCATTGAATAGAAAATGTCACTCCAAGAATTTTAAATGTAAGCATGTGCTTCTGATTACAATTAGTATTGTGTCAGTGTCCTCAAGGATTCACATCCGAGACTTATTCAGTTTGCTCATTCGTTTCTTTTTTTTCCTAGGGGAATTCAAATCGTCACAGTCCTTTGTCTTGAGGATACTGATGGAGCATACAACAATACCCCGAGTTACTCAGCATAGTCACGACTTGAAAATATTACCATCACTCATGAAGCGAAGGGTTTCGGGCTTCAGCGGAGTGCCCTAAGAATTCCACACTCGTATCCGAAAATGCCTATTACCAGGTTTCGAACATTGGAGTGCTTTTCGATTAATGCCTATTACCAGGCTCTGAAACAGTATATATTTTTTCTTTCATTTCTCTTTCCCTTTTATTTTTTATTTATTTTTTGCACATTCGAGTAACTCTACTTGGGATTTCTTAGGAGATTCCCTTATCATCGAACATCATCAAAGGAATAGTGATCTTGCTTCTCTCGCTTTACCGACCGGAGCGGACGGAGCGGGACATCACGCTTCATCGTTTTCACAACATTCGATCGATCCCTTTGAGTAGAATCAATGCCACATCATGCATATGATATCTGAGGACCTACGGAGGTATGGAGAGATATATGCATATACATGATTTCAAGGTCATTGTATGTTAAAAAAGAAGTGCATTTCATTAGAACGTCAAATTGTAAACATAACAAGTGCCCTTGAAAAAAAATCATTGCTATCTTCGGGCAAAGGATAGCAACGTTTGTTTCATGCATTACTTCGAGAGAAAAATGCAACATACAAAACTCCTAAAGATGGTCGGGCATTAGCACACCCCAAAAGTCACAATCCCGATATTTCCTTTCAGAATGTCAAGTAACCGTTCTCGATCAGAGCCTGCACCTTGTTTTTCAGTGCCCCACAATTCTCTGTGGTGTGGCCCGTGCTTCCCACATGGTAGTCACAAACGGCATTGACATCATAGCTTTCGAAATAGGGAGGATCCTTTGGTTTGGACTGAACTGGAGTTAGAAGCTTCTTCTCAATAAGCATTGGGAGCAAATCGGTGTATGACATAGGGACTGGATGAAGGTCCTTTTGAGGCTTTGCAGACCGGGATGCTTGGTTATGGTAGCGGCCAGAAGACTGGTTGTTCGAGTGAGAACCCACCATGTGAACTTGGGACCCATGCCCCTTGTGGGTGGTTGCGCCATAGGGATCTACTATCTTCCCTTTCTTGATAGCATCCTCGATACGTTCTCTCGTCAAGACCATGTCCGCAAAGCTGCTGGAGGGATTTCTTATCAAGCAATCGTACAAGACTCCTTTTAGAGTGTCAACAAACAAAGGAATGATTTCACCTTCTGAAAGTGGGGGCTGCACCTGAGCTGCTACATCTCGCCAACGCCGGGCATACTCATGAATACTCTCACCGTGCTTTTGTTCCATCCCTTGTAGCATGAGCCGATTCGGAGTCATATCAGTTACATGCTTGTATTTACCCACGAACGCCTTCGAAAGATCGCTCCATGACTTGATGTCGACTCGTCTAAGTTGAGTATACCAACGAGTTGCGGAACCAGTTTAACTGTCTTGAAAGTAGTGGATAAGTAGCTTCTCGTCTTTTATAAAAGCCGCCATTTTTCGGCAATACATGGTGATGTGAGATGAAGGACAAGTAGTCCCATCGTACTTATCAAAGTCAGGGGACTTGAATTTCGGAGGTAAAACTAAATCCGCTACAAGGCTCAAATCACTGGCATCATTCCCTTGCTTATCCATTCCTTGCAAGGCCATGAACTTTTCTTCAAAGAGACGAAACTTCTCCTCGTACTTCTTTTCCACCTCGGCCCTAATCCTTTCTTCTGCCTCATTCAACAGGTTTGGATCCGGTACTTCAACCTCGAGATCTTCTCCTAACTCAACAGGTTGGTCCAGGTGACGGCTAGCCGGTGCCCCTGTAGGACGACTAGCGGGCGTTACCTTGTAACCCCCTCGTCCCGGTCTGGCCGGATGACCGGTCCGAGTGGGCCACACGGGGAAAACCGAAGCGAAACCCAAAGGGTTCCTCCTCGGTTAGCAACCCTAAATTTTTTTTCCTTTTAATCTTGTCACAAACGAACCCCCAACCACATTCAAACGCCCAAATTTTAATCTTAACTAGAAGCATATTAATTCCTATGTATTTATCTCTTTAAAAAGGTGAACAAGTCAAAACAGTGCAGTTTTAAGCAGAAGTTTCGAAACCTTCACCAAGGGTTTCGAAACTTTTGCTGGCAGAAACCCCTGGAACCAATTTTCACCAAAGGTTTCGAAACCTTGGGGAAGGTTTCGGAACCTTTGACCATAGTTTCGAAACCTACCCCAAAGGTCTCGAAACTTTGGTTGGCAGAATGTCCTGGAACCAAATTCTCACCAAAGGTTTCGAAACCTTGGGGAAGGTTTCGGAACCTTTGACCATAGTTTCGAAACCTACCCCATTGGTTTCGAAACTTTGGCTGGCAGTGACCCCTGGAACCAAAATTCTCTGCAAAGGTTTCGAAACCTTACCCATGGTTTCGAAACCTTAGTGCAGGGGATCACTTTCTGCTCAACCTAAGGACTTCCTAACCTTGAAAAACACCAAAATCATACATAGACATTTGTAGAAGCTTAAAAAGGATCAAAGGCATGAATTAACACACACAAGACTCGCACATACATTCATTTAAGCAATCATACATGAGCCATACGTAGCAATTAACATGAATCAAAGCATTCGAACATGATATTCTAACAAAAGAGTAAAACTCAGCATTTAAGGCCCAACATGGAAGCTCAAGAGCCAAAATGGCACAAATCAACACAAGAGGTTTGCACTCATACATAAGGCAACCTAAGCATCTAAGACATGCCATCACACACCATCAATCAACATAGCATTACATGTTTTACAATCCAAAACATCAATCCCAAAACAACATCATTCAAAAGAGTCATACAAGGCTCATACAAACACACCCTATTGCCACATTGCTTAACTACTACAAAATTAACCATACTTGAGCAACAACTTGGAAAGCCCTTCTTGCCTTGCCTCGAGCTAACGCCACGCTAATGATCTGCATTGTTGAACATAGAGAGCGTAAGCTATAAGCTTAGTGAGGGTGCTCTAAAGCGAAAAACATCAACAATGCAGGGTTCAAGCATGTTAATCCTAGTCTTACATACATCAAACATAGGCATAAGAGTCAAGTAGACTTAGCTAGTCTTTTAAGTAGCATATATGGTCTCTCAATCCTAACAAGTTCAAATCTCATATATCATCATCATGTAGCAACATATATAACACAACCATATATCACCATATGAGAACAAGCTAATTGGCCACTTTAATTACCCCGATTGTGCGGATTTAAACCTCGACAACACTTTACCTCGGTGGGATTTCACTCATCACCGGACCTTGCATGTGCGGGATTCCACTCATCGCCACATGCCCTACGGATGGGATTCCACTCATCATCCAGTAGAAATGTAATAAAAGCTTCCGGTGGAATGTTACATCATCGTACTCCTCCTTGATGACTTAACGCCATCAAGGCCACGTACGTTTTGACTCAATTTGTGTGCACACTATCCTAATGATCGATCATTTACAACCGGTAATTTTTAGTGCCAATTATCATAACCACATCATATATATATCATCAACCACAATACATGCTCATCACATATCTACTCATCATGATATATATACAAGTATCAATTAACCACAAATCAAGGGTATAGCTAGTAAGCACAATAGCACATGGATATCAAAGCTAAGCTATCAACTTGAATCAACTAGAAGTGGCTTACCAAGCACACTTCACCCACACACACACACACTCGAACCAAACTTTAAAAACAAGTTGAAACCACTCACCGCCCTTCCTTAGCAATTCGAACCAATCTTCCTACGAACCCGGATTCGGTCCCAAAGTCTCTTCCGCGCTTCCACTTGCTTCTAGCATAACAAAACATACACATTACTTCCCAATTCAATGCTAAACTCAACCATCAACATACTTTGCTAACACAACCCAAATTCCTCAATTTCCCAAATCACATAACCTCATAAAACCCCAATTTTCGTGCTCCCTTAAAAGCTTGCTGAAAATTCAATTTCCAAACATCCAAATGACTTCCAAATCATCCCAAAACACCCTCATACCATAGGTAGACCAACAGCTCTTCAATTTCAACATAAAACCCACCAAAAACTCAAGTTTTACTACCTTAAAACTTGCCCTAAAGACCCACTACGAATTTTCATCCAAAATTAACCAAATTAACATATGTTGTGTATTTCATAGTGCTTAAACAAACCCCCAATACAATTTATCAAAACAAATTGAAAAACCCCATTAAAACCCCAAATTTCCATATAAACCCTAATTTCTCAAAACCCCATATTTTTGAAATTTAAGACAATAAACAAGTAGAGGATGGAGAGGAGGTTAAGAAAATATAATTACCTCTTAAAATGGTGTTGGAAACAAGTGGTAGGATCAATGGAATAGTGACAAAGCTTGAGAGGTTTTAGAAATGGTGTTTTCTTCACTTTAACGTTGGAAAGAAGATGACAACTTTTGGTTTAAAGTTGTCTAGCTTTTTAAAAACTTTAGGGTCAAATTACCTCATAAGCCCTCCCCTTTTTCCAAAACTCAATTAGGCCATTATTTGAAGTTGAAATGTTTTAATTAAGTTTTAATTGACTCGAACGAATACCTGGCTAACTCCTAGGCCCAAAACACGGGTGTTACATACCTCGAGGTTGATATGCACTCTCTTCCCGGTGGTCGGCACTCCTAGTTGGATATGCGATGTAGTCTCACCTACTCCCCTCTCATTCGAATTGCCCCCTGATCCTCCTTCTTTACTGAACTTCTTCTCAAGCAGTTCGGTCATCTGAGCGATGATGGTGGTTTGTGATTGTGCAATCTGATCCTTAATGTTTTGCTCGATCCCATCCAATCGGCCCTCGAGGTCCTTCTGACCTTGTTCAACTCTGGCCATCCTTTCTTCCATTGCTCCTGACTGAGAACGAGTGTCGTACGAACGCGGAATGGTTGTAGATTAGAAACTTCACCACTGTAATAATATTTTTTTCAATATTAATTCGTTATTTAGTTGGTCAATGCATGGCATGTCGTGAGATGATGTATGAACATATGATGCAATGAAATATGTACACATATGTATGCGGATGAAATGTGTTGGCCCTATAGGTGATTCCCCTTAGGTCGACTATCATTCAAACGTGAAGGAGGTTCCTTGTTACGAGACAGTCATAGAAAAGTCTTAACAAATATGCTTCCGCTTGTGATCCAAAGATGTTGATCCGATAGACGGTTCGAAATTTTGCTCGGGATGGAGAAGAGGTGTGCCTTCTTCGGTGGTGGACATTAAATGACCTGACACTGTGCTTTCGCTCGGTAAACTGCCCTTTTATCCGTTCTGTCCGATGTCAGACTTGCTAATTGACATGATCCTTTCTAGCAACCTCTCGTCCACAATGATAGCCCCAGAAATGGGTAGAACCACCTTGACTCATGAAATGCATGCACGAAAAGTAGATGCAAAAAGTCATAAAAGAAATGTGTTAGTGCCGGATAAACGCGGTCAACATATGATAAAAGAAATAAGGCAAGCATGAAGGCAAGCAACCCTATTTATCCCGTCTAATAAACCTAGGTTGTCGGCATGGCTCTAAAAAGGGTGGGCAATCTAGTTCTCTACATGCAGTTTTGGTTCTAGGAGGTACTCGAACTATCCTTGCTGTCCTATTCTAAGGGTAGCAAGGCAACCGGTCATCACCCATTATAGGCTCCTCTCAACCGAGTTCAATTCGAGGGGACCCTTTAGCTATATCTGCACGGAGAAACGATATTTTCACGAAGATATAGGGTACTCGAGCCCCGAAGATACTTGTTAGGCCCAGACGGAGGAACAATATCCCCACGAAAGCACTAGCATTTCCCCCCCACTTAAACAAAGGGTTTATATGCCACTTTTAAATGCGTTTAAAATAAACTCGCACTTATAAACAAATATCGATCGATTCGGTCACTTTAATTCGCAACTTCTAATATTAATTGAGCGGTAAAGTTTTTTTTGGCTCGACCCTCTTTTTGTTTTTGAAAACAAAAATTCGTCCCCAGCGGAGTCACCATCTGTTGCGACTAAAAAATTTCAAAAAATACACAGTACCTCGGATGTCGCTCGGACGGACCGGGTTTTAATGATGTTTTCGAAAATTTAGTCGGATTTGTATAAAAAATAAAGGAGTCGCCACCGGCCATTTAAAAATGGTAGACCGGACACCGAAATAAAACCAGAGATTCTTTTTTCTAAAAAGGGTTCGGGAGTCGGTTACACGCGAGAAAGGATGAGCACCCCCGTCGTGCCCGGAAATTGGTACCAAAAACATTACCGCTTAATTAATATTAGATTTTGCGAATTAAAATGATGAATCGTATCGAAATTTGGTTATACGAGAAAGTGAATTTTAAAGGTCTTAATATTCGAGAAGGAACGTCCGAACCACCACCACTTCGACTGGTAATGGCTTCGTTCGTTCCCGAATAAAAAGACGCTTGCATTGCATTTTATAATTCGAGATGCAACCTATCATGACGTATTGGAAACAAATAATTAAGACGAGGGACAAATATGAACAAGTCCACGAAAAGAGCATGGAATAAATAAAGCAAGTGTCTAAACATGATAATTAAATGCATGAGCAGATATAGACACAAACAAATGGAAATAGCGTTAATCAAACATTAAATAAGCAACAATCTAAACACGATAAGCATGCATATGAAAACAAGCACAAACAATATGGCAAGACATATATTTGATGCATACATATATCTAAATAGGTAAAATGCATGAATAATATAACAAAACAAAAATGCTGAGTAAACAACTAACATGAAAACTTGCAAGGACCGAAAATATAATAAACCTAAAAATAAAACTAATTAAAATGCGAAATGGGACCCAATCAAAAGGAAATGAAAAGCCACAAGGACCCAAACGGTAATATTCCCCCTTCGGAAACCGATTAAAACCAAGTTGGGGACCAAATTAAAAACGCCCAAAACACAGGAGGGACTTCGGGAAGAATTTTAAAAAGCGGAAGCCCTCCCTCGCGCAATTAAAGTGACGCGGAGGGGCTTATAACGCGATTAGCCCTCTTTTAGAACTTGAAAACACTATATATACTAAACTGAAAACAAAATTTGGCTCTTTTGAAAACCCTAGAGAGCTGAGACCCTCCCTCTCTTCTCTATTTTCTCTCCGGCGCCGCAAGGGGTTCCGGTCACCGTTGCTGGCGCCGGAACCCTAAAAAAAACTTTTTTTTTAAACTTTTCCAAGACCCCAAAAACACAAAAAGCCCCTTTTGTTACCTTTCGAAAACCGAAACAAAAAAAAAACCAAAACGAATGCTTTTTGATTGTTGTTCCCTCCGACTCACCATGCACAGCCTCTAGGAGGCCGGAAAGCTTATCGTCGATGAGGGAACATGAACCGACACGGAGTAGACAGACCAACAACAAAGGTAAAAAATGAAACTCTAACTTGTTTTCTCTTTTTTTTATGCTTCGAAAATGGAAAATGAAATAGATGATGCGATATACCTTTGAAGGTTTTCTTTGTTATTGATTTCTCTCTAAGAATTCCTGAATGGGTTTACAATGTCTCTGTTTTTTCTCTCCTCTTTTTTTCTCTCTGTATTCATCTCTGATTTATATCCGGATTACATTCGAATAAAAAAGGGTTGACTTCGATCTCGATTTATTATTTTTTGTCTCTTGTTGCTGATCTCTGCTGCTTTTTGCTTTGTTTCATTTCGGTTTTGGGTATCTGACTCCCATGCTTTTTTGTGTTGCATGCTGGTGTTTTCGGAATGGAGTGGCTTTGGCGTGCATCGAGTCAGGGGCGACAGAAGTGTGCAGACGGATGGTCACGGGATCGGGTTACGCGCATGTGGTGGGAGCCGGATCGTCTCAGGCGCGCGCGTGGAACACCAACGGACGTCTGGTGTAGAGCACGCGCAAATCTGGTCCGTTAGATCAGATCTTAATCTAACGGTGGGGGAGGCGTGTGGCACGAATCAACGATACCCTTGTTAGGGTTTCCTTCAGACACGATATGGGCCGTTGATCTCGCCCAGATCGAACGGCAATGGGTGTGCGGCGCGAGGTATTCGAAGATCCTCCCTAGGGTTTTGGCTGACTTGATCTGGACCGTTGATCAAGCCCTCGATCCGACGGCTGTGGGAGTGCGGCGCTGGGGCAACATGATGACAGCTAGGGTTTTTCTTTGTGGAGTCGATCTCGACCGTCAGATCTAAGCGGATCTGACGGCTACGAATTAGGGTGGCAGCTACATAAGAAACAAATATGATTAGGGTTTTTTGTGTAAAGGGCTGAACGGGCCATATGCATGTATATTACTTTTGGGCTTTAAATGGGTTGAGTTGTAATATTTGGACTGTTATTAATAATATTTGGGCTCTTATTATTTATCAACATCTTTTATTTACTTTATGTTTTATTTCCATAATAATAATAATAATAATAAATACAATAATGATAACGGTTAATAGATAATATTAATAATAAAAATAATGCTATATAATAATAATAATGAATGATAGTAATGATATCTACATAACGAATAATAATAATAAAGTAGTGATAAATATGATGATGATAATAATACTACAATAATACTAAAAGAGTAATAATAATATACGGTAATAATAGATATATGCATGTATATTTTTTTCTTTTTCGTTTTTTTTCTTTTTTTTCTTTTTTCTTTTTTATATTTTTAGACTTAAATTACATAACAGCCCAATATAAGCACATTAATCATCACAAACCAAAGGAGGTTCAAGGTCCGGACAAAATTAGTGATTACAACATCCTTGTGTACTCTTACATTTTGAGTGAGCATGCAAAGAAGTTAGACATACCTGTTGAGATCTTAGATGTGGGGATGCATGTGACTAGTTCCTTCGGTGAGACAGTTGTAGTTAGACGGATGTATATGAGGTGTCCGCTGAAGATTCAGGGTCATGTGTTTCCGGTTGATTTGATGGAGCTTTTGTTCTACGGTTTTGATATTATTTTGGGTATGGATTGGTTGGTTGAGCACAGAGCTAGTGTAGATTTTGAGACAAAGAGAATTTCGTTGAAGCTTTTTGATGACTACAAGGTAGTAGTAGTAGTAGGCGAGAACATTAAGTTCTTGTCGAACGTTGTATCGGCTTTAGAGGCTCATAGGTTGATGTATTACGGTTGTGGGGCTTATTTAGCGTATGTGATGAATCCGAATATGAGCGAAATTAGACAGAAAGACATCAGAACAGTTTGTGATTTTCTGGATGTGTTTCTAGAAGAGTTACCAGGTTTGCCTCCTGACAGAGATGTAGAGTTTGTGATTGAGACTGTTTCAGGGTCTACTCTAGTTTCTATTGCTCCGTATCGTATGGCTTCGAAAGAGTTGAAAAGTCAGCTTCAGGAATTGTTAGACCGAGGTTTTATTAGGCCTAGTAGTTCGCCTTGGGGTGCTCTCGTGTTGTTTGTGAAGAAGAAGGATGGCAATATGAGGATGTGTATAGACTACAGGTAGTTAAACCTGTTGACAGTGAAGAACAAGTATCTGTTGCCTCGTATTGATGACTTGTTTGATCAGTTGAGAGGTGCCTTAGTGTTTTCGAAGATAGATTTGAGATCAGGGTACTATCAGTTGAAGGCAAAGGAGTGTGATGTTCCGAAGACAGCCTTTAGGACTAGATAAAGTCATTATGAGTTCCTTGTGATGTCGTTTGGGCTCACGAACGCACCAGCAGCTTTCATGGACATGATGAACAGAGTTTTTAGAGACTATCTAGACCGGTTTGTAGTTGTTTTCATATATGACATCCTTGTGTATTCTTACATTTTGAGTGAGCATGCAAAGAAGTTAGTCATACCTATTGAGATCTTAGATGTGGGGATGCATGTGACTAGTTCCTTCCGTGAGACAGTTGTAGTTAGACGGATGTATAGGAGGTGTCCGCTGAAGATTCAGGGTCATGTGTTTCTGGTTGATATGATGGAGCTTCCGTTCTACGGTTTTGATATTATTTTGGGTATGGATTGGTTGGTTGAGCACAGAGCTAGTGTAGATTTTGAGACAAAGAGAATTTCGTTGAAGCTTTTTGATGACTACAAGGTAGTAGTAGTAGGCGAGAACATTAAGTTCTTATCGAACATTGTATCGGCTTTAGAGGCTTATAGGTTGATGGATTCCGGTTGTGAGGATTATTTAGCGTATATGATGAATCCGAATATGAGCGAAGTTAGACCGAAAGACATCAGAATAGTTTGTGATTTTCTGGATGTGTTTCTAGAAGAGTTACAAGGTTTGCCTCCTGACAAAGATGTAGAGTTTGTGATTGAGATTGTTTCAGGGTCTACTCTAGTTTCTATTGCTCCTTATCGTATGGCTCCAAAAGAGTTGAAAGAGTTGAAAAGTCAGCTTCAGGAATTGTTAGATCGAGATTTTATTAGGCCTAGTAGTTCGCCTTGGGGTGCTCCCGTGTTGTTTGTGAAGAAGAAGGATGGCAGTATGAGGATGTGTATCGACTACAGGCAGTTAAACTAGTTGACAGTGAAGAACAAGTATCTGTTGCCTCGTATTGATGACTTGTTTGATTAGTTGAGAGGTGCCTCAGTGTTTTCGAAGATAGATTTGAGATCAGGGTACTATCAGTTGAAGGTAAAGGAGTGTGATGTTCTGAAGACAACCTTTAAGACTAGATACGGTCATTATAAGTTCCTTGTGATGTCGTTTGGGCTCACGAACGCACCAGCAGCTTTCATAGACATGATGAACAGAGTTTTCAGAGACTATCTAGATCGATTTGTAGTTGTTTTCATATATGACATCCTTGTGTGCTCGAGATTAGAAGAAAAGCATGATGAGCCCTTGAGACTTGTTTTGCAGAGGTTGATGAGTAATCAATTGTATGCTAAACTGAGCAAATGTGAGTTCTGGATTAGAGAGGTTGTGTTTCTTGGCCATGTTGTGTCAACTGAAGGTATCCGTGTTGATCCAACAAAGATTGAAGCTATTGTTGAGTGGAAACAACCTAAGTTAGTGACAGAGATTAAGAGTTTCCTAGGATTAGCTGGGTGCTATAGGAGGTTCGTTGATTGTTTCTCTAGAGTAGATGCTCCGTTGACTAAATTGTTGCAAAAATGAGTTAAATTTGAGTGGTCAGATGCGAGACAGAAGGCTTTTGAGGAATTGAAAGAAGCTTTGACGAATGCTTCAGTGTTAGTACCACCAGTTTTAGGGAAAGAGTTCGTGATCTGTAGCGATACTTCCTACGTAGGTTTAGGTTGTGTTCTGATGCAAGAAAGGAGAGTTGTTGTGTACGCTTCGAGACAGTTGAAGGTGCACGAGAAGAACTACCCTACGCATGACATTGAGTTAGCAGCAGCTGTGTTTTGCGTTGAAGATTTGGTGTCACTACTTGTATGGTGAGAAGTGCACGATTTACACTGATCTTAAAAGCCTGAAGTATCTGATGACTTAGAGAGAGCTGAACTTGAGATAGAGAAGATGACTTGAGCTGTTGAAAGATTATGATTTGACTATTGCGTACCATCCAGGTAAGGTAAATGTAGTGGCCGATGCGTTGAGCAGAAAAGTTGCAGTTGAGTTGCGAGCTATGTTTGCAAGATTGAGTGTATCAAGGGATGGTGGTTTGATTACCGAGCTGCAAGTGAAGCCTTCGTTGATTCAGATGATCAGAGAAAAACATTTGCAAGATGTATCTTTAGCTTCACATGTTCAAGACATTGCAGAAGGTAGACTGACAGAGTACAATTTCAGTGATGAGAATGTGTTGTGTTTTAGAGACAGAGTTGTAGTACCTGAAGATGTTGAGTTGAGACGTATGATTCTGAGCGAAGCACATTCGAGTCCTATTTCGATGCATCCGGGCAGTACTAAGATGTACCAAGATTTGAAGAATGATTATTTTTGGGTTGGTTTGAAGAGGGATGTAGCCGAGTATGTGAGTCATTGCATGGTTTGTCAGAGAGTAAAGGCAGAACATCAGGTTCCTTCAGGTTTGTTACAGCCTTTGGAGATTCCGGAATGGAAATGAGAGAGAATCACTATGGACTTTGTGTCGGGGTTACCGTTGTCTCCTTCGAAGAAGAATTCTGTTTGGGTGATAGTTGATAGATTCACTAAGTGTTCCCATTTCTTAGCAGTGAACACCACATATTCTTTAGACAAGTTGGCAGATTTGTACATCCGCGAGATTGCACAGAGTTTCGAAGTCTATTGTATCATACAGAGATCCGAGATTCACAGCAAGGTTCTGGAGTTGTTTGCACAGTGCCCTAGGTAGTCGTTTGCATTTCAGTTCTTCTTATTATCCGCAGTCAGATGGTCAGCTAGAGCGAGTGATACATGTATTAGGGGATATGCTCTGTTGTTGTGTATTGACTTCCAAGGTTCTTGGGAGAAGCATTTACCCTTAGTTGAGTTTGCTTACAACAACAATTTCCAGGCTAGTATACAGATGGCTCCTTATGAGGCTTTGTATGGTAGACGATGTAGGACTCTGATCTGTTGGGCTGAAACAGGTCAGAAATTTTTACCTATGTCGGATTTGCTTAAGGGGACTACCGATAAAGTGAAGTTGATTTGTGACCGTTTGAGAGCAGCTTCTGATCGTTAGAAATCTTACGCAGATTTGAAGAGAAGAGAGATTGAGTATTCAGTGGGTGAGAAAGTGTTTCTGAAAGTGTCTCTGTGGAAGAAGGTAATGCGGTTTGGCCGGAAAGGCAAGTTGTGTCCGAGGTTTATTGGTCTGTATGAGATAGTTGAGCGGATTGAGCCAGTAGCTTACCGTTTGAGATTGCCTTCAGAGTTAGAAAAGATACACGATGTCTTTCATGTGTCGATGCTTAGGAGATATAGATCAGACCCGTCTCATGTTATGCCCGTTGAGGAGATAGAACTGAATTCGGATTTGTCTTACAATGAAGGACCTGTCGAGATACTTGCTTCTGATAGCAAGGTGTTGCGTGGCAAGACAATATAGTTGGTCAAGGTGTTGTGGAGACATAGAGGTGTGGAAGAGGCCACGTGGGAGAGGAAAGCTGATATTCTTGAGTAGTTTCCGTATCTGTTTCCGTCAGGTAATTTCGGGGACGAAATTTCCTTAAGTGGTGGAGAGTTGTAACGCCCAGGTTTGGGGGTCGGGTGAAAATAATATTAAAATAATGTTTTGGGTTTTTCTTTTTTCGTTTTAAAATTCATTTAATATGTTGGACCTGATTTTAATTTAAAACCCAAAATTTCATGGATTTTAGAATAGTGGAAGATGGTCATTTTTCATTAATGGCATTCTTGTAATTACAAGGTCTTTGAAAAATAAAACCCCATTTATTTTAAAACACTCATTTTATCATCTTCTTCCCCTTTTCTCTTCCAAGTTTCCAACGACAACTTCTTCTCTACCATTGGAGTTACTATTCCATCACCATACTCTCTCATTTTTGGTGATTTTTGAAAGGTAAACACATATTTGACTTGTCCTCACTTTCCTCTACATGTTTGTACCCTTAGATTTTATTAAAACCCATGGTTTTGCATTTTGAAGTTTTGGATTAAAAATGTCATCTTTGTTAGCTTTTAGTTAAGTTTTCGATTTGTTGATGTTATATAAGTTATTTGCTATCTAAAAGGTCCAACATATGTAATTTTTACAAGGTTTTACAATGATTCACGAATTTGGGTTTCATGGAGGTTTTAGAGGGGGTGTAAGATTGGTTTTTGGGGCTATTTTGGGTGGAACCTTGAGGGCTGATGGTTAGACTATGTTTGAGGGTTGTTTTGGGTGTATTAGATGGCACTTAAGAGGTTGGAAACATGATTTTCTGGTTTGGCTTTTAGGCAGCTCGAAAATGGCACTTTTGGGGTTGTCTTTAGCTTGAATTCATGTGTTTTGTGCTTGGTTTGTGTTCCGGGTTTGCTACAGTGATTTGTGGACTGAATTGTGGTTGTTTTGATTGTGTTGGGATGTTTAGAAGCAAGGAATTGTGTTGGTGAAGCCTCGGGAACGAATCCAGAACCGTTGGGAGCTTGATCGGCTAGAGTTGTTGAGCTTGGATTAGTCGGTGAGTGGTTCTACGTTTTTAAATTGGTTTTCAAATGTTGGTTCAAGCATGTGGACCTAGGTTGGGCTTGGTAAACCCACCTAGAGTTGGGATTATAGTGGTAGCCTAATCTCAAGCTTAGTATAGGAGACCTTTGGTTGAACTTCTAAATGCTTGTTATGCCTCTTGTTTCATATTAATTGTGATTAATGTGGTTATGTATATTGTGATATACATGTGTGTGGAGGCATGATATTTGATGCATTGTTATATGCATGTGGTTATGGAAAGAGATTATGCATGATGGTAAATCATGGTGAGTACGTGCTAAGCACGGAAATTGGTATGAAATTGTGTTGTGAAAGGTTGTGAAATGAGTTAGTATTAACACTAGTATGCTTAGGTACAATGATCGATCATTAGAATGTTTAGTGTGCACATGAGAGTCGAAATGCGCGCGTGGTCTTGGTGATAGTAGTCATCAAGATGGAGTACGGGTACGCCCGAAAACCATTTTATATATGTTAGTCGATGATGAGTGGAATCCCATCGGGGCGTGAGGATGAGTGGAATCCCCTCCGCGTGAAACGGTGATGAGTGTAATCCCACCGTAATGTAATGGTTGTGTTGTTGGATGTGAGTTCCAACGGTTATCCGCGTATTCGGGTCATAGCTAGGTGCCAATACGGATTGTTGAATGTGTTATCATTACGTTTGATATATGTGTTTCCATATGTTGTGTTTATGGACTTGTTGAGCATGGCATGATAGTTGAGATTATGTTCATGCATTATTTATATTTGACTCATGTGGTTCGAAGGTAAGATCATGCATTCTTCCTTGGATAAGTTGTTCGTGTTTGGACCCTGCATTGTCGAGGTTTGTTTTATGAGCTTACCCTCACTAAGCTTTGTGCTTACGCTCTCTTTTGTTCGACAATGCAGATCCGTAGTTCGTGGGTTGCTTGTGTAAGAAGATGGCCTCCAAGTGTGCTAATTGAGCTTTTGATATCATCAAGTATGAATTTCTAAGTTATGGATGTAATAGATAAGCAATGGGATTTGAGTGTTTTGGATTTATGTTGTTATTGGTGTTAAGAGCATGTTAGACTCCTTGATTTATTGATGTTACGATGTGGCTTGTTGATGCCATGTTTTGGATTGTAAACCATGCTTTATGGCTTACCTTGAATGCTTATATGTTGTTGGCTCTAAGGCATGATACCTTAAAATGCAATGTATGACCTTTACATGTATGTAATGTGTTTCGAGCGTGTTTATAATAGGGTGTATGCCTCTAGAGTCTAGATGTGCATGTTGTGTTTGCTTCTTGAAGTCGTTAAGGGCGTTTGGGATCGTTTAGAGATGTTTAAAATTGATTTTGGAAACTCACAGACTACAGATGTTTCAGAACGGGTTGTGCTGTTTCGGAACGGGTGTGGTTCTAGGGCCACCAGTATCGGAACGCGTTCCGGTACGGTTTGGCTACTGTGAGCCTCTGTTCCGATACGAGTCTCGAAACACTTTGGCTACTGTGAATGTCTGTTCCGGAACGAATTTCGGAACGTCTAGGCGAAATGGGCCACTGTTCCGAAACGGGGTGGATGCGTTTCGGTATGGGTGTCTGGCTTTTTAAACTGGAGCCCGCGTTTCGAAACGGGCAAAACCTATTTCGAAACACATGCATGAAAATGGGCTTTTGACATCTCTAAAGGGTCTCAAGGGTTGGGCTTAAGCCCGGTTTGATGTTAGTCTTCTCTTGAGTCTTGTTTCCACTGTCACTTGACACATATGTTTAATTAACGCATCTAGACAAGATAATAATAAATGAAAAAGTTTTCTCGGATTGTTAACCGAAGTAAAGCCTTAACGGGTTTCGCCTCGGTTATCCTCGTGTAACCCACTCGGACCGGTCAGTCGCCCGGACTGGGACGAGGGGGTTACAACACCCCTAATAATAAATATTAAAAAATTAAATCTTAATATTTAATATTATTAAAAAAAATAGGACCCTGGGCGGGCGCCCCTCCTGCCCAGCCTAGGGACGGCACTGCACATAATGAGTGTGATCTTTAAAAGGATGAATCTATGTTACATAAACTTATGTGTATGTCTGATATAGATATGTATACATGCTACATTACAGTTCTTATATGTTTTTTTTCTCATGTAATTAGAAGGTTCTTGAAGAATCTTATTCTTATAGGCATGGGATTAAAATTGTTGGAGACTTATATGCGCTCTACAATGCCACAAGATAAGTTTAATGAGTTAGCATTCATCGCGATTGAGAATGATATTTTGGAAAAAATTAACTATGAAGACTTGGTTGACGACTTTACTTCTAATAGCGTCTGGAAGATAACACTTTTTATATCAAATACATGATTATAGAGTTGATTTGTGACGTTGTCTTAGTTTCATATGTTTAGAACTTAACAAGTGGTCTCGGAACTCTCGGTGGTAAGAGAATGTTGTTCATCTTAGAGACCCGAGTTCAAATTGTTTTGTCTGCAAAAGGTGTGTGTGCATTGTCAAAGGGTTAAGAATATGTATGAACAAATACTACCATGTAATCACCTTAACACTATTCAAAAAAATGTTTCATATGTTTGGAACTTTTTTATTTTATAAGAAACAACCGTAATATGATAAATTTTGCTATTTTATAATTTTCCTTATTATAAAATAATATAATGGTCTTATTCTAAAAAATATCATAGGGCCTGAATATCTTTTAGGACAGGCCTGGTGTAATAACTGAAACAGAAAAAAATAGATAATTATTATCATGTGCCTCATTAAAATCCCCTAAACTTAAATGGAAAAAAGAGTACAGATGGTAATAATGAAATACATCAAAGTAGCAAACAAGCTAAACTCGGCAACATAAACCATGAGCTAAACTCGATCAGAGAGATAAAAAAGACAACCAAGGATCAAAGAACACAAGTCTAAAAGCTTTACGGGTGACCATTCGCCTGGAGAATAGGGATAATCGCATCTGGAGGGACATGGTAGAAAACACCTTCCACGCTTACTAACAGAGCTAACTGGGCAAGACCATCAGCCACTCTATTATCGTCTTTAGGAACATACTGAAATACAACTTCCCATTGTCAGCTACACGCATCATGAATGTAATGAAGAAGGGATCGAACTCTATCTCTACAATTTTTTCCGTTGGATAAGCTGAATAGTATATTGACAATCCGTCTCAATCACCAAACATTGATAGCCATTTTGCCAATCGAACTTCATGCCTTTTCTCAGAAAAAAAATTGTTACCCCCTTTTCGGTGCCCTTTTTATGCTTCAACACTAAAAAGTTAAACTCTAAACTTTAATCTTAAATTCTAGATCTTAAACCATAAACCCTAACCTCTAATTCCCCAAATCCTAACCTTAAACTTTAACTAGAAATCATAAATCTAATTTTTTAGTATGGGGCATATATAGAGGACCCGAAAATGGACAAAAAATTTCTATTCCCTTTTCTCACCAACTATTTGGAGAATGTTCTATACCTATGTCATGTAAATAGATAAGTATTAAGTTGGGAGGAGGAGTTGAGTTGGGCTACCACCTACTTTTTTATCAAGAAGAAAGATTATCATTTCATAAACGTTACAAAAACAAATGTAGAGAGGGGGCACTGGATGTCCCTAACTCTTTTTACACTGAGAGTTTTTAGCCAGTTTTGCTAAGCAATCCACAGCTTGATTACAAGATCGTGGAGCAAAGGAGAAAGAACAAGATGCAAATAGCTTGGCTTGCGAATAAATATCTTCCTCCACAGCTGATGACGTCCAGTCAGATAAAGCTCCCGAACAGAGTGTATCGATCACCGCTTGACAATCAACTTCGAAAATAATGTTGAAGAATCCCTTGTCAAGAGCAAGAGAGAGACCGAGCCTAATAGTAAGAGCTTCCGCCACCGCAGCTGAAGGAGCTGTTGCTGGTGCGGTTAATCCTTGAATAAAGGAGCCTGAGCAATCGCGGACAATGGACGCCAATGTGACTTTTCCTGATTTGCTTTCGAAACCTGCATCACAGTTAACTTTGATCACATTGGGAGGATGAGGGGTCCAGACCCTTGACTCCTTGGGGATTTGACTTTTAGCTGGACAACAAGTTGAGGTAGCATTAGAAAACTCCTTGAAATCTCGTTCGGCTCTCAACCACACTTCCCATGGGGAGTCTTTTCCGCCTTCAAACACCCAGTCATTCCTTGATTTTCAAATAGCCCACATAAGAAAGCAATAAGAGCATTATTGTCTTCCATATCCCCCACTTTGCATAAATCTAGGATATTAAGCCACCATTGAGGGAAACCTGAAAAACCAATGGTGAAAGGTGAGTAGCTAAAACGGGATGCCTTCAAACCGCTTGGGCAAACGGGCAGAAAAAAAGGAGGTGCTCTAGTGATTCCTTCTACTCTCCGCACCTAGGGCAGTAGTCCGAGTCAAAGAACTTCTTATGAAATCGAGCCGCTAAGGTGTTTTTGGTAGGCACAATGTAGTGACAGAGTTTCCAGAGAAAGGACTGTATTTTAGACGAGACCTTAAGTTTTCAAATGGAGGTCCATACTATCTTATTGTCGCCCGGGGGAGAGCTAGACGAGGGTTCCGAAGGAGATCCAAAATTCTCTTCAATGAACTGATACCCCGATTTTGCCGAGTAATCTTCATTCTTCATGCTCGCCCAGACAAGATTGTCCCTCACCTTTGGTCCTCCTACTGGGATAGACAAGATCGCTTTTGTTTCATCTTGAGAGAAGAGACCTTCAATTTTTGTAATATCCCACGATCTTTTATCCGAGTTCATAAGACTGGAAACAGATAGATGGGGGCAGCTGGAAGGGGGTTGGGAAGCAATCTTAAACTTATGAAGATTCAGTTTCCAATTGTCTTTCCAAATGGAAATACTCCGACCATTTCCCACCTGCCACAGACAACTATTCCTAATCACCTCGATCCCCTCTCTAATTCCTGCCCAGGCCCAGGAGGAATTTTTAATCTTAGGAGCCTCGAAAATATTTCCGTTCGAGTAGTAGATCCCTCGTAGAATCTGAGCTAGAAAAGACTCCGAATGTTTGACCAATTTCTACGTAACTTTTGTGATAAGAGCTTTGTTGAAAGTTCTTAAATTTCGGAATTGAATGGTAAATCTCTTATTGTTTTCATTCTCAAACTGGTTTATGGTTCATATATTTACGACACATGGGAAGTAAATATCAGATTACATCACAAATGTATAAATAGAAGTGATAAGGCTAATGTATAGCTTTGTTTATGTTGGGGGATTTTTGTTTGATCCCTATAGATTGTTTATGTACTCTACTAGCAGCTTGACTGTTTTTTGTATAATACATTATATTTTATTAAAAAAAGTCTTGATTATAGGATTATATCTATTTAATAATTTTACCATGATGTAGGAGAAAAATTTTAGAACGGACGACTCACATCGTTGAACACCACTAATGCAATACATTGTTGAACACTACTAAAATTTTAATGACTTTTAAATAATTATTAAAATTTTCAAAGGCTCGACATGCAATTATATTTCAAAACAAAATTATAAGAAATTATTCCATGAATCATTCTTATCACCTCATCCATGGTCATGCCCAATTAAATAAAATCACATCATATTTATTTTTTACATATTTTTTTAAAATAAAATTACAAAACTTCTTCTTCCTCCTCATACATTAATTCCAAGATGTTAATGAATAAAATACTTAAAAAAACACCTTAAAAGCTTAATTCAGAAATTAAAAGAAATAAAAATAAAATAATTAATTTTAATATGTTAAAAAATCATAAGATTAACATATTTTTTGTCTCTTTTGTTTGCAACTAAAAATGCTAATGAATTTAGGAACGAAAATAAAAGGTTAACGAACTTGGGATTAAAAAATGAAATACCAAAATTATTTTGCTAATTCCTGCAAAATTATATAAATACTCAAAACCAGAAATATTGTGTTAATAGTATGGATTTTATTTATTAACATATTAGAATTAGTATATGAGGTAGGCTTAATCATCAAATAAATGTCTAAACTATATTTTTTTACAGTTGGCTGCCCAAATTATTTTTTGGGTCAAATAGTTGCCTAACGTTTCATTCTGTGACCCATTTAAAGTTTTTCCGTGACATACGTTGTTTTTTCTGTTATCAAATAAAATATATTAATCAACCCAACAATCTTTAATTTCTCTAAAAAAATCCAACACTTACCCTAAGTCCCTAAATTCCTCCACTATGACCACCGATTCAACTACCACCGGACACCATTGTCTTTATCGCACCTTATCTACCGAAAGCTTCATCATCTCGTCGTAAAAAAAAGACAAATGAACAACTGATTTCACTGTCGACGAACACCCAACAATGAAGAAAAAAAGAGGTCGGTTGAGTTCTGATCCACGACTAGAGGGTGAAGAATGTCGAACGGCGAGGTACCCAACACTTGGGATGCTGAACGGTGAACCACCGACGTGTGGAGGATGCCAGACGGTGAGGGAGAGGTGATTTAGGGGTTTGATTGAAAAGAATTTAAAACTTAGGGATTTTTAAAGATATTTAGATTTCTAAAGAAATTTAGAAATTAAAAAAATAGGTCACATGTCATGTTTTGATTGATTGGCAGAATTTTTTTAACGGCCGTTTGACAGAAAAACTTTAAATGGGCCACGAAATGAAATATTAGACACCTATTTGACCCAAAAAAATAGTTTAGGAAAATAATATAGTTTAGGCACTTATTTGACGGTTAAACCTATGAGGTACGAAGAAGAATATGATGATTGGTAATTTAAATTTATATAATAAAAAAATACTATGTGAAAAATAAAAATGATGTGTTTTTTTATTTAATTAGGTAAGAGCATGGATGAAGTGGTGAGAATTGTTCATGAAATAATTTCTTTTGATCTTGTTTTAACTGCATGTCTAGCATTTGAGCTTTTTTAATAATTATTTAAAAATTATTAAAAATTAATGGTGTTCAGCAATGTGCGCCGCTCTTCTAAACTCATATTAATTTAGGATTGTTGCATTAACCGAGTTTAATAGTTAAGATTAAAATTTTAAATTGGGTTTTTTTTTTTCTATAAAAGATGTATATTTTTATGCAACCAGTCTAAACAAGCTCAAATCTTAAAATTTAAAATCCTAAACATTGAATTTTAGTTAATCTTTACCGGTGGTCCCTTTCGTTTAGGGTGTGTTCTATTTTGGTCACTAAAATTAAAAAAAAATTATTTTGGTCACTTACGTTTAGAATCGTTTCTATTTTGGTCCCTTGATCGTTAGTCTCCGTTACTTAAAAAGATTAGTTTCTAATTTAACCCCGAACTTTTAAATTTTTATTTTTCACCATATTTCCTTAAAATTATAAAACTAAAACTAAAAAAAATTAATTTACAGTATATATATATATATATATATATATATATGACTTTTAAGTCAAAGTTTTCCATACCTTTTCATTTCTTTAACTCCTTTTTGGCTTTCCCGCCAATACTCTTCTCTGGTCACTAATATTCTTCACTTCTTCTTTATTTTATTTATTCATTTCATTTTTTTTCTTGATTTTTTATTAAAACTAGTTGTATACAGCGAATGTTCTTCATTTTATTGTATATTTTTAATTATAGTCTTCAAAATTAGAGTTTTATAATCTTGTTTAGATTCAAAAAAAAATTGTATAGATTCGGGTTTGATAATCTAATATAGATTCGAGTTTCTTTTAGTTGCAATATATTTTATAAATTTTTTAACGATGTTAGAATTTTCTTATTAGAATGCCATTGAATTATTTCCTACTTGCGAAGAATGGCACCGAGTTAATTAAAAACACAAGTTATCAACTCACAATGACAATAAATAATTCAACAAGCAATAATCTTAAGAGCATTTGAATGTTAAAACTACCTACTAGGCCAACCAGAAGTAGATTTTGGAATGAGTGTGATAGCATTTGAGGCAGCTTCTAACCTACAGCATGGTTACCCTTCATTTGTTAATAAGAATAGAAAATGCAAAAGTTGGAAAACCGGCATTATTTGCATGCTTTTTCAGATAAGCAAAGGAGGAAAGGATAAAGAGAGCACTTAGACATCTCTTCAGCTGCTTTCATAATTTTCGATGTACTCGTTTCCACCACTTGACCTTCAAAAATCATCTCATCCAGGATAATGTGCACCTACACAAAGTTATAGAATATTTGAACAAAATAAAATTATTAATAATAGATAAAAAGCCTCTACCTCATTTCGGTACTCATTTTTATGCCCAACACTAAAAAAATCAATTTGCTATGCCTTCCTCTAGTTCAGTTCCATTGCCAGCAGTTCAGACATCAATGGTATCATTTACAAACTTGCAGTTTCCTCAGACAACACACGTGATTAAACCAATGGCTCCAATTGTTGCACCAAAACCAAGCTTACAAAACTCCCCGGCAAAAGAAGAAGGTGAGGTTCCAGAATCAAAATTGGATCCCGATACAAGGAGGAGGCTTCTGATATTGCAACATGGGCAAGATACTAGAGATACTTAGAGGTTCAATCCAAGGTTTTGAATTAATTTTTAGGAGTTTTAATTTTATAATTTTTGGGGAAGATGGTGAAAAATAAAATTTTGAAAGTTTGGGGGTCAAATTAGAAACTAATCTTTTTAAGTAACGGAGACTAACGACCAAGGGACCAAAATAGAAACGATTCTAAACGTAAGTGACCATAATAATATTTTTTAAATTTTGGCGACCAAAATAGAACACACCCTAAACAAAAGGGACCACTGGTGAAGATTACCCTTAAATTTTACACTCTAAATTCTAATCTAAATCTTAAAATTAATAGATTTGTGCAAACTTGATGATATATTAAAAATTATTTTGTGTCGAGATCCACCGATTGGCCTAGTACTATATTATCTCACCTTATATGAATTCGAATCTTAATATTTACCTTAGAAATATAATACATTAATATATAATAAAAAAACATTTGTTTTACGTCAGCAGATTCTATCTCTTTGTTCCAATATCAGCAGCAGATTAATTGTTTTCACCTCATTTTTGGAAATTAAAGCAAGTAATATTTGTCTCTTTGGGTGGACCTCTTTTTTTGGTTATTACAGCAAGTTTGACCAAATATGCATTTGTCTCTATGGAAATTAAATTAAATTTTAAAATATAAAAATCATAAATTTATTTTATTTTAAATTTCGCTTTAATTATATTTTAAATATATTTAAATTATTTTCATTTTTAACTTATTTTAATTGATTCAGCGATTTGTGAATTTTAACACAGACTCAGGCTTAAGTCCTCTTCAACCCTCTAATTTAATCAGATGATGATATATGTCGTCATCTGATTGATTGATTTTTTAATAATATAAAAAGATTATAAAGTAGTATTAATTTATAAATATTTTTAAATTAAAGTACACGAACACCGTTAAACATCACCACGCGGTAAACTCATTCTTAACCTACTCTAAAAGATTTTATATTTCATTGTCTGGGTTATGTTTTATATTCTTTAATATTATAATTGTATTTGTCCCCCACTGAAAGGATTCGGCGCAGAAAAGAATAAAAAAAAAGGAAGAAAATCATACAGAAAGTAGGGTTTTAGTCAGCACTGGAAACTAAAGAGAAAAATCTGGTTGGTTTCTTTTCTCCTTTGTTCACTGCCTTTTATTTCGTTTCATTTTAGACAAACGGTTCTTCCTTTTATCTCTTTTTACTGCATCTCTGTGTTTGTTTGATTTCTTTACTTCATCAACTCAATACAGCATTTTTTTCAGCTAATTGAAAAATGGCTGGGTTAAGAGAGATGACTGCGGCAGAGTTCTTGCGAGTAAGTTTTTAATTTTGTTCTAGTCTCTGTTTGGTTTCCGAGAAAGTGTGCGGTAACGATAACCCACCAATGGGTTTTCCTTGTTTCTTTGATTTCGATTTTGGAGGATTTTTTGTGATTTTTTCTGCCTTTGATTTTTCTTTTTGAACAAATAAAAACTATTGAGTTTGAGTTCTTTATTCTTTTATGCATACCGATAACTTTCTTCCTCATTTTCTGGTGCATTATGCTTTATTTCAGGGTACAACAAGGCAGACTCTGTTTTTGCAGAGAAATACTTTGATCAAGCGAAGTAATTTGTTATGGGGCAAGCTATGTAATCCGAGCCAGATGGGGTATATGTCTAATTCAAAGGGTGTTTCTTTGAGGTGCTCTTCTCGATCAAAGGTTAAAGCAACGGCTTCCGAAAATGTCCGTACTCGTTTGGGTGATGAGCAACCAGGGTTGATCGAAAAGCCTGCTCAAGAGGTCATACATTTGTACCGTGTCCCTTTGATTCAAGAAAGTGCAAACAACGAGCTTCTCAAGTCGGTTCAGACCAAAGTTTCCAATCAGATTGTCGGGTTGAAAACTGAGCAGTGTTTCAATATAGGGCTTGCTTCGAAGATTTCGACCGAGAAGCTCTCAACACTTAAATGGATTCTTGGGGAAACATACGAGCCTGAGAATTTAGCAGCTGAGAGTTTTCTTGCGAAGAAGAGGCAAGAAGGGTTGAATGCAGTGATAGTCGAAGTTGGGCCTAGGCTGTCTTTTACAACAGCATGGTCCTCAAATGCTGTTTCAATTTGTCAATCCTGTGGCTTGACTGAGGTGACTCGAATGGAGAGGTCGAGAAGATACTTGCTGTATAGTAAGGGAGCGTTGCTCGAAAATCAGATTAATGAGTTTGCTGCAATGGTTCATGATCGGATGACTGAGTGTGTTTATAGCCAGAGGCTCACGTCATTTCAAACCAGTGTGGTTCCGGAGGAGGTTCGTTTTGTTCCTGTCATGGAGAGGGGAAGGAAAGCATTGGAGGAAATAAATCAGGAAATGGGTTTAGCATTTGATGAACAAGACTTGCAGTACTATACCAGGTTGTTCATGGAGGACATTAAGCGGAATCCGACAAATGTAGAGTTATTCGATATAGCCCAATCTAACAGTGAGCACAGCAGGCATTGGTTTTTTACTGGGAAGATTGTTATTGATGGGAGGCCCATGGATAGGACCCTCATGCAAATTGTCAAGAGCACTTTGAAAGCAAATCCGAACAATTCTGTCATTGGTTTTAAGGATAATTCAAGTGCAATAAAGGGGTTCCTTGCTTACCGATTACGACCAGTTCAGCCTGGAACAGCCTGCCCACTAAATGAAACTACTCGTGAAGTTGATGTCTTGTTTACAGCTGAAACACATAACTTCCCATGTGCAGTGGCACCCTACCCTGGTGCAGAGACTGGTGCAGGTGGTCGCATTAGGGATACACATGCCACTGGAAGAGGGTCCTTTGTTGTTGCAGCCACAGCTGGTTACACAACCGGGAATCTTAATATAGAGGGATCATATGCCCCCTGGGAGGACCAATCTTTCACATATCCTTCAAATTTGGCTTCTCCTTTGGAAATTCTCATTGAAGCTAGCAATGGTGCATCAGACTATGGTAACAAATTTGGTGAACCGTTGATTCAGGGTTTTACCAGAACATTTGGAATGAGACTCCCTAGTGGTGAACGACGTGAATGGTTGAAGCCTATCATGTTCAGTGGAGGGATCGGACACATCGATCACACTCATATATCGAAAGGGGATCCTGAGATTGGAATGTTAGTTGTAAAGATTGGTGGGCCTGCATATCGAATCGGAATGGGTGGTGGAGCTGCCTCTAGTATGGTTAGTGGCCAGAATGATGCAGAACTTGATTTTAATGCTGTACAGCGTGGAGATGCTGAAATGGCACAAAAATTGTACCGTGTAGTTCGTGCATGCATCGAGATGGGGGAGGATAACCCGATTATTAGCATTCATGATCAAGGAGCTGGAGGGAATTGCAATGTTGTAAAGGAAATAATATACCCAAAGGGGGCTGAGATTGATATTAGGGCTATAGTGGTTGGAGATCATACTATGTCAGTCTTGGAGATATGGGGTGCTGAGTATCAAGAACAGGATGCAATCTTGGTGAAGCCTGAAAGCCGCAATCTTCTGGAATCAGTATGTGCAAGGGAAAGACTATCAATGGCCGTTATTGGGAGTATTAATGGTGAGGGACGTGCTGTTCTAGTCGATAGCTTGGCTATTGAGAAAAGTCGTGCTAGTGGACTCCCTCCTCCTCCCCCAGCTGTTGATCTTGAGCTCGAGAAAGTGCTTGGTGACATGCCTCAAAAATCCTTTGAATTCAAACGAGTGGCTTATGCACAAGAGCCACTTGATGTTGCTCCTGGAATCACAGTTATGGATTCATTGAAGAGGGTATTAAGACTTCCATCTGTATGTTCCAAACGGTTCTTGACAACTAAGGTTGATAGATGTGTAACAGGTCTTGTAGCACAGCAGCAAACAGTTGGTCCCTTGCAGTTACCTCTTGCTGACGTTGCAGTCATTGCTCAAAGTTATGTCAACTTAAATGGGGGTGCATGTGCCATTGGTGAGCAACCTATCAAGGGGCTGCTTGATCCAAAAGCTATGGCTAGACTGGCCGTTGGAGAAGCCCTCACAAATCTTGTTTGGGCTAAGGTTACTTCTTTGTCTGATGTTAAAGCGAGTGGGAATTGGATGTATGCTGCCAAGCTTGAAGGGGAAGGGGCAGCCATGTATGATGCTGCTATTGCTCTTTCAGAAGCAATGATTGAACTTGGTATAGCTATTGATGGTGGGAAGGACAGTCTTTCAATGGCTGCCCATGCAAGTGGTGAGGTTGTTAAGGCTCCAGGAAATCTTGTAATTAGCGCCTATGTCACTTGTCTTGACATAACAAAAACGGTTACCCCAGATTTGAAACTAGGAGATGATGGTATTTTGCTTCATATTGATTTGGCAAAGGGAAAACGGCGTTTAGGTGGATCCGCTTTGGCTCAGGTTTTTGATCAAATTGGGAACGATTGCCCTGATCTTGATGATGTGTCTTATCTTAAAAGAGTTTTTGAGGGGGTGCAGGATCTTCTTGGAGATGGTCTGATCTCTGCAGGTCATGATATCAGCGATGGTGGTTTACTAGTTTGCGCGTTGGAGATGGCATTTGCTGGAAATTGTGGCATTGTGTTGGACTTGGCTTCTCGAGGGAATAGTGTTTTCCAATCACTTTTCGCCGAAGAACTTGGTGTCGTTCTTGAGGTAAGCAAGAATAACTTTGATAGCGTAATGGCAAAGCTCAGCAGTGTGGATGTTACCGCTGAGATAATAGGACAAGTAACTGCCTCACCCATTACAGAGCTAAAGGTTGATGGAGTTACTCATTTAAATGAGAAAACTTCTCTTCTCAGAGATATGTGGGAGGATACGAGTTTTCAGCTTGAGAAGTTGCAGAGACTTGCTTCCTGCGTGGAATTAGAGAAAGAAGGTTTGAAGTTTCGGCATGCGCCTTCTTGGTCATTGTCTTTCACTCCATCCATTACCGATGAGAAGTACATGACTGCAATTTCAAAACCAAAAGTAGCCATCATTCGTGAAGAAGGGAGCAATGGAGACAGAGAAATGTCAGCAGCTTTTTATGCCGCTGGTTTTGAACCTTGGGATGTTGCAATGTCAGACCTACTTAATGGAGTTATTTCTTTGAATGAATTCCGTGGAATTGCATTTGTTGGAGGTTTTAGTTATGCGGATGTGCTTGATTCTGCGAAGGGTTGGGCTGCATCCATTCGATTCAATCAGCCTCTTCTCAATCAGTTTCAGGAGTTCTACAAGCGCCCTGATACGTTCAGTCTCGGTGTTTGCAATGGATGCCAGTTAATGGCTCTGTTAGGGTGGATCCCAGGGCCTCAAGTTGGGGGTGTTTTTGGTGCTGGTGGGGACCCATCGCAGCCGAGGTTTGTACACAACGAGTCTGGACGATTTGAATGCCGCTTCACAAGCGTGACTATAAAGGACTCACCAGCTATGATGTTTAAAGGAATGGAAGGCAGTACATTAGGTGTATGGGCTGCCCATGGCGAGGGAAGAGCATATTTTCCTGATGATGGTGTTCTGGATCGGGTACTGCATTCGGATCTAGCTCCAGTACGGTATTGTGACGATGATGGGAATCCAACAGAGGCTTACCCGTTCAATTTGAATGGTTCTCCATTAGGAGTGGCTGCGATTTGTTCACCGGACGGTCGGCATCTTGCCATGATGCCTCATCCAGAGCGGTGTTTCCTGATGTGGCAATTCCCTTGGTATCCAAAGGACTGGAACGTGGACAAGAAAGGCCCTAGCCCATGGTTAAGAATGTTCCAAAATGCCAGAGAGTGGTGCTCATGATATTGGTTAGTTTTTATACTCATGATATTTGATCTTACTAATTCATACTTGAATATGCACTACTGTCTATATGCTTGACTTTGTTGAATTTCTGCAAATCTTTATCGAATAGTAAAATTATGACTAAAGTTCGACACTGGTGAAAATTATATGCCATTCTCAACTGTGTGCTGCATGACACTTTATTTGAAAATTACATCGTCTCAACCTGTTGCTGCAAACATTGTATAGTAAGGGTAAAGTTTCAGAAAATGTATTGAGCCACTCTTTTTTGTTTTTAATCACAGGTGATGTTTCGCAAAGGACGAATGAGAGGAACGAAAGTGATTAGATTTAGAGGACGGGTGCTTCATCTGAGTTTGATTTGGAGGGTTTTTAACTGTTTATTTTGAAATGTCATTAGACTACATCATTTTAGGCATAAGAGTACTACTATTTGCTTCATGCAAACCTCAGAAACTTAGTAGAGTTTGCTCATTTGCCTTGTTTTACAAACCTGTTTGGTGAATGGCAGTTTTCCCTTATAATCTCTAATATATGAAAACCACAGATTCTTGATCTTATATTTGTCTGAATGTATTTTGGGTTTATTTTTTATATCTGAAAATAAGTACTTATTGGAGAGGAGTTGATTGAAGCTGAAGCAGATACAATATGTGATCTGTGTATAATCATATTGTCATGGGTGCTGGTGCAGCTCCTATAAGCACAGATGCACTGATCCAACAATGCCTGAAGTTGTAGCTTCAGTGAAAGCTTATAAACAGCAATTAACATGGGGTCTTTTACATTATTATTTTGGAACTTGATACTCTCACATCATCATTATTATTATTATTATTATTATTATTATTGTTATTATTATCCTAAGATAAGAAACTATTAACTGTCTCTTATGTGTGTATGCATGTATAATCTAAAACTTGAGGACTTCAAATTTTGAATTTTACTATTATCAAATATGAAATTCAAAGGGTACTGGATTCTGATTACGGCTTGTGGTAAGAATAAATTAAAAAATATTATTCAAATGCTTTGTTAATTAAAGATATATATTGTTTTATCAAAAAATAAAGATATATATATATATATATATATTAAGAACTATTATTTAATTTTTTTAGCATTCTTATGTAATTAAATATCATTAGGTTATTTGTCAAAATATATAAATATCATTAATTAAATTTAGAGTAAAGTACCTAAATTTTTAGGGCATTCATTTTAGTCACTAAACTTTTAAATTTTTTTATTGAAATCACTCAACTTTTGGTCCGTTTTTATTTTGATCACTCACATTAACTTCTTTTAAAAATGCTGATGTGGCACATTATTTTCTTCTTCAATCTCTCTCTTCCTCTCCTCTGTTTTTTCTTCCATGAAAACAAGAACATACAAAAGTATTACCTTTTATCTACCGATTTTCTTCATTAATTCTTCTTCCCTTGGATGTTATCATAGATAAACCTTAACCTCTTTAAATAGGACAATGGATCAAAGCAATAAAGTTCAATCACTGCTAGTATTAATCATTTCTGTACACAGCTCTAAGTACCCGATGTTTTTCAATGGAAGGTCAGAAGTTCATCTTTAAGATTTTTTTTTTCTTTAAAAAAATATAAATGCAGTAAAACCTCTATAAATTAATTTTTTTAATTAATAAATTCTATTAAATAATAAATTTTTCTAGTTCGATAAGATAATAATAAAATAATTTTTTGGAGATCCTCTTTATAAATATAAAGGCTCCATCAAAACTATAAATTAATAATTAATAAATATTACAATTACTATTTGGTAACTTGCTAAAATATGAATCTATTGTAATCTGTTTTTTTTTTCAATTCAAATCTAATTCAATTTCATCTCTAACTTTTTTAATTGCACCTATAAGTTCCGACGTTGAGGTTTTAATTCAAGATTCTTTTTAAAATATTTGTTAAATTGAAATTTTTTTCTTTTAATTAATAAATTATTAATAGTGAAACAGAATCATATATAACATTTTGCTGGCACAAATATACCAGTTGCAAAAGCCTGAAGAAATAAATCAAGGCAATAAAAGTAATTTAGATAGCCTGAAGATGAAGTGTTGGGAGATGTTAAGATTTATCCATCATGATAATATGAAAGGGAAGAAGAATAAATGAAGAAAATCAATAGATAAAAGGTCATGCTTTTGTAAGTTTTTATTTTTATGGAGAAAAAAAAAACAGAGAGGAAGAATAATGAGGTTGAAGGATAACGTGCCACATCAGCGTTTTTAACGGAAGTTAACGGGAGGGACTAAAATGAAAGCGAATTAAAAGTTGAGTGACTTAAATAAATTTTAAAAGTTCAATGATCAAAATAAATGTATCTTAAAAGTTCGGTGACCACTGGTATACTTTACCCTTAAATTTATATCTATTACTTAAAACTCAAACTCTAAATTTTAATTTTAAACTTTACCTTTTAAACCCTGCAAAAACAAGTTTTTCATGCTGCATGAAATATTATATATTTATAATTTCAGTATTTTAATTAGACACACATTTAATAATGCACACCCTACAAAACAAAATGATTTAAACTTAAAATTTTTAAAATAAACATCACCTTTTTTTTGTCGGATTTCAAATATTCTTTGATATTACATTAACGGTGTCATTTTGATGATATAAGTTTGGCAATTCATTAAATATATAATTATTACAAATATTTAGATGATATTATTTACCAAATATGTTTTGGAATTCAAAAATTTTGAAAATTAAAAACAACAGTAAGAACCTTAGGTAGATAGATAGATGGACCAAAATTGGAAGGAAAAAAAATGAGCATAGCGGGAAACATGTGTCCGAAAATTAAGAAAGTTCGCAATTTGTCACTAACACTACCACCTACCTCTCTCTTTCTCTCAGGCTTTAATCTCTCCTTCTCCTTCACCCCCTCACCGCACAGCAAAAATTATGCCTTTATTGGCTCTTTGATCTCAAATGTGGCAACTTCTCTTGGGCGCAGCTGTTGCAGGATCCACCGGACTCCTTGCTAAACACCTCTTTAAACCCTCTCCCAACAACCCCATCGATCTTGATCAAGAAAAACAAGACCTCCGTCTCCAAAATGGGATTTTGGGATCTGGGTCCGAGAGCATTTGGGAGGGAAAACAGCAGCAAGGTGAGATCTTTAGATTTTCCAGTCCTGGCTCTGCTGGAAAAGATGGGGTTAAAGCCAAGGGTAAGAAGTTGAAGAAAAGGGTTGCCTTGAACAAGGTTGAGAAGAGATCAAATGGTGGTGGTGGTGGTGTAGAGGTGAATAGAAAGAAGGTTGCTGTTTGCTTGAAGAAGAGGAAAACTGCTAAAAATGTGGCTTATAAGTGTGGGTCATTCCCTTCTAAAGGTATGGTTCTATTCATATTATGATCTCTTTTTTTTTTTCATTACGATTTGCTAAGAAAATTCTAAACTTGATCTTTTGTTTCTTCAGTTAGGCCTGAAAAAAGTTAGAATTTGACATCTTTCTTTGTGCATTCTTTGAATATTTCTTCAACGAGTTGTTACATATAGTTTTAGATATGGGTATGCTTTGGATTTTGATGGAATGCCATTTTCTGGACTCATTGTCATTTGTGACATAAATTCATGAAGTATGTATAAATCTTTAAGTTATTGGGTTTTGTCATATGATATATAAGTGACAGAAAAATGATTCCAGTTTTCGTTTTCATCTTGTTATGTTGTGAATGTCTGTCATGGAAAAGTGAAAGACTGTAAAATGTTTATTCTGTTTGGTATACTGTATACATAACTTGCATAATTGATGATTTGATGTAATAGAAAGTGATGAACAGTTGTGTTTTTAGTAGACATTGTGTAAAGTTCCATGTTTGCTTGTCAAGATATACCGATGCATTTCCACTTACATTTTATGTAACACTGGACTGCTATATTCGCCCTGAACCTCGGTCAAACTATGCTAGTTCACTATTTATAAAAACTGCTTCAAAATTTTGATTTTCTTTACAGTGATTATATATGTGCGTTGGCTTTGTTAGTTTGCATCGCATCAGTGTCGTTGTCCTTTAAACATGTTTAGAGCTCTGAGTTTGACATCTCGATTTACATTGTATTTTACTCCTTAGATAGCTCCGTATTTCGCTGGGGACTTGGCTTTGGCATCATGTACATGATGTCAGCCGGGAGGGCTGAGATCGATAAACTGAATTCGACCATGGATGAAACTGCAAGAGTGGTCCAGGAGTTAAAAACTAAACTATGCAAAAGAAAATCATCTTGTAATCTACAAGCTTCAAATTCTGCAAATGAAGTTGCTGCAGGCTCAAAGAGTTTTAGTGGCAAGAATTCACAGTTACTGCTCGAGAAGTCAAGAACTGGGAACAGAGACCACAATGAGTTCAAAGTCTGCACTCTTACAGTCCCAGTAATTGACGATGGTGAATATGCTAGTAGTGTTCTCACTGAAGAGCCTGAACCAGAGTCAGAGGTGGCGGAAATGGATCAACTAGAGGCAGAGCTTGAGTTAGAACTTCAAAAATTGAGTGAGGTCAACCTTTTCAAGTAGCTTTACTCCCTTTATTTTAATTACATACTGCCTTTTTTACCGGTTTGTCCCGTATCTCCAACTACACTTGATCTTTAGGAAGAGTTATTTCATTTTAGCTTTTGAATAACCGATACTTTTGCTGTCTAGATACAGCCATAGCTTGATGAAAGTAATATCTCTATGGATCTAGGGCTCATAGCTTGATTGCTTGATGCTAATACTAATTAATAATTTATACCTCACAAATACTGACACCAGTAACTGAGTTTATCATTTTGCAGAAGTAAATCGCGCAAATATGAATATGAATAAGAACTTCTGCATTATAGCATTAAACCGTACCAGGCGGAACTGAAACATATATAACCATATTGTTTACAAGATGTGCAGTGATAGTATAGCCTTAGATGGTGAAATTTGATGACTGTTGCCACTGGCCAGACCTTAAAGACTTGGGATATGCCAATTTGTAGGGCCAAAGAATATATGGCCTGATGAATGTGTAAAATTGCATAAAAAATATAGGAAACATATATATATATATATATATATATATATGTATATGCATCTCCAATGAGTATATTTTATGTAACTTCTTCAATTCACAACAGTTTTGCTACTGACCCGAAAATGCTTCTGCAGACTGATGTTTCAGCCAAAAGTTTGCATGAGCCGGTGGAGGAGAGGTTCGATTCATACCAGTGCCAGGGAGTATTGCCATCTGAACTAGATCAGAAACTGTGCCATCTGTTAATTGAGCAGCAGGAAAACCAAATCGAGGAGCTAGAATCCGAATTGAATTTGGCTCAATCCAAGCTCCGTGAGAAGGAGGCTGAGCTCCTAGCACTAAAGGATTGTGTTAGACGCCTGACTACCTTCTCTCTGTCGACCATCTCGAGTAAGTCTTTGATCAGATTCATGTGCTGCTTTCTTGTTGTCTCGAAAACAATAGTGTCTTATCCTTAATACCAATGCAATAATTCGCAGATGATGACACTGAGGCCCAAGGGGATCAAGAATGTATGAAGGACCAGGATTGCCCGATTAAAAGCGGATCGGAGACAAGGAAATCATTGGTTGGTATGAAAAGACATATGGAGTTTTAAGTGCAACTGATATTGCATGATTACCTTAGTGTTGTAGGTGAAAATCAAGCTTAATGGACCCTTCAATAGTATAATGTAGTCTGTTTATTGTTTTTTGCATAGTGTCTGATTACTTTATTAGGACATATTTATATATTTTATGCCTGAACTCTCTCTTTCACCAACTGGTTCCTAATTGACTTGGGTGTACTTCTTTCACCTGCAATGTTCATAGTCGACTTTTTTTGGGAAAGGAAATTACTGTGATGTCCATTCAACTCTTGGTAAATTAGAGAGCAATTGAAGGGTAATGTTGGAAGGAAGCAGTTGTGAGAGAAATTTATATGGTGGGGGTGGTGGAGAGCCAAATAAAAGATTATTTTTTGAGTTATTTGAGTCTGTTTAAATAACTCTTCAAAATTTCGACTTCGAGTCAACTTTGATTTTGCCAACTCAAAAAATCAAAAATTGAATTTTAAGGTTTCGCGATTTAATCTTTGATTTTACTTTTTTTTTCTTTCAATTCATCCTTTGTTTTAAGTTTATTTTAATCAAATTTAAACTACATGCTCTTAAATTATTGTATGAAATTTGCTTCAATTTATATTTCTGAAACTCTTTTTTCAATTTAGCCTTTTAATTTTGTATGTTTTTCTCATTTCTTCAAATTTTCTTCCGTTTTAAGTAATTTTTTTTATCAAATTTGAACCATATGATCTTATATATTGTAAAATGTCTATTTAGTTTCAATTTATATTTTTTAAATTTAACCCTTAGGCTTTGTATAATTCATTTATTTCTTATTTTTTCTCTTTCGTTTTAGGTTCATTTTAACTAAATTTAAATCATACACTTCACTACCATTATATAATATCTATATAACTTTAATTCATATTTGTAACAAAAAGTATTATTTTTGTATTTTAATTCTTTAACTTTATGTTTTATTCAATTTGATCCTTTAATTGTATTTTTTAGATTCTTTCATCTTATCAATTTCTTGACTTTTTTATACTCTCATCAATATTTTCTTCTCAAAAATTTCTTCTTTAAAAAATAACATTTGAAATACATTTTAAAATTTTAGATAATATTTATTTTATTAAATAATATTACAAATTTTACTTATACATGCCAAAAAAATATAAAGATATATATATATATATGAAAAATTCTACAATATGCGACGAACATCGCTGAACATCACTAATGTTGAACACTGCTGAACACTATTAAATTAATTAATAAAAATTTAAAATTTCAAGGACCCATCAAATAATTAATAATTACTTTAAAAATTTTAATTAAATTAATTTTTATATATATTAAAATTTTATTTTTTTAATAAGGGTAAACTATATATTTAGTACCTCACGTATTTCTGTATTTCTATTGAACCTTTATTATTTAAATGTTATTCCAATTTGACCCTATTCTTTATAAAAAATAATTTAACCCTTAACCCTCAACTTAAAACCCTAAACTATTAAACCTTAAACTCTTAAACATATACCCTTAAAAATAATTTTATTTAATAAATCAAACTAAAAGCTCATTTTCTGCGTTGGACGTCCAGCTTCATGTCCGGCCTTGCATTCGATGTGGCCGATAATTGGGTTGGTCTGGGGCTCTTCTCTAAGCTTGTGCACAAAACATATTGTAATGTCTGATAACATAAAATAAAATAAAAACACAGTTTCAATGGACGATATGTTTGAGAGTTTCTAAGTTTGTGATATGTAGATAGGTGAAATATATGATGTGATGATTCAAGGACTTACTGCCAAGAAGCACAACTCGATCGTTGTGATCAGCAGTATAACCTAATTATAATATTTTATTAAAACATAAAAGTCTCATGCTTAGCTCATATCTTATTAGCCTTAAAATGCAATTTAAGAGATTAACTGAAAAAAATGGAATGTGTATACTAAATTGTAAATTTTTTAAGTTTAGCGATACTTTTATAAAAAAAATTTTAGAAGTGTGATGATTAAACTGTGAATTATAACAAAATTAAGATCAAATTGCAAAGTACTAATTATTGAGGTCAAAAGTGCAAAATTTATTAAGTACTTTAGTGTTAATTATAATTTTGTGTTTTGGTTTTTATATGCATTGCACTTGGAAGTGGGCAACAAATCCATAATCTCATGTTGTCTTTTAAATCTGATTCTCAGCTATTCTAAGAATCGCCTAAGGTTCTACAAGTGGAAAATTCGTAGTACTTGTTTAAGGGAATATATAAAGTTACTTGGCTTAAATCTACTTTTAGTTTGATTTTATTAAATAATTTTATCTAATGGTATATGGTTTAGGGTATATGTTTAAGAGTTTAAGGGTTTAAAGTTTAATAGTTTAGGGTTTTAAGTTGAGGGTTAATTTTTTTTATAAAGAATAGGGTTAAATTGAAATAACATTTAAATAATGGGGTTTAATAAAAATACAAAAATAGGTGAGGTACTAAATATATAGTTTACCCTTATTAAAAAAATAAAATTTTAATATATATATATAAATTAATTTAATTGAATTTTTAAAATAATTATTAATTATTTGGTGAGTCATTGAAATTTTAAATATTTATTAATTAATTTAATGATGTTCAGCAGTGTTCAGCATTAGTGTGTTCAGCGGTGTTCGTCGCACATAGTAAACTCATTTTGTACACATAATTTATATGATTAAAAAATGTTATTTAAATTTTGTATTAAAATATAATAACTGATTATAATTAAATTTGTATGAAAACGCGATAGTTCAATTTAATTTGAATAAAAAAATCAAATAGAAAACAAAGGAAGACATAACTTTGTGATTATCTATAAAGGGCAATGATTGTTTCACTTAAAATCTGACTCAGTCGTAAAAACTTTGTGATTAGCTATTTTGTAGATTAAAAAAGAAAATGTAACGATCAAGTTTCATAGTAAAACCTCCTTTTACCACAGATGAATGGCCCAATGCGTTGTTTTTACCCCGTGAACTTGAAAAAAAGGGATGAAAGTAAGATTTAGTAGTTGAACTTGAACTTGGCAAATTTTCCTAATTGAACCTTCATTTCTTTTTGCCAATATTAGTCCCTTGAATTTGGCATTTCTTTCAAACTTGATTTTATTAAGAATTAAAATGCATGATCGAATCCAAGATTAGATATCAAGTTGAAAAATAGTCAAGTTTCAATAATCAATAATGATGTGAACAGAAATAAAAAAAGGTATGGTTTTATTAAGGACTAAAATGATATTGTTCTCCTAACCTTAAAAATTGCTTGAAAATGATAATTGTGGGTGTTTATAGTGGGTAAAAATCCTCTTTCCCCTAATCATGTCCCTTCTATGCCCCACATTAAAAATTACATAAAATTAAATTCTAAATCTCAACCCTAATTTTCACATCATAAACTCTAAACCATACCCCTAATTTCTTAAATCTTAAGCACAACCCCAACCTTAAACCCTAAACCCACTATTTTAAAGTAGGGGTATAGAAGTGGGCATGATAAAAAGGCAAACAATTTCCATCCGTTTATAGTGCATATTTGGTTTTGTCTTTGGGGTCCAAAAATCTTGATTGAACGTAAAATATGCCTAAGTCATCGTGCCAACATGTTTGAATCTAAAAATTTAAACGTAATTTTAAGAAAAGTAAGGTAGAGGTAGCTTTTGCGTTTCGTCGTGATTTTTACACTATATTTTTACACAATCGTGGCTTTTAAGAAAGAAAAAACTCCCAAACATAAATCAAGTTACTTTAAAATCAATTATACACAAAATTAATTTTATAAAATTACAATGATCTAAAATTAATTTTATCACCACAAAACCAAACACATATATAGATATAGATAGATAGTTGACTCTAAAGTGTAGGGTGTCCTGTCATGGATCTAAAAGTAACCAGATGAGATCATTCATTCAACCATTTACTGCCCAATCACAGTTCTACAGTGTTTTACCTTGCCAGCTACTATTTCTACTCTTTACCCATGGCAGCAAAGATTAAAAAAAAATCTTCTTTTTCCTTTTTGAAAAAATTACAGTAAAGTTCAACTTATAAGAACTTTTTTCATCAATCACCCTCCAATGTGCGACTGGACAATAAATCCCATTTTTTTCTTCCAAACAACACCTTAAGATTTGACTACACTGAATCAAGATCCAACGGTTATCACTGCCCCATATTAACTGCAGTTTCAGATAAATCTGGTGTTCACCTTTTTTACAGCTTGTTTCTTCAATAAAATAATGACTTTCATAGATGACAATACCAGCTCAGGCAGAAGCTACATCCTCAAAAAGATTTAAATAAGGGTTGGCTATCATAGTAGCGGTTATTATATAAAGATAACAACATTATATGAAATTGTTATTATAAAAAATTACAATCTACAATAATCGTAATAAATTTTTTATATTCACAAGTCACAACCATATAAAATACATATAATAATACGACCGTAATTATAATTTAAATATAAATATATGATATATTATATTTCAATGGGTTTAGCCATCCGTGCAAAAGAAAAAAAAAAGATGTAAATGAGAAAGCAAGAGTAGACAGAAGAAGAAACAAGGTGAGGTGACCACTATATCTTCTTCTTTCAGTTTTCTTACCAGCTGAGTTCTTACACGCAAAAACCACATGCTTTTAGAGCAAGACAAACAACCAAAGTACAAAATCTTTTTAAAAGCTTCTTACTAAAATCTCGTGAAAAATCAAAAAAACAAAACAAAAAGGGGAGCATTGATCTTAGCAATCTTCGAAAAAACGGAAAGAAAGAAAGAAGAATGAAGGTATTGTCGAAACCCAAATCGAGTCCGGGTCGGGCTGAGAAGTACCCGCCGCCATTGATGAGGTTTTTGAGAAGCAATGTCGGGAGTAGAAGCAGGGGAAGGTCACGTAAAAGCCCAATGTTCCTTCGGAAAAAGAACACCGGCGTTGAAACCCAGGAGCCTTCTTCGCCTAAAGTTACTTGCATGGGTCAGGTTCGAGTCAAACGCTCCAAACAAACCGGTGCAAAACCCGGAGGCCCGACCCGTCGCCGCCATAGCCGTGGCCTCTGTAAATGGATCAGAGATGCTCTGTTTCGCTATCATTTTCCCGGGAAAGTGAAGGCCAAGCCTGGTTCCCGGCGCTATTGGAAGAAATGGGGGACATTTTTCCATTTCGGGTGTTGTCGAAAACCCAGAAACAGAGAAGATTCATCGAAATTTGGGATCAAAATTGAAGATTCCGTTCAAGAAGAAGATGAAAGGGAAGCTAAGATTTTCGCATCTTCTTCGTGTTCATCGCCACCGAAAAATGCTTTGATTTTAATGCGCTGTCAATCTGCCCCGTACCGGTCTTCTTCTTTAGCTTGTAGATTCTGGGGATCGCCATTAGCTAACCAAGACGAGAATGAAGAAGAAACAGAGGAAACAAAGCTAGAAAACAGAGGATTTCAAGAAGAAGAAGAAGAAGAACCCGCTTCAAAAACAGAAACCAGTATCGGAAACTCGGATCGGGGAGCCCGAATGGATGCAGAAACAGAAGAAAGTCTGGGTTTTGAAGAGAACAAAACAGAGAAATCCGACAACAACAAAGAGTTGAAGACGGAGCATGTTGTACGGCCTCTAATCCTGAGAAGATGTAAATCAGAACCGGCGAGAACGGGTGGAAGACTCAATCCTGAGATGAGTTTGTGGAAGAAGAGAAAATTGGGTTCCACGTGATTCGTTTTTATTTTAGTTTTTCTTAAATTAATCTTTCTATGAAGAAGCTGTAATTTGTTTCTTTACTTTTAGATGGCTTTGTTATAATGTTATGTTTAAAAACATCATCGGATTCGTCGCTGTAAGAGAAAATCTCTACAGCTCTTGGTCTTGGGTAATACAACTCAGTTCATAGTACACTGGAAAATGAAATCAATGATATTTAATTTGTGTTTTTTACATTAAAAATATCAATTTTTTTTAGTGGGGTTTAGGGTTGTTCAATTTATATTAATTCATCTCTGGATACTCTGACCAGCTTTTATACGTATTTGGTGGAGGCTGATGCAATGTTATGGCCACTGCTATTTAATTTTCTTATCAAAGTCAAAACTCTCTCTTCCACCAATTTCCCATTCTAAACTAAAATTTCTCATCAAACGTGGTGAATCATGCAACTGGAACTAACAACCATAAATTAGGATTTTTCTACCATGCGGCAGCCTAATATGCGGCTAATATACGGCGTTACCGGAAACATCATTAAGAAATACCGGAAACATGATAAGATATACCGGAAACATGGATTTCGAAAGTATCGATACTTTTGGATATGTTGATTTCGAAAGTATCCATACTTTCGAAAGTATCCATACTTTTGGATATGTTGATTTCGAAAGTATCGATACTTTCGAAATCCATGTTTCCGGTATATCTTATTCATGTTTCCGGTATATCTTATGATGTTTCGGTATTTCTTAATGATGTTTCCGGTAACGCCGTATATTAGCCGCATATTAGGCTGCCGTACCGCAAAACTACCCAATTAGGATTTTTCTACCATGCGGCAGCCTAATACCCCATAAATTATTTCAATGTTCCTTCGTATTTTAAGACCACTCTACGACACAACAGTTTAATTTAAGGTTCAAATACAATACAAATGAAAGGTTAGAAAACACGAAATTTAAAATGTTATAACACAAATAAAATATAAAAAAAGTATAACATTTTAGGTTTACAGTTTCTAGACAAGTTTCAAAACTTATTTTTTTTTGTTTCATGACAAGTTTTCGAAACTTGTCACCAACTTAAAATGTTATCAAAAGTATATAACATTTCAGTTGTGTGGCAACATTGTAGGTTTCGTGTTTTTTTAAGATTTCGATTATGCCGTTTTTAGTCTTAAATTAAGGCGCCACGCCCTAGACTCACTCTATATTTTATAATAGTTTCATATATTGGTTTCACAATTAATCAAATCAGACCCGAATAATCTTAAGCCATCAATAATATCGTAAAATCGAGATCAACAAGGGAAGAAAACATCTTATTTATATTTTTCTTTTTAAAAAATAAGTATAAGGGAATGTTTTTCTATAAATCGAAGGAATGTAGGATTTTAGTTTTGATTTGTAAAGGGCAAGAAAAAAGAAGTCTTGAAGTATGTTTTGACTTGGGTTTTTGGAAAACATATGTAAATAACAAAGGAAAGACATTGAGAAAGAAAATGAAAGTTTCTTAAAAAAAATCTAAATTCCGGTTATTAGAATCAGAATTTTTTTTCTATCTCGATTAATTCTTTGAAGTATGGTTTGATTTGTGTCTTTGGAAAACATAAGTAAAGGAAAGAAATTTTGATGAGAATAAAGAGTTGAGAAAAGAAATAAAATTTTGTTAAAAAATTCCAGATTCCAATCAAGCGTGTTTTAATTTTTAGAAAACCTAACAAGAATAAAGAAGAAAAAAATCTAAATTCCGGTTATTAGAATCAGAATTTTTTTTCTATCTCGATTAATTCTTTGAAGTATGGTTTGATTTGTGTCTTTGGAAAACATAAGTAAAGGAAAGAAATTTTGATGAGAATAAAAAGAGTTGAGAAAAGAAATAAAATTTTGTTAAAAAATTCCAAATTCTAATCAAGCGTGTTTTAATTTTTAGAAAACCTAACAAGAATAAAGAAGATCGAAAATAAAAATTCATTAATTGATCAAATGATAAGAATGTTCATATTATTTTTATTTTGTATGAATTTAAATTTCGATTGTTGCTTTGAGAATATAATATATATCCACTAAAAAATGGAAAAATAAATAAAAGTTTGTTAAAAATCTGCTTTTCCTCAATTGCCTATTTCAAAGTATTAGTAAATGATAGAATAGAAATGAAGGGGATGTTGACGACATTCCCTTAACTATATAGTGTTGTTATTTGTGTTGTCTTTCCTTTTCCATTCAATTTTGATTATTCCTTTATTAACATGTACCTCTTGCCTTTGCGTCTATATTAAGTTATGGAATTTTCTCCCTTTTTCTTCAAATAAAAAACAAAGAGTTGTACTATCAACCATGTACCATATAAAAAATTATGGCTAATTTGCCTGGTTATTCTATTTCGGGAATTTATCTTAAAAATACCCATTAAGAACAATATTTGAAAAAAAAATACTCCTTAAGAACAATATTTGAAAAAAAATACCCTCATTCGGCCCACGCCAGGGTAAATCGCGTTCTGCAGGATGCGATATCCAAAATCGCGTTCTACAGGGTGCGACTTCGGTCCGATGTGGATTATATTATCCAATATTTATTTATTTTTAAATTAAATTAAAGTCGCGTTCTACAGGAAATGACTTTTACGAGAATTTCAAACGACTCGTCGCGATAAGATGAAGTCGCGTTGTCGGGGCCGCGATTTCTGCGGTAAAAAATTGCATCAGTTAGATTTTTTTACCGCGTTAGGGTTATCAAGAAGTTGCGTTCTATAGGATGCGATTTACGGAAGTCGCGTCCTGTAGGACACGATTGTCATTCAATAATCGCATCCCAACCAGTGCAATTTCCTTTATAAATTGGTCCCCACCCTCCCTTTCTACCCCACACCAAAAAATTCAGTCTCTCTCAATTTGTAACGCCCAAGTTTAGGGGTCGGGTGAAAATAATATTTTAATATTATTTTGGGTACGGTTTTATAATTAAAATAATCTTTTAAGTTTTGGGTTTCGAAAACAAATGTTTTACATTGGACTTAAATGAATGATTTACAAATTGAAGAGTTTATAAAGAAGATGGAAAATGGCCATTCATTAATGGCATTTTCGTAATAAGGTGGAAGTCATTTTGAAAAGCCCCTTTTTGTTAAAAGACCCATTTTATCATCCTTCACTATTCATCATCTTCAACTAACGACATAGAAGAGCTCTCTCCACCCAAACACTATTTCATCTCATTTCTCCTCCGTTTCAACTCGTTTTTGAAAGGTAACACCATTTTTGACTTCTCTTCAACCTCCTCTCTTCAAAAGTACAATTAGTTTTCATTTTCGTTAAAGTTTTGGAAATGGAGATTTCAAAAGTTTTGATTAAAAATGATGCATTTACTATGTTTAACTTAATATTTCGATTTAATGTTGTTAGTTATGAAGTTTAGGAGCTAAATGGTACCACATATATGAATTTTTCTTAGTTTTGAACAAATTCCCGAAATTGGGTTTAAAGGGGGTTTTTTGAAGGGTTTTGGGGGAGTTTTGGGGGATGTTTTAGGTTGGAATTGATGGGCTAATGTTAGTGCTATGGTTAGGGGTTGATTTGGGATCATTTGTGGGTATAAAAGGTGTTGGAAACATGAGTTTTGGAAGAGGTTATTGGGCTGCACGAAATTGCTAAATGTGGGGTTTGTTCATGACTTGAAATATTGTGAATTGTATTAGAGTTGTGTTCCAGGCTAGTACTTTGATGCTTGGGCTGATTTGAAGTTGTTTGAATTGTATTGAGGTTGTTTAGAGGCGAGAACTTGTGTCGGTGAAGCATTGGGAAGAAATCCGAAAGCTTGAAGGTGGTTACTTGCTTGATATTTGAGCTTGGAAGTATAGGTGAGTGGTTAATGTTTTAAAGTGGTTTTAAATGTTTGGTTCGAGCATATGGACTAGGTCGGGCTTGGTAGACCCACCTAGAGTTAGGATTAGGGTGGTAGCCTAATCCTAAACTTAAACTAGAGCCATTGGTTGAACTTGTAATGGATGTTTGTGCCTCGTATGACTTGTGATATGATTACTTATGTATAATGTGTTATACATGTGAGATGAGGCTTGATTTGTGATGCATTATGATATGCATGTGAATGGTTCATGATGGTGATCATGGTGAGTACGTGCTAAGCACAGAATTGGTTGTAATGAATAATATGGATTGAGTTAAATGTTGGCACTAGTATGCTTGAGTACAAATGATCGATCATTAGGATGTTAGTGTGCACACATGAGTCTAAATTCGCGCGTGGCCTTGGTGGCGTTGAGTCACCAAGGAGGAGTACGGGTTCGCCCGGAAATTGTTATATATATTAGTCGATGATGAGTGAAATCCCATCGACGGGGCGTGAGGATGAGTGGAATCCCCTCCGCGAGACCGGTGATGAGTGTAATCCCACCGTGAGGTAAAGTGGTTGTTCGATGTGTGTTCTAACGTGTTTATCCGCGTATTCGGGTCATAGCTAGGTGCCAATATTGATTGATATGTGTATCAATGTGTTGTGGAATGTGATTCTACTTGGATGCTTGTATGTGTGTACAAATGTTGAGACATAGAGCTTGTTGAGCATGACATATAATTGTATATCGTTCATGCATCTTTAACATTTGGCTCTTGAGGATCTTTGGTAATCATGCATTTACCTTGGTTGAGATCGTGCTTGGACCCTGTATTGTCGAGGTTTGTTTTTAAAGAGCTTACCCTCACTAAGCTTATTGCTTACGCTCTCTCTTTGTTCAACAATGCAGATCCTTAGTTCGTGGGTTGCTAAGTGCAAGAAGGGGGCCTCCAAGTGTGCTTCGTGGTGCTTGTTTAGCTACCAAGTATGAACATTTTAATTATGATGTAATAGTCAAGCAATGGGACATGTAATCGTGTTATGATGCTTTTTGGAATATGTTGTTGTTGTTGTTGTTTAGGAGCATGTTAGACTCCTCGTATGTATTCGTTAACTTGGCTTTTGGAGATATATGCCCATGCTTGTGAACCTTGTTGGCAATTGCTTACCTTGAATTGCCTAAGTGATGACTATGTTAAAGCATGCTTTTGTTAATGCCTTGATTGGATGTTTCTTTATATGTCTTGGGTGTTTGAGCATGTTTGTCTTAGGATCCATGCCTCTAGATCATGTATGTTTATGCCGAGTGTTGTCTGGGGTCGTCTAGGGCCCTTAGAATTGTTGAGAAATGCGTAAGTCTGATTTTTGAAGGTTGCAGACAGCCCGCGTTTCGAAACGAGCTGGGTCGTTTCGGAACGGGTAAGGCTTCAAGGACCCCGTATTGAAACGCGTTTCGATACGGTTTGGCATGTGAATCCCCTGTTCTGAAACAGGTATCGGAACGTTTTGGCTACTGGAATTTTGAGAAAATGACGAGATGAAAGCGTTTCGAAACGGGTCTAAGGGTTTCGAAACGGTCAAAATCTTGTTGACCACGAGAAGTTGACCGTTGAGGGTGTTTCGGAACAGTTGACCTCCGTTCTGATACAGCCTCTTCGTGTAGGCGTAGAACCGTTGACCAGGTCAAGGCGTTTCGATACCCCTTGAGGGTGTTTCGAAACGGCCTGCTTAATAATTTAAAAATGGACTGTTTTGCATAGGTTGATCGAGTTATTGTTTTATGAATGCTTGTCTTTCCGCTGTTATGATCACATAGGTTTCGAATGAGCCTATAGAAAAGATTAAATTAAAAAGAAAAAAATTAGGGTTGCTAACCGAGGGGGAACCTTAACGGGTTTCGCTTCGGTTTTCCCTGTGTGGCCCACTCGGACCGGTCAAGCGTCCGGACCAAGATGAGGGGGTTACACAATTTTACTTTCTTTCAATTTCTCAGTTGATTTTTCGTGTTTAACACAATGGTGGGATTGATATTGTTGGATCACAATCACATGTTCGATTATCATCGGAGAAATGTAAGTTTTATCCCGTTTTATTTTTTATTTTATCATATATTGTTATTTATACATACATATTTTTTATATTCTTTTATATAGTTTAATTTATACATACGTGTTTATATATTTAGAATAGGATGGAACGACGTCTTGAGGTTTCTTACAACCGGATGCCGAGATCACCCGACTTGTTGATCCAACCATACATAGAGGGGATGGGTTTTTGCATGCATCCAAAATTCTTGGAGGTGCAAAAATAAACGTTAATTTGATCAACGCTTTTGTACAGAGGTGGAGGCCGGAGACACACACATTCCACCTTCCTTGAGGCGAGGTAACGATTACCGTGGAGAACATATCCCATATCCCGAGTTTGCCTATTGATGGAGGAGCTATCACTAGTCCCGATGCTGAAGATTAGATTGACCTATGTTTGAATGGGCTAGAGGCTGCGCCAGAACGTTTTTACGGTGGAAAAATAAATTTAGTGTGGCTGGGGAATAATTTTAGTGATGTACCCACTGAAGCGAGCAAAATTTGAAGAAGGTAACAATAATTTTTTAGTGAATATTATTGAAATAATAATTTTCTTTACATATGCTAATATATATTCGTATTGTAGGCATATGCTCACGCTTATATTTTATAGATGATCGATGAGGTATTGATGCCTAACAAAACCCAGAACAAGGTTCACACACTTATATTTTGGCCACTTTGTTTGGGGAGCTATGCAAGAACACCGATCCAAAAAAGTATTGCATCGGAGGAGGTTTGGTGTTGCTCCAGTCTTGGGCGTGGTGGAGAATACCGTTTTTACGCCCTAAGCTTCTACAGTCTAATCCATATGTTTTTCCGTTGGGCTGGAGGTAAGAAAATAGTTAATTTTTTTAATATACGTATTATTATAATTAAAATTATCTTCTTCTTTTGTAGGTAGATTTCTTCTTTAACTCATGTTGGTGTTGCGAAGGGCTTGAAGGTTGTTAGACATGATATTGATAATTTTTTGAAAGATCGGGTAACACTTTGGTGTATTTATATAAATAAATTTTATATTTAACTATATGTATTGTCTTCTTCATTTTTAATATACGCATTATATATTGTACAATTTTTATGGACACCGTACCCGAATCCAGAAGTGCACCACTGCATCCCAAAATTTTCGGCCGAGACGAAGCTTATTTGGATGGCCTTTGTACCACTCGTCTGCTACGCCACAATTGAGTGGCATCCGAACGACCGCGTCTTACAGAAATCTAGATCTGGATGAGTTGCACAAACTCTCTCGACAAGGGAAGCCCGAGGTAATAAATATTTATATACTTACCACATTCTTTTATTAATTGGAACGTAATTCATATATAAAAAGAATAATAAATTTTTTATTGTCCGATAGGTTGATTGGTTGGTGTACCACCACGCTTATTATAACCCCCTAGACCCGCCTATGCATTAATACGGATCATAGGAAGTCACATTAGGGTCACCAGAGCGACCCAAGTTAAAGTTTCAAAAAAAAAAAACAAATTGCTAAACCATTTAAAATCATAAATCAAGTTTTGAATTAAAGTACAATTTCAAAAAGCATTCAGACAATGAAACAAAACTGTGATAAAAGTTGTTAATACAAGTTTCATATTCGAATATAAATCAAAACGTGAGATACATGCCCCTAATTACACAAGTGTCGTACTCCGCAAGCAAAGCCGAAGAAACTCACATACCGACGTTGATAGCTGTAACATGGTCAATCTTTTAACCTGTGATGGTAAAAAAAACGTGAGCTTCAGAAAGCCCAGTAATATAAACTAACAGGAGATGCTAAAAGCACAAGTTGGTATATGGCATGCTTTACATTGTCATGAAGATCTGGGTAACGGTAAGCTCAAATTACAATTCAACAATTCAATGATGCATTATATTAAAAGGTAGCTGAGTTGTTCTTTATTTGATCACCCGAATCTTAAGAGATGAGTCTAAAGCCGAAGATTCGGAAGAGATTCAGATTCCAAAAGTTGAATCAAAGAGTTTAGAGTGGTTCATTAAGCGTGAATTGTAGTTTTACTAAGATATCAACTTTGATACATTAATTTAGTAGGGTATGTTTCAGAAGAGGTCAAAAAGTTTTATTAATTTACTTAACTACCCTTCAACCATACATCAATATACAGAAACCCAAAATAGTATCCAGAAGGACTTACCCTAGGCCCGTCGGGCGTAGGAGCTTATAGAAAGGCTTACCCTAGGCCCATTGGGCATATGAGCTTATGTCCAAAAAGGCTTACCAGTGTTGAGCCTACAATTCTTCATTTTTATCCCAGATAATATACCCATGTGAATTTAGTTTATATTTAGAAGACAACGATATCAAAAAACAAATATCATATATATTTTTATATCAGAAGACATGTATCAAATTTATTTTTTTTGTATCAAAAGTCGGATATCAGATATATTTCTGTATCATAAAACAAAAGCCAAGAGTTGAGTTTCATTACGGGTAATAGAGTCATACTTTTAATTCAGAGCAGATAGTCTTAGTTTAAAGCAGAGTGTATTCACGGACATAGGGTACACACTTTATGGTTCAATATATTTCTTAGAGACACTTGATAATTATCAGAAAGGGAGCATAAAACGTCTGACAATTTTGGACTGATTTTAGAATGAGGTCCCTAGGCGAGGGAGCTCGGTACTAACAGCTCAAACCAACATTCGGAATTTGACACATCGAGAACATTGAGATTTTAGATGTATCGAGAGTGATACAATCATTTAAGCCTACGAAGGCATTTTGGTCATTTCGACCTTTAGGGTAATTTGGTAATTAGATTATCGGGTAAAAGTAGTGACGTACGGAGTTTAGAAGTTCTGGTTACTTATCAAGTTTTCCGAGTCCCTTTGAACTAATCGCAAACCATCGCACAAGGTTTATTATTTAACCGGATCAGTACACCGCAAGTACTCACTTCCCAAAATTGACTACATTGTATAACAGAAGCTCGTCTTCGCCAAGCAACCACTGAACATACAACGAGAAATCAAACAGGTATTCAAATGATATTTCCCAAGTAATCGAACATGTGTGATGCATCCGAACTTAATCCATAGCATCAAATGCACCTAAGAAGATCAAGCTACCCTTATCATTAACAAAATACCTTCTCCACATCATAACGAGTGTACTTTCATGTAGGATTCTCCCAATATTACTCTTGTGTCGGAACAAACAACAACCATGGGTCGTGTATTACCATTCTTAGAGCCATTACATCCATTTGGCTTCATTAGTATTTCTTATCCCAAATCTCGGAGGTGGTTTCGGTCATTTCAGCATTTAAAGGTATTTTAGACACTTTCGATGCCTAAAGATGGTCCATTTATTCAAAACCTTATAGTCCTTCCAACTATTCATTCATTTTAGTTTCTCGGGAGTAGAGGATATTTCATTCTTTTTGGTAACTACGAATATTCTGATCAATTCAACCTTATCCGTATTATCACTTCTTTTTTTGGTCATTTCAAGTAATTTAACATTTTACACCACTTGATTAATTTGGACATACATATAGTTTTATGTCTTGTTACTATCTCGAAGGTTTTAGCCTCGTTACCTTAACTTTCAAGAAATTCGAAGTTTCTAGATGAACTTGTTGTTTTACCATATCTAATATAGATTTTAAGATCACTTACATTGTCAGAGATATTTTAGTCATTCGATTTCCTCAAGGCATTTTTGTCATTTCTTACTTGACATTCAGTAGTTAGATCATGAAGAAGCATGACCAAAAGTAAGGTATAACAATCTTTTCAAATAATCTTGAGCCTCAGAAATTCACACAAGCTACTAATCCTTCTAATTGGGTATCTTAATAATAACCAATTTATTACCCCTTTTCGATAATCGAGTAGGCATTAGCAGAATTTACCAAAACACACAAACAAGATCATGCAAGCATTTATCGGATACCGACATGTTTCAGAAAACATACAAGAGGTAGAACTGTATTACCTTAAATCTCTGCTATATCGATTGACCCTTGAAACGATATTCGAACATTCTTGATTTCGAATCTGACATCCTTTAACTCACAAATATGAAGAAGCACGAATACCTTCAATTAAACAAAAATCCTTAATTAATCCCTTATTCGCATTACTCTTAAATTGAAATTACACACATAAGCAAGCTCAGATTCAAGGTCAGATTTGGAGGCTTTCAGGTCAAAATTTCACGATACAGACTTTAAAATCGAACTTAGGATGTCAAAAAACATAAAACAGGGATTTTCGGAGAAACTAACTTTTTGGTCAACGGTCAAAGTCAACACTAACATCAGTAGGTCAACGCTGACGTCATCAGGTCAATGGTCAAGATTAACTGAGTTGACTCGGCGAGTTAACTCACCGAGTCAACTTAGGCGAGTTAACTCATTGAGCTGACTCGGTGAGTTAACTTAGACGGGTCGGATTTGGGTCAGATGCGGGTCGGTTACAGGTCGGTTCTAGGCTGTTGGGCCGACCAGTTCAACCGGTTCAGATCGGTTCAAGCCAGTTTACTCACCCAAAAATTCAAGCTCGCCGGCGGTACACAAGATTCTTTGCCGGTGACTCTAAATACGTCGATTCTTCCGGAAAATAAGAGAGCATTGAACTTTTAATCACATTAACCCATAAATTAACCTAACTGAACGGATTTTCGTCGGAAAGTACATGAAACATGTGATAACGGTCGAAAGGCTACGCCGCTTCGTCGAAGGCTTAAATGATGACCGAATGATAAGTAACGGCTAAGGTTTTACTCGTTGTGACGCGTTGAGCATTGTGGCGAGGTTGGTGCGACGAACGGACGCGAGGAACGGCCAGAATCGGAGCTGGAACCCTAAGGTTTCCGACGAAGCTTCGAATGGTGATTCACGACGATCGGAGAAGGCAAACGACGCGTGGAGATGGGGTCTTGGTTAGGGCTCAACGGGGAACGCCTCGGCACCGGCGGTGAGCACCACTGCGCGGCGGTGGAGGCAGATCGAGCGGCCGAATGATTTTGGGGGAAGGTGAAAAGGTTTGGAGAAGTTTCAAGATTTTGTCTCTTCATATGCAAGTGTGCAATAATTGTTATTGAGGTTAGTTTGAATGTTTAATTTTGGTCGAACCCGAGAAACATAGATCAAATAAAACTGATTGAAACCAAAATTGAAAAAATAGCTTAGCTTAAATGGTTAAAGCTTTTGCACACCAATCCATAGGTCACGAGTTCAAACCCCAATGACACAAATTCAATTTTTTTGCTCATTTCATTTTATCTCATTATTCTTTTTTTTTCTTTTCCATACTTTTAAATAGCCATAATTCATGGGTGTTACAACTCTCCCCCACTTAAAAGAAATTTCATCCTCAAAATTTACTAGAGTCGGAGAAAAGCAAGAACTACTCTTCCATCCATTCCTGCACCGAAACTTATCCATTAGAGCATGCTTGTTTCTCGAGACTCTCAAACATTCACAAATCAATCGGGCATTGTCCTCAATCACTTGGGTTGTGTTAATTTATATTCGAATATGAAACTTGTATCAACAACTTTTATCACAGTTTTGTTTCATTGTCTGAATGTTTTCTGAAATTGTACTTTAATTCAAAACTTGATTTATGATTTTGAATGGTTTAGCAATTTTTTTATTTGAAATTTTAACGTGGCTCGCTCTGATACCACTAAATGTAATCCCCTAGATATGGGTAAGCAAAACTCGACTCGAAAAAATTGAATAACTCGACTCGAGGCAAAAATACTCGACTCGTCTTGACTCGACTCGAAATTTCATAAACTCGAATAACTCGAAAAAATTTCAAATAAAGTTTGAGTTGTAAAATGGAAATTCGAATAACTCGAATAACTCGGAATTTTTAGTAATTAGTGAATTTATTTTTAAGTTCGAGACGAGTCCCTCTATTTTTTATGATATATACATACTGATATATAAAAATTTGAAGAAATATTGTCACATGTGAAAAAATATATATGTGCATATCTTATAGGATTAGAGAAAGGAGTTTAAATTGGAATCAAACCCTACTATAACATGATTAATAATTACAGTTAAATTTTTATAGAAACTCAAAAACTCGACTCGACTCGAATCGAAAAAAATTTCAAATAAAGTTTGAGTTGTAAAATATGACTCGTCAACTCGAATAACTCAAAATTTTTTGACTTGACTTGACTCGACTCGATCGAACGCTCACCCCTACCCCTAGACCCGCCTATGCGTTAATACGAATCATAGGAAGTCACATTAGGGTCACCGAAGCGACCCATATTAAAATTTCAAATAAACAAATTGCTAAACCATTTAAAATCATAAATCAAGTTTTGAATTAAAGTACAAATTCAGAAAACATTCAGATAATGAAACAAAACTGTGATAAAAAGTTGTTAATACAAGTTTCATATTCGAATATAAATCAAAATGTGACATACATGCCCCTTAATTACACAAGTGTCGTACTCCGCAAGCAAAGCCGAAGAAACCCCCATATTGACGTTGATAGTTGCAACATGGTCGATCTTTTAACTTGTGATGGTAAAAACAACGTGAGCTTCGGAAAGCTCAGTAATATAAACTACCATGAGATGCTAAAAACACAAGTAGGTATATGGCATGCTTTACATTGTCATGAAGAATTGGGTAACGGTAAGCTCAAATCACAATATGATAATTCAATGAAGCATTATATTAGAGGGTAGCAGAGTTGTTTTTTATTTGTTCACCCGAATCTTAAGAGATAGGTGTAAAGCCAAAGATTCGGAAGAGATTCAGATTTCAAAAGTTGAATCAAGGAGTCCAGAGTGGTTCATTAAGCGCGAATTGTAGTTTTACTAAGATCTCAACTTTGATACATTAATTTAGTAGGGTATGTTTCAGAAGATGTCAGAAAGTTTTATTAATTTACTTAACCACCTTCCAACCACACACCAATATACAGAAACCCAGAATAGTATCCAGAAAGACTTACCCTAGGCCCGTAGGCGTATGAGCTTATAGAAAGGCTTACCCTAGGCCCATTGGGCGTAAGAGCTTAGGTCCAGAAGGGCTTACCATTGCTGAGCCTACAGATCTTCATTTATATCTCAGATAATATACCTAGGTGAATTTAGTTTATATTCAGAAGACAACAATACCAGAAAACAGATATCATATATATTTTTATATCAGAAGACATGTATCAAATTTATTTTTTTGTATCAAAAGACGGATATCAGATATATTTCTGTATTAGAAGACAAAAGCCAAGAGTTGAGTTTCATTACGGGTAATAGAGTCATACTTTTAATTTAGATCAGATAGTCTTAGTTTAAAGCAGAGTGTATTCACGGACATAGGGTGCACACTTTATGGTTCAATATATTTCTTAGAGACACTTGATAATTATAAAAAAGGGAGCATAGAACGTTTGACAATTTTAGACTGATTTCAGAACGAGGTCCCTAGGCGAGGGAGCTCAGTACTAACAACTCAAACCAATATTCAGAAGTTGACACATCGAGAACTTTGAGATTTTAGATGTATCGAGAGTGATCCAATCATTTAAGACTACGAGGGCATTTTGGTCATTTCAACCTTCAAGGGTAATTTGGTAATTAGACTAACGAGTAAAAGTAGTGACATACGGAGTTCAGAAGTTCTGGTTAACTATCAGGTTTTTTGAGTCCCTTTGAACTAATCGCAAACTATCGCACATGGTTTATTATTTAACCGGATCAGTACACCGCAAGTACTCACTTCCCAGAACTGGCTACATTGTATAACAGAAACTCGTCTTCGCTAAGTAACCACTGAACATATAACGAGAAATCAAACATGTATTCAAATGGTATTTCCCAAGTAATCGAACATGTGTGATGCATCTGAACTCGATCCATAGCATCAAATGCACCTAAGAAGATCAAACTACCCTTATCATTAACAAAGTACCTTCTCCACAACATAACGAGTGTACTTTCATGTAGGATTCTCCCAATATTACTCTTGTGTCGGAACAACCAACAACCACGGGTTTTGTATTACCATTCTTAGAGCCATTACATTCATTTGGCTTTATTAGTATTTCTTATCCTAAGTCTCGGAAGTTGTTTCAGTCATTTCAGCATTCAAAGGTATTTCAGACACTTTCAATGCCTAAAGTTGGTCCAGTTATTCAAAACCTTATGGTCCTTCCAACTATTCATTCATTTAAGTTTCTCGGGAGCAGATCCATCATTTTAGTTAATTTGGAAATTAGGGCAGAGGATATTTCATTCTTTTTGGTAATTACGGATATTCCAATCAATTCAACCTTATCTGTATTATCACTCCTTTTTTGGTCATTTCAAGTAATTTAACATTTTACACCACTTGATTAATTCGGACATACAATAGTTTTCTGTCTTGTTACTATCTCGAAGGTTTTAGCCTCGTTACCTTAACTTTCAAGAAATTCGAAGTTTCTAGATGAACCTGTTGTTTTACCATATCTAATATAGATTTTAAGATCACTTACATTGTTAGAGATATTTTAGTTATTCAATTTCCTCAAGGCATTTTTGTCATTTCTTACTTAACATTCAGTAGTTAGATTATGAAGGAGCATGACCAAAAGTAAGGTATAACAATCTTTTCAAATAATCTCGAGTCTCAGAAATTCACACAAGCTACTAATCCTTCTAATTGGGCATCTTAATCATAACCGGTTTATTACCCCTTTTCGATAATCGAGTAGGATTTAGCAGAATTTACCAAAACACACAAACAAGATCATGTAAGCATTTATCGGATACCGACATGTTTCAAAAGCATACAAGAGGTAGGACAGTATTACCTTAAACCTCTGCTATATCGATTGACCCTTGAAACGATATTCGAACATTCTCGATTTCAAATCTGACATCCTTTAACTCACAAATACGAAGAATCACAGATACCTTTAATTAAACAAAAATCCTTAATTAATCCCTTATTCGCATTGCTCTTAAATTGAAATTACACACGTAAGCAAGCTCAGATTCAAGGTCATATTTGGAGGCTTTCGAGTCAAAATTTCACGAAACGGACTTTAAAATCGGACTTAGAACGTTGAAAAACATAAAACATGGGTTTTCGGAAAAATTGACTTTTTAGCCAACGGTCAAAGTCAACGTTGACGTCAGCAGGTCAACGGTGAAGATTAACTGAGTTGACTCGGCTAGTTAACTCACTGAGTCAACTTGGGCGAGTTGACTCGGCTGAGTCGGATTTGAGTCAGATGCGGGTCGGGTCAGACTCGGGTCTGGTCAAATACATGTCGGTTCTAAGCTGTTGGGCCGACCGATTCAATCGATTCAGGCTGGTTCAGATCGGTTCAAGCCGGTTTACTCACCCAAAAATTCAAGCTCGCTGGCGGTACACCAAATTCTTCACCGGTGACTCTAAATACGTCGATTCTGCCGAAATATAAGAGAGCATTGAACTTTTAATCTCACTAACCCATAAATTAACCTAACCGAACGAAATCTCGTCGAAAAGTACCTGAAACGTGTGATAACGGTCGAAAAGAAATGCCGCTCCGTTGAAGGCTTAAACGACGACCGAATTATGGGCAACGGCTAGGGTTTTGCTCTTCGTGATGCGTTGAGCACGGTGGTGAGGTCGGTGTGACGAACGAACGCAAGGAACGGCCAGAATCGGAGCTGGAACCTTATGGTTTTTGACGAACCTTCGAATGGTGATTCATGACGATCGGAGAAGGCAGACGACGTATGAAGATGGGGGTTTTGGTCGGGCTCGACGGGGAACGCCTCGACACTGGCAGTGAGCACCACGACGCAACGGTGGAGGCAGATCGGGCAGCCGGACGATTTTGGGGGAAGGTGAAAAGGTTTGGAGAAGTTTCAAGATTTTGTCTCTTTAGATGCAAGTGTGCAATAATTGTTGTTGAGGTTGGTTCAAATGTTTAATTTTGGTCGAACCCGAGAAACATAGATCAAATAAAACTGATTGAAACTAAAATAAAAAAAATGGCTTAGCTCAAATGGTTAAAGCTCTTGCACACCAACCCATAGGTCACAATTTCAAACCCCAATGACACCAATTCCATTTTTTTGCTCATTTCATTTTATCTCATTATTCTTTCCTTTTTTTTTCCTTTTTTTCTTTTGCATACTTTTAAATAGCCATAATTCATGGGTGTTACAGTTATATCACTCACTGGAGGGACATGACGAATCCGCGATGGCAACCCCAGAGTGAGTATCGTATGTTTGCTACTGTTGCGTGTAAAAGAGTCTATCGCAATGTAGTGCAAGTGTACACGACGCAAGTAGTAAAGTGATACGAAGTATCGGATATCGTCTCCACAGGGATTGGGCTAATAGCTTCACCTTAGTTCACTGCACGAAAGTAAAGGAAATAATTGAGAGAATTGTCATGAGAGTAATAAAGAAAAATATAAATAAAAGAGTTGGAATATCAAGATAGAGAGAATGGGCTGGTATTGAATTGCTCAGTAGTGCGGGTATTGTAGTGCTTAGGAACTCCAGTTCTGTCGTTGCGCTTGTCGCGGCAGCACCTGTCGCGGCAGCTGTCCGTTGGTCGTCGCGGCAGCAAACACACCAACTCAGTACTTCAAGTTTGGCAAGAATCCCAGAATTGCCTTGGCCTATCCCTAGGTCCAAGTCTGTCGATGATCACGTCTTGATGATACCTCCCGGCGTGAATCGAAGGATGAACACCGATGTGTATGAATTCTTCTTTAGCCACTTAACCTTGCCCTATCCCTAGGCACAAGATAGTTCAACTATAAACTAGAGAACTCGCTCTTATTTCTTTCGTATACTTAACTCTCCCGATGCTAAGTAAATGGATAACCTCACAATGCTCTCCCGATGCTATTGCAAGATATTAATAACCAAAATAAGAGAACTTGAAGTTTATTTTATTGAACTTGGAAAATCCTAAAACAAAACAACCCTTGCAACTACTTTACAAATCAACCCGTGGCCCTAGGGGTTTTTTAGAACATATCGACGGCGGGTAAACGTCGAAGGGGTTTGGTTGTCGGTTATGGGGTATTTTCTCCTAGGTCAAAATCTATGCCCTTATATAAGCTTTGGGCTCAAGTATTCTAAGATAACAAGGATTACAACTTTAATTAAAAGTAAGATTCTAATAAAGACTTAATCTCCAAGGATCCTACTTTTCAGCCGCCCTCCTTGTTTCTTGGGATTTCCTCTCCTTGAGCTTTGGCTTGACATATCTTTTGATCCGGGGCTTGGAAAAATATATGGTTTTCACACGACAGACGAGCATAATTTTCTCTATCTATCGAGGTCCACTTTGCTTTTCCTCCACTAACTTACTGTCGTCCTCTGCTGTCACGGCAGATCCATGGCAGCATCGTCCTCTTCTTCTGCTTGTTCAGTTCAGCTCCTCTGCCCTGCGCCCGCCTTCTTCGTCTACTATGGCAGCGACCTGCAAAATTAGCCATCTTTTAGTAGAATTCGTGCCTTTAATATATTTGTGATGTTTTTGCTGTAAACTAACCTAAATGCAATGCAATGATGCTTGAATGCAGCAGAAATATGGGTTAAAAAGGGTGTAAATAATAGAACTTTTACACACTCAACACACCCCCAAACTCAAGTTTTTGCTTGCCCTCAAGCAATTAAGACCTAAAAAATTTGAATATTTTTGTGTTGGCTTTCAAACAGTGAACTGTCCCTTACCCGTCGCTCATTCTCTGTGGCGGCAGCAACCTGTCGGAAAGATTAGGATCTGTCCGGAATCTCACTATAGTCCTTGTTGCGTGTAAAAGAGTCTATCGCAATTGTAGTGCAAGTGTACACGACGCAAGTAGTAAAGTGATACGAAGTATCAGATATCGTCTCCACAGGGATTGGGCTAATGACTTCACCTTAGTTTACTGCACGAAGTAAAGGAAATAGTTTAGAAGATTGTCACGAGAATAATAAGAAAAACGTAAATAAAAAGATTTAGATATCAAGATAGAGAAAATGGGCTGGTATTGAATTGCTCGGTAGTGCAGGTATTGGATTGCTTAGGAACTCCAGTTCTGTCGTCGTGCCCATCGTCGACAGCACCTGTCGCGGCGGCTGTCCGTTAGCTGTCGCGGCAGCAAACACACCAACTCCGTACTTCAAGTTTGGCAAGAATCCCAGATCTGCCTTGGCCTATCCCTAGGTCCAAGTCTGTCGATGATCACGTCTTTGATGATACCTCCCGGCGTGAATCGAAGGATGAACACCGATGTGTATGAATTCTTCTTTAGCCACTTAACCTTGCCCTATCCCTAGGCACAAGATAGTTCAACTATAAACTAGAGAACTCGCTCTTATTTTTTTCGTATACTTAACTCTTCCGATGCTAAGTAAATAGATAACCTCACAATGCTCTCCCGATGCTCTTGCAAGATGTTAAAACCAAAATAAGAGAACTTGAAGTTTATTTTATTGAACTGAAAATTCCTAAAACAAAACAACCCTTGCAACTACTTTACAAAACAACCCGTAGCCCTAGGGGGAATTTAGAACATGTCGGTGACGGGTGAACGACAGAGGGGTTTAGGTTTCGGTTATGGGGGTAGAATGAGTGATTTTTCCTAGGTTAAAACCTATGCCCTTATATAAGCTTTGGGCTCAAGTATTCTAAGTTAACAAGGATTACAACTTTAATGAAAAGTAAGATTCTAATAAATGCTTAATATCTAAGGATTCCTACTTTTCAGCCGCCTCCTTGTTTTATGGGAATTCCTCTTCTTGATCTTTGGCTTGGCATATCTTTTGATCCGGGGCTTGGAAAAATATTTGGCTTTCACACGACAGACGAGCAGATTTTTCTCTATCTATCGAGGTCCACTTTACTTTTCCTCTTCATAAATCTGCTGTCACCCTGCTGTCACGACAGATCCATGGCAGCTTCGTCTTCTTCGTCTGCTTGTCCAGTTCAGCTCTTCTGCTTTTCTGCCCTGCGCCTGCCTTCTTTGTCAACTATGGCAGATACCTGCAAAAATAGCCATCTTTTAGTAGAATCTGTGCTTTTAATTCGTTTGTGATGTTTTACTGAAAACTAACCTAAATGCAATGCAATGATGCTTGAATGCAGCAGAAATATGGGTTAAAAAGGGTGTAAATAATAGAACTTTTACACACTCAACACACCCCCAAACTCAAGTTTTTGCTTGCCCTCAAGCAATGAAGACATAAAAGAAAAATGAAAAATTTGGTGTTGGCCTTCAAACAGTGAACTGTCCCTTACCCGTCGCTCATTCTCTATGGCGGCAGCAACCTGTCGGAAAGGTTAGGATCTGTCCGGAATCTCCCTATAGCTCTTGTGCAGTGTGTGCATGCTTGTGAACAGTTATATGCTAAGACTCTCTTAGTTTCACTAGAATATTCAACTTCTTAACTCAAATTTTTATGCCAAAGTTTATTTTTTAGAAGGCACATTTTCATGCTTCTTTTTCTTCTATTTTCAAGCTAAATTTTTTTAGAGCCAGTTTTGGGCACCTCTAGTTAGCTTCCTAGAGCCGGTTTCGGGCACCTCTAGGTTTTTGATTTTCTTTTGCTAAACTTCTTTCCTAGAGCCAGTGTTAGGCACCTCTAGGGGCTATTCAAGTTCTAAGCTTCCTATTCTAGTTTGGCTAAAAGAAATCTAAGCAATATAACAGTCACAATGGTGTTTTAAGTTTTCAGAACTATAGAAAGGCTCTAAACTTCTCCTTAACCTGTCCTAAAGATGCTGCCACGACAGAGCTGTCATGACAGGTAAGTTAACTTCACAGTTTTTTAAGCCAACAGTTTAATATTTTCTGATTTTTAAAGAGAAATTAAATAAATAGAAGACACAACAATTAATAAAAAGATGTACTTAAGACTCCATTAATGATGGAGGGTTGCCACCCCCAAACTCGAGGGTTGCATTGCCCTCAATGCAAAATGACAGATAAAAAACAAAAATATGAAGAAAAGTACATCATAAATGATAAAAGCAGGCAGCAATAAGAGGAAAATAGAACTTAAATTTTCAGTCGCTGTCCTCGCTGCTGCTGCTGACACGGATCTGACGGCGGCGTCTGGGCTGAGGAGGAGGCTGGGCAGGTTCAGGGGCAGGTGCAGGGGCAGGTTGCTCCACGAGCTGGACATCGGAACTGCTGCCACTGTCCCAAGTGCTGCTGGTGGTGGTGCTAGCCTTGGGCAGCCGTTTCTTGTCTGCCACGTGTTTTATCCTCTTGACCGGCGTAAAATCTCTCTCCAAATTCCTCCTGATCAGAGGGCTGTCATCGGAGGCAGGTCGCTTTGTTCCTCTGGCAGAGGTGTCGGCCGGTGGACTGGCTGCTGCCGTCGGGGCAGGTGATGTGGTGGAGGCAGTCGAGTGGGAATGTTGGGAGGCAGTGGGTGTGTGGGCAGGGGTGGGGATATGGAAATAATGGGCAGGAAAAGTAGGGAATTGAACATCGGGAAAATTTAAAGTTTGGGTAATGAAGTTTACCGTCGAGTTAGCGAAGTCCCGAATGATCGTCATCAATCCCATTTGTCTCTCCTCTACCCGTTGTAGCGTAGCAAGGAGGAGGGCGGACTGGTCTGTCGGAGCGGTGGCGGCAGCAGGTTCCGGGGCAGGCTCCTCTGATGATTCTTCTGGGGAGCCGGCTGGATTGTAAGATGAGACAGGTGTAGCCACGACCAGCTCCATGAGGCTGTTGAGGTTGTTGTCTGTCCAGCCTCTGCCCTTGATTATTTTGTCGGAGGGTTCCTCGGGGACAGCAGCACAGCGGCAGAGGGAGGTTATTGTGAACGGCAGGCAGAGGCGGGAGTCGGAGCGGAAGGTGCAGTCCAGGATGCTGTCCCTCATATAGCGGCCTACATTGATAGGCCTGTCGTGCATGATGGAGTGAATAAGGGCAAGCCGCTGCCGGTTGACTATCGTGTGGTGGGAAGAAGGCATGATACGCTTTTTGATGAAAGCGTTCCAAATTTTGGCTTCCGGGAGGAGCTGCCCCCTGTTGACGGAGTGGGGGTTCTTCTTGCTGGTTGTCCATGATGTTCCCTCCTCTGTCAACTCTACCATGACAGCATCATAAGCGGCAGCATCGAGGGTGTCGAGAAATTTCTGGTGGGCATCATCATCGGGGCCAAAGTAGAGGCCAAACATGTGGTTGATGCTGTCGGCAGTGAAGGGCACTTTCACTCCTCGAACGGTGACAGATGTTGCCGTTCTGCTGTCTATGGCCGCATAGAACTCCCGGACCAATGTGTCGTTTAGCTCTGCTGGTTGTTCAGCAAAGTGCTCCCATAGTTGAGCCGTGATGGCCTTTACGATGAACGGCCGGAGTCCCATGTTGGGTGCCTGTCGGATGTACACGAAACCACGTTCCTCCCATAACTCCTTCGTGGCGAAGGGCGTTGCTGCTGCTGAGGAGGATGTTGAGGCAGCACTACGACGGGTCTGTCTAGTAGACATGTTAGTTGCAAGGGTTGTGAAAAATGAAGAAAGCAAATAAAACTAGAGGAGAAAGCAAGGAAGAATAAGCAGAAGTGAGAAAAAAATGAAAACGGGGTTTTATAGCGCTCGAGTTGCTGCCCATTTAATGCTGTAACGGCAGGCGTGAATAACGGGGCGACGGATGGGTTTTAGTGTGTCTGACGCGTCTGACACACATTTATGCGTCTATTACGCGTCTGCCACACGCTTCTGCGTCTGCCGTGTCAGTCTGTTGACAGCCTGTCATATCCGTCTGCGGCGGCAACCAAAACAACAGGCTTCCATAAATGGGCTTTGTTGGGCTGATGGATGGGTGGTGGGCTTGGGTCACTTCTCCTTTTCTTCTTGACTCCTTTATTTCCTAAAAACAGAAAATAAAAAATAAAACATTATTCGAATAAAATAAACCTAATTCCTAATAAATAATAATAATAATAAAATAAAAATAAAACTTAGGTTAAATTAGGGGTGCCTTGTGGGGCATCTCCTAAAGTAACCACTTCCTGTATTCCTGGGGCTTCAGTCCCCTGATAATGCTTGAGGCGCTGTCCATTGACTTTGAATTGGTGCCCGTCTTTTAATGATTGTATAGTGATGGCACCATGGGGAAAAACTTGTATCACTTGGAATGGGCCAGACCATCTAGACTTTAGCTTTCCTGGGAAGAGTTTAAGTCTAGAATTAAACAACAATACAAGCTGCCCTGGGCAGAACTGTCGTGGCAGCAACTTCCTGTCATGTCACTTCTTTGTTTTCTCCTTGTATATTCTTGCATTATCGTAGGCCATTGTCCGTAATTATTCAATCTCGTTCAGATCTAGTAACCTTTTCTGGCCGGCCTTGTCCAAGTCCATATTCACTGCCTTGATTGCCCAATATGCTTTGTGCTCGATTTCGACAGGCAAGTGATAGGTTTTCCCATAAATTAAACGATATGGAGACATGCCCAATGGAGTCTTGAAAGCTGTTCTGTATGCCCATAATGCATCATTCAGAAGTAAAGACCAATCTTTCCTAGTTGGCTTAACCATCTTTTCAAGAATGTTCTTCACTTCCCTATTGGATACCTCAGCCTGTCCATTGGTCTGTGGGTGGTATGCTGTCGCGATCTTGTGCTTGACACCATATTTTTTAAGGCGGCAACAATTATCCTATTATCAAAATGTCTCCCTTCATCACTAATAATCGCCCTAGGGATGCCAAATCTAGAAAAATGTTTTTGTGCAAAAACTTTTGGACCGTCTTGGCATCATTCTTTTGAGTTGCAATTGCTTCTACCCACTTGGAGACATAATCCACTGCTAGGAGGATGTAAAGATTTCCACATGAAGATGGAAAAGGTCCCATAAAATCAATCCCCCAAACGTCGAAGATCTCGACTTCTAAAATGTTCTGCAGTGGCATCTCGTTTCTCCTCGAGATGTTACCTATCCGCTGGCACCTGTCACAGTTCTTATAAAAGTCCTGTGCATCTTTATATAGTGTCGGCCAGTAGAACCCTGACTGCAGCACCTTGGCAGCAGTTTTATTGCCTCCTAAGTGACCTCCATATTGTGAAGCATGGCAGTGATGGAGAATGTCTTCTTACTCTTCTTGTGGTACACACCTCCTTATAACCTGATCTGCGCACATTTTGAAAAGAAGAGGTTCGTCCCAATAATAATGCTTAACATCATTTTGGAACCTCTTCCTGGCTTGATAATTAAGATCAGAAGGTAATATTCCGCTAACTATAAAATTAACGAAATCAGCATACCAGGGAAGGTCAGAAGACTTACCTGCCGTCATGGCTATCGCGACAGCGATTGCGGTATCAAAGAGCTGCTCATCAGGGAAGGTCTCCAGTATGTTTGTCTCGTCTATGGGTAGACTCTGTCCCTTTTCCAACCTCGACAAGTGGTCTGTCACCTGATTTTCTGTCCCCTTTTTGTCCTTGATCTCAAGGTCGAATTCTTGTAATAGCAAGATCCACCGTATCAATCGAGGTTTTGCATCCTTCTTTGCGAACAAATATTTTAGGGCAGAATGGTCGGTGTGTATTATTACTTTCGTTCCAAGTATGTAAGAACGAAACTTGTCGATGGAGAATACCACAGCTAACAGCTCCTTTTCTGTGGTGGTGTAGTTCACTTGGGCGTCATTCAACGTCTTGATGGCATAGTATATGACATGAAACAGCTTATCTCTGCGCTGCCCAAGTGCTGCCCCGACAGCATAGTCACTAGCATCACACATGATCTCAAACGGTTGTGTCCAGTATGGTGGTTGTACTATGGGGGCTGTCACTAGCTTTTCCTTCAGAACCTTGAATGCTTCAATACATTCCTCATTAAAGTCAAAGGGTCGGTTCTGTTCTAAGAGATGGCATAGGGGCTTCGTGATTTTCGAGAAATTTGCGATGAATCTCCGATAGAAACCCGCATGCCCTAAAATACTCCTAATTCCCTTGACTGTGGTTGGCGGCAGCAGCTTCTCTATGACTTCTATCTTGGCCCTGTCGACTTCTATCCCACGGCAGCTAATCTTATGACCTAGGACTATCCCCTCATCCACCATAAAGTGACATTTTCCCAATTTAGAACAAGATTAGCTTTTTCACATCTTTCAAGTACCTTTTGAAGATTGCCGAGGCAGCTCTCAAAATCGTCTCCAAAGACGGAAAAATCATCCATGAAAATCTCAAGGAAGTCCTCTACCATGTCGGAGAATATAGCCATCATGCACCTTTGGAAGGTGGCAGGTGCGTTGCAGAGGCCGAACGGCATCCTCCTAAATGCGTATGTTCCGTAGGGGCATGTGAAAGTCGTCTTTTCTTGATCCTCCGGTGCAATAGCAATTTGGTTATAACCTGAGTAACCATCAAGAAAACAATAGTAAGGCTTACCCGCTAATCTATCAAGCATTTGATCAATAAAGGGTAAAGGAAAGTGGTCCTTTCGGGTAGCTTTGTTAAGCTTCCGATAGTCCATACAAACCCTCCAACCGGTCACAGTCCTGGTTGGGATTAACTCATTGTTCTCGTTGGTTATCACGATCATTCCTTCTTTCTTTGGAACGCATTGCACCGGGCTCACCCATTTGCTGTCGGAGATGGCGTAAATAATACCAGCATCTAACCATTTAATAATCTCTTTACGCACTACCTCCTTCATCGCAAGGTTTAACCGCCTTTGGGCATCAATAGTCGGCTTATGATCTTCCTCTAAGAGGATTTTGTGCATGCATATCACCGGACTAATGCCTTGAATGTCTGCTATCGTCCATCCAATCGCCTTTTTGTGCTGCCTTAACATGTCGATTAGCTGCCGTTCCTGTTCCTTTTTGTGCTGCCTTAACAGTAGATGGCTTTTGGATTAAATGGTTATCCGAGGTGTAATTCAAGGGTTCGAATAACTTACCTGGACGATTGCCTAACCAGTTTGCCTCCTCCTGACCTTCAGTATCAGATGTATCAGATTCAGAGGAGTCGCTGTCGTCGGTGCTGTCGTCGTTGCTGTCGTGACAGGCTTGTAGGTGGCTATCGTGGCAGTGACCAAATTTTATATCACGGCAGTCCGACCTGATGCAGGGTTGATCAAAGGTCACCTCAATAATGGCCTTGCATTCCTCGTCCACATCAGCATGTTTCATCGCTCGGAGAACATTCAACTTAATCTCTTGATCATTTACTCGCATGGTGAGTTCTCCTTTCTCCACATCAATCAATGATCTTCCCGTGGCTAAGAAGGGTCGCCCAAGGATGACTGGTGCGTTTTCGTCTGCCTCACAATCTAAGATAAGAAAGTCAGCAGGAAAAATAAGCTTGTCCACTCTTACCAGAATATCTTCAATTTTTCCCTCGGGATGAACGTAAGAGCGGTCGGCTAGCTGCAGAGTTACTGCCGTGGGCCGTGCCTTGCCAATACCTAGTTTCTGAAAAATAGATTTGGGCATTAGATTAACACTGGCACCAAGATCACAAAGTGCCTTACCCACAAATTTGTCGCCGATTACACAAGGTATGATGAAGCTCCCCGGATCCTTCTTTTTCTGGGGTGGTTGCCGATGAAGAATACTCATGCAACCTTCTTGCATCTTTACCGTTTCAAATTCCCCAAGTTTAGATTTTTTCGACATAACATCCTTGAGAAATTTAGCATAACCGGGCATTTCCCTAACAGCATCTAACAACGGAATATTAATATGAACCTGCTTAAAAATATCATAAATTTTTTTAAGTTGAGATTCATGCTTAGCTTGCTGTATCCGTTGAGGAAAAGGTGGTGGAGGACGATAATCAGCAATACGCCCTTCCCACTGCATGCGAATCTGGGGACGATAATCATCTTTTTTCTCCTCTGTCGCTTCTGCTGTCGTGACAGGCTCATCGGCAACAGTCTGTTTATCACCTATCGGGGCAGCTTCCTCGGCAGGTTTATCCAAGGCAGGTTCCTTTTTGTTTCAGCTTCTTTTTCCGGCCCTGGTAGTTTCTTCCCACTCCTAGTAGTAATTGCCTTACATTGTTCATGTGGGGGCGGTCTAGCATTTTCAGTATTGCTAGGGAATCCTCCATTCTGCCTCGGCTTAATATGTTGCGACACCTGACCCATTTGTGTCTCTAGAGATTTCAAGGTGGCCTCATGATTTGTCATTCTCATCTCGGTTTTATCCATAAAGGTTTCCGTCTTCTTGACAAACTGATTCATATTCTCCATATACGTACCGGTCTGAGACATAAAGGTGGCCAGAGTCTGCTCCAATATACTACTCGTGGCAGGTGGTGGCTGCTGTTGCTGCTGCGGCGGCAAGTGCTGTGGCAGTTGCGGCGGCAGTTGCTGTCGCGTCAACAATCTAGGTCCCCCCTGATTCTGATGATGTGCTTGTTGATTCAGAGCATTGTTGGGGTTACTCCAGGAAAATTTGGGATCTTTTCTCCAATTGGGATTATAATTGTTGGAATTGTAGTTTGGCTTGTAATTTCCAACATATTTTCCCTCTTCTACATTTATTGGGCACTCATCCCTACTATGATTTCCCTCACAGATAGTACAAACTTCCTCGACAACAAATCCTTGTAATTCATCTTCATTCAATAACCGTTTCATTGCTTTAGTAAGGAATGCTACTTGTGATTTCATAGTGCTGTCGGCTTCATATTCCTTGACAGCAAGTACCCGTTTACCCCCTCTTCTAGTTGTCGGAAACTGCTCCTCATTCTTAGCTAGATTTTTCAAAACTTGCAATGCCTCGTCCGGATCTTTATCCAATAATAGTCCATTTGCTGCAGAATCAATCTGAATGCGAGTTTGTAAGTTAGTAGCATTATAGAACTTAGTTACCTGATTCCAGACAGGAAATACATGCATTGGGCAGTTCCGTAGAAGAGTAGTAAATCTGTCCCAGGCCTCATGCATCGGCTCGTCATCTTCCTGTTGAAAAGTAGCAATTTCGTTACGTAATCGCTCAGATAAATGCGAAGGATTAAAACGAGATAAAAATTCACGAGTTAGATCTGCCCAAGTCATAATGGAACCCGGTGTAAGTTTATTCCACCAAGTTTTCGCTCTGTCCCTTAATGAATGGGGGAATAACCGAAGCCTCAGTATCTCCGGACTAACTCCTGGCAGTCTAAACGAACCACAGATCTCCTGGAACGTCTTGAGATGCTCCCTAGCATCTTCTGTCACAGCACCACAAAACTGCCCGACATTGTTGATCATACTAAACATGACAAGTTTAAGCTCGAAGTTATCAACATCAATATCCGGCAGCGTGGTCTCCAGCTCTACATGATCATTCAACATGTAGTCACGACATGACCGTCGTCCATCTGCCCCAGGCGGGTCACCGACAGGTGGGTGGTTATCGCCAAGGGGTGGTATACGACCACCGGCAGGTTGGTTATGGCCCATCTTCTCCAGCTGTTCCTCGAGGTATTCGTTTCTGTCTAAAAGTCGGTGAAGTTGTTTCTTGAGACTGAAGGAACGTTCGATTTCCGGATCTAATGAATACTCAGGATCTTCACCTCTTTTAGATCCGCGCATAAACAAGAAAACCTCGTGAAAAGCGAGAGTTGAAAGCACAAAAGAAAAATTAACGAAAAATAAAAATTAAAATGAAAACAAAAAGAAAAATAAAAGCGAAAAGTGCAATAAAAGAAAGATGTAGTTATGTTGCCAATCCCCGGCAACGGCGCCAAAAACTTGTTGCGTGTAAAAGAGTCTATCGCAATTGTAGTGCAAGTGTACACGACACAAGTAGTAAAGTGATACGAAGTATCGGATATCGTCTCCACAGGGATTGGGCTAATGACTTCACCTTAGTTTACTGCACGAAGTAAAGAAATAGTTTAGAAGATTGTCACGAGAATAATAAGAAAAACGTAAATAAAAAGATTGAGATATCAAGATAGAGAGAATGGGCTGGTATTGAATTGCTCGGTAGTGCAGGTATTGGATTGCTTAGGAACTCCAGTTCTGTCGTCAACAGCACCTGTCGCGGCGGCTGTCCGTTAGCTGTCGCGGCAGCAAACACACCAACTCCGTACTTCAAGTTTGGCAAGAATCCCAGATCTGCCTTGGCCTATCCCTAGGTCCAAGTCTGTCGATGATCACGTCTTTGATGATACCTCCCGGCGTGAATCGAAGGATGAACACCGATGTGTATGAATTCTTCTTTAGCCACTTAACCTTGCCCTATCCCTAGGCACAAGATAGTTCAACTATAAACTAGAGAACTCGCTCTTATTTTTTTCGTATACTTAACTCTCCCGATGCTAAGTAAATAGATAACCTCACAATGCTCTCCCGATGCTCTTGCAAGATGTTAAAACCAAAATAAGAGAACTTGAAGTTTAGTTTATTGAACTGAAAATTCCTAAAACAAAACAACCCTTGCAACTACTTTACAAAACAACCCGTAGCCCTAGGGGGAATTTAGAACATATCGGTGACGGGTGAACGACAGAGGGGTTTAGGTTTCGGTTATGGGGGTAGAATGAGTGATTTTTCCTAGGTTAAAACCTATGCCCTTATATAAGCTTTGGGCTCAAGTATTCTAAGTTAACAAGGATTACAACTTTAATGAAAAGTAAGATTCTAATAAATGCTTAATATCTAAGGATTCCTACTTTTCAGCCGCCTCCTTGTTTTATGGGAATTCCTCTTCTTGAGCTTTGGCTTGGCATAACTTTTGATCTGGGGCTTGGAAAAATATTTGGCTTTCACACGACAGACGAGCAGATTTTTCTCTATCTATCGAGGTCCACTTTACTTTTCCTCTTCATAAATCTGTTGTCACCCTGCTGTCACGACAGATCCATGGCAGCTTCGCCTTCTCCGTCTGCTTGTCCAGTTCAGCTCTTCTGCTTTTCTGCCATGCGCCTGCCTTCTTTGTCAACTATGACAGATACCTGCAAAAATAGCCATCTTTTAGTAGAATCCATGCTTTTAATCCATTTGTGACGTTTTACTGAAAACTAACCTAAATGCAATGCAATGATGCTTGAATGCAGCAGAAATATGGGTTAAAAAGGGTGTAAATAATAGAACTTTTACACACTCAACAGTCCTCATGCAGTGTGTGCATGCTTGTGAACAGTTATATGCTAAGATTCTCTTAGTTTCACTAGAATATTCAACTTTTTAACTCGAATTTTTATGCCAAAGTTTATTTTTGAAGACACATTTTCATGCTTCTTTTCTACTATTTGCAAGCTAAGTTTTACTAGAGCCAGTTTTGGGCACCTCTAGTTAGCTTCCTAGAGCCGGTTTCGGGCACCTCTAGGTTTTTGAGTTTCTTTTGCTAAACTTCTTTCCTAGAGCCAGTGTTAGGCACCTCTAGGGGCTATTCAAGTACTAAGCATTCTATTCTAGTTTGGCTAAAAGAAATCTAAGCAATATAACAGTCACAATGGTGTTTAAGTTTTTCAGAACTATAGAAAGGCTCTAAACTTCTCCTTAAACTGTCCTAAAGATGCTGCCACGACAAAGCTGTCATGACAGGTAAGTTTACTTCACAGTTTTAAGCCAACAGTTTTTAGTCTTTTCTGATTTTTTTTAAGAGAACTTAATTAAATAAAAGACACAATAATTAATTAAAGATGTACTAAGACTCCATTAAAATGGAGGGTTTCCACCCCCAAACTCGAGGGTTGCATTGCCCTCAATGCAAATGACAGAAAAAATGAAGGCAGGTACATCACAAAATATAGATAAGCAGACAGCAACAAAAATAAAATAAAAGACTTAGATTTTAATCGCTGCCTTCATTGCTGCTGCTGACACGAATTTGGCGGCGGCTTCTGGTTTGTGGGGCGGGCTGGGCAGGTTGCTCCACGATCTGGATGTCTGAGCTGCTGCCGCTATCCCAAGTGCTGCTGGTGGTGGTGGTGGTGCTGGCCTTGGACATTAGCTTTCTGTCGGCCATTCATTTCTGCCTCTTGACAGGCGTGAATTCCTTCTCCAAATTCCTCCGAATAGGAGGTTCTGCCTCGCTGTCAGCCCAGACAGAGGAAGGGGAGAAACCAGCAACATAGGCATCGATGTCATCCGAGGGCTGTCGCTTCGTTCCTCGGGCGGAGGTGTTTCCCGGAGGACTGCTAGCTGCCGTCGGGGCAGGTGATGGGGTGGAAGCAGCAGAATGTGTGTGTGGGGAGGCAGGTGGTGTAGGTGTGTGGAAAAGGGTGGGGATGATGAAATAGTGGGCAGGGAAAGTGGGGAAAACAACATCGGGATAATTTAAAGTATTGGTAATGAAATTTACCGTTGAATTGGCGAAATCCCTGATGAATGTCATCAACCCCATCTGTCTGTCTTCCACCCGCTGTATGGCAGCAAGGATTTGAGCAGATTGGTCTGTCGCAGCGGCTGCTGCGGCAAGTTCATGGGCAGGTTCCTCGGATGATTCTGCTGGGGTGGCAGCTGGGTTGAAGGAGGAGAGGGGGGTTGCGACTGTCAGCTCCATGAGGCTGGTAATGTTGTTATCGGTCCAGCCTCGTCCTTTGACCAGTTTATCGGTGGTGGCTTCTGGTACAGCAGCGCAGCGTCAGAGAGATGTGATCATGAATGGTAGGCAGATGCGGGCGGTTGATCGATTGGTGCAGTCCAAGACGCTCTCCCGCATATAGCGGCCCACGTTGATAGCCCGGTTGTTCATGATCGAATGGATGAGGGCTAGCCTCTGCTGGTCCACCATCGTGTGATGGGAGGACGGCATGATGCGCTTCTTGATGAAAGCGTTCCATAACTTGGCTTCTGGAAGCATCTGCCCCCTTTTGACAGAGTTGGGGTTCTTCTTGCTCGTATTCCACTCCGTCCCTTCTTCTGTCACCTCTGCCATGACAACACCGAAAGCGGCAGAGTCGAGGGTGTCCAAAAACTACTGATGGGCATCTTCGTTGGGACCAAAATAGAGGCCATACATATGGTTGATGCTATCAGCTGTGAATGGTACCTCTGTCCCTCGAACAGTTACTGATGTTGCTGTCCTGCTGTCGATGACAGCATAGAACTCCCTCACCAGCGTGTCATTCAATTCAGCTGGCTGCTCTGCAAACTGCTCCCACAGCTGAGCCTTTATCGCCCTTGCGATGAATGGTTTGAGCCCCATGTTTTCTGCCTTTCGGATGTAGGTGAAACCTCTCTCTTCCCATAATTTCTTAGTGTGATAAGGTTTTTTTTTTGGAAACCGCTAAATGGGGGGCCTTATCACTATTTTCTTTTTGAAAAGGGGGGTTTATTTAAAAAAAGGGAGAAATTCATGTTTTGGAAAACTGTAAAAATTTGGAGTCGCCACCGGCCACTGAGGTAGGCCGGACACCATAAAACCAGAGATTCATTTTAAAACGGGTTCGGGAGTTGGTTACGCGTGGGGTAGGATTAGCACCCCCATCACGCCCGGAAATCGGTACCAAATTGCTTGTTGCCTTTTGATCGATAGGAATTATTTAAAAATCGAAGTGAATTTAATAATTGTTCTCAAATGAAAATATGACTTAAATAACACGGGCTTTATCGAATAGTGGCATTGGAATTAATTAATCATTTAATTAAAAAGGATGACGGTACACCGGACCATAGACTAAACCGACATCAAATAAGGCTGACTGCCGTGTTAGTTTAGGGTTCAGATCCCGTACGTCACCTTTATGCATGATGCGAGCAAATAAGAGATGATGCATGTTATTCTCATTTTTTATGCTTTCGCTTACCTAGAGGCGGTGAAAATTATCCTAAGTATCCGATAGACATCCATTAAGCTAGGACTGTCGTTTTCGGATACCGAGGTTAATTAATACCCCTCTCGGGTTTGATTTTTAGATCCGATTAACATACTCACATGTTGGGCCGTATGAAAAACAAATATATGTACATGCATGCCATTCAAAATAACACATAAGAGAAAAGGCCCAAATTATTAAATTAAATTAACTCCTAAGGCCCAAAGGCCCATTTTAAGACATTCACATTTTAAAAAGACGCAAAGCCCACTTATCAACCTAAAATTGCTCACTAATTAAAGAGATTAAATTATCTCATTTTTTAACATGCCGAGTCAAAAGATTAACATTCATGGCAATATATATTCGATTCATTTTTATTTGTTCGAGACTAACATAAAAATCAGAGATTCTAAGCATTTTTTTAACCGCATAAATACCAAAAAAAAAGCAAACATTCGATACAATGGCAATTTAATACATACGAACCGTGCGAGACCCACCAAACTTAAAATAAACGAATAAACATGCATATATTCGATTCATAAGAAAAAAAGCAAGCTCATGACATAAAATACATAATTTAGCACATGAAAAAAACACAATGAGCAATTAAAACATTAAATTTAAAGGGGTTCGAAATAGGGCTAATTTGGAAGAAAAGTAAAAACAGAGGTAAAAAATAAAAAGACAAGCTACTGTGGGGGACTCAATCGAACACAGGGAAACAGGGGAGGACCTAACGCGTAAATATCCCCTAAAGGCAACTCGATTTAGGACGGGAACGGGAACCGACTCAGAACCTCAGGGACCTAAGACGCGATTTACCCATGCGGCGACCCTTACAGCGTTAATACCCCGATGCGGAGGGACTGGACTCGCTATTTACCCAAAACAAAAAAACCTAAAGCTCTATATAAACCACCTAAACTCCCCGCGGCCGTCTCTTTTGCTTAACCTAAACCCTAGCCGCTCCTAAAAACCTCACCTTTCTCACGACCTCGGACGCCGGCCGGTGCTAGTCACCGTCCGGTGGACTCTATCCTCTTTGACCAGTGAACCAAACCTTAAAAGAGACCCAAAAAGACAACCTTTCACTCCCCGAAAACCAGAACTACCTTCGTGTTAAAGAAAAAACAACCTAAAAAACCTATTTTTACCCCCCGAAATGAAACGGCGCGAAAGAGGAAGAAGAAGGGGTCTCTCCGTCTTGGCCGAGTCACCGCTCAAAGCCGTTAAGGCTGGGTTTATTCTCGACGAAGAGAAGGAGACGGACTCGGAAAAACCAGAAGGTAAAAGACTCCTTTTTTTTATCTCCTTAAGACATGCAATAAGATGGATTGTTTACCTGAGTGATTCTGGTTTTGATTTCTCTTCGTGCTTTTCTTGGGAGTTTCACGAATCCCTTACAATGAAGTTGTCGATTCGGTTTTATAGCCGAAAAATCGAGGCTTTTTTACATTTTGGTTAATACAATGAAAAAGGCTCATTGGTTCGTATTGTGTTTTTGGCCGGATTCATGCAAGGCTCTGTCATTCTCTGCCATTCCGTTGCTGATTTCGTCCTTGCTTTTTCTTTTGTTTTCGATTTTTCTTTCTTTCTTTATTTGTTGCTGACTCCTTTCTTTGTTGTATATTGTACGACGGTCGACGTGGCTGACGGATCGGCCGTTGGAACGGGCACGGGAGACGTGGCGAGCGCTCGGAGGAATCTGGAGGGGCGGGCGTGGGCTTCACGCGCGCAAGTGGGGAGCTGATGCGTCGCGCGTGGGCGCGTGTTGCGTCTCGTGGCATCCGGACCGTCAGATCGCAATCTGATCTGACGGCTCAGCTTCTTGGCGGTGCGGGATCATCTGCTGGGCGTGTAGGGTTTCCGAGGTCTGTGGATCTGGGCCGTTGATCTCGCGCCAGATCCAACGGCCAGATCTTTCGGCGGCTGCAAAAACATATATGGCAGATTAGGGTTTCTGTTTAATGGGTGTTGGGCCCAAAACGGGCTTGTAAATATGTATGCTTTAAATTTTAAACTATAATGGACTTTAAAAATAACTTTGGGCTTTTATTATATATATGGATTTTATTTATTTAATATTGGGCTTATTTATATTAATTTTTGTCTCCAGATTTGTTAATAATAATAAGATGATAATAATATGATAAGGATAATAATAATATAGTGCGATGTTAATAATAATAATAATACTAATGATATAATAATGATAGGAGATAATAAATAATAACATAATAACATAGTAATTATAATAATATAATATATGATAGTAGTGTTAATAAATATAATACTGGTAACAGTTATAATGATGGTAATAAACATAATGGTAATAATAATAACAGTCCATGGTATAAAATGATAATAAATGGGATAGATAATAGTAATGGGTAGTAGAATAGTATGTATATATTTATGTATTAATCAAACAAAGCTCACTCTTATTTAAGCATATTTAAGGGCTAATCAGCCCGGACAAAATTAGTGATTACAGTTGCCCCTCTTTGCTTATACTTGTGGAACAAGAATAAAGCAAAGACCATAAGCACTAATTTTGTCCAACTTCCCTGTTTGGGGTGATTTGCTCCTCCGAAGCGGCAGAAACAATGTGGGTAGCGTTGGTATGTCCTCCCTGAACGGCAAGGGACATAGTTAATTCATTCTCCCTGAGCGGCAAAGAACGAACTTCTAAAAGTATCTGGTCAACGTTGGCGTGTCCTCCCTGAGCGGTAAAGGACGTAGCTGATTCATTCTCCCTGAGCGGCAAAGAATAAACCTCCAATAGCAACTGGACAACGTTGGTATGTCCTCCCTGAGCGGCAAAGGACGTGGCTGAATCATTCTTTCTGAGCGGCAAAGAATAAACCTTCAATAGCTTAGACAACGCTGGCATGTCCTCCCTGAGCGGCAAAGGACATAGCTGATTCATTCTCCCTGAGCGGCAAAGAATAAACATCCAATAGCAACTGGACAACGTTGGTATGTCCTCCCTGAGCGGCAAAGGACGTGGCTGATTCATTCTCCCTGAGCGGCAAAGAATAAACATCCAATAGCAACTGGACAACGTTGGTAAGTCCTCCCTGAGCGGCAAAGGACGTGGCTGATTCATTCTCCCTGAGCGGCAAAGAATAAACCTTCAATAGCTTAGACAACGCTGGCATGTCCTCCCTGAGCGGCAAAGGACGTAGCTGATTCATTCTCCCTGAGCGGCAAAGAATAAACCTCCAATAGCAACTGGACAACGTTGGTATGTCCTCCATGAGCGGCAAAGGACATGGCTGATTCATTCTTCCTGAGCGGCAAAGAATAAACCTTCAATAGCTTAGACAACGCTGGCATGTCCTCCCTGAGCAGCAAAGAATAAACCTCCAATAGCAACTGGACAACGTTGGTATGTCCTCCATGAGCGGCAAAGGACATGGCTGATTCATTCTTCCTGAGCGGCAAAGAATAAACCTTCAATAGCTTAGGCAACGCTGGCATGTCCTCCCTGAGCGACAAAGGACGTAGCTGATTCATTCTCCCTGAGCGGCAAAGAATAAACCTCCAATAGCAACTGGACAACGTTGGTATGTCCTCCATGAGCGGCAAAGGACGTGGCTGATTCATTCTCCCTGAGCGGCAAAGAATAAACCCAAATAACTTGTTTTCCTGTGGCGGCAAAAACAAACTGAGCAGGCCTTCTGGCTCTTCTGCCCGGAAATCCTTGAGCTCTTTTGCTCTGAAATTCTAAAGTTGTGGGTCTCTTTTCTTTTCTTCTTTCTTCTTTCCTTCTTTTTTTTCTTCTTCTTCTTTCTTCTCTCTTCTTCCCTTTTTCTTTCTCTTTTATTTTCTCTCGTTTACTTTTTTTTCTCTCTTCTTATTTCCTCTCCCTCTTTTTTCTCTTTTTTTTTTATTTTCTTCTCTCTCTTTCTCTCGTCTTCTCTTTTTTTTTCTCTTTCTCTCTTTTTCTTTTTTCCTCTTATTCTTCTCTCTTTCTTTTTCTCTCTTTTTTTTCATCTCTCTTTCTCTCTCATTTCTTCTTTTTTTCTTTTCTTTTAATTTAAAAACCAGGAAACCTGATTTTTTATTATTTTTTTTTAAAAAAACATCCCAAAGGGGATAAAGTTGAGAATTTAAATTTCGAGGAAAAAGTCCCTTTAGAAAGGGTACGATTAAGAAATCGAGTTTTAAGAAAAACTATCATTTAGGAAGGATACGATTGAGAAATCGGAGTTTTGAGAAAAACATCCTTTAGAAAGGATACGATTAAGAAATCGAGTTTTAAGAAAAACTACCCTTTAGGAAGGATACGATTGAGAAATCGGAGTTTCGAGAAAAACTATCCTTTAGAAAGGATACGATTGAGAAACCGAGTTTTAAGAAAAACTATCCTTTAGAAAGGATACGATTGAGAAATCAGAGTTTTGAGAAAAACATCCTTTAGAAAGGATACGATTGAGAAATCCAGTTTTAAGAAAAACATCCTTTAGGAAGGATAGGATTGAGAAATCCAGTTTTAAGGAAAACATCCTTTAGGAAGGATAGGATTGAGAAATCCAGTTTTAAGGAAAACATCCTTTAGAAAGGATAGAATTGAGAAATTCAATTTTAAGAAAAAACATCCTTTAGGAAGGACAGGATTGAGAAATCCAGTTTTAAGAAAAACCCTTTTTGAAAAGACAAAATTAAAATTTCAAGAAAAAATATCCTTTATGAAGGATAAAGTTGAGAAATTAAAATTTAAGAAAAACGTCCTTCAGAAAGGATAAAATTGAGAAATTCCGAGAAAAATATCCTTTAGAAAGGATAAAATTGAGAAATTTGAATTCTGGGAAAAACATCCTTTAGAAAGGATAAAAAAAATCAGGGATTAAGAATCTTGATACCAGTCAAAGGATTCTTGAGATCTATTTCTCTTCTCGTAGAGCCGTAGATCCACCCCTTTATCAATCTTCAAATACCTGTTCAAAAATAAACAAATGCTATGATGGTATGAGTTAGCATGCTCCTAACATAGGGATGTCTAACTATCAATGATGCATGAGCATACTTCATGATGCAATGATGCGTATGTCATGGGAATGCAAAGATGCATGAATTTAGTTTGTCTTTATTCTTTAAGGTCGGTGGTCACCATCTTGGGACTACAACCACTCATCAATCTCGTGTCTTGACAAAACTTGCCCCCAACTTGTGTTGCTTATTCCTTGAGTCCAATGGCCTGAATCACAATCAGAATCCTTAGCCCAGTACCTTCAAGCTGTATGCCATCTCTCACTGATTTGAAATCCCATGTGTAAAGCCCTAGTTGCCCCACAGACAAAGATGCCCCAATGGTACCGATGGTTTTACCTCGAGCCATGGTCAGTCCGCTTGTTCATTCCAATATAGGAGACTTATGAAAATAATAAAAATAAATTCATTATGTATATACATTTTAAAGGATCACGACAAGTGATATTTAAGAAAATCAAGTTTTGGGTCCTTGAAAAAAAGGTCAACCCGAGTGACATCTTCCGAATGTTGCAAGAAGACACATATGAAATCTTTTCTGGGCTATTAGGCTTCCGATAGGAGCGACTCCCATTCCTAGTGCCTACCCGATTAAAAGTGGCTCTCTTTAGCTCACTAACTCACCATGCCCCATCCTTCCCTCTTTTCTGGTCTCAATCAGGCATTAGAAGTGTGTCAATCCTTGAAGAAAGGTTAACCCCGATAGGCGGGATGTGATCTGAAGACAAATTCATCCATCATTGTATGGTCCAAATGGTCTTTTATGGCTTGTAATATAGTCTAAGGCTTATGGCTACGAAAGAAAAGGTAAATAGGCCCAAACAAGTGTTTGAGGGTGGTGAAACCAAGGATCAATTCTTCCAATCTAAAGTCGCAATTATGCTCCAATGAAATGTTATCTCTTTTCTTATTTCTCTCGACTGCTCTAGACTGCCCCCTTTTTTTGGGGTTTTTACCCCTAGAGTTCATTTCCTTTCATCAAGTGTAGTTTCGGATCTATTTGCACCTTCGCATTGTATTAGTGTAGACTTTTGATCAAAGGTGAATCAACCTTTCGAGGCTCATCTAAGCAGAGATTCATAGGGAATCCTCTTGTCCCTTTTCTTCGTCCGATTTTCCCCTTTTACAAAATTGCACTTTTCACTTTAGTGCTTTTTCTTCAACTTTTATGTCGGTAACTTTTGACCTGATTTGGGGTAGCTCTTTTAGCATCCACTTTTCTTTCGCTGTTTCCTTTTGACGTTTTTGCTGCTCAAACTGAAAGTGTATCCAATGAATCTGTTCTCCTTTAATCCACTTAGTTCACAAGACATCATCCTCATAGCATAATCAGAATCCAATGACATTTATTTGTCCATAGCCTTATATCTCATCTGCCCCCGGTGTAGGGGTGATCCTTGATTTGGGTTCAATCAAAAGAAAAAAGTTTAACAGGCTCAAACGGGGACAACAATGGTTTTTTTTCATTTTCTTTCTATGTGAATGGAATTGAAGGAATGCCAAATGTCCTCCCATACACGGATATCAAAATTGGTCTTCACGTGGTAGAAGTTTTAAGGTTATCACTTCATTCAAGGACCTTGAACGACAATGCCCGAGAGGAAAAATTCACTCAATGAGAGTGGCCCATTATTCCTGAACACTCATTGTCATTCCTCTCTTGGCCTAAGTAGAACATAGGGATTTCATATTTAGTATCCTCACAACATCCGACTTTTCAGGGAAAAAAAATCTTTTTAAATTGAATTAAAGTTAATCTTTCAAAAAAGTATATACATGTGTAATAGGAAAACAAGAGTAAACTTATAATAATAATAAATGAAATGTTTAAAGAATCAATGAATACCAAAATATTTTCTAAATAACAAAATGAAACTCTCGTTATGATAAAAAAACCTACAGCTCAGCTTATTTCTTTTGCATTTTTCCCAAATGCACAGGGATCAACGGATTTGAATTGCCTTTACCGGTAGCCGTTTGCTCCGGGCTAGTTGTACCATTCCCCTGGGTACAATCAGTTTTCACCAATAATGAGAATTGGATTTTTGCAAAGGATTTATTTCCCTTCGACCATTCGTAAAAATGGATTTTTGATGGACATTTGAATTATCCATTATCTTAAACTTTACCGTGTTTAAGCACGTTGTGCCAACATTTCTGTCGGACTTGCTCAAACATCGCTTCTTCTTCCATGAAGCAATGTAATGTCTCCAATTAACTTTTCTTGAAATCGAGACTTGCATTTTTCCCAAATGCACAGGGATTAACGGATTTGAAATGCCTTTACCGGTAGTCGTTTGCTCCGGGCTAGTTGTACCATTCTCCTGGGTACAATCAGTTTTCACCAATAATGAGAATTGGATTTTTGCAAAGGATTTATTTTCCTTCGACCATTCGTAAAAATGGATTTTCGATGGACATTTGAATTATCCATTGTCTTAAACTTTATCGCGTTTAAGCACGTTGTGCTGGCATTTCTATCGGACTTGTTCAAACATCGCTTCTTCTTTCATGAAGCGATGTAATGTCTCCAATTAACTTGTCTTGAAATCGAGACTTGCATTTTTCCCAAATGCACAGGGATTAACGGATTTGAATCGCCTTTACCGGTAGCCGTTTGCTCTGGGCTAGTTGTACCATTCTCCTGGGTACAATCAGTTTTCACCAATAATGAGAATTGGATTTTTGCAAAGGATTTATTTTCCTTCGACCATTCGTAAAAATGGATTTTCGATGGACATTTGAATTATCCATTGTCTTAAACTTTACCGCGTTTAAGCACGTTGTACCAACATTTCTGTCAGACTTGCTCAAACATCGCTTCTTCTTCCATGAAGCGATGTAACGTCTCCAAAGGTCATACTAGGCCGAGCTCTGAGCAAAGGCTTCGTCTTGACATGTAGAAGATGCCCCTTGGGGTGGGCTGGACGAGGGGCCAATAACAAAAGAATTCTTAAAGATAGAGGTGGCCGAGTGATCTCCCGGTTCTTGAGCAACACTCCTTTCTTTCAGGCTGGACTGTAACAGTTAGGGTATTTCTTTCATCATATCTTGTTGGGGCTTGATGATGGTGCCCCTTAATTCTTGCTGAGTTCGTTTCATCTGACCTCTCAAATCAGCCTCTGGCTTGGCAAAGCTTTCCTCCATTTATTCATTTTTAAGAATGAATGCATGTAATGTGTTGTATGCACAACATGGATAGGTGATTAAAGGTAATCAAACAGATATGTACAATTGAATGCAAAGATGCATTGATCATTAATTTTAAATGAATGAATGAATGTTTCATATGTACAACAGAAACACATGATTAAAGGTAATCATACAAAATGTAATTAAATGCAAAGGTGCATTGAACATTAATTTTATTTGTTTAATGAATGAATGAATGTTTCATATGTACAACAGAAACACATGATTAAAGGTAATCATACAAAATGTAATTAAATGCAAAGGTGCATTGAACATTAATTTCGTGAATGCAATGTGTCGTATGTACAACACACGGTTAAGAGTAATCAATCAAAAAGGTATAATTGAATGCAAAGGTGTATTGAACAATAATTGCATGAATGCAATGTGTCATATGTGCAACAGAAATGCATGACTAAAGATAATCAAACAAAATGCATAATTGAAATGCAAAGATGCATTGAACATTAATTGCATGAATGCAATGTGTCATATGTACAACAGAAATGCATGACTAAAGGTAATCAAACAAAATGCATAATTGAAATGCAAAGAGCAACACTGAGTTCGGCAAATATCCTCGTTAAACAACTCATCAATGGGAACCTTGGTCCGTTACAATGATCGGATGAAACCCACTACATGTAGTTCTCAAGCTAGCATCTAGGTCGACGATTTTCTTCAAGACTCGCACAATCCCTTCTTCTTTCTTGGAATGATCTTTTTCTAGGAATCGGGCGTTCTCTCATATCCTCGTTAACAAGTAGGCCAACTCTCGGTCCTGCCCCCAAGTGGTATAGGCGACAAATTATGATTAATCCACTGTCGATATTGGTACTCTTGACTTGCTCTTTGAAAGGGTCCCACTAAGCCTAACCTTCAAAGTGCATCGGGGGTGAGGTCGGAATTCCCTCTGACTTGAAGTATTTTTCCTTGTTCTAGGTTGAGACTTGATTGTCGACTCAAGGCGGCGAAGTGCCCGAGAAACTTTCGGTCTTGCCACGGAAAGCTTGGTTGCTGTTCGATGTGGTTCTCGCTAATTTCCTTGCAAGACTCGGTATTTCCCCACTGTTGTAGTTAAATCAAAGCTGCCAACCGTGAAACAAATGTAGGTCGAACTCCAAAATTTGAAGTAATGGTCACTTGCCTGAGACATCTAACAAATAAGTGAGGTGGCCTTTTCTTGCTTTTGAAAGCGTTTCTTGTCTCGGAAACCCAACCATGTGGTTGCCCTCCTTGTGGCTACATCTTTGTCGAGGTCCTTCTCTCTATTGTTACAGACCATATTTCCCACTAATCAAGTCTTTAATTTTAGACTATTTCCAACTCAATGTGCTCTTTATGCAACGATGAAATATGCAAAATAAGAGGGGAAGAAAAGCAAGGGTGTTAGTCACATGATAAACATGAAGCAATAGGCAACCAATGAAAATCAAGCATTAACGAAAAAGAAGCGTAGAGACAAGCAATTAGCAAGAAAAAACCTAGACACTCTAAGCTCTAAGGTTATCCGCATGGCTCTAATGGGGTAGGCTTCTTTTATTCTCACTCATGAGTTCGGTTCTAGCAAAGGGTACCCAAACCTATCTCATCACCTACTAAGGCAATAAGAACCCCAATTCTGGCCCATCACAGGCTTGCGAATTGGTTTCGGTTCGGGGGAAAGCACGGCCTAATGACGTGGAGGGCTGCTCACGTGTCAAAGGCGTGGATTCCGGAAGTGAATTACCGACCCGTGGAGGGATACTCACGTGGGTATGGGCGTTTCACTCCCACTTAAGGGTAGCTCGGGTATAGAGCTTGATGATCATGATGCAACACATGTCGGTGACTCCTTCGAAATTAAATGAGAAATTAATTCGAATGCCACAAAATTTCAAAGCCCGTTCAACTTAAGTTGTATTTTCATAAAAGAACAAACTCATTAGCTTCACTTCAAATTTTAAATATTTTCTATCGATTAAATGGCAACAAGCGTTTTATTGGCTTAACTCTCATTTTTTTGTTTTGTAAAAAACAAAAATTTGTCCCCAGCGGAGTCGCCAAGCTGTGATAAGGTTTTTTTTGGAAACCGCTAAATGGGGGGCCTTATCACTATTTTCTTTTTGAAAAGGGGGGTTTATTTAAAAAAAGGGAGAAATTCATGTTTTGGAAAACTGTAAAAATTTGGAGTCGCCACCGGCCACTGAGGTAGGCCGGACACCATAAAACCAGAGATTCATTTTAAAACGGGTTCGGGAGTTGGTTACGCGTGGGGTAGGATTAGCACCCCCATCACGCCCGAAAATCGGTACCAAATTGCTTGTTGCCTTTTGATCGATAGGAATTATTTAAAAATCGAAGTGAATTTAATAATTGTTCTCAAATGAAAATATGACTTAAATAACACGGGCTTTATCGAATAGTGGCATTGGAATTAATTAATCATTTAATTAAAAAGGATGACGGTACACCGGACCATAGACTAAACCGACATCAAATAAGGCTGACTGCCGTGTTAGTTTAGGGTTCAGATCCCGTACGTCACCTTTATGCATGATGCGAGCAAATAAGAGATGATGCATGTTATTCTCATTTTTTATGCTTTCGCTTACCTAGAGGCGGTGAAAATTATCCTAAGTATCCGATAGACATCCATTAAGCTAGGACTGTCGTTTTCGGATACCGAGGTTAATTAATACCCCTCTCGGGTTTGATTTTTAGATCCGATTAACATACTCACATGTTGGGCCGTATGAAAAACAAATATATGTACATGCATGCCATTCAAAATAACACATAAGAGAAAAGGCCCAAATTATTAAATTAAATTAACTCCTAAGGCCCAAAGGCCCATTTTAAGACATTCACATTTTAAAAAGACGCAAAGCCCACTTATCAACCTAAAATTGCTCACTAATTAAAGAGATTAAATTATCTCATTTTTTAACATGCCGAGTCAAAAGATTAACATTCATGGCAATATATATTCGATTCATTTTTATTTGTTCGAGACTAACATAAAAACCAGAGATTCTAAGCATTTTTTTAACCGCATAAATACCAAAAAAAAGCAAACATTCGATACAATGGCAATTTAATACATACGAACCGTGCGGGACCCACCAAACTTAAAATAAACGAATAAACATGCATATATTCGATTCATAAGAAAAAAAAGCAAGCTCATGACATAAAATACATAATTTAGCACATGAAAAAAACACAATGAGCAATTAAAACATTAAATTTAAAGGGGTTCGAAATAGGGCTAATTTGGAAGAAAAGTAAAAACAGAGGTAAAAAATAAAAAGACAAGCTACTGTGGGGGACTCAATCGAACACAGGGAAACAGGGGAGGACCTAACGCGTAAATATCCCCTAAAGGCAACTCGATTTAGGATGGGAACGGGAACCGACTCAGAACCTCAGGGACCTAAGACGCGATTTACCCATGCGGCGACCCTTACAGCGTTAATACCCCGACGCGGAGGGACTGGACTCGCTATTTACCCAAAACAAAAAAACCTAAAGCTCTATATAAACCACCTAAACTCCCCGCGGCCGTCTCTTTTGCTTAACCTAAACCCTAGCCGCTCCTAAAAACCTCACCTTTCTCACGACCTCGGACGCCGGCCGGTGCTAGTCACCGTCCGGTGGACTCTATCCTCTTTGACCAGTGAACCAAACCTTAAAAGAGACCCAAAAAGACAACCTTTCACTCCCCGAAAACCAGAACTACCTTCGTGTTAAAGAAAAAACAACCTAAAAAACCTATTTTTACCCCCCGAAACGAAACAGCGCGAAAGAGGAAGAAGAAGGGGTCTCTCCGTCTTGGCCGAGTCACCGCTCAAAGCCGTTAAGGCTGGGTTTATTCTCGACGAAGAGAAGGAGACGGACTCGGAAAAACCAGAAGGTAAAAGACTCCTTTTTTTATCTCCTTAAGACATGCAATAAGATGGATTGTTTACCTGAGTGATTCTGGTTTTGATTTCTCTTCGTGCTTTTCTTGGGAGTTTCACGAATCCCTTACAATGAAGCTGTCGATTCGGTTTTATAGCCGAAAAATCAAGGCTTTTTTACATTTTGGTTAATACAATGAAAAAGGCTCATTGGTTCGTATTGTGTTTTTGGCCGGATTCATGCAAGGCTCTGTCATTCTCTGCCATTCCATTGCTGATTTCGTCCTTGCTTTTTCTTTTGTTTTCGATTTTTCTTTCTTTCTTTATTTGTTGCTGACTCCTTTCTTTGTTGTATATTGTACGACGGTCGACGTGGCTGACGGATCGGCCGTTGGAACGGGCACGGGAGACATGGCGAGCGCTCGGAGGAATCTGGAGGGGCGGGCGTGGGCTTCACGCGCGCAAGTGGGGAGCTGATGCGTCGCGCGTGGGCGCGTGTTGCGTCTCGTGGAATCCGGACCGTCAGATCGCAATCTGATCTGACGGCTCAGCTTCTTGGCGGCGCGGGATCATCTGCTGGGCGTGTAGGGTTTCCGAGATCTGTGGATCTGGGCCGTTAATCTCGCGCCAGATCCAACGGCCAGATCTTTCGGCGGCTGCAAAAACATATATGGCAGATTAGGGTTTCTGTTTAATGGGTGTTGGGCCCAAAACGGGCTTGTAAATATGTATGCTTTAAATTTTAAACTATAATGGACTTTAAAAATAACTTTGGGCTTTTATTATATATATGGATTTTATTTATTTAATATTGGGCTTATTTATATTAATTTTTGTCTCCAGATTTGTTAATAATAATAAGATGATAATAATATGATAAGGATAATAATAATATAGTGCGATGTTAATAATAATAATAATACTAATGATATAATAATGATAGGAGATAATAAATAATAACATAATAACATAGTAATTATAATAATATAATATATGATAGTAGTGTTAATAAATATAATACTGGTAACAGTTATAATGATGGTAATAAACATAATGGTAATAATAATAACAGTCCATGGTATAAAATGATAATAAATGGGATAGATAATAGTAATGGGTAGTAGAATAGTATGTATATATTTATGTATTAATCAAACAAAGCCCAATGTGAATAAACAAAGCTCACTCTTATTTAAGCATATTTAAGGGCTAATCAGCCCGGACAAAATTAGTGATTACACTTAGTCACGAAGGACTGTGGGGTGGTTGCTGCCGCTGAAGAGGTTGAAGCAGCACTGCGGCGGGTACGTCTGGAAGACATTTTAGTTGCAAGGGTTTTGAAAGTAAAGAAAACAAAGAAAAACGAGAGGGGAGATCAAGTAAGAATAAGCAGAAGTGAGGAAAATGAAAATGAAAACGGGGTTTTATAGAGGTAGAGTTGCTGCCCGTTTAATGCTGTAACGGCAGGCGTGAATAACGGGGCGACTGTTGAGATTTGGCGTGTCTGACGTGTCTGACACGCATTTATGCGTCTGTTACGCGTCTGCCACACACTTCTGCGTCTGCCGTGTCAGTCTGTTGACAGCCTGTCTTATCAGTGTCTGCGGCGGCAGCTGGAACGACAGGCTTCAATAAATGGGCTCTGTTGGGCTGATGGATGGATGGTGGGCTTGGGTCACTTCTCCTTTTCTTCTTGACTCCTTTATTTCCTAAAAACAGAAAATATAAAAACATTATTCGAATAAAATAAACCTTATTTCCTAATAAATAATAAATAATAAAAATAAATAAAAATAAAATTTAGGTTAAGTTAGGGGTGCCTCGTTTGGCATCTCCTAAGGTAACCACTTCCTGTATTCCTGGGGCTTCAGTCCCCTGATAATGCTTGAGGCGCTGTCCATTAACTTTGAATTGGTGCCCGTCTTTTAATGATCGGATTGTGATGGCACCATGGGGAAAAACTTTTACAACTTGGAACGGGCCAGACCATCTAGATTTTAGCTTCCCTGGGAAGAGTTTCAGTCTAGAATTGAACAACAATACAAGCTGCCCTGGGCAGAACTGTCGTGGCAGCAACTTTCTATCATGCCACTTCTTTGTTTTCTCCTTGTATATTCTTGCATTGTCGTAGGCCATTGTCCGTATTTCTTCAATCTCGTTCAGATCTAATAGCCTTTTCTGGCCTGCCTTGTCCAAGTCCATATTCACTGCCTTGATTGCCCAGTACGCCCTGTGCTCTATCTCGACAGGCAGATGACAGGTTTTCCCATAAATCAGTCGGTATGGAGACATGCCCAATGGAGTCTTAAAAGCTGTCCTATATGCCTATAATGCATCATTTAGAAGTAAAGACCAATATTTCCTAGTTGGCTTAACCATCTTCTCAAGAATGTTCTTAACTTCCCTATTGGATATCTCAGCTTGTCCATTGGTCTGTGGGTGGTATGCTGTCGCGATCCTGTGCTTGACACCATATTTCTTCAAGGCGGCAGCAATAACCCTATTGTCAAAATGTCTCCCTTCATCACTGATGATCGCCTTAGGGATGCCAAATCTAGCAAAAATGTTTTTGTGTAGAAACTTTTGGACTGTCTTGGCATCATTCTTTTGAGTGGAGATAGCTTCAACCCACTTAGAGACATAATCCACTGCTAGGAGGATGTATAGATTTCCACATGAAGATGGAAAAGGTCCCATAAAATCAATCCCCCAAACGTCGAAGATCTCGACTTCTAGAATGTTCTGCAGTGGCATCTCGTTTCTCCTCGAGATGTTACCTGTCCGCTGGCACCTGTCACAGTTCTTGTAGAAGTCCTGTGCATCTTTATACAGTGTCGGCCAGTAGAACCCTGACTGCAGCACCTTGGCAGCAGTTTTGTTGCCTCCTAAGTGACTTCCATATTGTGAAGCATGGTAGTGATGGAGAATGTCTTCTTGCTCTTCTTGTGGTACACATCTCCTTATGACCTGATCTGCACACATTTTGAAAAGAAGAGGTTCGTCCCAATAATAATGCTTAACATCATTTTGGAACCTCTTCCTGGCTTGATAATTAAGATCAGAAGGAAGTATTCCGCTAACTATAAAATTAACGAAATCAGCATACCAGGGGAGTTCAGAAGACTTACATGCCGCCATGGCTGTCGCGGCAGCAAAGAGCTGCTTATCTGGGAAGGTCTCCAGTATGTTTGTCTCATCTATTGGAAGACTCTGTCCCTTCTCCAACCTTGACAAGTGGTCTGCTACCTGGTTTTCTGTCCCTTTTTTGTCCTTGATCTCAAGGTCGAATTCTTGCAATAGCAGGATCCACCGTATCAATCGAGGCTTTGCATCCTTTTTCGCGAACAGATACTTCAGGGCAGAATGGTCTGTGTGTACTATTACCTTCGTCCCAAGTATGTAAGAACGAAACTTGTCAATGGAGAATACCACAGCTAATAGCTCCTTTTCTGTGGTGGTGTAGTTCACTTGGGCATCATTCAATGTCTTGCTGGCATAATATATGACATGAAACAGCTTATCTCTGTGCTGCCCAAGTGCTGCCCCGACAGCATAGTCACTAGCATCACACATAATCTCAAATGACTGTGTCCAGTCTGGTGGCTGTACTATGGGGGCTGTTACTAGTTTTTCCTTCAGAACCTTGAATGCTTCAGTACATTCATCATTAAAGTCAAAGGGTCGGTTCTGTTCTAAGAGATGGCATAGGGGCTTAGTGATTTTTGAGAAATTTGCAATGAATCTCCGATAAAAACCAGCATGCCCTAAAAAACTTCTAATACCCTTGACTGTAGTTGGCGGCGGGAGCTTCTCAATTACTTCAATCTTAGCCCTGTCGACTTCTATCCCACGGAAGCTAATCTTATGGCCAAGGACTATCCCTTCATCCACCATAAAGTGGCATTTTTCCCAATTCAAAACAAGATTTGCTTTTTCACATCTTTCAAGTACCTTTTGTAGATTGCTGAGGCAGCTCTCAAAATCGTCTCCAAAGACGGAAAAATCATCCATAAAAATCTCAAGGAAGTCCTCCACCATATCGGAGAATATAGCCATCATGCACCTTTGGAAGGTGGCGGGTGCATTGCATAGTCCAAACAGCATCCTTCTAAAAGCATATGTTCTGTATGGGCATGTGAAAGTCGTCTTTTCTTGATCCTCCGGTGCGATGGCAATTTGATTGTAACCTGAGTAACCATAAAAAAAACAATAGTAAGGTTTACCCGCTAATCTATCAAGCATTTGATCAATAAAGGGTAAAGGAAAATGGTCTTTTCGGGTAGCTTTGTTAAGCTTCCGATAGTCCATACAAACCCTCCAACCGGTCACAGTCCTGGTTGGGATTAACTCATTGTTCTCATTGGTTATCACAGTCATTCCTCCTTTTTTTGGAACGCATTGCACTAGGCTTACCCATTTGCTGTCGGAGATGGCGTAAATAATACCAGCATCTAACCACTTAATTATCTCTTTACGCACTACCTCTTTCATCGCATGGTTTAGCCGCCTTTGGGCATCAATAGTCGGCTTATGATCTTCCTCTAGAAGGATTTTGTGCATGCATAACGCCGGACTAATGCCTTGAATGTCTGCTATCGTCCATCCAATTGCCTTTTTGTGCTGCCTTAGCATGCCGATTAGCTGTTGTTCCTGTTCCTGCGGCAGCTTAGAAGAGATGATTACGGGCAGTGTGTCATTTGAACCAAGAAAAGCATATTTTAGCTGCCCTGGCAAGGGTTTAAGTTCTAAGGCAGGTGGTTCAACAGTAGATGGCTTTTGGATTAAATGGTTATCCGAAGTATAATTCAAAGGTTCAAATAACTTACCTGGACGGTTGCCTAACCAGTTTACCTCCTTCTGACCTTCAGTATCAGATGTATCGGATTCAGAGGAGTTGCTGTCGTCGGTGCTGTCGTCGTTGCTGTCGTGACAGTCTTGTAGGTGGTTGTCGCGGCAGTGACCAAATTTAATATCGTGACAGTCCGACCTGATGCAGGGTTGATCAAGGGTAACGTCAGTGATAGCCTTGCATTCCTCGTCCACATCAACATGTTTCATCGCTTGGAGAACATTCAACTTAATCTCTTGATCGTTGACTCGCATAGTGAGTTCTCCTTTCTCTACATCAATCAGTGATCTTCCCGTGGCTAAGAAGGGTCGCCCACGGATGACTGGTGCGTTTTCGTCTGCCTCACAATCTAAAACAAGAAAGTCAGCAGGAAAAATAAAATTATCCACTCTTACCAGAATATCTTCAATTTTTCCTCCTGGATGAACGTAAGAGCGGTCTGCCAGCTGCAGAGTTACTGTCGTGGGCTGCGCCTTTCCAATACCTAATTTCTGAAAAACAGACTTTGGCATTAAATTAACACTAGCACCAAGATCACAAAGTGCCTTACCCACAAATTTATTTCCGATTACGCAAGGTATGATGAAGCTCCCCGGATCCTTCTTTATCTGGGGTGACTGCCGGTGAAGAATACTCATGCAACCTTCTGTCATCTTTACCGTTTCAAATTCCCCAAGTTTAGATTTTTTCGACATAACATCCTTGAGAAATTTAGCATAACCGGGCATCTCCCTAACGGCATCTAACAGCGGAATATTAATATGAACCTGCTTAAAAATATCATAGATCTTTTTAAGTTGAGATTCTTGCTTAGCAGTCTGTTTATCACCTGTCGGGGCAGCTTCCTCGGCAGGTTTATCCAAGGCAGGTTCCTTTACTATTTCGGCTTCCTTTTCCGGCCCTGGTAGTTCCTTCCCACTCCTAGTAGTAATTGCCTTACACTGCTCATGTGTGGGCTGCCTAGCATTTTCAGTATTGCTAGGGAATCCTCCAGTCTGCCTCGGCTTAATATGTTAGGAAACCTGACCCATTTGTGTCTCCAGAGATTTCAAAGTAGCTTCATGATTCGTCATCCTCATCTCTGTTTTATCCATGAAATTCTCTGTTTTCTTGACAAACTGATTCATATTCTCAATATAAGTACCGGTCTGAGACATAAAGGTGGCCAGAGTCTGTTCCAATATACTGCTCGTGGCAGCTGGTTGCTGCTGTTGCTGCTGCGGTGGTAGTTGCAACGGCAGTTGCTGTCGCGTCAACAATCTAGGTCCTCCCTGATTCTGATTGTGTGCTTGAGGATTCAGGGCGTTATTAGGATTACTCCAAGAAAATTTGGGATCCTTCCTCCAATTGGGGTTATAATTGTTGGAATTGTAATTCGGCTTGTAGTTTCCAACATATTTTCCCTCTTCTACTTGTATTGGGCACTCATCCCGACTATGATTTCCCTCACAGATGTCACATACTTCCTCAACAGCAAATCCTTGTAATCCATCATCCTTCAATAACCTTTTCATTGCCTTAGTAAGGAATGCTACCTGTGATTTCATAGTGCTGTCGGCTTCATAATCCTTGACAGCAAGTACCCGTTTACCCCCTCTTCTTGTAGTCAGGAAATGTTCCTCATTCTTGGCCAGATTTTTCAAAACTTGTAATGCCTCGTCTGGATCTTTATCCAATAATAGTCCATTTGCTGCAGAATCAATTCAAATACGAGTTTGTAAGTTAGCAGCATTATAGAACTTTGTTACCTGATTCCAGACGGGGAATCCGTGCATTGGGCAGTTTCGAAGAAGAGTAGTAAATCTGTCCCAGGCCTCGTGCATCGGCTCGTCATCTTCCTGTTGAAAAGTAGCAATTTCATTACGTAATCGCTCAGATAAATACAAAGGATTAAAACGAGATAAAAATTCACGAGATAAATCTGCCCAGGTTATAATTGAACCCGGCGTAAGTTTATTCCACCAAGTTTTAGCTCTGTCCCTCAATGAATGGGGAAATAACCGAAGCCTCAGTATCTCCGGATTAACTCCTGGTAGTCTAAACGAACCACAGATCTCCTGGAACGTTTTGAGATGCTCCCTAGCATCCTCTGTCACAGCACCACTAAACTGCCCGTCATTATTGATCATACTAAACATGACAGGTTTAAGCTCGAAGTTATCAACATCAATATCCGGCAGCGTGGTCTCCAGCTCTACATGATCGTTCAGCATGTAGTCACGGCAGGACCGTCGTCTGGCGGCGGCAGGCGGGTCGCCGACAGGCGGTATACCACCACCAGCAGGCGGGATATGGGCCATCTTCTCTAGCTGTTCCTCAAGGTACTCATTCCTGGCTAAAAGGTGACGAAGTTGTTTCTTGAGATTGAAGGAACGTTCAACTTCCGGATCTAATGGATATTCAGGATCTTCACCTCTTTTAGATCTGCGCATAAACAAGAAAACCTCGTGAAAAGCAAGAGTTGAAAGCACCAACGAAAATTAGGAAAATAAAAATAAAAAGAAAAACAAAAAACAAAAACGAAAAGTGCAATAAAAGAAAGGTAGAGTTATGTTGCAAATCCCCGGCAACGGCGCCAAAAACTTGTTGCGTGTAAAAGAGTCTACCGCAATGTAGTGCAAGTGTACACGACGCAAGTAGTAAAGTGATATGAAGTATCGGATATCGTCTCCACAGGGATTGGGCTAATAGCTTCACCTTAGTTCACTGCACGAAAGTAAAGGAAATAATTGAGAGAATTGTCACGAGAGTAATAAAGAAAAACGTAAATAAAAGAGTTGGAATATCAAGATAGAGAGAATGGGCTGGTATTGAATTGCTCAGTAGTGCAAGTATTGCAGTGCTTAGGAACTCAAGTTCTGTCTTTGCGCCTGTCGCGGTAGCACCTGTCGCGGTAGCTGTCCATTGGCCGTCGCGGCAGCAAACACACCAACTCAGTACTTCAAGTTTGGCAAGAATCCCATAATTGCCTTGGCCTATCCCTAGGTCCAAGTCTGTCGATGATCACGTCTTGATGATACCTCCCGGCGTGAATCGAAGGATGAACACCGATGTGAATGAATTCTTCTTTAGCCACTTAACCTTGCCCTATCCCTAGGCACAAGATAGTTCAACTATAAACTAGAGAACTCGCTCTTATTTCTTTCGTATACTTAACTCTCCCGATGCTAAGTAAATGGATAACCTCACAATGCTCTCCCGATGCTCTTGCAAGATATTAATAACCAAAATAAGAGAACTTGAAGTTTATTTTATTGAACTTGGAAAATCCTAAAACAAAACAACCCTTGCAACTACTTTACAAATCAACCCGTGGCCCTAGGGGTTTTTTAGAATATATCGACGGTGAGTAAACGGCGGAGGGGTTTGGTTGTCGGTTATGGGGTATTTTCTCCTAGGTCAAAATCTATGCCCTTATATAAGCTTTGGGCTCAAGTATTCTAAGATAACAAGGATTACAACTTTAATTAAAAGTAAGATTCTAATAAAGACTTAATCTCCAAGGATCCTACTTTTCAGCCGCCCTCCTTGTTTCTTGGGATTTCCTCTCCTTAAGCTTTGGCTTGACATATCTTTTGATCCGGGGCTTGGAAAAATATATGGTTTTCACACGACAGACGAGCATAATTTTCTCTATCTATCGAGGTCCACTTTGCTTTTCCTCCACTAACTTGCTGTCGTCCTCTGCTGTCACGGCAGATCCATGGCAGCATCGTCCTCTTCTTCTGCTTGTTCAGTTCAACTTCTCTGCTTCTCTGCCCTGCGCCCGCCTTCTTCGTCTACTATGGCAGCGACCTGCAAAATTAGCCATCTTTTAGTAGAATCTGTGCCTTTAATATATTTGTGATGTTTTTTCTGTAAACTAACCTAAATGCAATGCAATGATGCTTGAATGCAGCAGAAATATGGGTTAAAAAGGGTTTAAATAATAGAACTTTTACACACTCAATAGCTACGATGGTGAGCGCTGATTACGAGGATTGGTTTACGGTAAATGGGAAGCCGTTTGTTTTGACTCGAGAGGAAGCAACGGTCGTCTATCGGCGTCAACAACACAACCGCTCACGGTCTCAACATTTGAGGGGATGGAGCACGGAACACCTTCGGCGGTGCGTCATCAGCGGCGAGAAGCCGTGGTCCTGCCTTCGAAGCACCGCCATCCTCAGAGTCTACCCGCACCACCGATTCAGCCACAACTGACCTAGAGTTCGAGCCAAGATTATTTAATACCTTCTGTATCAGACCTCTTTGCTCAATTTACGATGATGATGAGTGGTGCCTCGAGCTATCTTGTAGCCTATGTACCCTACGTGCCTTTCATGTAGTTCCTACTGGTTTCAACCACATTTGGAACTAGGATTGTTCAACAAACATTGCCACAGTCCTTTTTCTACTTTAGTGGGCTCGATGAAACTAGCGATACTTCTGGAGCTGGAACTGGGGATTGTAGTGATGATGGTGATGATGATAATGGTGTTAACGATGACGATGAGGCAGTTCATGATACTCTCCCCAGACGTAATCCAAAGTGACATCTTCGTGCACTGTCTTGTGGTACCGGTGGACATAGACGTCATTAGTTTTTTAGTTTATTTTATTTGGAAATACTAAACTTTATATTTTTATTTGTTTTTTAATTAGTATATATTTTAGTTTAATAAAAAAATGTAGTTTGTTTTTTATAATTAGTATATGTTTTTTAATTTTCATTTTTTAATTTTTAATGAGTTTATGTTTTATCTGAATCTATATTTTGAGTTAATTTTTTTAATTAGTATATAAATATTTTGGTGGAGGAAATTTATGCAAGAATTCAACTATCGTTTAATTTTAATTAATGTATATTTTCATTAGTATGTCATTTGTTTTGTAATTAGTATATATTTTTAATTAATATAAATTTTTAATTAGTATAAAAGAAAGAAACACACGTAGATTATTATTGTACAATTGTACCCCTAAACATGCTAATAAAGATACTTCTACAAGATCCTCAACTTGTTTTGCTCTCTTGGTCTCAACCTCAGTTAACATACCCTCGACTTACTTCCTGAGCTGAGTAGAGAACCGGTCCTTGTCTTCATGCTCATAGCCTAGACCAAGTATTGTACCCCTAAACATGCTTTCATTGTTGGGTCTTTGACTCCGGTTACATGTGGGGGTCGTAGGCTAGACCAAAACGTTAAGAACTTTTCCTGCCATTCAAAATGACCTCGAATTCCTAGATATTATGATTTGTTGTTATCGATCATCGTGAATAAAAACATCGAATAGTTAACATCTAGTCAGTATATATATACAACTACAAATAACAACAAATCATAATATCCGAAAAATCAGTTTGCGAATAAATTTTCCAGATACATGGTTTGTTGACATTAGTAGTTACAATCGAAAACTTCAAGCACTACAATGCAATTTTTTCCTTTGACTGAGTGGTGTGGGATTCACTCGATAGGTTGGGTATTTAAAGTCAAAAAAGTTGTGTTCTGTAAAATGCAATTTACCTGACACGTCAAGAATCCTTGCCAAAGTCGCGTTACGTAAGATGTGACTTTCTTTACACATTAGGAATCTTGGCCAAAGTCGCGTTTTGTAAGACGCGATTTACCTCTAAAGTCGCGTTTTGTAAGATGCGATTTTCCTGACATGTCAGGGCCAATCTGGTCTATATATAGCCTTCTTTATGAACCTTAGTAGAAAAACTCACACTTGTATTGTGAGTTCTGGGTATATGCAGTTGCATGATGAGTACATAGTTTTGGTAGGATACTAGTTGTGGTGCGATGTGTGTACCGTGTGTTTGTTCATGATGACCGACAAATCACAATATCCCGAAACGCGTGGTGGGGTGCCACGAAAATGATCGTTACCACGAAGTCACAATAGCTGCAACTTTATCTTTCCTGTCCAGGGTTACAGCTTTTGGTGAGTGTCGGTTACATTTGACAGCGCGGGTTAAAGATTCTAACATTGTCGTTGTTTTCGAAGCTATGTTAAGACCCCCCACATGTAACGGTGTTGGTGACATATGTATCGTGGATGATGATGATTATCGCGTACTCACGAAATCCACGAAGCTTTAAGGCTTCAATAACTATGACAAACTATTACACCTCTCGTCGGCCATTTATCTACAACAACGACACATCTCTCATCGGCCATACAAATCTGACAAACTATTGCACCTCTCGTCTATATCAAATCATATATAAATTATTTTAGTCTGTATGTTTAGGGGTACAATTGACCGTGTGTTTATGGGTATAATTATTTTTAACATACAAAAAATAAAAATATAATTTACATATGTAATTCATATGTAATATTTTACGTGTTTCAATGCATGTCTTCTATAAAAACAATAATTTGAAAGAACACCGGTTCATTTACACCCATATAAATAGACCCATCCGCTTCCTCAAAAACTCACACTTTGCTTTCATTGTAATTCGCTCAAAATTTCTCTTAGTCCATTTCATTCATTCTAGTGTTATAATGGCTGCAAACGTAGATGATTTACCATCTATTGGGAGCCAGTCTTGTGATGCTAATGTCGATACTGACGGTGAACTACAAGTTGGGATGATATTCACTACCGAGAAAATAGCAAAGGATGCAATTGAAAACTACAACATACGCTGGTTAGTTCGTTCGACAGGGAAGAAAATGTTTACAGACAACTATATTGTAGAATGTGTCCAAAAATACAACGGCTGTAACTGGAGGATTCATGTATCACGAACAAAGAGCCTGAACAATGTTTGGCAGATAACAAGATACGACGGACCTCATACATGCTAGTTGTTCCAATGTAATTGACATTTAATAAATTTTGTTAAGTACATATTTTGCGATTGTTAACTGTTTGAAAATGAAAGCGGTTAGATGTAGGAAATTATATTTGCGAAAAATTATATTAACGAAACGTACTACAAGATTGTTAATTGACATAAGTACACATACATTAAATTACTAAGCCTACTTAAAATCTACGAAAATGAATCATTTTCGCTATCCTCGTAGTCGGTACTTATGTCAGACGTTAAGTTTAGTTCTTCAATTATTTGTTCATTCTCTTGTCGTCTCCTATAATTTCGTGTAGAGACCGCGTTCTCGTCTTCAAGCTTAGGTATTGTTGATAAACTAGAGTTGTCATCAAATTTTACACTAATCTCGATGTTCGTACCTCCAGCACGTTTGTATGCCCGAAACATCTTGCACATATCTTTCTGATTGGATAATGTTAGCATGTAGTGTTCTTCTGGGCTAGGCTCATTCACTAGAACTTTGACTTGCAAGGCTGAAATATTGGAGCTTGTAGACTCCCTAACCCTATGTTGAAATCAACTCAAACAATTCATCTCTTGTGATTTTCTCATTGAAAGAAGTGTAGAAGTAGGTTCCACGAAAGAAAATAGTAGGAAAAAAACGTGCCATATTTTCTATTTGTAGTTTGGCAGCGGAATGTATGTAGCAATTGTTTGAGTGATGTAAAAAGTTTTATGACTCATGTAGAACATATATAGGGTAAAAAAGTTACGTTTTACAGGACGTGATTTACGCAATTATTCTAAGAAATCGTGTTTTACAAGACGCGATTTTGCCTGGCATGTCAGAAATCGCATTTTACAGGACGTGAATTACACCATTATGTTAGAGCATCCAAGCTTTAATAATCGTATATATGGTATGCTTGCTTGCAAAGTTGCTAAATTGTTGTATATATGGTGCTAAAATTGGCGCGCTTTAACGAAGCTTTAAGGAACGTTAAAAATTTAAATAAAATTTACATATTATTTGGGACTCCGATAACATCACTACCATCAGAAAACATTGCATACAGCTCAAGCTCAAGGCCCCACCCTGAAAAAAACTGTAGGTGAGATTCCACCATCATTTCCACATTAGCGTCATCCACAATGTGAAATAATGAGTACGTTAATGGTTCTAACAACGTCGGCATTCGAAACTTCAACGGTTTCAGCTTTTGCCCAGGACTATGTGAAACATGTTTCTTCACTTCATTCATCAACTTCTTATACGATAAGTTGTATGACAGTGAAAGCAATATAGTACTTGAGGACTGAAATACGACGCCGAGAGATGCATCATCGATTATTTGTCCATCATAGTATACCAAAGCTGTAATAGTTTCTCGTCTCGACATATTATATCGATTGAAGTCCTTACAAAGTAAATTCCAACCTTCAGTGAACCAAAATTTTCGTGCATTTCTTCTTGTTTTAAAATTCATTTCGGTGTATATATATACTGAAGAAATCGCATTCCATTTGAGACGGCTGGCCAAAGTCGCGTTCTATAAAACGTGACTTCTCCGAGGAATCAGAAAGCTGACGCGCGTTCTATAGAACGCAAGTTCTCTGTACCATGTCCTGCAAAGCTGACAGTACTCGCGTTTTGTAAAACGCGAATTATGCTTTTCTCCTTGTTGTAAAATTCATTCTGTTGTATATATATACTGAAGAACACGCATACCATTTGAGACGAATACTCTGACACGACAGGAATCATGACACGACTGGCCAAAGTCTCGTTCTATAAAACGTGACTTCTTTGAGGAATTAGAAAGCTGGCGAAATTCGTGTTCTATAAAATGCGAGTTCTCTAAAGAATCAGAAAGCTAGCAAAACTCACGTTCTATAAAAACACGGTTTTTCCTAACACGGTACCTATACTGCAAAGCTGACACAATTCGCGTTTTATAAAACATGATTTCTCCTACACGGTACGTATACTGCAAAGCTGGCACAATTCGCGTTTTATACGACGCGAGTTACACTTTGTCTTTGCCCACACGTCACGTCACCTCCTATTTTATTAAATAAGAGGATAAAAAAATTTCAGGCAAGAAACTTTTTTCTACCAAACGTTCAAAGCATTTCGTGTGCGAAGAAGAAACACTGCTTTGTTTTTTCAACAATGCCAGAAATGGTGGATGCTTTGGTTCACTACGATGATGAGATAATCCGTGATTCCAAACTCGGTGTCATATTCCAGTCCCCCAACAATGTTACGCTACAAATTCCGATCGAAGTAACGTATGAAAGGCTGAAGAGAGCGCTAACGAGAAAGATCCCACATACTTTTGGGAGGGAGTTACACTCACTGAGGTATTGACTACCTTTGTCGATAAATCCGTTTTATTTCATAATATTTGATGTTAGTCACGACGAAGATGTGCAAATGATGATCGAAACCCATACTCAGTATTCCATGGGATGACCTCTAGAGCTCTTTGTAACATTTCCTGAACGAAATGTCAGATTCCAAACCGTTGTGCCAAATTGGATTCGAGCAAATCTTGACTTCGACCCAAATGCTCATAGTCCAACATCAAGTTTGAGACAAGGCTTCAACTTACTAAGTACAAGCAATGAAAATGCTTCATCGTCTTTTGGCTCGAGGCCAAGGTATTCTTCCGTAGCCAGGTTCGACATTGACCTGAATATGTCGCCGACCCAACACTCAACGTACAATCCATACAGTGCGAGTGTAGGGTCGTCATCATCTATTAGGCCATCCCACCATGAAGAGTTTAACCCATTCGATGACTTCTCTTCTAGACGTCACTCAACTTATATCCATAGTGAGACAAACGTAGATGATTTCTCATACGGATGACATTCAACTTATATCCCAGTGAGACAAACATATATGATTTCTCATACGGACAATACTCAACTAATATCTCATATGTAGGGCCGTCATCATCTTTAGGGCCATCCTACCATAAAGAGTTTTATTAGTTTGATGACTTCTCTTCCGAACATCACTAAAGTTATATCCCTAGTGAGTCAAACAAAATTGATTTCTCATCGATGGGGACACATTCTCGCGACCGGGTTACGATTGCAGAACCTAGTAGGGTACACGTTGCTGATGAATCAGAACTATACAATTTTGAAGGGTAAAGTTCTGATGAGGAACCGCTGAGGGAGCCTTGGCCCGAATGTGATGAGATGGGTTTATTTCCAAACCAACCACTAGACCTTGACGAGCCTGTGGAAGTCGTGGAGGATGTTGTAGAGTATGTTGCAGACGATGTTGCGGAGGAAGAACTTGTAGAAGTTGTTGCCCCTGGCAGTTTTACTGGAACTCACAAAAGCTCCGCGTATTACAATCCACCACCCCACTTCACAATAGTAGACTAGTTGAACGAACGAAATAATGGTGAACTGTATGTTGGGATGGTCTTCAGGACTAAAAAACTTGCAGAGGCTACCATCAAGCATTACAACATACGCAACTCAGTTACGTCCACCGTGTGGAAAACTAAAGCGGACAAATATATTGCTAAATGCTCCGCTAAGTACTCCGGATGTAATTAGAGGGTCCGTGTATCATGTTTGAAGAGGATGAACAACCTGTGGCAGAGAACGAGATACGACGGACCTCATACATGCTCCGTGGGAAGCATGAATCAAAACCATCCTAACTTGGATGTGCACGTGCTCTCTAATTATATCCTTCCACTCGTGAAAGCAAATCCACGCGTATTTGTGCCGGTATGTATAACATCGATTAAATATCGTTTAACGTACACTATTAAATATGATAAGGCGTGGTTTGCAAGATATCGTGACATCCAACAACTGTATGGGCAGCGGGAGAAATCCTACAACAAGTTGCGAACGTGGTTGAACTGTATACAGAAATACAACTCATGAACCGTTGTGGAACTTGAGACAGTGCCAAGATACGAAATGTATCGTGTCGTACTTGGGGATCGCGAATTTTTCCTCCTATTTTGGACATTTCTGTAATGCATTAATACATTCCGCTACTGCAAGCCGATGCTGCAGATCGACGACACATTCTTGTATGACAAATACACCCAAATCTTACTAGTGGAAGTTGCATAAGATGAAAATAGAAAATGCATTCCAGTAGCATTCACCATCGTTCAAAAGGAAGATATCCCTTTGTGGACGTTTTTTCTTACCAACCTGCGAACCCATGTCTTACGCCGGGTTCTACGCGATTTACCCTGACGTGGGCTGAATGAGGGGTATTTTTCCAAATGTTGTTCTTAGGGAGGTATTTTTCCAGATAAATTCCTAAAAGGGAATATCTGGCCAAATTAGCCAAAAATTATTTGAATATTTTACGGCTGTCTTTTGAATTTTTCAAAATTTTATCATGATTAATTCAGGTTGACCCATGTTGCACATCTAGTTTTGGTGGATAAGTCTTCCAGTGAAAATTTTCTACAAACACAAGGTCTCGAACTCGAGATATGATTAAGTGTTACCAAGCTGCTTACCACTTGGATCAACCTTGGTCAAAAACTATTTGAATTTTAATATGTATTATGTGGTCAACAATCTCTAGAGCAAAGTGGTTAAAGCTCTCAGTTGACATCCTCCCCTCTCCCCTAGGAGAAACTATATCATAGGCCCGACTCGCCACACCATTCATGATCCTAACCAATAAAAAAACATCCATTTCATTAAATTTTTTCATGTCATTTTTTACCGAGTGAATCTTCACTCAGATTTACTATAAATTAAATTAAAAAACACTTTTTACCAATTGTAGATTCACTTGGTAAAAAGGTGATATGAAAATTTTTAATGAAATTGATGTCTTTTTATTGGTTGGGACCATGAATGACGTGGCGAGCCGGGCTTATGATATAATTTCTCCTCCCCTAGGTTGTAGGTTCAAAACTCATTAGGAGCAAATTCCCCCTTCGCCCCCTAGGTAGAAATTGTTCCAAAAAAATGTTTACTATATGATCTTTAAACAAATTTAATTAGATCTTATAATTGAGCAAGCACATTTGTCAGCTGGCCAAACTAACGTTATCAATTTTTGGTTAATATCGATTTTTGATCAATTGAGTGTCACTCATACATTATCAATTTATCATATCTTTTACTGTTTTCTCCTTGATTTTTTTTTTCTTTTTGTAATTTTTGTTTTGCATATTTGAGTTTTGTGTGATTTGATTTAACATTTTTATTTTATAAAAAGACAATGAATGTTTTTTTACTTGTTTTTACAACATTTTTTAGGTTAAATTTGACATCATCTTTTCTATTGCTTTTTATTTGCAGATTTATGGATGAGTCTATCACGTGCGGCGAACATTGTTGAACATCACTAACGATGAACACCGATGAACACCATTATTTTTTTAAAATTTAAAAATCTAAAGGACTAAAATTATAATTAAAATTATCTCTTAAAAAATAAAAATCAAATTTAATAATTACTTTATAATATTTTTTTAATAGGTTAGAATCAAATATACCCAATTCTTTCGAATCAAATCCCAATCAAACCCTAATTTTAATTTCCCCAATTTCGATTTTGTTAGGGTTTAGGTTTAGGATATTTTGGTATATTTGATTCGAATCTATTACAAAATTATAAACTGATTTCTCTTTTTTTAAGAGATTGATTTTGTTAGGGTTTAAGAGAATTGGGTATATTTGATTCTAACCTATTAAAAAAATATTATAAAGTAACTATTAAATTTGATTTATATTTTTAAGAGATAATTTTAATTATAATTTTAGTCTTTTAGATTTTTAATTTTTTTTTTAAAAATTAATGGTGTTCATCGGTGTTCATCGTTAGTGATGTTCATCAATGTTCGTCGCCCGTTGTAGAATTTTCCCAGATTTATTCATACTTTAAACTCTCAAATTAATAGGTGTTGTAATCGCCAAAGATAATTCTTGGTTAAGTTGTGATAATGTCAATTTTAACAATGTGTTGTTATTGTTATATGTTTTTTTAATGTTTTGATGATATTTATCCTTAACCAACAACCATAATATTTGTTTGTGTTTATCTTTTTCCAAATTGTTTGTTTAGATTTTAACTCTTCCCTAACTAATGTATTTTTTTGAGGAAAAGGGCAACAATCATGAGTCTCATTAAAAAACCTCCCTAAACCTAATGGAGGAAAAAGAGTGCTCGTGATAGTCGATACAACGGAAACGAAAAACAAAACAAATACCAACTACATAAAGCCCCTAGGAGTAACTACAGAAACATCACCCCCAATCATCAAGAAGAATATCACCAACCTCAATTGGCGGCGCTAAAAATCTATAGTAATCCAACGGCAAATCCCTCGCCATCCTTGCAAGCTTATCCGCGACCTTGTTTGCTTCCCGCTGAACCCATGAAAACCTCTGTAACCCCCTCGTCCCGGTCTGGTCGGATGACCGGTCCGAGTGGGCCACACGGGGAAAACCGAAGCGAAACCCGTTAAGGTTTCCCCTCGGTTAACGACCCAGAAAATTTCTTTTATCATTAGTCTTATCTAGATGCATATTTAATTCCTATGTGGAGCACAACAGCGGAAGACACAAGTAACGAAACATTCACCGACCATCAAAAAGGGTAAACAGTCCATTTTACTTCATTACAGCAGGCCGTTTCGAAACACCTATAGGGTGTTCCGAAACGCCTTGACCTAGTCAACGGGCCTGGGTCAACCACAAGGTGACCGTTCCGAAACAGGGGAGACCCGTATCGGAACGCTTTTGACGGTCAATATCTCGTGGTCAACGAGATTTGACCGTTTCGGAACTTCAAAGGCCCGTTTCGGAACGGCTTCATCTCGCCAATTTCTCAAAATTCCAGTAGCGAAAACGTTCCGGAACGGCCCTCATCCGTTTCGAAACGGCAGGCCATTTACACAGGGGCCGTTTCGGAACACGGGGACCCGTTCCGAAACATCCCCTGTCTGCAGACTTTTCTGGGCTGTTTTGAGGCACAAGGATGCCCCAAAACACCAACAAACCACCAAGCAACTTCAAGACAAGACATCTTAAGGTATAACAACTATTTTAGCATGCTTCAACATTAATTAGACATGTCTATCACTATGGCAACAACCCACATCATGCATTCATACAATCATCATTCAAACAAAGTCTAGAAACATACATCCTAGATTTAACATACTCAAACACATACAAGCATGGATTTAGACAATCTTTCATACATAGCAAATTACACATGTAGAGCCTTTCATACGAGCATGCTTGAAGACATTAAAAAGAATCAATAAGCATCATACATTTCAAATAAGTTTACAAGCCATTCAAGCAACTTAAGCATCCATCATACAAGCATATGGCAAGATACCTCATGCTTACAAATCAAGTCATCCATAGACATACATCAAACTCAAACCAACAATACCTATCCCATTGCTTTACTATTACAATCTTTAAATTTAAACATCATACTTGAGCTAACCGTAAGCAACACTTGGAGGCCTTTCCTTGCCCTTGCCACCCACAAACCATTGATCTGCATTGTCGAACAAAAGAGAGCGTAAGCATAAAAGCTTAGTGAGGGTAAGCTCTTTAAAAACAAACCTCGACAATGCAGGGTCCAAGCACGAACTACAACCAAGATAAAATGCATGATCTTACCTCCGATCCACGCGAGCCATAAATATAGCTGATGCATGAACATATATTCAATATCATGTCATGCTCAACATGTTTAAATCCACAACATATGAAATCACATATATTAAACCATGTTAGCAACACCTCCCAAAACACATTGGCTCACAAATTAACCACAAATTGGCAATATAAACTACAATCTGTATTGGCACCTAGCTATGACTCGAATACGCGGATAACCGTTGGAACTCACATCCAACAACACAACCATTACCTGACGGTGGGATTACACTCATCACCGTTCACGCGGAGGGGATTCCAGTCATCCTCACGCCTCATTCCACGCGGAGGGGATTCCACTCATCCTCACGCCCCGTCGATGGGATTCCACTCATCACCGACTAATATAAGTATAATTTCCGGGCGAACCCGTACTCCTCCTTGGTGACTCAACGCCACCAAGGCCACGCGCGACTTTTGACTCATGTGTACACACTAACATCCTAATGATCGATCATTTGTACCCAAGCATACTAGTGCCAATACTACATATTTCATTTATCATTCATAATATCAAACCATAACAACTTCCGTGCTTAGCACGTACTCACCATGACTCACTGTCATGCACAAACCACATTTTCCATGCCTAACATGTACTCACCATGATCCTCGGATCACACATTCACCTCAGAGCATCATTACACATGTCAACACTACATGCATCTCAACAACACAATTATCACATCATAATTCACACATATGTATATCTCTATTACATTTATCATCAACATGCATGTAACAATGCATTTAGCTATACCTCCACATACATGTATAACAACATAAGCACAACCACCATAGGCATGATTCAACATGAGGCATAATTCATCACTTTAAAGGTCAACCAAGATCTCTAACTAAAGTTTGGGATTAGGCTACCACCCTAATCCCAACTCTAGGTGGGTCTACCAATCCCAACCTAGTTCACATGCTTGAACCAACACTTGAAAACCACTTAAAAGTATTTAACCACTCACCGACAATTCCAAGCTCAACCATACTAGCCGATCAATCTTCCAACGATTCCGGATTTGTTCCCGAGGCTTCACCAACACAAAATCTTGCATCTATTCATCTCAACACAATCAAAACAACCCCAAATCAATTCAACAATTAAGGTAGCAAACCCGGAACACTATTCAAGCAACCAACACAATAGTTCAAACCATAAAAAAACCCCAAAAATACCAAATCCGAGCAGCCCTTATACCCAGCCCAAAACTTGTGATTTCAACACATTTAACACTTCCAAATGCTTCCAAAACAACCCCCAACTATTACCCTAACATCAACCCTCAAATTCCAACACAAACCATACCCAAAATTCATCTAAAAACCCTCCTAAAAACCCACCAAAACCCAAATTCGGGAATCATGCTAAAACACTCTAAAAATTATATATGTTGAACCATTTGGTTCACAAACATCATATCTAACATAAATAAACCAAAAGCCTTGATAAAAACTCATAAAGTCACAACCTTTAACTAAAACCTTGAAAAACCCAATTTATGAAATACATAGTTTTAGTGAGAATTATTGGTACCAAAATGAAGAGGAGACCAAGGCCAAGTTAAAAACATATTTACCTTTCGAAAAGCTCCAAGATTGAAGAAGAAAGGGGGTGAAATGGTGAGATGGGGAGAAGAGCTCTCCATTGTCGTGAGATGTAGAAATGGGGAGTGTGGAAGATGATGACAAGCTTTTATTTTTAATAGAAAATGGGATTTAAATTTTAAAGTCCCTTTTATGACCAAAATGCCATTAATGAATGGCTAAAACTACCATCTCCTAAGGTCCATGGAAATTTGGACTTAGAAGATAGGCCCAACATATACTTTAATTGTTTTACAAACACGAAGCACATGAGAATATTTTATTATTTTAATTATAAAACCGAAACTCAAAATATTATTTAAATATTATTTTCATCCGACCCCTAAACCCGGGTGTTACAACTCTCCCCCACTTAAGGAAATTTCGTCCCCGAAATTTATCGGACATGAACCCACTTTCTTTCACACCACAACACACTAACCAATCTCGGTGGACTTACCACACATCAATAGATATCAGATGCTAAGATCTCAACTGATTCTTCGTTGTACGCAATTTTCAAACTCAACTCAATCTCTTCAACAAACATAGCACGGCCCAGATCTGACTCACATTTTCGAATCACAAATACCCAAATCATATCACAAACTCCTTTCTAACTCTAGTGGTAACCACAACAGATAACAACAGAACTAGCCCGATTCACAAACTCATACAATACGGCTTGAACACTTGACTCATAACTTTCTCTGACTGATCCTCTGTCTTCATCAATTAATCAAACACTATGCAGACGTCTTCAAAATTATTCTAGTTGAAATCTCGAATCTCTATTACTCGCTTCCATTATGAACCTTCCACGGATGTAACAAACTAGAAGAAACTGAAGCTCGGTCTTGACACGCTGGCAATTTACATACTTACTCTCATACTGAACCACATTATTCATCCACTCAATTCAGAAGCATTCATCTTCAACCCACAATACGTCTTCATATTACTCAGATGCAATACAAATGAACCACCGTGCGCTTCGGCCAAAACAATACATCTCAAAACACTAGGTCAATCGGTACAACTATTCTATCTCTGAAATGCAAAACTCTATCATCTCTGAAACTGTATTCTGAAGGTCTTCCTTCTACTATGCCTCGCCCGTGAGGTGCCAAGAATCTGTCTTGCAACTGTTTCTCATCAAACATTCTGACTCAAAGTAGTCTCAACCCGAAACTCGGCCACACAACTACTATCATTTGATACACGGAATTCGGCAATTGCAACTCGTAACTCAACTACTAATCTAACAACAATTACAACTCGGATCATCGGTCACTACGGAGGCTATCTTCGGATGGTACTCACTCTTGATATTACAGTCTTCAAGCATTTCTAACACTTATGTTGTTCAAGTTCCAACCATTCCCAAGTCTTCAAATATTTCAAGCTCTAATGATACGTACATGTACACTGCGCATTTCTTACTACACAAGCTTTGTCTCTAAGTCTTCGAAGCAAATATAACTGTAATTAACTCTATGTCTCATAACGGATAACTCTTCTCACAGTCTTTCAACTATCTTGATGCACAAGCCTCAATCTTCTGTCTTGCATAAGCACACAACCTAACTCTACATGTAACACATCACTATGGTTCACAAATTCTTTCTCTGACATTGGCTGGATCAAGGTCGAAGCTTTCATCAAAGTTTCCTTCTATTTCCCAAGGGCTCATTGTCTCGCATCTAACCACACAACTGAACATTCTTCTGTAGCAATCTATCAATGGAGCAACTATCTTCAAACATTATTTACAATTCTCTGAGAGTAACAAGGCTAGACCTAGGAACTATAGATATCTGTCACAGTCTTCGATTTCTTCCAACTCGTATCTTCTTTTGCCTACTAAGGATTTACTCTAGCACACTCAGTTGATCTACATGTCCTAGGAGAACATCTTCATTAACTCGGAGTTCACGTTGGCACAACTTGGCATACAACTGATTCTCTAATAGAATCTACAATACTAACTCTAAAGCTTGTCAGGGTCTTCTTCGGTACTTCAAATTTTCTCACTTTTAACTGGTAGTAAACGGATCTCAAATTAATCTTCGAAAGACTGAAGCACACACTACTGACCAACTAATCACTGACACTCAGAAACGGATGTTAATCATTCACTGTCACTCGTTTCAACTGTCTGAAATCTAAACATATTCTTGTATTGTCCTCTCTCGTCTTCACAAATTGCACTGTCATACTCTAAGATGACGTACTAGGCCTAATGAGTCTAAGGTCCAGCTAATCTCGAAGTTATTTCTTCAACATTCTCAATTCTTCCGGGATTCATAAGATATGGAGCAATCAAAACAGGAGTAAACTCGAAGACGGTCTCAATATCAAACTCTTCCTCTCTAAACAAGAGAGAAGCCGACAATTCTTCCAAACACTTCTAGGAAAAGAAAACACAAACTATCCTAACATTATGCGGTCTAGTCTTCATTCAAAATCAAATCCATCACAATTTCTAAGTAAGCATGTCCACTGAACTCAATCAATCTTTGACCTCTAAATCTGGTTCAACATTCATCAAGAAGTTCATCTTCTCACCTACCACTTCAGTCACACATAAATCTTGTAACTTCAAGTCAACCCTTTCTTTGTCTCAACGTATACACTAACTATTTGCTCTTCAGGCCGAGCCTTGGAAAAAGGCACACCGAAACTGCAGGAAGACAATCACTTCACATCTACTAGAAACTAGTAACTCTGAACCACCAACAAACATCTTCTGTACATCTTTCTGACCACTACTATCTCCCAAAAGGTCTAGTCACATGCGTCCCTACGTCTAAAATCTCAACAGAGATACGTCAAAATCTTTGCACGCTCACACAAACGGACGATTCTGCTAAAATTGTAACTTCACAAGTACACAACTGATAGTCTTCGGTCCTCTTGTTTTCAGACTGATTCTTCAACTAAATTCGACTCTTCTAGACTATTCGTAGAGCATTTCAAAACTTCAAAAACGCAGTGCTGGGCACACACAGACAACCATACTGGAAAACCACCCAGACGTACACTGGCCCCAAACACACAAATCGGTTCCCATTCACGGATACTGATCGGCTGTCTTGTATCGAAATCATAGGCTGAACCCCAACGGTCACCACTAACACTTCTGAAATTCAGATTACTCACACGAGACCTCTACCTAGATCTCGCCAAAAGAACTAAGGTACTCATACCTACCTCATCGAGCACATTCAAACTTGCATGCTTGTTAACAACATACGGAGGTACGAACTCAGAACCAATCAGAAGAGACAAACTCAAAACTGTACCAAGGGCTTATCCACTATAACATAGATACCACCTGACTCCCACTCATAGGTCTTCACTTCTTTTCACCAACTAATACCAGGATCAGTCAAGTCGTCCCTTCACCAACAAGAATCAACTCACAAGCACGCGGACTCGAGCAAACAAATTGTACCTCAACTCCGGTACAACCATACTCCCCTAACTAGCAAAGAACTTCCTCCACATCATCCACATTTTCAAAACCACAACTTCCACTTACCGATTCACGGCCCATACATTGGCCCTAAGCTTACTAAAAGCAATAAATCAATCGACAATTTAACATACAAGTTGGGTTAGCAAAGGAAAGGTCCAAGTGGCTCAAGTATGATTTCCCCTCACTTAAAATCCTTTTTCCGATGTAATAGAAGCAATGGGACTCTACTAAACATGTTTCAAACAAATCAACACGCATACATGCTTAACCAAGCATATAACAAGGATTACTTGCTAAACAAGCAACACATGCGTACGATCAAACAACATGCATTCTCAATCAAACAATCACACATCACAGCATACACGGGTAACGATCAACATGCTTTTAATCAAACAGTCAACATACTTGACATACAAGCAATCATACTTACAAAGCAAGCAAACACCGTGCACATCAATTCAAAACTTAAACTTACCTCACTTACCTGCCCAAGGTCTCGGTAACCTTAGGCTCTGATACCAACAAATGTAACCCCCTCGTCCCGGTCTGGTCGGATGACCGGTCCGAGTGGGCCACACGGGGAAAACCGAAGCGAAACCCGTTAAGGTTTCCCCTCGGTTAACGACCCAGAAAATTTCTTTTATCATTAGTCTTATCTAGATGCATATTTAATTCCTATGTGGAGCACAATAGCGGAAGACACAAGCAACGAAACATTCACCGACCATCAAAAAGGGTAAACAGTCCATTTTACTTCATTACAGCAGGCCGTTTCGAAACACCTATAGGGTGTTCCGAAACACCTTGACCTAGTCAACGGGCCTAGGTCAACCACAAGGTGACCGTTCCGAAACAGGGGAGACCCGTATCGAAACGCTCTTGACGGTCAATATCTCGTGGTCAACGAGATTTGACCGTTTCGGAACTTCAAAGGCCCGTTTCGGAACGGCTTCATCTCGCCAATTTCTCAAAATTCCAGTAGCGAAAACGTTCCGGAACGGCCCTCATCCGTTTCGAAACGGCAGGCCATTTACACAGGGGCCGTTTCGGAACACGGGGACCCGTTCCGAAACATCCCATGTCTGCAGACTTTTCTGGGCTGTTTTGAGGCACAAGGATGCCCCAAAACACCAACAAACCACCAAGCAGCTTCAAGATAAGACATCTTAAGGTATAACAACTATTTTAGCATGCTTCAACATTAATTAGACATGTCTATCACTATGGCAACAACCCACATCATGCATTCATACAATCATCATTCAAACAAAGTCTAGAAACATACATCCTAGATTTAACATACTCAAACACATACAAGAATGGATTTAGACAATCTTTCATACATAGCAAATTACACATGTAGAGCCTTTCATACGAGCATGCTTGAAGACATTAAAAAGAATCAATAAGCATCATACATTTCAAATAAGTTTACAAGCCGTTCAAGCAACTTAAGCATCCATCATACAAGCATATGGCAAGATACCTCATGCTTACAAATCAAGTCATCCATAGACATACATCAAACTCAAACCAACAATACCTATCCCATTGCTTTACTATTACAATCTTTAAATTTAAACATCATACTTGAGCTAACCGTAAGCAACACTTGGAGGCCTTTCCTTGCCCTTGCCACCCACAAACCATTGATCTGCATTGTCGAACAAAAGAGAGCGTAAGCATAAAAGCTTAGTGAGGGTAAGCTCTTTAAAAACAAACCTCGACAATGCAGGGTCCAAGCACGAGCTACAACCAAGATAAAATGCATGATCTTACCTCCGATCCACGCGAGCCATAAATATAGCTGATGCATGAACATATATTCAATATCATGTCATGCTCAACATGTTTAAATCCACAACATATGAAATCACATATATTAAACCATGTTAGCAACACCTCCCAAAACACATTGGCTCACAAATTAACCACAAATTGGCAATATAAACTACAATCTGTATTGGCACCTAGCTATGACTCGAATACGCGGATAACCGTTGGAACTCACATCCAACAACACAACCATTACCTGACGGTGGGATTACACTCATCACCGTTCACGCGGAGGGGATTCCACTCATCCTCACGCCTCATTCCACGCGGAGGGGATTCCACTCATCCTCACGCCCCGTCGATGGGATTCCACTCATCACCGACTAATATAAGTATAATTTCCGGGCGAACCCGTACTCCTCCTTGGTGACTCAACGCCACCAAGGCCACGCGCGACTTTTGACTCATGTGTACACACTAACATCCTAATGATCGATCATTTGTACCCAAGCATACTAGTGCCAATACTACACATTTCATTTATCATTCATAATATCAAACCATAACAACTTCCGTGCTTAGCACGTACTCACCATGACTCACTGTCATGCACAAACCACATTTTCCATGCCTAACATGTACTCACCATGATCCTCGGATCACACATTCACCTCAGAGCATCATTACACATGTCAACACTACATGCATCTCAACAACACAATTATCACATCATAATTCACACATATGTATATCTCTATTACATTTATCATCAACATGCATGTAACAATGCATTTAGCTATACCTCCACATACATGTATAACAACATAAGCACAACCACCATAGGCATGATTCAACATGAGGCATAATTCATCACTTTAAAGGTCAATCAAGATCTCTAACTAAAGTTTGGGATTAGGCTACCACCCTAATCCCAACTCTAGGTGGGTCTACCAATCCCAACCTAGTTCACATGCTTGAACCAACACTTGAAAACCACTTAAAAGTATTTAACCACTCACCGACAATTCCAAGCTCAACCATACTAGCCGATCAATCTTCCAACGATTCCGGATTTGTTCCCGAGGCTTCACCAACACAAAATCTTGCATCTATTCATCTCAACACAATCAAAACAACCCCAAATCAATTCAACAATTAAGGTAGCAAACCCGGAACACTATTCAAGCAACCAACACAATAGTTCAAACCATAAACAACCCCCAAAAATACCAAATCCGAGCAGCCCTTATACCCAGCCCAAAACTTGTGATTTCAACACATTTAACACTTCCAAATGCTTCCAAAACAACCCCCAACTATTACCCTAACATCAACCCTCAAATTCCAACACAAACCATACCCAAAATTCATCTAAAAACCCTCCTAAAAACCCACCAAAACCCAAATTCGGGAATCATGCTAAAACACTCTAAAAATTATATATGTTGGACCATTTGGTTCACAAACATCATATCTAACATAAATAAACCAAAAGCCTTGATAAAAACTCATAAAGTCACAACATTTAACTAAAACCTTGAAAAACCCAATTTATGAAATACATAGTTTTAGTGAGAATTATTGGTACCAAAATGAAGAGGAGACCAAGGCCAAGTCAAAAACATATTTACCTTTCGAAAAGCTCCAAGATTGAAGAAGAAAGGGGGTGAAATTGTGAGATGGGGAGAAGAGCTCTCCATTGTCGTGAGATGTAGAAATGGGGAGTGTGGAAGATGATGACAAGCTTTTATTTTTAATAGAAAATGGGATTTAAATTTTAAAGTCCCTTTTATGACCAAAATGCCATTAATGAATGGCTAAAACTACCATCTCCTAAGGTCCATGGAAATTTGGACTTAGAAGATAGGCCCAACATATACTTTAATTGTTTTACAAACACAAAGCACATGAGAATATTTTATTATTTTAATTATAAAACCGAAACTCAAAATATTATTTAAATATTATTTTCATCCGACCCCTAAACCCGGGTGTTACAACCTCACCTCCCAAGCCCTACCAATCATCTCCGCAAGGTGACTACTTAGCGAAGAGGGAATTCGCCAAACCTCTCCCGCCGTCAACCCCTCGTACACCTCCTTATTATCCGTTTCAACTATAACACGAGATAAACCCAAAGACCATGCCGTACCAAGCCCCTCATAAACCGCCCAAAGTTCAACATCGAAAATTGAGCAAATACCAATCTTCTTTGCGAAACCAAAACGCCATCCCACGATATCGTCCCTCCCAACGCCGCCACAAGTCGCAAACCCCGAAGACACGTGACGCGATCCGTCCACGTTCACCTTAACCCACCCTGCTGCCGGTGTCGACCACCTATGTCCCCCCACCCCGCTCACTGCTGCACCGTGAGGGTTCTTGCGGCAACCATCTCCATGCACAGCTGCTGCCCTTGCTGCAGCAAGCTGGCGCAGCTTGCCGTTTCGGCCTGAAACACCCACAATTTGCGACGACGCCAGGCCAACCATACCACTGCACCAAACAGAAGCTCCCAGTTGTCGGCGCTTTTCGGAAACCATGATGGTTTGGTTAGATTCAGCATCACCCAATTTCTTAAATCCATGACAAAAAACTGCTGCACCCTACTCTCTTTCACCACATTAAGCCACAGTGTTTTAGTCTCGATTAGGTAATTTTATTGTAATTTTCTCTTTATTTAATAAAATTAACTATGAGTTAAAAATGGATGAGATAGGCTAGTGGGCCCATAGATGGGCCGTGTTTGGACTTAGAATATTATACAGATAAGTTAGTTACGATTCTACGGACAGATAGGAAACTCCGTCTCTTAATACAGCGAAGCAAAAACTATAATTAATCAATTAATTAATTAATAAAGTTCACGCGCTTTCTAAAGACCAAAAGTCTAAAAATAAATATTTACACTTTTTTATTGACCTCTTATTATTTCGTTTTAGTTCCAAAATCCAATTTTTATTTTGAGTTTAGATCTCTCTCTTCCATTTTCGAATACAAAAAGGAAAAAAATGGCAAACAACAACAACAACGATCTACAGGAATCCAGCCCTCTTTTGAGCAAACAAGTTGGTGTTGAAGAAGATGAGAAGAAGAAACTAAATGTTAACAAATCAAAGGAGGCGACCGCCGACGCTGGGTTTGGGTGGACCGCCGATGGGCTGCCGTTGGTCCACGGGAGTGTTGTGGGAGAACCAATGAGCCGGTCCCAGTGGGATTCCCCCCTTCTTGCTTGTCTTGGCCGTAACGATGAGTTTTGCAGCAGTGACATTGAAGTTTGTAAGTTTTTAAATTGTTTCATTTGAGAATGATCAATTCGATATGATATTATGCGAACCTGTTAGATTTGGTATTTTTAATCGTTTGACATTTAGAAGCCAAATTATAATAGCTAGGTTTGAATTTAAAGCTGTAGTTCTGTTTTCTCTTCGTCTTTTTCAACTTTTGGTTATAGAGAACTTGGAATTTAGAGGGTAAAAAGAAGGAAAATAAAAAGGCTATTTATGATTTTGCATGAATTGAAGTGATTAATATTCCATTGTTTTTTATTCCATTATCAATTAATTTCTGGTTCATGCTATCTTTTATAAAATCTTCAAATTTTTTTATCAAAATTTGTGTCCGATCCATATTGTTTTGGTCAGGTCTACTTGAAAGCGTGGCCCCTTGTGTGCTGTATGGAAGCAATGTTGAAAGACTTGGATCTGCACCGGGTACCTTTGCAAATCACTGCTTGCCTTACACTGGTCTTTACCTGATTGGAAATTCATTTTTTGGCTGGAATTGTCTTGCCCCATGGTTTTCATACCCTACCCGAACCGCAATTCGTCGCAAGTTTAATCTCGAGGTAAGTAGATCTCATGTTTCATTTTCCTTAACTTTGCCTTTTCAGGTTATTGAGGTTGTTTTAACCAGATCATTAAGCATACAGTTAGGGTTTAATTATGGTTTTGGTTTTTTGTTCGATTCATGTTTGAGTTCAGTGCGCCTCTGTATATCCTTGTTTCATCTGGTTTTTCAAAGTTTCTAACATCCTGTCATGATGTTGGTCGGAAAGTTCGATGTTATGTTGTTCAATGAGCTATCGAATTTGTTGATCTCTAGAATTGATTTGTGGTTTACTTGGGGTTTTCAAAGATTTATTTGTTGTGGTTTTCTTTGCAAAAAACAGGGTACCTGTGAGGCACTTAACATGTCATGTGGATGCTGTGGGAGCTTTTTGGAAGACGAGGTGCAACGCGAACACTGCGAGTCGGTCTGTGACTTTGCAACACATGTTTTCTGCCATGCATGTGCTCTTTGCCAGGAAGGCCGCGAACTTCGTCGAAGGTTGCCTCACCCGGGGCTCAGTGCTCAGCCTGTGCTGGTCATGATCCCTCCAGGGGAGCAGACCATGGGCCGCGGTGCCTGAGTGCCCAGCCTGCCTTATATGGTGAAAGAATTTGAATAGCTTGCAGTTGCCTTGTCTATGTTAATATCAGTGTGATATTAATATTATACAGTAAAATAGTGCCAAAAAGTTATCTACATTGTCTAAACTCTAAACTACTACCATTAAAGAAGGATTGCTAGTTGTGGTCAAACCCAATAACACACTGATGGATGGACGTGTGGATTTCACTTCTCTTATGTGTATAATACAGTAAATGTTACTCTTTTTCTTAAAAGAAGTTGATGCGTTCACTTTTTAGTTTTTATACTTGAAAATGTTCATACATTTAAAGGATTGCATCTTGCTCAAATATGTATCAGAAAAAAAAAACAGATTTACTTTTGCATGTTCGACAATTCGAGTAGGCAAGAGAACACGAGTAAAAGATCACCTAACTAGACATTGTTTAGGTTGCTTTGTTCCTATGAATAGTTCCACCGGGCTGTGGAAGTAGCTAAAAGAGTGGAAAAGCCTATATAAATGAAGAGTAACCGAAAACAAAAAGGAAATTAGAGCACATACAATTAGATAAGAGATAAATAAACTGCACCTGATGGACACAAAATCAGTATTTTACTTCTAGTCTACATAATATGGGATTAAGTTTCTAATTAAGATGTTAAAAGTTCAACAAAAGCACATCTCTGGGAACGAAACAGGAAGAAAATCGTGAACAAACCGTTTATAACACGGAGAACAAAGGGAACCGGGCCTCAGAAATCCTTACTCTCCAGGTGCAGAAACTCCTTGCTTCAGCCTCTCTCTCTTTATCTTCTTCTTGGAGACTGGCTTCTTTTTTCTAGGAGGAAGAGTCTTCTGCGCATACAAGTAAAGGACATAGTTCCCAACAAGGAATGTCAGCAGTAGACCCCCAACAACCAGCAACACTATCAATCCGGGATTGAAGCCTTTCGCTTCGGTTTCATAAATAATCTTGTTTCCCTATTGGATTACCAGACATGTAAGTAACATAATCTAATGGCATAAACACAACTAACAACTCGGTATGTATCCTCAACATGTTAAGCTTTTGCAAGGCCAGAGGGATAAAAACAGCAAAACTTTCCCACTACTTTGAAGTTGCTTAATTTTTGAAGTGATTATTGGGTTCAAAGAGACTCACAAAACAAAAGATTCTACAATGTAAACCAACACAAAATTACATGCACACAAACATTTCTGCAAATGATATAAATCTATCATTCTTTACTATAAGATTTAAGCGATCACAGAAGGTTTCTATTGAAACCCAGAAATTTATGCATCGCCACTGCACAATAATTATCATGGAAGTGTTCATAGTGCCTTCGTCACCGTGAAGCCCACGAAGCACCTCTCTTAGAACCAGTGACGGATGATGCGAACCTTTAAGAAGTTATATTAGAAATTTAGGGGGTGCGGAATTATAAAATTTTAGGAGTAGGAAATTAGATCACGAAGAGAAAATACTTAAACGGAAATTTGAAATGTCTAGATCCCAACCCCCTCGATCCATCCTTGCTTAGAACTGGCAATCAGTGTATATATGACAAATCAAATAAAACCTTCACATTCTATTTCCCGTTTTATGTTCTTCAGTAAGAATGAACAAGAAAACCCAAGCCAAATTGATTGATCAAATCCCATATAAAGACAGTGTTAATAATTCCCACGAGGTAGCAGCCATTAAATGACTTTTCAGCAAAAGAAATTAAACACGAGAGAGAGAAAGAATAGTTTGATAAGTTTGAAGATGCAATAACATCTCTAATTAACCTAGAGAATCAGCATGCAAAAGTCTGAAAAAGATCGAAATTAAAAACGAAAAAGCAGTAGATCGGAACGAAAACAAGCAAAAGGTAAGGAGCAAAACCAGATCTCTAAATCACAAAGATAAATTCCAACTGATTTCTATGGATCTCAGTCAAAAGCTATTGAAACTGAGAATTAAGGAGAGACTTAGGGCGATCGAAGGCGGGACGGACCTTATCGGCGAACTCGAAGTCGTCTGCCATGGCTGCGAAGTGTGAAGTAAACCGTGGAGCTCTTTAAAGAAAGGATTTGGATTTTGGAACAGAAAAGAAGAGTTTCTGGTAATGAAACTGATTGTATTTAATAAAAGGACTGTTTCGTTTTATTTTTCAAAGTTTGGGTGCTTTATTGAAATTATTTTTGTTACAGTCCAATGGATTATGGATTGGACTCTTAAGTAGGCCAATATAGAAAGCTAGCTTCACCTCGAACACTAATTCAAGGCCCGGTGAATTTTATTAGACGTGGAGGGGGAGGGGGTCAAACATGGGAATTTTATGAAGTTGGAATGAGTTGGTATAGTAGGAAACAAAGGATTTAAATTGCGGTTCTCACCTTATTTTTTTAACTTAGTCTTTTATCGCAGTTCTGGTCATAAAAAATGCTATTGTAATTATTACGTACTGTTATTTTTTGTAATAATAATTTCGGACGGTACTATTACTATTATATAGAGACTGTTATTGTAATAACCAACCATTATTTGAGTCCCTAATAGGAAGATCGTTAATCTAAAAGATGCATAGCGTTAGCCTAAATGAGTTAAACTTAATTAATTAGTCTGTTTGACAATTAGTTAGACAATTGGGTTGTTTCATTGAACGGTTAAGGAATAGAAACCCACTATAATTAACAGATAGTTTGGGCTATTGTAATCGGTTTTTGAGAATGAATAATAAAGCACTAAAAATTTTAGTTAGTTGACTTTTCTAAATTCTCGATTTCTCTTTTTGACTTGTCTTCTTGTCTGAGCTCTTTCTCACCGGTATTTTATTTTTTCGACCTAAATTAATAATCCAAGACCGTATTAGAGCTAAGGCAAATTGATATGAACAATACGTTTTTGAATGAAAACTTACGTGACGATGTCTACATGCAACAACCACCTAACTTTGAACAACAATCCACTCATGGTTCCATGATAGTATGTAAGTTACTGAAAGCTTTATAAAGCCTAAGGCAAGCTCCAAAAAGTTGACACTCTAAACTTAAAAATTTCTTGTTGGAGATTGAGTTTTAGAGATTGTGTCTTTTTTATTCAAAATAATGACAATATCTTTACTTATACTTTAGTAAATATTGATGATATAATAGTGATTTGCACTTAAGATGAAGAAATATGCTAGGTGGTAAAACATTCAGGAGAAAAGTTTCAATTAAAAGATTTTGATGATCTTGCTTTCTCTTTAGGAATAGAAGTGCAAAGGTGTAATGTTTTGCTGTTTTTGAACCAGAAGAAAATATGCTAAAAATTTCTTAAAAAGATTAAAATGGACAAAACTAAACTTAAATTTACTTATGTGGTTCCTTCAACTCAACTTATACAAGATGAAAGAACTATAATTGAAGATGTTTAAGGTTACAAGACCAAATATAACGTTTAGTGTACATAAAGTAGCTCAATTTATGCAGGTCACATGACTGCTATAAGAGCAATTCTTTGGCATCTCAAAGGAACATTGCATTATGAATTAGTGTTGACACCTTCTAAAAACAGTACTATTCTTGTAACGTTTATTTGAAACACGTTAATTTAAACATATATTTTATTCGTAAAAGGGTGGCTAACAAAATTTTACAAGTCAACTAGTTTGATAGATTCATCGAGCCTTTGTTTAGTGCTTACTTTAGTTTGTTTAGAGAAAAACTTAATGTAGTGAAATTTGAAGGTGTGTGTAGAGAAGGGGAAGGAAAAAGAAGCAGGGAGAATGTTAGTCTAAGTGAGTTAAACTTAAAAGTTAGTCTGTTTAACAATCCAGTTAGACAGTTGGGCTATTTTATTGAACTGTTAAGGAATAGAAGCCCGCTGTAAAGTAGAGATAATTTAAGCTGTTGTAATAAGTTTCTAAGAATGAATAATAAATCACCAGATGTTCTAATTCCTTAACTCTTCTAAATTTTCAATTTCTTTTTTAACTCGTCTTCTTGGTTGAGCTCTTTTAAAGGAATAAAAATTTTCTACCCTTCTTTGGTGCCTTTATTTATGCTCCACATTAAAAATTAAGTTAAGGGTTTAAGGTTAGGGTTTTGGAAATTTAGGGTAAGGTGTATTTTTAAGGTATATGGTTCAGGATTTAGAATTTAGGATTAGGGCTTAGAATTTAATTTTTTAGTGTTTTTAGTGTTGAGACATAGAAAAGGACACCGAAAAGGTACAAATAATTTTTTATCATTTTTATGTGGTATCCTATTTTTCGATTTAAATCAATAATCCAAGATAAAGAATGTGATTAGGAGAAGGAAAGAGAAGGTGAGTCGGCAAGAGTTACTGTAGTATCCATTACATAGAAATTATTCTATGAACTCGTCCCACCATTTCATTATTTTTTCTACGTCATTTGCAAACTCAAATTGTATTTTTCAAATCATCTTGTCTAATTATAATATATAAAAAATTATGAAAAAACCCAATAGATTTATTTCTAGGGTTTGTCTTAATCTCATCTTCTTCTCCAAGTCGTCGTTCATTACTGCAAGAGCTGAAATTTTTTCATCTACCAGGAACATCATTTTCTTCCTAAAATCGGTGAGTTTTTTTGTTTTTTTTATTTCTTCAGTTAATATGTATCAAAATCAAAAGATTATATGGGTTTGTTTTTAGTATTTGTCTTGATCCCCTATTCTTCTCCAACATCATTCTTGATTACAACAAGAACAAGGAAAATTGGTGAGTCTTTCCTTCTTTTTTTTTCGCTTTCTTCAATTCAGAAAAAAAAATTCTCCAAAGTTTCCCTCGGTTAGATGCTCGACGTATTTGAGCCAACGTTACAAGAACACTCATGCTGATTTAAATGCATATAATAAACATCAAGCTTGAAGTCCTTTATCATACGCCGATATTCGGATTTGAATGTTGTTTGTACCATATATTAAAAAGTCTTAGCTTACTCACATGTAAATTGTACATACGGTGATACCATTATTATGAAAATAACCCGGACTAACATGTTTGGAATTCGAATCTCGAGGTTTCAAAAAATTAAAAAAATTATGAGTTTATTTCTAGGATTTGTCTTGATCCCCTCTTCTTCTCCAACTTTGTTCTTGATTACTGCAAGAACCAAGGACTTTGTGATTTTGCCAGGTGCACCAGATTCTTCACTAAAAGGTTAGTTCTTTAATTTTTTAAAGATCGACTAGTTTAGCTGCTTCCAATCGGATTTAGAAACATTAATTTTTTTTCTTTGTTGTTAATAAATTTTCCTGCCACAATTGTTATTTTACTATTTAAAATTATTTTATTGGATCCATTAAAGATTAGTCATCTTAATTGCTTGTATATATAAATTATTTAGTTTTATGCAGATATGTCCTTTAACAGTGACGAGAAAAATTCTCAATGTTTGACTTTTATAAAAACGACAAACATAAACAAGGTTGATTTAAAAGGACTTGTGGTAAATAGTGAAGATGTGGCTTATAATTTGTATAATGAAGATGTCATGGCATGGGTTTCAGCGTTCAAAAAGGAAAAAAAAACATATATGTTTCTGGCACTAAAATTATTCGTAACAAAGATTTCTGCTGTTCTAAACAAGGTTTCAAAGAACTTGAAGGCGACGAAGACATGAAAAAGCATAACAAATTAGAAACTAGAACTGGATGTCCAGCGATAATTCGTTATACGGTGGAAGATGACCAATGGACAGTCACTCAATTTATTTTTTAACATAATCATGAGTTGACAACCCCTTCAAAAGATATTTACTCAGACCAGCTCGATCAATTCCATTCGTTAAAGCTAATGTCATTGACTCGATGGTTAGTATCGGTATACATCCCAAAGATGTTTACTCTTATATGTCGAATGAAGTTAGGGGTGTTAAAAATGTCAGTTTTACAAGACGTGATTGTTACAATTATGTTAACAAGTATAAGCTGATGATGATTGAAGCTGGAGATGGTCAAAGTTTACTCAACCATTTCAAGATTAAAGCAAGTGAAGATCCAATGTTTTTTTACACGGTTCAAGTTGATCAAGAAAATCGAATGACAAACTTTTTTTTGGAGAAATGGTAGAGCAAGACTTGATTATGATTTGGAGATGTTGTGGTTTTTGATACAACTTCTCGTACCAATAGATATAATTTGATATGTGCTCCATTTGTAGGGATTAATCATCATCGACAGATGATAATGTTTGATTGTGTGTTTTTGTTAGACGAGACTACTACTTCTTTTGTGTGGCTGTTCAGGTCTTTCTTGCAATTCATGAGAAATCAATCACCCAAGACTTTCATGACAGATCAGGATCATGCAATTAGCAAAACTATCGAAGAAGTCTTTCCTAGTTCATACCAAATGTTATGTTTATGGCATATTTCTAAGAATGCCGCTTCACATCTTGGTAGTCTCAATACAAATGTGGAATTTCATGCTTTATTCCATAAATGTATACAATGTTGTGAATCAGAATTAGAATTTGAAGAAACTTGGACAAAAATGATAAATGACCATAATCTTTAAGATCATTCGTGGTTGAAAGATTTATACAAGTGCCATGAAAAATGAAGTACTACTTTCAGCATTGATGTATTTTCTTCTCAAATTAAATTTTCTTAGAGAGCTAAAGTTACTAATAATGTTCTGCATGGTATTTCTAAAGCCACTACTTGTCTCACTGAATTTGTCTTTAAATTTGAGAACTTGGTGGCATTCTTCTGAAGCTGAGAAAGAATTTCAGTGCAAAAATGGGTCAATTCCGATTACAATTAAGGGTTCTAGCATTTTGACTCGTACATCGAAAGTTTATACTCATGAAATATATAAACAGTTTCAGGGAGAATTTCTTAATGGTATTCCATTGGTTTGGAGAGAAGTTGCACAAAATGATAAGAATTACACTTTTGAAGTGATGATGAATGAAAATAGCTCAAGAGTTCGGATAGTCCAATTTAACTTAAGCACTATGGAGATTCACTGTACTTGCAAAAAGTTTGATTTTTGTGAGTATTTTTGCTCTCATGCCCTTCGGATTCTTAGTGTTAAAAATATTAAGAAAATTTTTGAACGATATATCTTGCGGAGATGGACTAAAGATGCGAAAAAAATATGCATGGTGGTAATGTTGTTGAGCTATCAGAAGAGTACAATATAGAGGCTGAAGTTGTATTTCACAATCGAATGATTCGCTTTGCATATGATTTGATTACAAAGAGTCAGGAAAACGAAAATACAAGACAACTTTGTCAAAAGATTTTGTATGAAGGAAATATGAAAGCTGAGAAAGAATTGACAAAGTTATGTGTCTCTAAGAATCACGAGCTCAAAGAGAATGAGACAAATTCAAGAGGAGTACGATCTAGTAAGTTATTTACACAATCAAGAATCTTATAATGTTTTATGCTTTGTTACATAAATGATATTTTTAATGTAGAAAATGTGAGGAGGACGATAATTGATCAGGTGACGATGGTTGTAAAGTGCTTATAAGTCTTATATTTTGTATACATTCCACCTCATATTATTGATTTTCTCAAGTACATTTTAGGCATATTTAGGTGCATGCATGCATAATTTACAATATATTTTGCTTTGCCTTGTTTTTATTGAATATCTTTGATTTGGTAAGAAAAGATACTATTTTAGTTAAGTTTTAGTTTCAGATGCTAGAAGCTGTTAGGAGGAGGAGAAATCAGAGGAGCTGATGCTGAGGCAGCAGATCAAGGAGCTGTACTGAAGCAGTTCAACACAGAGAGAGATGTTGTTGAGTAGCTGTCGTCGCCATATCTTCCCATCCACGCTGTTTTTAGTGTTGGGACATTGCATTATGGATTAGTGTTGATGTCTTCTAAAATAGTCATATTCTTGTAACGTTTGTTTGAAACACGTTAATTTAGACATATATTTTATTCGTAAAAATGTGGCTAACAAAATTCTACAAGTCAACTAGTTTGATGGATTCACCGAGCCTTTGTTTAGTGCTTACTTTAGTTTGTTTAGAGAAAAACTTAATGTAGTGATGTTTGAAGGTGTGTGTAGAGAAGGATAAGGGAAAAGAAGCAGGGAGAATGTTAGTCTAAGTGAGTTAAACTTAAAATTTAGTCTGTTTAACAATCCAGTTAGACAGTTGGGTCATTTTGTTGAACGATTAAGGAATAGAAGCCCACTATAAAGCATAGATAGTTTAAGCTGTTGTAATATATTTTTGAGAATGAATAATAAACCACCAAATTTTCTATTTCGTTAACTCTTTTAAATTTTCAATTTCTCTTTTTATCTCATATTCTTAGCTGAGCTCTTCTTAAGGAATAAAAAAGTTTTGCCCCTCTTCGGTGCCCATATTTATGCCTCACACTAAAAAATAAATTTAGGGTTTAAGGTTAGAGTTTGCGGTGTATTTTTTAGAGTATATGGTTTAAGATTTAAAATTTAGGGTTAGGGCTCATAATTTAATTTTTTTAGTGTTGAAACATAAAAAAGAACACCGAAAAAGAGCAGTTGATTTTTATCTTTTTAAGTGGTATTCTGTTTTTCAACTTAAATCAATAATCCAATATAAAGAATGTGATTAGTAGAAGGAAAGAGAATGTGAGTCGGCAAGAATTACTGTGTTATCTATTACATGTGTTTAAACATTCCTTTATTACACGGATGACTACTCTCAATAGGCTCTCCACTATAGACAGATTGGGAGCAACGAAAATAGAGAAGAATGGAAAGTGCAAGTTGTGTAGTTGGATTATGCATTTTCAGATATCAAATATGATTCGAATTAAATATTTATATATCTAAAATTTTGAATCGTTAAAATAACGAATTTGATTCGATATGAAAAAATTGATTAGACAAATTTTAAAATATTAAAATTTTTATCGGTTATTGGATCTGAACATATTACTCGGATTGACGATTATTTTCAAGTTTGAATTTAAAGTTCAACTTACACTCTATTTCTCCCCATTTCCCCCAAATTGGCTCAACGCTTGAAAATTTAAATCAAAATATTCCATTCAAATATCAATAGGCTATCTACTATAAACAGATTGGGAGCAACGAAAATAGAAAAGGATGGCAAGTGCAAATTGTATAGTTGGATATCAAATCTGATTCGATTAAAATTTTAGATATCCAAAATTTTGAATCGGTAATGTAACAATTTAAATTCGTTATGAAAAAATCAAACATTTAACTGTTCCAATATTCAGATTTCTTGATCGAATATCGGATCCCAGCATATTACTTAGTTTGATGAGCATAAATAAAATTGATTCTTTCAATAGTATTCTTTGTACAACATGGGGAATATGATGTAATAGGTTACAAGAGTATTGTTTGTTGGAAAAATTTGAGAAAATGATAACTTTGAGCCTTATTTCGAATAAGTATAAGCTGCGTTTCGAATCAAGTTTCACTATGGTCTTACTCCACTCCGTAAGACCTTTACAATGGTATCTCATATCGCTGGCCATTCCTCAAACTACGACTATCACTATGCTCCCTGTGGTCGTCCAAACAAAACCCACTCCACCACCGTTGTTCGTCGGCCTTCGTTTGCTCGAAAACAGTTTAAAATCGTTCGAAACCTCGCTTTCTCGATCTCTCTGTTGTTCTCCTCCATTTTGGTACGTGGGTAAGTGTTGTGGCCTTGTTTCGGGTTTCTTTTGATGTTGGGTTAAGCTAACCTTGTGTTTGTTGTGTGTGTCTTGGCCGGAAAATAAGCCTTTGTGGTCATCGAATTTCATCACCGGTGACCGGCGCCGTCAAGGGGAAATTTTTTAAAGTTTCGGATTATGCAAAAAGAGATAAGGGTTCGGGCTTGGGTGTGTGTGTTGGTGTATTGGGTTTAAACCCAAATCGGTGAGCCCAAGCATGAGAGAAAGAGCCTGAATCGGTGATGGACTACCTGTCTAGTGTGCTAAGCCGAACCAAACCAAACCCATGAACCAGACCGATCAGACCGACCCGTTGGTTGACTGAACCGAATGACGTCAGTGTTGACGTCAGCGTTGACTTGACTGTTGACCACAACCACTGACCGTTGACTTTTTCAGTCAAAGTCGGCTTTATGTTTTTCGACGTCCTGATTCCAAATTTGTTGCATGTTTTCCCAAATTCGAACCTGAAAGACTTTTTGCTGTTTAAGTTTAAGTGTATTTAGTATTTTGAGAATTGTGTATATCAAAATTTGATCCGAATAAATCTTGCGTTTAGGTGACGTTGATTCAGACATAGAGATTCTTCATCCTCCTTTACCTGGGCGACCTCCTGTTGCTCAATCTTCCAGATTTGCTCATGAGTTTGGTTTGATATTATTGATTATTAATATATTAATGACATGGCATAGTAGTAGTGGAACTTATGTAGTGCTTACTATCGTAGGTGTTGATTCTGTCCGACCTAGTACTAGAGCTGAGCGTGAGAGACGTCACTCTCGATGTTGAGTTATTAGCTACCCAAGGTGTGTTCTTTGCTTGTGCTATATGTTTTACAGTGCTATGTGTGTATACATTATTGCTGGTATGATTTGTGATTATGTCATGGTCTGTTTGTTGTATGATTATGATATGTTCTGATGATTTGCCATGTATGACATGATTTCTATTTTGATTTGTTGTGTATGACATGATTTGTATGATGGTATGCCATGCAACATATATCAAAATTGGACTATTTAATATCAGATTATGTGTGCATGCATCTTCGCTAATAAACAAGAATGCATTCATTCTGTATATCAGAATGTCTATTTGGTTTTGAGCATGATGATCGGATTATCTTACTGTATGATTTTGTTTGCGCTTTAGAGACACACTGATCTTTATAGCTGACTCCCCCTTAGTTCCTATTTCAGATACTCAGACTTAGGCATACGGTACTTGGATGACCTCGTTTATCAGACTTATTACATATTATTAGTATGGACTATTTCCGATTTATAGACTTTATTTTATCATTGGATTTATATGTAATTTCAGACTCAAGCACTTTTATTTGGGGATTTATTGTTTTTAGCATGCATGACTATTTCTGGATATTTCATTAACTTTTTAGGTTACTCTTATACGACTATGTTTTATGTAATTGAAATATTATTGTGTTTAATGTGATGTTACTGATTAATACGAATAATAAATTTTTAAACCTAACAACGTTTCTTAAGGGACAAGGTTTCAAACGCGACTTCTTAAATTCGACCGATTTCTTCTGGGTTGGGTTTAGGGGGTTACAATGACCATGGTCATAAGGACATAACCATGAGAACAAATACTCTTGTTAGAGAGGTAGTTGTGTGAGGTATATCATCATTTACACAAACGGCAGAACAGTTCAAGGACATCGCGTCTACTGGGCAGCCAATAAAGTAAATATACTTTTGCAAGGGAAGGTTCAAGGGTGCGTTCACCTACCTATCCTATGCAGCTATCAATCGCAGAAGCTATCACCACACCGAGTCAAAATGTTTTGAAGGCATCAATTTCATTCATGTGGGGGACTGTTGGAAAAAACGTGAGAAAATAGTAACTTTGAGCATTATTTCAAATAAGTATAGGCTGAGTTCGAATCAAGTTCCACTATAAACTTATTCTACTTCGTAAGACCTTTACAATAGTATCTCATATGCTCAAAATTGATGAGGAATGAATGAGAAATTGATGCTCAAAGTAAGGTGGTTGTAAATGAAAAAGGAAGTGGAAACTCTAAATCCCACATTGATGGATAAAAGGAGAGTGAGGTGTTTATATACATACACCCAACTTGTTGTCATTGAATAACTTGAGATGAACTTGTGCCTCGTGCGCAGGGTGTGTGAATCCAATCCTACTCGAGTTGTGGTGCACCCGCACGACGTGGACGACGCGAATGTTCGGATCGGTCGGGCCCTACGTGGACCTGCGAATATTTTACCACACTTAAATATTTTTTTTCTTTTTGAATAGTAGATTTATCCCGAAAATTAAGGGATATTTTCAGATTTAAATTTTATTTGCAGCCCACTCCGTTATTCGATTAGGGGTAAAGTCGGAATAATTTTTTTCTCATGTTTTGCCCTAATTTCTTCTTATAAATACATGAGCAGTTTTCAAATTTTACACAACAATTAAAAATCGTTTTCTCTCCCAAACTTGCATAGTTTTCTGGTGATAGTCGAAGGCTCGAATTTGTTCGTGAATTCTCCAATAGTGTTGCTGTAGAAATTCATCCGACAGTTGTATCCTAAGAGACTGACGATCAAACAACTCTAGCACCGAGGAGTGGTCGAATTTGTCTTAAGAAAACTGTGTTCGTGCAGGTCTCAATCAACTGGTTTTTGGTTAATTTTTCAAATTTGTTTTCAATCTATTTATTTCGTTAATTTTTTATTTCATTTTCATATTTATTTGTTTATTTCAAATCTAACCTTAATTATCCAACACTATTTTGTTATTTTTGACACTTCTCGTAATTAGTTTTCCGTAGCAGAATTTTGTGTTTCTGGATTGTAAATAAAAATTTGCTCTAATAATAATAATTTAGATTGTTATTTTTTAATTATATCGTTAATTCTATTGAATAAAAAAGTAAATAGAAGGGAGATAATTACTATAAATAACTTTTTTATATTATTTTTATTATCCTTTATTTTAAAAAATATATATTTCGGATTAGATGTGGGTTTTAATATTAAAATTTGGGTCGGGTGAAACTTTATCGTATGTGAATATTCTGGACGTTACAAGCATAAAACAAAAGAGATAAATCAATTTCCATCTCCATCTTTCTGTATATAATATCTATTTTTTTATAAATAAAAAATAAAATATGTCATCCGACAGGGACTGCAACTAAAGTAGTCAATATCTGCCTACCTAGATGTATATATATTAATCAATGCTTAATCCATATGGTTGATGTTGAGATAATAATCCTGTGGGCAAAACCAACTAACACAATAAAATAAAGTCCAATCCTTTTCTTTCTTACTATTTTTAAGGAAAAATAATGTCTAATTGCAATGGATTATGTTCTTAATGTGTGTTCCCTTTTTATACCACATTTGTTTTTATAATTTATGATTTTTAAGAAGATAGGAAGGAATCTCTATACCTGCCATACACTAAATTTTTCTATATCAAGCTTCAGTTCATTTATTAATCTTAAATAAAAATAAATTTAATCATCAATAATTAGACCATTTATCAATTTAACCCACAATATGTCAAAAGAGAATCAAATCATTGTTTCCTTTAAAATATAAATATCAATTAAAATTAAAATGTTACATTTTATACAGCATTGCACTTTAGATGCATTTCACGCTATTTTTATTTTTGAAAAATATTTTTGAATTTTATAAATTTTAAATTATTTATTAGTGTAACCTATAAAATAAAGTAATGTAATATTATCATGAAAATACATTTTTCACGTCGGTCATCATGTTAAAAGTTAATATTTTATTCAATACTTTTGTTACAAATGTTTTCTTAAAAATTGGAGATCAAATCTAACTAAAATGAATGACTCTCCAAACTTAAAATCTTAAAAAAAAATTAACTTTTTTGAGCTTTTCTTTAACCAAATTTTACCCGTATAGAGAATTATATCATTCTCCGACGTGTAAAATTTTGATATACGGATTGTGTAAAAATTATTTTACACAAGTTTACACTACATATTTACACAATAGAATTCAAATCTTAAATTCCTAACCATACACCATAATTTTTAAACTCTATATCTTACAATGGCGGATCTAGGATCTAAAAAATAGGGGTCCAAAATTTTAATACACTTTTTTTCTTTATAAATGGGTATACAAAATAACATTTTCTTTACAAATTACACTATATTTTTTAATTTTCCCCCAAAATGGGGATGCATATGCTCCCTATGAGAGCCATATGCATCTGCCCATGATACCTTAAATTCTAAATACTAACATTAAATTCTTAACCTAAAATATAAACTCCTAAACTAAAATTATAATCTATAAAATTAAAAAATTTAGATAAACTTTAGTTTATACAATTTGTTTATCAATTTTTTTTTTCAATTACTTGGAATCCTGTTAGGAGAGGGCAAATGGGGCACATTAACGCCTTCAAAGGACACTCGTGAAGTGTATTAGTTTATTAAAATTAAAAGCTCTCCAATCGGAGTGAAGTAAAGCATGTAACCATGAGGGTGGCCCCAACACACACACACACACATTCACTGTACATAAAATTTAGAGCTGTTCAGAGACAGACAGTGAGTGGGAGTTAGAGATTGGTGATTGGTGTTGTGTGTCTTATTTTCATTTAAATTGTCTGAAAAAGATGAATGCACGTCGGCCGATGGTAAATATTCGAATGGTTAAAAATCCCATTCCCAAGCACATGCAGGAGAAAGTGACAATAAATACGTGAGGAATTTTGTTGCCATCTCCCTTTCAATCAATTGGCCACTGTGAAGTCCAAATCACCCATCCATGCTGACACGACTTGCTCGATCTGGGCCCCACTTTTGGACGCAGAATTTCAATATGGATTAATGCCACCCATTAAAAAGAGGCCTGCACTCTGAGTACATGATGCGCTACCACAAAATGTTACAAAAAAAAATAGATTCTTAAATGTTATCTACTAACTTAAAATATTATAAATTTTTATAATGTTTTAGGTTTTTGATTAAGTATAAAAATTTGTCATTTAACATTTTAAGTTGGTGTGAAGTATCGATATTTGTCATGAGACCATCAACCTGAAAAATATTATACTTTTTAACTTAAAATGTTTTAGGTTGGTAGATATCATTTTAGATTTCGTATTTTATAACATTTTAATTAATGTCGCACTATAATTATACCGTAACCCTACTATATGTTAGACTCTCATGCATATATGAGTCTAAAAAATGCAATTCTCTTGCATTAGAATTTTAACTTAAAATGTTCGAGTCGTGAATGATTGTAGACAGGTGTAATAGAAAATCACATAGGATCTTTAAGAACAGAAAAATCATAAAATGGGATAATTATATGCTTGCAGGTAAAAATACAAGTTTAATTTAGACTACTAATAAAATACATAGGAAAGTTAGATTATGTTGTAATTTATAAATTTTAAGTCCAGTTAAACTCACTTTTATTGAAAAGTTAGTCTAATGTGTACACAATAATTCTACAAATATTTAATTTATTTTTTAAGTTGAGATTACATTTTAATAAATTGCATAAAATCTTTTAAATCTTGAACCGTCCCAGATCCGAGTTATTGAATTAAATCAAATTCGAATTTTGATGTGTTTATGTTCGAGTTAATATTAAGTTTTAACCGTTTTAATTTGACTTTTTGGATTTAATCATTATATGTTTAGATTCTTTCAATCTAAATATAAATCATTTCGAATTATTTGTTCGACTACAAAAATATGTATTGAACTTGAGGAATTATCTATTTTAACATAAAAGTCTCATGATCTTATTTTATAAAAGATACATTAAACTTGTAGATATAAATTTTAATTTCTGACATATTGATAACATCATTTGTCCATCAAAGTTTCTTAAGATTAAAATGTTTAACTAATAATAAGACTTGTATTAAATTGCTTTAGCTTTTTTTTATTAAATAAAGAAAACAGAAAGCCAGTTTAATCCCACTGTCAAGAAATCAAAAACAAAAAAAGAATGTATTGCTTTGAAGAAGATACAAAAAGAGACATGCTTCTGAATAAAGTCTTGAAAAAAGAACCAACTTTTTCCCTCCAACAAACCCCACTCCATGTAATTGCTTAATAATTTTTCTTCTTACCAAAGTTTATACAAAAAGATTAATTATAAAAATAACGATTCAACCGCCATTCCAGAATAAAAAAAAAGTCTGTAATAAATACGAACCTTTTTGTTTCTTTCCCCTCGCTATACTTTACCAATCCTCTACTCAAACTCTCGTGTCTGCATTTCACAATTGGGGGGATTGCTTGTGAAAGCAACTAGCCAGCCATCCTCCATTGTCCCCAACCACCGCTGACTCTTTTTGTTGTTGTTTAGTTATCGGTATCTGATTCATTGACCGACTAATATAGATCCGATTTTGGTCTAACAATTAACACTAAAATCTGTGCTTTTACAACTTCTTGTGTCATAAATACATAAACAAATGAAATATATATGAATTAAACCATGTCCAGGCCAATGTGGCTGCTTTCCGACGAGGATCTCGACATGGTAATCATGCCATTGCAGTCAGATAAACTGTCTTGCAAGCTTAATAATAGATGTGAAGTGCTGAAACTCATTGAGGGTTTAGCTCTTGGAACAATCGGGACCTCTGCTTCACCCACCAGCATCTGGACCACACTTCTCATTGTGGGTCTAGCCAGTGGGTCGGGGTGCGAACAAGCTAACCCGACCAGAAGGACCCTTCTCATCTCGTCCTCCTCGAAATGACCTTCCAGTCTTGCATCCGCTGCGCTTAACAATCTCCCTTCTCTATGCAAACTCCAAACCCATTCCACCAAATTCCCGCTCACCCCGGCTTTCGCTGCGGCGTTGGCATCTCTCTCGATTGGTCTTCTTCCACTGGCTACCTCTAGAACCACGGCCCCGTAGCTGAACACATCAGTTTTCTCGGTCGCTCTTCCTGTTTGGAGATATTCAGGTGCTAAATATCCCATGGTGCCGGCGGCTACTGTGGCATCGGGAGACTTATCGTGCTCGATTTGCCTTGCTAAGCCGAAATCTCCTAGCTTAGCATTGAACCCTTCGTCCAACATTATGTTGCTGGTCTTAACGTCTCTATGAATAACCTGGTGATCGCACTCTTGATGCAAATAGGCCAAAGCAGAGGCCACTCCTAACAAAACTTTCTGCCTATGAGGCCATGGCAATGGCATTCTGGATTCGAACAATGCTTTATCCAGACTACCATTAGGCATTAAATCGTAAACTAATAAAATTTCACCTTTCTCATGGCACCATCCTTGCAACCTTACGAGATTCCGATGCCTAAGGCTTCCGATTATTGACAATTCGGATAAAAACTCATTCTTGCCTTGACTGTTATGACTACATCTCTTGACGGCCACAATGTCGCCGTTATTCGGTAAAATACCTTTATAGACAGTCCCGAATGCACCGTGACCGATGATTCGATCGGCATTGAAGAATCTGGTGGCTGATTTCAGCTCTTTATAACTGAACTCTTTCGGCATTTTGATAATCTCCGACGGAAAAGACTCCGATTTCTTCACATGCTTGAACTTTTTAGAGTAAGCCCAAATGAGACCACCGGCAAATAAGGCTAAAACGAAAGCCCCGGCTGTTACCCCACCTGCAACAGCCCCTGGACCTTGCTTACAGAGGTGGTTATGACATGAAGAAAAAGAAGACTTACTGGAACCAGAACTCAAAGGAGCCAATGAAGGCGGCGCTGACTTAACAGAGTTAGCCGTTGGGTTCAATAAAGTAGTCGTTGGCGGGGGCGGCGGCGAAGATTTTGACTCGAAAGAAGAGCTAAAACTCCACCATTCTATACTATGTACCTCTGTGCTTCCTTGTGTTGAGCCTGAGAATCCTACATACATGAAATCATTAACATATTGATCCAGATTCAGAGGGAATGACAACATGGGCTCTTTAGGCTTCAAATTTGAGTACGAAATAGAGATATTGAAAACCCCAGATGGAGCATCGTATTCGATCCATGAATTAATGAGGTCGCCGCCCTTTAGATCGATATCCAAAGCTCCCAAATCGCCCACTTGTGAAGAAACCAAGCTGTTTAGATCCAAACCAACGTGGTTTCCATTAATGTCATTGAATTCTACGTCCATAAGAGTGTCGAACTCCACCGCCACGAACCCCGAGGCCTCACCCTTATCATCTAAGAGACCCAAAGAGCCGCCGCCGGCGCCGACGAATTCACCGTCCGGGGAAATGACAAAGGCTAAACCGCCGCCGATGGAAGACGGGTTGAGGTTGGTGATGGAGAAGGAGAAGAAGGTGGAGAAGCTGCAAGGAGAATGAGTTCCCGGTTGCCGGAATCTCACTGGTTTCGAATACAACGCTCTGCCGGCGCCGGAGTCGGGGACTGGGAGGTCGCGAGTGAGTCTCACGCTCCCATTGTTTAAGTGAGCATCGCCGAGGAGTTTCAAGCTGCTGAGAGTTAAGGTGCCGAAATCGAATTCCGTCGCCGCAAAGATTCCGGTGAAGCTTACGACAAAACAGAGGAACAGAGCCGATATAATAAATGTAAGCTTGTAAGAAAATGGCAACATTATGGCTTCCCGTTTCTGGTTATTCTCGAAACCCCATTATAAAACAGAAACCGGGTATGCTTATGCCGTGTTTGGGTGGGGAAAAAGATTGTGAAATTGAAGAGATTAGGCAGAGAAAGAAACGAGGGGGGTTTTTTCTTCTTCTTTGGGTTAAAACAGACCAAGTTGAAGGAAACAAACAAGGAATAGTGTGAGGGAGAGATTAGGAGAGTGAGGGAATCCAATGGGGGAGATGATGGGTGATGAAGACAGGTGCCTGGCCATTAAGAGGACACGTGGATTTTTAACGGTTATTTTTTCTTATCGGTAATTATAAAAGATGAAATAAAATAATATGAAACCTTTTTGGTTGCCTTGTGTTCACACTGCACGCTTTCGTCGCTCCTTTTACAAGGAAACATTCAGTTGCACGTGACTGAATGAATCCAATTGGCGTATTTTGGTATTTATTTCGAACCGTTGATTATTTTTTTATATATTTATATTTGATATCAAACAATCTTTTTATATGAGTAATTATTCGGTGAAAACAATTTTTTTACAAAGTTTATTTTAAGGTTAGATTTTAGAGTCTGAAGGTTAGAGTTTGTAGCGTAGAGATTTAGATTTAATGGTTTATGGTTAAAATTTAGGGTATGAAGTTTAAATTTAAGGTTTATAGGTTAAAATTTAAATCTCTAACCATATTATCTTAACCTATAAACCTTAAACCCTAAATTCTAATCCCCTACACTTAAATTCTAAACTACTACACTTCAACTCTTAACCTTTAACATTAAATTCTAAATCCAAAACTCTAAAACTAAGGTATTTGTGTAAACTTTTTATTTCGACACTAGTATATTAAATATAAATTATTTTTATATTAGCTTTTTGATATTTTGATATCTATATTATTAAATAAAATCATGATTGAATTTGTGTTCCAAGCTAATTATAGATTAATTTAATTAAAAATGATAAAAAATATTAGTATTGAATAATCTTATTTATATGGACTATAAATAATTTTAAGGATGTTATTGCCTTTTTATATTAATATAAATATTCAAATAAAATAACTAAATTAATTATTTAGAATTTAAACACACGTATCACGGACCGGCTGTTCGAGTCCGAGCCACATACACAATTAAATGTTCAAGAGGTTCTGATAGAGATTTTGAGCTTGAATAGACCACCAAATTTAGCCGGATCCATGAAAGATTCTAGAAGATCACTTAGTCAAATATATTCCATTTGAAAATTAAAAGATTTTATAGATATAATCAATCTCAACCGTCAATATAAATCATTTGGGACCGTCGTATGTAAGGGATCTCAACTATAAATAGAGGTCTTCCCCATCTCATTTTATATCATCTATCTTTTGAGTAACCAAGGCATTTACTCTAAATCCTTTGTGTTGTTCTTGAGTTTCTTTCTTTGGTTTGTGAGGCTATAATAGTTTACTTCCGCTTAAAACGATTCATTGTTCGAGTGCCTGCCTTGGGAAGAGTTTGATATTTCGGAGTGAGAATGAAAGCCCATGAGAAAGTTGAGGAGAGTGTTGGAAAAGTGCAACAGAAGTGTTTTCGTTGCAAGGGGCCACATAATTGGATATATTTCTCAGATCAAGTTAAGTATTCCAAGAAACAAGATAATTCCGAGGAGAGAAAAGCTTCAAAGCTTGGGTCGATAAGTGAAGAGCCACCAATGGTCAAGATGAATAAGACATCGAATTTCCTGGACATCGAACTTCCTGGACAAATAAGTGTCGATGTGAGGAGAGCTTCTAAAAAGCGTGCCACCTAAGAGTAAGGTGGATGATGCATTGAACTTCATGGACAAAGAAATGTCAATACAAGATGAGGCGTCAGACTTTAAAATTAAAGAAGTATTGATGCGTGACGAGTTGCCAGCATGCAATGGTGCATCAAGCTTCTAGAGTAAAGAAGGGTTAATGGGAGTTAGAGTGAATTTCACAAAGTTTGAATTATAGAATGTACATACCAAACATAAGTATTGTGTGTTTTAGTTTGATTTGTCTAGTTTGGTGGGTGGAGGAAGGAAAAACCCTAACCCATCAGATGGTAGGGTTATCAAGACTTGGCAAAGACACAAATAACCTTTTAGAGTTTTGAGAGTTCGTTCAGTGTTCAATGTGGCGGTGTTCAAGTCTTTACCCCGGGATCGAGACAAGTCGCAACTGGTAGAAAAGAGTTTTTACGGTCGAGATATACGTGGTGGGCGACCAAGGATGTTACATGGCGAATGGTGCCGAAGCGAGTAGTCCTTATGGGGGACAATCGAGTTAGAGTCTAGTGCTTTTTATGGGGAGAACGGTGTTTATCCATATATTGGTTCGTTATTTAATTTCAAGTGAACTCGAGAGATAGACTTGAATGAATCTATTTATCTAAACGATTGGATACGATTTCTATTTAAATAGTTGTTGGTGGAAGCTAATTCACCTTAGGGATAATGAGTGAATTTCTATGACTAACAAGAGTTCATTGATTGATGATGTCCACCCAAGGTTAACGCATAGATGTATTATCGAGGCTTGCACAATCATCAATTCTTCAGTTAGAGATAATTCAAAGGTATTAAAGAATACTCTATCGAACATCGAAGGGCAATTAATTGTCATGGAAATTCGTCCGAAAACTACGTCATTATCTCAAATCGGCTTCCTCTTTCATTTATTTAAATTCTTTTAAATTTGGTTTATTTTACTTGTTTATTATCACCATCAATTAAATTCCTTTTCAGTGCGAGAAGCTAAAAGTCAAAGTTTCACCAATCTCTGTGATGATGATCGTAATCTATACTATTACTTGTGACGTGTATACTTGCACAATTTATGTAGCATTTAAATCACACAAACAAGTTTTTAGTGTCGTCGCTGGGGATTGACAATAGCGACTTTATACTCATGAGATTCAAGTCGCGCACTTTGAATTAAAGTCGGTTATGTTTAACATGCCCAATTCAATTGGTCAATTTAGCTGTTTAGCACACGAAGATGTCATACAACAATTAAGATTATTCTTAGAAGTTTGTGATTTTTTTAGACAACATGAAGTTCATAAGGATGTCTCGAGACTCAAATTATTCCCCTACCCATTGATGGATAGGGCGAGAACATAGTTGAATAGTATATCATCTGTATCTTTAGAATCTTGGATAATATTATGCCGGAGTTTCCTTGCCAGGTTTCATTTTACAAATATGAAAGATAAAATTTATTTTAATTAAAATGATAATTTATTATTTTTAAAATAATTAGTTTCATTAAAAGTACTTATTCACACACATACACATATATCTTAAATGATATAGTATTAAAGTTTGTGATTAAATTTAGTGTCACTTAACTCAACTATACGAACTCAATTAGAAAGGTAAACATAAATTTTATAAAATAAAAAATATGAATTTATAAGAGTATATAGTAATTTCATTTTGCTTGTACTAATAAATAACAATCACTAAATATAATTTAAAATTTTAAAATTGAAATTATTTTAATTTAAAAATGATAGATATTTTCAAAAAGAGTTACTTGCACCATATATAATCAAACTATCCCTAGATTCAAAATTGGTCCCCAATCTTAAAAAATATTATGATTAAATCTTTAAAATATCAATATTGTTTCAATTATATCCTTTTGTTAGTCTAGCAATTTACTTTAGCATTAAATGTTAACTCAAATTTGACGTGAAATATAATTGAAATACTTGAATTAAATTTTAAATACTTATGCACATATATAATTTGAATATTACATGTAAAATTTAGATTACACCATTAAAATTTAATAGGACAAATTCTTTTTTAACACGTCATATCAAAGTTGTTTGTGAAGTAAGTGTGCGATGTTTGAAAGCTGAATCACTTGATTTAAATATGTTTGCGCCATATTTAAGTTGGCATTTGACGGTCCATCTAGTGATGAAAGGACCTAATTGGAACCTTATTATAGTTTGAGAACTCAATTAAAATGTTTGAAATTTGAGGACCAATATAGAATCTGAGCATAATTTGGGGATGTAATTAACACTTAAAAACCATATGTCTCATAAAAAATGTGTATTGTCCACACATACACATGCATCTCAAAAACTAGTAGTTGATAAAGATTATGGATTATTAAAGTTTTAGGTTTGCGCCTCATTATTCATAAAATTACATAAGTGTGTTTTTTCTTTTATTTAAATTTGGTATGATTTAAAAAAATATATACGCGCCTCATTATTTATAAAATTGTATATTTTGATTGTCAGTATGACTTAATTTATAATTATATGAATATATAAATTCTATTTGTAATTCCGTTTGTATATTATATTGATTAATTTTGATTTTAGCTGAGGTGAATATATTACTTATAAACGTAATTCTAATATTAAAAGAAAAAAATCTTAATCGGGTACAATTTAAATCAAAATAATTAATTTTGAATATATTTTTGGTACTTAATTTTGGTACCTATATACAAGTGACACTCAATTTTTTCGATGCAATTAGATGCCTACATATTTTAACCATGCATCTTCAATTTTATATACATACTTATAATTTTAAGGTCGTTTAGTTAAAGGGATAGTATCGATTATATACAGAAGTTAAATGTTAAAATCAAAAATATAAACATATGCAATTAAAAGATGTTAGACACCTAATTGGACAAAAAGTTTAAAATTTAATACTAAAATTTCACAAAAGAATAAATATTAGATATCTAATTGCACAAAAAATTAAGTAGCTAGTTGCACAACTAAAAATTCAGATGCCTAATTTCATCATTAAAAATAAATATCTAATTAGATCCAAAACATTAGATGCCACATTGTACATAAATAACAAAATTATATGTCAACATGTATATATTTATATATTTTTCGTGAAATTATGTGAAAATAGAAAAAACTTTCAATTTACGAGTTTGATTTGGTTGGTGAGCTGGACCATGGAAAAATCAGTGTCATTTATTCCATCTTTATAAAAACATAAATTAAACTGAATATGTTGCATGTAGTGGGTCCATCTTTTCCATATCTGAATCTGGGACCCTACGTCAGGTTGGACATGCAGGATTCAGCCTAAGACATCCAATCATTGATGATTTGCCCGAGAGTTCCATCAGACGGTCCAGGCGGAGTCACAACTCACAAGAATGGGTACTTTTTCTATAGGAAAAACTATATATTTAGTACTTAATTATGCCCGTATTACTGTTTTGGTAGCTCCAACTATTATTTTTGACAAAATAATGTCTAACGTTACGTTTTTATTTTGTTTTGGTATTTGACCGTTAAAAACTAATAAAAATAGTGACGTGGCTTAAATTAATAACAATTTTAGTCCAAAAACTTATACAATCTATCAATTTAGTCTACAATTCTACCAATTTAAACATTATTTTACTTTTTGGATTAAAATTGTAAATTACTCATTTTTCTTCTTATAGTCCAACGTAATTTGCAATTTTACCCTAAAATTAATATGATGTTTTAAATTGATGGATGTTAGACTAAATTGATCGTATATATATAAGTGTTTTGGACTAAAACTATGATTATACCAAGCCATGTCATCATCTCTATTAGTTTTTAACATCAATGGTACCAAAATAAAATAAAAAACGTACGTTAGGTATCATTTTGTCAAAAATAATAGTTAGAGTGTCAAAACATTGATACGATTATACGAGCATAGCTAATGTACTAAATATGTAATTTATCATTTTCTATATTTCATATCAAAATCAAGCATTCGTTTTCTTTCCCATTCTAACTCATTTCCTTGTAAATAATCGAGTTTAAAGTTAAATATGGAAATTTAATTTTTTGTTTATTTGATAAACGAGTTTTAAAAATTGAAATAAATCAATTTATAACTAAATTAAAATTTAGAGTTGGTTAAGAATATTATAAAATTTAATTAAATTATTATCATAAAAATGTTCAAATATCAATTTTAAAAAATAAACTTAATTTTCTCTTTTTATTATATATAATTGAATACACATAATAACAAATATATGTGTTTTTGGTGGCCTAATAACAATTTTAAACAGAATATATGTGTTCGGTATACTCTGAATTTTGTTTTTTTAATCCGACGTGTTATATATGTGTCTTTTTAATTTATTATAGTTTTGTTTTAGATATATTAGAGTTACTAATATTCACCAACGGGTGGATTGAAATCTTCTGCCCAATTACACCTCTTTTGGTGCCCCAGTTTAAAAAAATTAGTTTTAAGGTTTATAGTTTATGGTTAAGGTATAGGGAATTGAGGGTATGATGTATTTTTTTTATTGTGTAGGGTTTAGAGGTTAGGATTTAGAATTTAGGGTTAGAGTCTAAAATTTAAAATTTTAGTGTTTTTTAATGTTGGGGCATGCTTAGGGGGCATATGATTTTTTGTTCCCAACGGGTTAGCCCAAGTGGTAAGCAGCTTAATATCGCTTAAGTATATTTCGAATTTGAAGCCTTGTGTATGCAGAAAATTCTCGGCGAAAAACTCACCAACCAAAATCAGGTGTGTGACGTGGGTCGGTCCGGATTAGTTAGTGCTAAACACTGGGATTCAGGAGGGCAACAAAAAAACTTTTAATATTCGTTTTAAACTCTTATCTAAAAGTTATATTAATGTTTTAGTAAAAAAATAAAATATGAAGGTCATGTTTAGTGAATGGAATTTTGAGTTAAAATTAGAGTTTTAGATATTTTTAAAGGATTGACCGGTCAAATTTATTAATTCATGTGTTTAATAAATTGAGGACTGCAACAACATATTACGATGAATTCTCTCAAATTAAAAAAAAATTGGTATGAGGAACTTTTTTAGGTTTAAAAGATTGTATATAAAAGTTCAAAAAGACTATATTGTCATATACAATTATAAATGATTGTTATGCAAATAACTTAAGTTTGAAAATTTTACATATATTTTTTAAAGCAAGAAATATTCTCATATAAGATTTAAATAATTATTTCCCCTTTGACTAGATGAGATTAATACATATACTTTAAAAATAATTTAAATTTAATAATTACATGTTATGGAAACAAAAAGTTTCCACGCGCGTAATTGGAGCAACAACCTCTTCTTATTTTTTAACTTAATTTTTCTCTTATTTTCTTAGCCGGTGGTCGGCAACCAGTCTTAGTATTTGTTGTCGACCACCGAGTTCATTATTTTCTTGTTTTTTCTTCATATTTTTAATAAGAATCTCAACCTTTGTGGCACGCCTTAGTTTCTTGTGGTTTCGTTTCATCTGTCATTTTGACATAATTTCAGCATACCTTAGCGGTCGTTTGGTGCTCGTACAAAGATCTTCATAGCGCTAGTTTTTTTTGTTATGATTATGTTGGTGGTCATAAAAAGAAAGATTCCCACTCGGTTGATGGTTGTTTGCCGATGTAATCAGTCCTGGGTAGTGAAGCGATCTGCTTGATAGTTTGGTTCGCTCACCACTCCTTTTTCACCCCGTAATGCTTCTCGTTTGGATAAAGACAAGAAGATTCAAGAAGGCTTTTGAATTTTGACGGTATGCTAATCACTATGGAAGTATTTACTTTTCTTTGCACTTTTAAGTTTTTTATGAAATTTTGGTAGACTAGTCCCCATTATTGTCCCTCTTGGATGCATTGTATTTGTGATATCTTCCAAGATTTTTTTTAATAAAATTTAGTTGTCATTGGCAAAAAAATTAATAATTAATAAAATCATATTAATAAATAATTTTATAAATAAAAAATTAATATAAATATCCTCCCAATATTCTTATTAATGCATATTAAAAAATTATAAATAAGAAATCAATATATATATATATTTAAATTTATAAACAATAAATTAATATATACATCCTTCAAAAATGTCTTTACATGTCATTTTGCTTGTTTAAATAAGCACATGTTGAGTGTGTAAAAGTTCTATATTTTACCCCCTATTTAACCCATATTTCTGCTGCATTCAAGCATAATTCATTGCATTTAGGATAGATTTCATTCATACATCACAATTATATTAAATGACACAGTTTCTACTGAAATTGGTTACTTTTGCAGGTAGCTGATGTAGCAGATGTTCGGCAGTGGAGAAGCAGAGCTGGAACACAGGACTGCAGACGCGAAGAAGAATGCTACCATGGCCGCTGCCGTGGCAGCCAATGACGACAGCAATAATGAAGGGAAGAAGTGAAGCGGAGCTCGACAGAAAGAGGAAATATATATAGCCGGTCTGTTGTGGAGCACTCTTATATTTTTCTGAGCCCTAGATCAGAATGAAGGCCAAGCCCAAAGTTTAAGGAAGAAACTCCAAGCAAGAAGAGAGGATGAATTAAAGACATCTACTTTGAAGATTTAGTCTTTAATAGAGTTGCACTTTAATTTAAACTTGTATTCTTGCCATATTAGAAAACTTGAACCTAAGGCCTATATAAAGGCATGTACTTCAACCTAGGAAGGATATCTCATTCTCTAGCCGTCTCCCCCTAAACCCTAGTCGTTTCCCCCCTTCTCATCATGTTCTAAACTTCCCCTAGGGCTAAGAGTTGATTCTGTAAAGTAGTTGCAAGGATTGCATTGTTTTAGGATTTTTTCTGTTCAATAAAATAGACTTCAAGTTTTCTTATTCTGGTTTTCAACATCTTGCAAGAGCATCGGGAGAGCATTGTGAGATTACACATTTACTTAATATCGGGAGATTTAAGTATACGAAAGGAATAAGTACGAGTTCTCCAGTTTATGGTTGAACTATCTCGGACCTAGGGATATGACGAGGTTAAGTGGCTAAGGAAGAATTGAACAACATCGGTGTTCATCCTTCGATTCACGCCGGGAGGTATCATCAAAGACGTGTTCATCGACAGACTTGGACCTAGGGATAGGCCAAGGCATATCAGGGATTCTTGCCAAGCTTGAAGTACTAAGTTGTGTGTTCGCTGCCGCGACAACAACAGACCACTGCCGCAACAGGTGCTGCCGCGACAGGCGCTACGACAGAACAGAGAAGTTCTAGATAGTGCAAACACCTGCACTACGGAGCATATCAATATCGGCCTACTCTTTACTCTGAATATTTTCATCTTTTATTTCCAATCTTCTTTATTATTTCGTGACAAACAATTAAACTCTTTCTTTTCCCTCTTGTGCAGCAATCCAAGGTTAAAGCTATTAGCCTAGTCCATGTGGAGACGATATCCGATACTTTCGTATCACTTTACTACTTGCGTCGTGTACACTTGCACTACATTGTGATAGACTATTTTACACGCAACAAGTTTTTGGCGCCGTTGCCGGGGACTGACAACATAACTTTACCCTACTTTACTGCACTTTTTAAATTTTTCTGGTTTTACTTGGATTGTTTAACCTGTGCTTTTCACAAGGTTTTCTGTTTATGCGCAGATCGAGACGAGGAAAGGAACCTGAGTATAAGATAGATCCTGAAATCGAACGCTCGTGCATTCTTAGGAACCGACTCCGACTCGTATTAGCCAGAAACAAATACCTTGAAGAACAGTTAGAGGCCACGAACAACCAAGGGAATCCCCGAGGTCCTGAAGATCCTATCAGAGATGGAGGAAGCGGACTGCCTGCCGATCCTCCTACTGCTACCGTACGCCGGTCATGCCGAGACTACATGATCAATGATCATGTGGAATTAGAGACCACCCTGCCAGATGTGGAAGCTGAGAATTTCGAGCTAAAACCTGTCATGTTCAGCATGATTAATTCCGCTGGCCAATTTAGTGGTGATGCTACAGAGGATGCTAGGGAACATCTGAAAACGTTCCAGGAAATCTGTGGTTCGTTTAGACTACCAGGAGTAAATCCGGAGATACTGAGGCTTCGGTTATTTCCTCATTCATTGAGGGACAGAGCTAAAACTTGGTGGAACAAACTAACGCCGGGTTCAATACGAACATGGGTAGATTTAACTCGTGAATTTTTGTCTCGTTTTAACCCTTCCAATTTATCTGAGCGATTACGTAACGAAATTGCTACGTTTCAACAGGAAGACGACGAGCCAATGCACGAGGCATGGAACAGGTTTACTACTCTTCTGAGGAATTGCCCGATGCATGGATTCCCTGTTTGGAATCAGGTAATCAAATTTTACAATGCTGCCAACCTACAGACTCGTATGAGAATCGACTCAGCAACCAATGAGTTGTTGTTAGATAAAGATCCAGAGGACGCCATGGTAGTGTTATAGAATTTGGCTAAGAATGAAGAACAGTTCCCCACATCGAGGAGAGGTAAACGAGTACTAGCTGTGAAGGATTACAAAGCCGATAATTCCTTAAAGACACAAGTTGCATATCTCACAAAGGCAGTAGAGAACCTGCTGAAGAAGGATTCTCAACCTGTTTATGCTGCAGAAGAAGTATGTGGAACTTGCGGCGGGAATCATAGTTCGGAGGACTGCCCACTACAGCTAGAAGAAGGGATGTACGTTGGGAACTATAACAAGCAGAACTATAATTCCAACAATTACAATCCCAGCAGGAGAAAAGATCCAAAATTTTCTTGGAGCAACCCGAACAATGCCCTAAATCCTCAAGTAAAGAACACTCAAAATCAGGGGGCACCTAGACTACTGACTCGGCAGAAACCGCAACAGCAGTCGCAACAGCCACAACTAGTATATTGGAGCAGACCTTGGCTACATTTATGTCTCAAACAGGAACTTACATTGAGAACATGAATCACTTCGTCAAGAAGACTGAGTCATTCATAGATAAAATAGAGATGCGGATGACTAACCATGAAGCTACTCTGAAATCATTGGAGACACAGATGGGTCAGGTTTCCTAACATATTAAGCCGAGGCAGAATGGAGGATTCCCTAGCGATACTCAGAACGCTAGACAACCCACACATGAGCAGTGCAAAGCTATCACAACTAGGAGTGGGAAGAAATTACTAGGGCCAGAGAAGGAAGCTGAACCGGTTAAGGAACCAGCCCTAGAATCGACTGTCGAGAATGCTGCCCCGACAGACGACAAACAACCTGTTGTCGATATACCTGCCACGACAGCAGAAGGGACAGAGGAGAAGGATGAAGAACCTAAGCCTCCTCAGATCCGAATGCAGTGGGAAGGACGCATTGAAGACTATCATCCTCCACCTCCTTTTCCTCACTGGTTACAGAAGTTGAAACATGAATCCCAGCTTAAGAAGATCTATGATATTTTTAAGCAGGTCCACATCAATATTCTGCTGTTAGATGCTATCAAGGAGATGCCTGGTTATGCCAAATTTCTCAAGGATTCTATGTCGAAGAAATCCAGACTTGGGGAATTTGAGATTGTTAAGCTGACAGAAGGATGCATGACTATTCTGCATAAGCATCCTTCCCAGAAAAAGAAGGATCCTGGGAGTTTCATAATACCGTGCATAATCGGAGATAAATTTATGGGTAAGGCACTTTGTGATCTAGGTGCTAGTATTAATTTAATGCCAAAATCTGTATTTCAGAAATTAGGTATTGCACGAGCACGACCCACAACAGTTATGCTGCAGCTGGCAGACAGCTCTTACGTGCAACCGAAAGGGAAAATTGAAGATATTCTGGTAAGAGTGGATAAATTTATTTTTCCTGCTGACTTTCTTGTTTTAGATTGTGAAGGAGATGAGAATGCACCAATCATCCTAGGCCGACCCTTCTTAGCCACATGAAGATCACTAATTGATGTAGAAAAGGAAGATCACCAATCAAGCTAAATGTTCTCCAAGCAATAAAGCACGCTGATGCAGAAGAAGAATGCAAGGCTATCACTGAAGTTATCCTTGACCAACCCTGCATCAGGTCGGACTGCCATGACATCAAATTTGGCCACTGCCCCAGCAACCATTTAGAAGACTGTCACGGCAGCGACGACGACAACAACTCCTCAGATTCTGACATCTGATATTGAAGATCATGAGAAGGTAAACTGAATAGGCAATATTCCATGTAAGTTATTCGAGCCCTTAAATTATACCTCGAATGAACATATCATCCAAAAGCCATCCACTATAGAGCCACTTGTTCTAGATCTTAAGCCCCTGCCAGGGCAGCTCAAATATGTTTTTCTTGGATTAAATGATACGTTGCCCGTAATCATCTCTTCCAAGTTGATGCAGGAACAAGAAAAACAACTGATAGAGATGCTGCAACAGCACAAAAGGGCTATTGGATGGACGATAGCTGACATCCAAGGCATCAGTCCGGCACTATGCATGCATAAAATCCTCTTAGAGGATGATCACAAGCCGACCATTGATGCCTAGAGACGTTTAAATGATGCTATGCGAGAAGTGGTCCGAAAAGAAATTATCAAATGGATAGATGCTGGGATAATTTATGCCATCTCGGATAGTAAGTGGGTGAGCCCGGTGCAGTGCGTTCCTAAGAAATGAGGAATAACCGTGGTAACCAACAAAGAAAACGAGTTAATCCCAACCAGGACTGTGACTGGTTGGAGGGTTTGTATGGACTACCGGAAGCTTAACAAAGCTACCCGGAAGGACCACTTTCCCCTGCCTTTTATTGATCAAATGCTTGATAGATTAGCGGGAAAGCCTTATTACTGTTTTCTTGATGGTTACTCAGGTTACAACCAAATAGCCATCGCACTGGAGGATCAAGAGAAAACGACCTTCACTTGCTCGTACGGTACTTACGCTTTTTGGAAGATGCCATTTGGACTTTGTAACGCACCAGCAACTTTTCAGAGGTGTATGATGGCAATATTCTCCGACATGGTGGAAGATTTCCTGGAGATATTCATGGACGATTTCTCAGTCTTTGGAGACAATTTTGAAAGCTGCTTAGGCAACATGTAGAAAGTACTCGAGAGATGCGAGAAAGTGAACTTGGTATTAAACTGGGAGAAATTTCACTTCATGGTGGATGAAGGGATAGTCATAGGCCACAAAGTAAGCTGCCGCGGCATAGAGGTCGACAGGGAGAAAATTGAGGTAATTGAAAAGCTGCCACACCCACCACAGTAAAGGGAATTCAAAGTTTTTTAGGGCATGCTGGTTTCTATCGAAGGTTTATAGCCAATTTTTTGAAAATCACCAAGCCATTATGCCACCTATTAAAGAAGAATCGTCCCTTCGACTTCAACACTGAATGTACTGAGGCATTCAGAATTCTAAAAGAGAAGCTAGTAACAACCCCGATCGTACAACCACCGAACTGGAAGTTGCCATTTGAGATTATGTGTGATGCCAGTGATTATGCTGTAAGGGCATCACTTGGGCAGAGGAAGAACAAGCTATTCCATGTAATTTACTATGCTAGCAAAACACTTAACGATGCCCAAGTGAATTACACCACAACAAAGAAGGAATTGTTGGCCGTGGTGTTTTCAATTGACAAGTTCCGATCCTACATACTTGGAACGAAGGTGGTGATCCACACAGACCACTCTGCACTGAAATATCTGTTTGCTAAGAAAGATGCAAAACCCAGACTGATTCGTTGGATTCTACTGCTGCAAGAGTTCGACATAGAAATCAAGGACAAAAAGGGGACAGAGAATCAAGTTGCAGATCACTTGTCAAGATTAGAGAAGGGAAAGAGTCTCCCAACAAACGAGACACACATACTGGAGACCTTCCCTGACGAGTAGTTGTTCGCTGCCATAAGCACTGCCGCGACAACTATGGCGGTAGGTAAGTTTTCTGAACTCCCCTGGTATGCTGATTTCGTTAATTATTTAGTTAGCGGAATATTTCCTCCTGATCTTAACTATCAAGCTAGAAAGAGGTTCCAAAATGATGTTAAACATTATTATTGGGGCGAACCTCTTCTTTTCAAAATTTTTGCAGATCAGATTATCAGGAGGTGTGTACCACATGATGAGCAGAAAGCTATGCTTCATCACTGCCACGCTTCACAATATGGAGGACACTTAGGTGGTAACAAAACTGCTGCCAAGGTTTTGCAGTCTGGTTTTTATTGGCCTTCACTGTTCAAGGATGCCCAGGCGTTCTACAAAAGCTGTGATAAATGTCAACGGACTGGAAATATCTCAAGAAGACATGAGATGCCGCTGCAAAACATTCTTGAAGTCGAAATCTTCAACGTTTGGGGGATTGATTTTATGGGACCGTTCCCAGCATCATGTGGGAATTTATATATCCTCTTGGCAGTGGACTATGAGTCCAAATGGGTAGAAGCAATCGCCACAAGGAAAAACGATGCCAAGACTGTTCAGAGGTTTTTGCACAAGAACATTTTTCCAGATTTGGCATCCCTAAGGTGATCATCAGTGATGAAAGGAGGCATTTTGACAATAGGGTAATAGTTGTTGCCTTAAAGAAATATGGTGTCAAACATTGGATCGCAACAGCTTACCACCCTCAGACCAATGGACAGGCCGAAATATCCAACAGAGAGGTAAAGAACATTCTTGAAAAGATGGTTAAACCAACTTGAAAGGACTGGTCTCTACACCTCAATGATGCACTCTGGGCCTACAGAAGAACGTTTAAAACTCCATTGGGAATGTCACCCTACCGGCTGATTTATGGAAAAACATGCCATTTACCTGTTGAGGTTGAGCACGGAGCATACTGGGCCATCAAGGTAGTGAATGTAGACTTGGAAAAGGCAGAACAGAAAAGGCTACTTGACTTGAATGAGATTGAAGAAATTTGAGCAATGGCCTATGACAACGCAAGGATCTACAAGGACAAGACAAAAAAGTGGCATGACAAGAAACTGCTGCCACGACAGTTCTACCTAGGGCAGCTTGTGTTGTTATTCAACTCTAGGTTGAAACTCTTCCCAGGAAAGATGAAATCTAGATGGCCCGGCCCGTTTCAAGTGGTGCAAGTTTTTACTCATGGTGCCATCACGATCAAATCCTTAAAAGAAAGGCACCAATTTAAAGTCAACGAACAGAGATTAAAGCATTATCAGGGGACTGAAGCCCCAAGAATGCAGGAAGTGGTTACTTTAGGAGATGCCCCTCATGGCATCCCTAATTTAACTTAATTTTATTTTTATTATTAACTATTTATATATATATTTATTAGGTAATTAGAATTATTTTATTTTTAGGAACTAAGTTTTTATTGTTATTATTTTTAGGAAATAAAGGAGACAAGGAGAAGAGAAGAAGTGAACTCAGCCCACCATCTCATCATCAGCCCAAAAAGCCCAAAATAGGAGCCTGTCGTTACAGCTGTCGTGACAGATGCGAAAAATCCAGCCAGTCAACATGCTGTCGCGGCAGACATGCAAACGCGTAACAGACACAGAAACGCGTGACAGACGCGTCAGAAACCGCGTAACAGCTGACCCCGTTAGTCGCGCCTGCCGTTACAGCTCCAACGGGTAGCAAACTCCACATCTATATAAACCCCGTTTTACTATTCATTTTCACTTCACTTTTACTCTCTCTACTTGTTTCCTCTCTAGAATTTCATTTGCTTTCATTTTTTCTACAGTCCCTTGCAACCATGAGTACAAAAAACACCCGACACAGTGCTGCCTCAAGCTCTGCCCCAACAGCAGCCACTCCCAGCTCCTTCCAAGGCAGAGATATGTGGGAGGAAAAAGGCTTCATCTACAACAAACGAACAGAGAATCTCGGGCTTAAACCATTCATAGCCCGTAAGACCAGAGCTCTACATTGGCATATGTTTGCTAAGCATCCTGAAGAGATGAACGTCACCTTAGTCAGAGAATTTTATGCTGCCGTCAACAGTAGAGACGCGACATCAGTGACAGTTCGTGGGAAGGAAGTCCCCTTTGAGCCAGAGTACATCAACACCCTTTATGAATTCTACGTCGGCAGAAGGGAAGATGGTCACCAAAGATTCGTGGAGAGCCTAGAGACAGCAGATTATGATGCTGTCATGGAAGAACTCACCGAGGAAGGCACCCAATGGAATACTGATCCCAAACACCCAAAGACGGTGAAATGAGCCGAACTCACACCCGAAGCCAAGCTGTGGAACGCATTCGTCAAAATGAGGATCGTGCTCTCCTCACACAACAGCACGGTCGATCAACCAAGGTTAGCTCTCATCCATTCAATTTTAAATGAGAGGCCTATCAATGTTGGTCGATACATTCGGGAAGGGATTTTGGATTGTGCAATGCGGCCGTCGGGACCCCTTGTCTTCCCCTACCTCATAACAGCCCTCTACCGTGGCCACAATGTCCCTGAAGTTGCTGGGGATTTAAGTTTCTTTTCTTATATTCGTTGTTTGCTATTTTGTTATAATTGTGATGTTGTTGTTATTTTCTTTTTATCATTTTGTCATCATGTATTGAGGGCAATGCAAACCTTGAGTTTGGGGGTGGCATCCCTCCATTAATGAAGTGTCTTTATGTTTAGAAATTGTGTCTAAAGTTTAGTTTATTTTTGCTAAAAAAATGAAAATTTGGCTTAAGTCTTTGAACTGAACTTACCTGCCATGACAGCCTCTGTCGTGGCAATGCCTTTAGGATAGGTTTAGGAGCAGTTTAGAGCCTTACTATAGTTCTGATTCTTAAACACCTTTTGTGACTTTTATACTGTCTAGAAACTCTACTGGTAAACTAGTTTAGGAAAACGCTTAACACTTGAGTTGCCCCTAGAAGTGCCTAACACTGGCTCTAGGAAAAGAAGTTAAGAAAAAGTAGACTCAATACACCTAGAGGTGCCCGAAACCGGCTCTAGGAAGTTAGCTAGAGGTGCCCGAAACCGGCTCTAGTCAAACTTAAATTAAGGAAAGAGAATCGAGTCTAAATAAAAACTAAAGAAGCCTAAGAATTGCCTCCAAAAAGATGAAAGTTGGCATAAAAATTCAAGTTAGAAGCTTAGCTATTCTAGTAAACTAAGAGAGTCTAGGCATATAATTGTTCACAAAATATGCACACGCTACACGAGAATTATAGCAAGGTTCTGGATGAATCCTGAATTATCTAACAGGGTGTTGCTCACGATAGGAAATGAATGGTAGGTAAGGAAAAGTTCACTGTTTTAAGCCAAACAAAATTTTTTTTTATTTCTTTTTTAGGTCATAATTGCTTGAGGGCAATCAAAAACTTGAGTTTGGGGGTGTGTTGAGTGTGTAAAAGTTCTATATTTTACCCCCTATTTAACCCATATTTCTACTGCATTCAAGCATAATTCATTGCATTTTGGATAGATTTCATTCATACATCATAATTATATTAAATGGCACAGTTTCAACTGAAATTGGTTACTTTTGCAGGTAGCTGCTGTAGCAGATGTTCGGCAGTGGAGAAGCAGAGCTGGAACACAGGACTGCAAACGAGAAGAATGATGCTGCCATGGCCGCTGCCGTGGCAGCCAATGACGACAACAATAATGAAGGGAAGAAGTGAAGTGGAGCTCGGCAGAAAGAGGAAATTTAGCCGGTCTGTCGTAGAGCACTCTTATATTTTTCTGAGCCCTAGATTAGAATGAAGGCCAAGCCCAAAGTTCAAGGAAGAAACTCCAAGCAAGAAGAGAGTGAATTAAAGACATCTACTTTGAAGATTTAGTCTTTATTAGAGTTGCACTTTAATTTAAACTTGTATTCTTGCCATATTAGAAAACTTGAACCTAAGGCCTATATAAAGGCATGTAATTCGACCTAGGTAAGGATATCTCATTCTCTAGCCGTCTTCCCCTAAATCCTAGTCGTTTTCCCCCTTCTCATCATGTTCTAAACTTCCCCTAGGGCTAAGGGTTGATTCTGTAAAGTAGTTGCAAGGATTGCATTGTTTTAGGATTTTTTCTGTTCAATAAAATAGACTTCAAGTTTTCTTATTCTGGTTTTCAACATCTTGCAAGAGCATCGGGAGAGCATTGTGAGATTACACATTTACTTAATATCGGGAGAGTTAAGTATATGAAAGGAATAAGTACTGGTTCTCCAGTTTATGGTTGAACTATCTCGGACCTAGGGATTGGACGAGGTTAAGTGGCTAAGGAAGAATTCAACAACATCGGTGTTCATCCTTCGATTCACGCCGGGAGGTATCATCAAAGACGTGTTCATCGACAGACTTGGACCTAGGGATAGGCCAAGGCATATCAGGGATTCTTGCCAAGCTTGAAGTACTGAGTTGTGTGTTCGCTGCCGCGACAACAACAGACTGCTGCTGCAGCAGGTGCTGCCGCGACAGGCGCTACGACAGAACAAAGAAGTTCTAGATAGTGCAAACACCTGCACTACGAAGCAGATCAATACCGACCTACTCTTTACTCTGAATATTTTCATCTTTTATTTCCAGTCTTCTTTATTATTTCGTGACAAACAATTATACTCTTTCTTTTCTCTCTTGTGCATCAATCCAAGGTTAAAGCTATTAGCCCAGTCCATGTGGAGACGATATCCGATACTTACTATCACTTTACTACTTGCGTCGTGTATACTTGCACTACATTGCGATAGACTCTTTTACACGCAACAACACACAACTTACAATTATAAGTATCAGTTAATTTTACAAAACATTTGTATACAATAAGTTAATGTAATCAGTTACTCAAATTAATTAATATAATCCACTACAAACTATCAACTAATATAATATATTTTTAACTACTCATTAATTACCTAACAAGACAAAGTTTTATCTATTAATTTAACAATGTGTTGTCGATTAACCAATCCGTTTTTTTTATCAAAAATATATGCCATCAAAAAACGATTGAAGAATACATGATAAAACTTTTACTCCTTATGGGGTGTTTGGTTAGCGAAAAAGATCATTATTGGGGTAATAATTTTTTTCTAAAATTTTATTCTTATGTTTGGTTCACCCTTATTTCCACTAGGCAGGAAAAGATTACTCTCAAAAGTAATTTTTTTGGCAAAAATGGTAGGAATGTCATTCCCATCAATTTCTTGGGTATTTGTTAGTTCCCATCACCCTGGACTTAAATACCCTTGAAATAATGGATTTTTTTTATGTTGGTCCACTTGTTGCAAGTAAGTACATAGTTAATTACTTGAGTGTAGTTTTATTAAATATTTTATTTCATATCAGTTTAATATTTAAATAATATTTCAATATAAAATTAACTTGAGTTTGAGTTTTATTCTTTACCTGAGAGTTTACCTTTCAAGCTTATAACAATGAAGTTGTCAACTCTAAAATATTTTTTTGAATAACTTCAACAATTAATTTTAATCACTAAAACATCAATTTTACAGTATATTATATACTATATATGATAAAAGTAAATACAAGATATCTATATAATAAAGCGATCATCGTAATGGATAACTCTTCGATGAGTGGAATGGCTCTTCAACGGCGGCGGGGGATAACTCTTTTCATAGGAAACCCGTCAGGGAGTATTCATTGGGCAGGGTTACGGCTGGCGTTTGATGGTTGTGCGAAAGTGTTAGATTTTTTATTCCTAGGAAGCATGGGAGGGATGGTCGTAGATTCAATTTTGTGATGATGGAATCTATGGATGGTGCACAAAGGGCTATAAATAGATATCATGGTGTATTATTATGTGGATCATTTATCTCTGTTGCGTTAGCGAGAAATCTGGGGCTATCATAGATGGCGACGGAGGGACGTCACGGCCGATCGATCACGAGAAACTCACAGGACTGGGCACAAGGACATCACAATGCAACTGAACACCAGGTAGGGAAGGATATCCAATTACCTTCAAGGGTCAAGGGGAGGAAATGTCGAGATCGCGAGAGGTTTATGCCTCAGTACAACTACATGTTACGTGGGAGATTGATCTAGACGCGATATGGATTATGGAATGCAACATATTAGGATGGTGTTTACGTTTTTCTTCCCTTATTTCTCTGGTAGATGAGTTACACTTGGCTACTTTTCAGGGTTTTCGGATTATGTGAGTTTCAGGTTCGGTTGTCTTGCTCTTATTCGATGGCATAAAATCCAGAGGGGAGTTTCTTCACGATAAAGAATTGTTGAAACCATGGATTGAGAAGGTGGAGTCTTGGAAAGCAATCTCTGCAGGTTTTCACAGCCGTCGTGTTTGGGTTTCAGTGTATGGAGGTGGTTGTTGAGGATCAGTGCGAGAAAGCTTTGCATCAAGGACGTACTACTACAAAAATCACGAGGAATGAATTGGATGTAGTGATTAGAAATCCAGAGAGTGTTGGAATGGTTTGGGATAAAATATAGGCGTAGGAGGATTCGAGGGAGCCTAGGCACGAGTGTAACCCCCTCGTCCCGGTCTGGACGACTGACCGGTCCGAGCAGGACACACAGGGAAAACCGAAGTGAATCCCGTTAAGGCTCCCCTTTGGTTAGCAACCCTAGAAAATTTCTTTTAATTATTATCTTGTCTAAAGGCATTCTTACATCCTATGTGAGATACGACAGCAGAGAGACAACAAAGCGATGTGAAACAATCAAACAAACAATCCAACAACCCATTTTAGCCTTTACAACAGGCCGTATCGATACGCTAGGAGACCGTATCGATACGCCTTGACTTGGTCAACTACCCAGAGTCAAACTAAGGAGATCGTATCGGTACACTGGTTGACCGTAACGATACACCCTCGACGGTCAACTTCTCACGGTCAACGATATAAGACCGTACCGATATACCTAAGACCCGTACTGATACACCAAAATCTCATCAATTTCTCAGATTTCCAAAGAGCTTTTGGCGTATCGATACACCACCGTGTACCGGTACGCTAGGCTTAAATTGAGCCCCAAAGTGTAGGATCATATTGATACGGCCTTTGGTAAATCTATCAACTATCACCCACACATATATACAGATCGACCAACTTACCTAAGCTGTAGGTAGTATGAACGGTTATAAAGTGCGCACACTTAGTAAATCTATCAACTATCACCCACACTGAATTTTTCTTTGAAGGAGTCAACGGTAAACCTAACACAAAGTCCTTGGTGATACGTTCCCACTTCCATTCCGGAATTTTCAACGGCTGTAACAACCCTGAAGGAAACTGATGCTCGGCCTTGACTCGCTGACAAACCATACACTTACTCACAAACTCATCCACATCCTTATTTAATCCAACCCAATAGTACTCTTCCTTTAACCCTCGATACATCTTCGTACTACCCGGATGCATAGCAAAAGAACTATTATGAGCTTCATTCAAGATCGTACGTCTCAACTCGGCATATTCCGGAACTACTATCCTATCCTTGTAACATAGGATCTCATTCTCACCAAAACAATAATCGGTAGGCCAATCTTCGGCTATATCCTGCACGTGAGGTGCCAAAGACTCGTCTCGCAACCGCTTCTCTTGAATCAACTGAGCTACCGAAGGCTTAACATGAAGTTCGGCTATCAACCCACCATCCTTGGACACACTCAATCTCGCAAACATAGCTCGCAACTCAACTGCCACTTTTCTACTCAAAGCATTGGCCACTACGTTTGCCTTACTCGGTTGGTACTCTATCGTAAGGTCATAGTCCATAAGAAGCTCTAACCACTTACGCTGCCTAAGGTTCAACTCCCTCTGAGACATCAAGTACTTCAAGCTCTTGTGGTCGGTATATACGGTGCATTTCTCACCATAAAGGTGGTGTCTCCAAATCTTCAAAGCAAACACTATCACGGCTAACTCTATGTCATAGGTGGGATAATTCTTCTCGTGAACCTTCAACTGATAGTATCCAGACCTCAAATCAATCTTCGAAAACACGGAAGCACCTCTAAACTGATCAAGCAAGTCATCTATCCTAGGCAAAGGGTACTTGTTCTTCACTGTCACCTTATTCAACTACCTATAATCTATATACATCCTCATACTATCGTCCTTCTTTTTCACAAACAAGACCGGAACACCCCACAGAGAAATACTAGGCCTAATTAAATCTCTGTCGGACAACTCATGAAGCTGCATCTTCAACTCTTTCAACTCTTTCAGTGCCATTCTACACGGAGCAATAGACACTGGTGCAGAATCGGAATACGTCTCAATAGGAAACTCAACGGCTCTATCTGGAGGCAAACCCGACAAGTCTTCTGAAAAAACATTCGGATAATCACATACTGTCCTGATGTCTTGTGGTCTAACCTCACTCATATTTGGATTCATCACAAAAGCCAAATAAGCCTGACAACCCGAGTTCAACAACTTCTGAGCTCCCAAAGCAGAAATAACATTGGAAAGGAACCTAACGTTCTCGCCAACTACCACAACCTCGAAATCATCTGTAAGCTTCAAGGAGACTCTCTTGGTCTCAAATTCAACCATAGCTCTATGCTCTACGAGCCAATCCATGCCAAAAATCACGTCAAAGCTATAGAGCGGTAACTCCATCATATCAACCGAAAACACGTGGCCCTAAACCATCAAGGGACACCTCCTATACATTCTTCTAACTACCACTGTATCACCAAAAGATCATTTACACCTACCTATAACCACTCACAAGGTAACCCTAAGGATCTTGCGTGCTCACCCAAAATGTAAGAATGTGTCGACCCCGAATCTATCAAAGAAAGCAAACTCAAGGAATGTAATGAGAAATTACTTGCGATGACATCCGTGTCATTCCCGACCTCTCGCTGTGCATACACCCTAGCCGATCCTCCACCCTCGGGCTGAACTGCCACTACGTGAGCTAAGTTCCTCTGACCCTCGTTCCTCGGCTGAAAGTGTCCACGACCGCGCCCACGACCTTTCTGATGCTCAAAACCCCTAGTTGGAGCCGGTCCACCCCTAACCGGGTGTGAACAGTCACGCCTCAAATGGTCTCGAGAGCTACAGTTCCAACACGCCTCGTAGATACCGATACACTCACCTTGGTGTCGTCTCCCGCACCTAGTGCACTCCGGAGTGTGTACAACAGCTCCTTGGCCCTGACGGCCCTGACCATAGTTAGCACCTCTATGCCTTGAATCGGGTTGATATCTCCTATCCCTATGCCTCTTGGCATGGTCTCTGTCCCAATTCGCGTGTCTCTTTCCGGAGTCAGACCCACTAGCACGTGCACTAGAGCCTAAATTCTGCTCTATGTCCTTGGCCTTAGAGACCAAGACAACAAACTCAGTGTAGTTAGAGGCAAGCATGTAGGTCTTCACATCTCTAGTCAACCCATACCGGAAGCGCTCACACCGCTCCCTCTCACTAGGAACCAACTCGGGTGCATACTGGCTCAATCTCACAAACTGAACCTCGTACTCTGACACGGTCCTGTTACCCTGAACCAAGGCCATAAACTCCCTCTTCTTTTCATCCAAATATCGAACTCCGAGATACTTCCTCTTGAAGGCATTTCTAAAGAACTCCCATGTGATATCCGCTTCGACCATACCATATGTAATAGTGGTCTACCAAGTGTATGCGTTCCCCTGAAGCAAGGAGACAATGAAAACCCAACTTACGGGCATCTGAGCACTCCATCTGACCCAAGATGCGTGTAGCACTCTCAAGCCACGCCTCTGAACCCTCGGGAGTCAACCCATGGAACTCAACTGCTCCTAAGTTACGAAGCCTCTCTAAGGATAGACCTGTCCCTGTACCCTGAGGTGGTGCTGCAGCTTGCCTACCGGCCAAAGCTGTCTGAAAAGCTCCGGCTATGGTCTGAATCAAATGGGTCATGTTCGTGCTCGCTGGACCCTGACCCGCCTGAGTCCCAACACCTCCATCGTTAGAACCCGCCTAAGGCCCATTACCATCACCTTCGACTTGCGCACCAGCCTGAGGCACATTACCTTCGCCGCCCACTCCATTACCACCGGGAGCAGAAGGAACAGGAGGCTCACCCTCGGGTGCCTGGTCACCCGCTCTAGGTCACCCCCTCGGTCTCACCATATCGAGATAGAATCTAAAACAACAAACACACAATACACAAGAAAAACTTTAGGTTAGAAAAAGGGCAATGACTTAGGTTCTCAAGCTCGTTTAACCAAAACCATTTTTTTTTACAAAAACACCTAACAATGGGGACATTTGACTAACCCTTAACCAATAAAAAAGGCCATTAAAACATGCTTTCAAACACCGTACTAGCAAGCAAACTTCAAGCATACATGGTAAAACACTCACCGAGACATAGCAACAACATAACACATCAACTTACCTCACTTACCTACCCGAGGTCTCAGAAACCTCAGGCTCTGATACCACCAAATGTAACCCCCTCGTCCCGGTATGGACGACTGACCGGTCCGAGTAGGTCACACGGGGAAAACCGAAGTGAAACCCGTTAAGTCTCCCCTTCGGTTAGCAAACCTAGAAAATTTCTTTTAACTATTATCTTGTCTAAAGGCATTCATACATCCTATGTGAGATACGACATCGGAGAGACAACAAAGCGATGCGAAACAATAAAAAAAAAGCAATTCAACAACCCATTTTAGCCTTTACAACAGGCAGTATCGATACGCTAGGAGACTGTATCGATACGTGTAACACCCGTGTTTTGGGGTTAGGAGTTATCCGGGTTTATAGTTTGAGTCAATAAAATTAAATTAAAATAAATCAAACTTAAAATGTGGCCTAATTGAACTTTAGTAAAAAAGGGAAGGGCTTATGTTGTAATTTGCCCAAAAACTTTTAAAAAGGATGCCAACTTTCAAAGTTGTCATCTTCTCCCCTTTTCCCATTATTTCCAACATGAGAAACACCCACCACCATCTTCAAACCCTCTCAAACTTTAAGCTTATATTCCATTCGATTTCAACTTCGATTCAAGGGGTTTTTGAAAGGTAAAATCATATTCTTACTCTCCTCTTTATCCCCTATCTACCTATGGTCTTAAATTTTAAAGTTATGGAGTTTTGAAAATTAGGGTTTATATCAAAGTTTGGATTTTTAAGGGTTTTTTCATTTTGTTTTGATAAATTGAGTTGGGGCTTTTTTTAATCATGTTAAAATGCACATTATATGTTAATTTGGTTGAATTTTAATGAAAATCCGAAGTGGGTTCTTAGACCCATTTTTAAGGTGTCAAAAAGTTGATTTTTGGTGGGTTTTAGAGTGTAATTAGAGGGCTGATGGTATATGTATGCTAGGGGGATGTTTTAGGACCATTTAGATGTCATTTGGGTGTTTAAAAACATGATTTTCTGCTGGGTAAAATGTGAGTACGAAAATGAGGTTTTGGGTGAGTTTTGGGGGTTGTTCTAGGTGGGATTTGATAGCCCAATGGTAGTACTATGGTTAGGGATTGATTTGGGATCATTTGTGGGTGCAATGGATGTTGGAAACATGGAATTTGGAAGAGGTATTGGGGCTGTCCGAAATTGCTAAGTTTGAGGTTTGGTCATGTCTTGCGGTGTTGTAAATTGTATTTGAATTGTGTTCCGGATTGGTATTTTGAGGTTGGGCTAATTTGAGGTTGTTTGAATTGTATGGAGGTTGTTTAGAAGCAAGAATTTGGGTCGGCGAAGCATCGGGAAGAAATCCGGAAACTTGGAGGTGATGGTTGCTTGGTATTTGAGCTTGGAGGTAGAGGTGAGTGGTTAATGTTTTTAAATTGGTTTTTAAGTGGTTGGTTCAAGCATGTGAACTAGGTTGGGCTTGGTAGACCCACCTAGAGTTAGGGTTAGGGTGGTAGCCTAATCCTAAGCTTTAGTTAGAGACCTTGGATGTACTCATTAATTATTGTTATGCTTCATGATGATTATGTATAATGTGATACACATGTGTGTGAAAGTATGGCTTAGTGTATTGATTTTATATTGCATGTTGATGACAAATATAATGTGGATATATGATGAGATAATTGTTCGGATGACATACATGTGGTGTTGGTTTGTGAAATGAGGTTATGATGTGGATTGCATGATTTTGGAGAATCATAGTGAGTACGTGATAAGTACGGATATTATATTGAAATTGATATTGTAAAAGGTTGTGGAATTTGATTTATATTGGCACTAGTATGCTTGGGTACAATGATCGATCATTAGGATGAGTGTGCACAAAAATTGAGTCAAAAACGTACGTGGCCTTGGTGGCGTTAAGGCACCAAGGAGGAGTACGGTGATGTAATATCCCACCGGAAGCTTTTATATATTTCTACGTGATGATGAGTGGAATCCCATCCGTATGGCATGTGGTGATGAGTGGAATCCCGCCCATGCAAGGACCAGTGATGAGTGGAATCCCACCGAGGTAATGTTGTTGTTGGAAATGCGTTCCAACGGGTTATCCGCGTATTCGAGTCATAGCTAGGTGCCAATATGAGGTTGTATGTGTATACCAATATGAGATTATGTATATATGCTTATAAGATGCGAAATGTGATGCCCTTATGAATTGATATATGATGTGGTTAATGCATTGAGTTATGTATCTTTGTACGTTGAGCTTATAGGTTGTTGAGTATGGCATAATGTTGATTATATGTTCATGTATCATGATCATTTTGGCTTATGCAGATCGGAGGTAAGAACATGCATTTCATTATGGAAATTGCTCGTGCTTGGACCCTGCATTGTCGAAGGTTTGTCTTATGAGCTTACCCTCACTAAGCTTTTATGATTACGCTCTCTTTGTTCGACAATGCAGATTAATAGCTTGTGGGTGGCAAGGGCAAGGAAAGGTCTCCAAGTGATGCTATTGGTTAGCTCAATGTATGAATTTTAAGTAATAGATTGTAATAGTTAAGCAATGGGATAAGTATTGTTGATTCGAGTTTTGATGTATGTCTATGGTTGACTTGGGTTGTAATCATGATATCTTGCCAAATGCTTGAGTCATGTATGCCTTGTAGATGTTTAAATTGCTTGATGGCATGTAAACCTTTATGTGATGAATGGTGCTTTTGTTTATCATTGTCTCAAGCATGCTTTTATGAAAGGCTCTTAATGTATAATTTACCATGTATGTATGATTGTTCATATTCATGCCTTAAGTATGTTTGAGTATGTTGGAGTATGTTTAATCTAGGACGTATGCCTCTAGACTTGGGTTGTTGGTGTTGTGTGCCTTTAGCCCTTTTTAAGCTCTTATGTATGGCTAGGTATGCTCTTTATGTTCTTTTTCCATAGGAAGTCATTTGAGTTAAGCAGTAAGTGCTCCCCTGCATAATGGTTTCGAAACCATGGGTAAGGTTTCGAAACCTTTGCAAAAATCTGGGATTCCAGACCTTACTGCCAGCCTAAGTTTCGAAACCTTTGAGGTAGGTTTCGAAACCTTTGCAAGATCTGGGATTCCAGACCTCACTGCCAGCCTAAGTTTCGAAACCTTTGAGGAAGGTTTCGAAACCATGGAGGAGGGTTTCGAAACCATGGGTAAGGTTTCGAATCCTTTGTAGAAATCTGGGTTCCAGACCTTACTGCCAGTCTAGGTTTCGAAACCATTTGGGGAGGTTTCGAAACCTTTACTTAAAAATGCACTGTTTGAACTTTGTTGGCCTTTTTAAAGAGAAAAACACATAGGTACTAAGATGCCTTTAGTTAAGATTAAAATTGGGCTGTTTGAGTGTGGTTTGGGGTTCGAATGTGACAAGATTAAAATGAAAGAAAAAAAATAGGGTTGCTAACCAAGGGGGAACCTTAACGGGTTTCGCTTCGGTTTTCCCCGTGTGGCGCACTCGGACCGGTCATCCGACCAGACCAGGACGAGGGGGTTACATTTGTTGGTATCAGAGCCTAAGGTTACCGAGACCTTGGGCAGGTAAGTGAGGTAAGTTAAGTTCTTGCATTGAAATTGCACGGTGTTTGCTTGCCATGTAAGCATGTTGCTTGTTATCCATGTATGATGTGATGTATGATTGTTTGATTGAGGATGTATGTTGTTTGATCGTACGCATATGTTTGCTTGTTTAGCAAGTAAGCCTTGTTATATGCTTGGTTGATCATGTATGTGTGTTGATTTGTTTGAAACATGTCTCTTAGAGTCCCATTGCTACTATTACATTAAAAAAAAGAGATTTTAAGTGAGGGGATCATACTTGAGCCCCTTGGACCTTCTCCTTTGCTAACCCAGTTTGTATGTTAATTTACTGTTGTTGTTGTGGTTGAATTAAATTGCTTTTCGGTAAGTAGAAGTCGTAGTTTCTGAAAAGGTGGACAGTGTTGAGGGAGTCCATCACCTTAGTTAGGGAGGTATGGTTGTACCGGAATTGAGGTACAATTTGTCCGTTTGAGACGGTGTGTATATGGGTTGATTCTTGTGGATGAGGGACGGTGTGATCAACTCTGGCATTAGTTGGTAAGAAGAAGTGAAGGCCTATGAGTGGGGGTTAGTGTAGGGTCGATGTTTTATCGAATGAGCCCTTGGAATAGTATTAAGTTGGTTTCCTCCAGTTGATTCTCAATCCGTGCTTTTGTATATCGTTAGCAAGTATGCAAGTTGGACATGCCTGGTGAAGTGTTAGTTGGTGACCGTTGGGGTTTGGCCTATGATTTTAATGCAAGACAGCCGATCAGTGTCCGTGAGTGGGAGCTAGTTTGTGTGATTGGGTCAGTGTACGTTGAGTTGTTTTCCAGCAAGCGGAAGAGATGAAGTCACTTTCGATATAGTAGAGCCGAGAAGGGAGCCTTGAGCTTTGACTTCAGGATTGTTTGGTAGGGGTAGAACAAGTCCAGCAAGACTGTTTGTGTGCGATCAGAATTAAGTCTTGAAGTTACGAGATGCTCTAAGAACAGTTTAGAAGAGTCAGATTTTGTTGAAGAACCAGTCTGAAAACAAGAGGACCGAAGACTATCAGTTGTGTACATGTGAAGTTGCAATTTCTGCGAATACCTCCTTTTGCGTGAGCATGTAAGAAATTGGATATCCTTGTTGAGACCTTAGATGTAGGGACACATGTGACTAGCCTTTTTGGGAGATAGTAGTGATTAGAATGATGTATAGAAGATGTTGTTGGTGGTTCAGAGTTACTAGTTTCTAGTAGATGTGAAGTGATTGTCTTCCTACGGTTTCGATGTACCTTTTTGACATGGTTTAGCTTGTAGAGCACAAGGTTAGGATATACATTGAGACGAAGAGAGAGTTGACTTGAAGTTGCAGATTTCTGTGTGACTGTAGTAGTAGGTGAGGAGGTGAACTTCTTGTCGAATGTTGACCCAGCTTTGGAGGTCGAAGATTGATTGAGTTTAGTTGGCAGGTTTGCCTAGCAAGTGTGATGGATTCGATTTTGAATGAAGATTAGACCACAGAATACTAAATTAGTTTGTGTTTACCTAGAAGTGTTTGGAAGATTCACCCAGTTTGTCTCTTGATAGAGAAGAAGAGTTCGTTATTGAGACCGTTTTCAAGGTTGCTTCTGTTTTGTTTGCTCTGTAACTTGTGAATCCCGGAAGAATTGAGAATGTTGAAGAATTAACTTCGAGACTTGTTAGACCTTAGATTCATTAGGCCTAGTGCATCATCTCAGAGTTCTACAGTGCAATTTGTGAAGAAGAGAGAAGACCATACAAGAATGTGATCAGATTACATACAGTCGAAACAAGTGACAGTGAATGATTAGCATCAGTTTTTGAGTGTCAGTGATTTGTTGGTCAGTTAGTGTGTGCTTCAGTCTATTTGAAGATTAGTTTGAGATCCGTTTACTACTAGTTGAAAGTGAGAAAAGTTGAAGTACCGAAGACAGCTTTAGGGGCAAGATGTAATCGCCTTGAGCTCTGAGTTATGTCGTTTTGTTTGACTAGTGTATTAGTTACCTTCATAGAGATGTTGAGCAGAATATTTTCCTGAGTTTCTTGATCAGTTGTAGTAGCTCTTCTAGATGTCACATGAGTATATTCAAGTACCGAGGAAGATCATGGCAAGTTTTGAAGTTAGTGTGGTAGATTCTATTAGAGAATTAATTGTACACCAAGTTGCGCAACATGAACTTCGAGTTAATGAAGATGTTCTCCTAGAACATGCAGATCATCCGAGTGTATTAGGGTGAATCCCAAGTAGGCAAAAGAAGACATGAGTTGGAAGAAATTGAAGACTGTGACAGATATCTATAGTTCCTAGGTCTAGCATTGTTACTTTCAGAGAATTGTAAATGGTCTTTTGAAGATAGTTGCTCCATTGATAGATTGCTATAGAAGAATGTTCAGTTGTGTGGTTAAAGGCGAGATAATGAGCCCTAGAGAAAGAGCTTGTGAACTGTAGTGACGTGTTACATGTAGGGTTAGGTTGTGTGCTTATGCAAGACGGAAGATTGTGACATGTGTCATCGAGTTAGTTGAAAGACCGTGAGAAGAGTTATCTGATGTGAGACATGGAGTTAATTACAGTTGTATTTGCTTCGAAGACTTAGAGACAAAGCTTGTATAGTAAGAAATGCGCAGTGTATATGTACGTATCATTAGAGCTTGAAATATTTGAAGACTTGGGAATGGTTGGAACTTGAACAACATGAGTAGTTAGAATTGCTTGAAGACTGTGATCTCAAGATTGAGTACTATCTGAAGAGAGTCTACGTAGCAACCGATGTCCCGAGTTGTATTTGCTGTTAGATTAGTAGTTGAGTTACGAGTTGCAATTGCCGAATTCCGTATATCAAATGATAGTAGTTTTGTGGCCGAGTTTCGGGTTGAGACTACTTTGAGTCAGAATGTTTGATGAGAAACAGTTGCAAGACAGATTCTTGGCACCTCACGTGTGAGGCATAGTAGAAGGAAGACCTTCAGAATACAGTTTCAGAGATGATAGAGTTTTGCATTTCAGAGATAGAATAGTTATACCGACTGACCTAGTGTTTTGAGATGTATTGTTTTGGCCGAAGCGCACGGTAGTTCATTTGTATTGCATCTGAGTAGTATGAAGACGTATTGTGGGTTGAAGATGAATGCTTCTGAATTGAGTGGATGAATAATGTGGTTCAGTGTGAGAGTAAGTATGTAAATTGCCAGCATGTCAAGACCGAGCTTCAGTTTCTTCTAGTTTGTTACATCCGTAGAAGATTCATAATGGAAGCGAGTAATAGAGATTCGAGATTTCAACTAGATTATTTTTGAAGACGTTGGTATAATGTTTGGTTACCTGTTGAAGACAGAGGATCAGTCAGAGAAAGTTACGAGTCAAGTGTTCAACCAATGTTGTATGAGATTGTGAATCGGGCTAGTTCTGTTGTTATCTGTTGCGGTTACCACCAGAGTTAGAAAGGGGTTTGAGATGTGTTCCGTGTATCTATGATTCAGAAATGTGAGTCAGATCTGTTCCGTGCTATGTTTGTTGAAGAGATTGAGTTGAGTTTGAAATTGGCATGCCTTGAAGAATCAGTTGAGATCATAGTGTAAGATAGCAAGTGTTGTGTGGTAAGTCTTTCGAGTTGGTTAGTATGTTGTGGTGAGAGAGGAATGCGTGGAGGTGCATGTTTCGGTGGCCCTCCGTGATCGATGAATTTCGGGGACGAAATTTCCTTAAGTGGGGAAGAGTTGTAACACCCGTGTTTTGGGGTTAGGAGTTATCCGAGTTTATAGTTCGAGTCAATAAAATTAAATTAAAATAAATCCAACTTAAAATGTGGCCTAATTGAACTTTAGTAAAAAGGGAAGGGCTTATGTTGTAATTTGACCAAAAACTTTTAAAAAGGATGACAACTTTCAAAGTTGTCATCTTCTCCCCTTTTCCCATTATTTCCAACATGAGAAACACCCACCACCATCTTCAAACCCTCTCAAACTTTAAGCTTATATTCCATTCGATTTCAACTTCGATTCAAGGGGATTTTGAAAGGTAAAATCATATTCTTACTCTCCTCTTTATCCCCTATCTACCTATGGTCTTAAATTTTAAAGTTATGGAGTTTTGAAAATTAGGGTTTATATCAAAGTTTGGATTTTTAAGGGGTTTTTCATTTTGTTTTGATAAATTGAGTTGGGGCTTTTTTTAATCATGTTAAAATGCACATTATATGTTAATTTGGTTGAATTTTAATGAAAATCCGAAGTGGGTTCTTAGACCCATTTTTAAGGTGTCAAAAAGTTGATTTTTGGTGGGTTTTAGAGTGTAATTAGAGGGCTGATGGTATATGTATGCTAGGGGGATGTTTTGGGACCATTTAGATGTCATTTGGGTGTTTAAAAACATGATTTTCTGCTGGGTAAAATGTGAGTACGAAAATGGGGTTTTGGGTGAGTTTTGGGGGTTGTTCTAGGTGGGATTTGATAGCCCAATGATAGTACTATGGTTAGGGATTGATTTGGGATCATTTGTGGGTGCAATGGATGTTGGAAACATGGAATTTGGAAGAGGTATTGGGGCTGTCCGAAATTGCTAAGTTTGAGGTTTGGTCATGTCTTGCGGTGTTGTAAATTGTATTTGAATTGTGTTCCGGATTGGTATTTTGAGGTTGGGCTAATTTGAGGTTGTTTGAATTGTATGAAGATTATTTAGAAGCAAGAATTTGGGTCGGCGAAGCATCGAGAAGAAATCCAGAAACTTGGAGGTGATGGTTGCTTGGTATTTGAGCTTGGAGGTAGAGGTGAGTGGTTAATGTTTTTAAATTGGTTTTTAAGTGGTTGGTTCAAGCATGTGAACTAGGTTGGGCTTGGTAGACCCACCTAGAGTTAGGGTTAGAGTGGTAGCCTAATCCTAAGCTTTAGTTAGAGACCTTGGATGTACTCTTTAATTATTGTTATGCTTCATGATGATTATGTATAATGTGATACACATGTGTGTGAAAGTATGGCTTAGTGTATTGATTTTATATTGCATGTTGATGACAAATATAATGTAGATATATGATGAGATAATTGTTCGGATGACATACATGTGGTGTTGGTTTGTGAAATGAGGTTATGATGTGGATTGTATGATTTTGGAGAATCATAGTGAGTACGTGATAAGTACGGATATTATATTGAAATTGATATTGTAAAAGGTTGTGGAATTTGATTTATATTGGCACTAGTATGCTTGGGTACAATGATCGATCATTAGGATGAGTGTGCACACAAATTGAGTCAAAAACGTACGTGGCCTTGGTGGCGTTAAGGCACCAAGGAGGAGTACGGTGATGTAATATCCCACCGGAAGCTTTTATATATTTCTACGTGATGATGAGTGGAATCCCATCCGTAGGGCATGTGGTGATGAGTGGAATCCCGCCCATGCAAGGACCGGTGATGAGTGGAATCCCACCGAGATAATGTTGTTGCTGGAAATGCGTTCCAACGGGTTATCCGCGTATTCGAGTCATAGCTAGGTGCCAATATGAGGTCGTATGTGTATACCAATATGAGATTATGTATATATGCTTATAAGATGCGAAATGTGATGCCCTTATGAATTGATATATGATGTGGTTAATGCATTGAGTTATGTATCTTTGTACGTTGAGCTTATAGGTTGTTGAGTATGGCATAATGTTGATTATATGTTCATGCATCATGATCATTTTGGCTTATGCAGATCGGAGGTAAGAACATGCATTTCATTATGGAAATTGCTCGTGCTTGGACCCTGCATTGTCGAAGGTTTGTCTTATGAGCTTACCCTCACTAAGCTTTTATGCTTACGCTCTCTTTGTTCGACAATGCAGATTAATAGCTTGTGGGTGGCAAGGGCAAGGAAAGGTCTCCAAGTGATGCTATTGGTTAGCTCAATGTATGAATTTTAAGTAATAGATTGTAATAGTTAAGCAATGGGATAAGTATTGTTGATTCGAGTTTTGATGTATGTCTATGGTTGACTTGGGTTGTAATCATGATATCTTGCCAAATGCTTGAGTGATGTATGCCTTGTAGATGTTTAAATTGCTTGATGGCATGTAAACCTTTATGTGATGAATGGTGCTTTTGTTTATCATTGTCTCAAGCATGCTTTTATGAAAGGCTCTTAATGTATAATTTACCATGTATGTATGATTGTTCATATTCATGCCTTGAGTATGTTTGAGTATGTTGGAGTATGTTTAATCTAGGACGTATGCCTCTAGACTTGGGTTGTTGGTGTTGTGTGCCTTTAGCCCTTTTTAAGCTTTTATGTAGGCTAGGTATGCTCTTTATGTTCTTTTTCCATAGGAAGTCATTAGAGTTAAGCAGTAAGTGCTCCCCTGCATAATGGTTTCGAAACCATGGGTAAGGTTTCGAAACCTTTGCAAAAATCTGGGATTCCAGACCTTACTGCCAGCCTAAGTTTCGAAACCTTTGAGGTAGGTTTCGAAACCTTTGCAAGATCTGGGATTCCAGACCTCACTGCCAGCCTAAGTTTCGAAACCTTTGAGGAAGGTTTCGAAACCATGGAGGAGGGTTTCGAAACCATGGGTAAGGTTTTAAAACCTTTGCAGAAATCTGGGTTCCAGACCTTACTGCCAGTCTAGGTTTCGAAACCATTTGGGGAGGTTTCGAAACCTTTACTTAAAAATGCACTGTTTGAACTTTGTTGGCCTTTTTAAAGAGAAAAACACATAGGTACTAAGATGCCTTTAGTCAAGATTAAAATTGGGCTGTTTGAGTGTGGTTTGGGGTTCGAATGTGACAAGATTAAAATGAAAGAAAAAAAATAGGGTTGCTAACCGAGGGGGAACCTTAACGGGTTTCGCTTCGGTTTTCCCCGTGTGGCCCACTCGGACCGGTCATCCGGCCAGACCGGGACGAGGGGGTTACAATACGCCTTGACTTGGTCAACTACCTAGAGTCAACCTAGGGAGACCGTATCAGTACACTGGTTGACCGTGCCGATACACCCTCGACGGTCAACTTCTCACGATCAACGATATAAGACCATACCGATACACCCAAGACCCGTACCGATACGCAAAAATCGCATCAATTTCTCAGATTTCCAGAGAGCTTTTGGCGTATCGATACACCCCGTGTACCAGTACGCTAGGCTTAAACTGAGCCCCAAAGTGTAGGACCGTATCGATACGGCCCTTGGGCGTACCGATATGCCCTGCACTGGAAAACTCAATTTAGCAGCAAAACTAACCAAGACTCAACTCTAGATGTATTTTACAACTCACCTAGCCACAAACAAACCTTCATACAACATTTATCAACCATGAATAAGCGTACAGATCAATTTAAGCAAACTACGGGGCATCAACACCAAGGCAACCATACTTAAGAGAAACTTGCATACTAAACATGCATAAAGAGTCTAACTAGCCAAAAGATACATGCATCCACAAGCAAGGTTTACATTCTCTCAAAACAACACATAAGCATTCATGGATCAAGGTTATAAGCCTTTGAACACAAGCATCTAGGCAACAACATACATGGTTTACAAATCCACAACAAGGCATTAACAACAAACCAACATATATGAGTCCATCAACGCTCACACACAACTCTTAGAATCATAAAACCAAACATGCTTGAACACCAACAAACCAATTAAAGAGTTTGAACACCAACTCTATACAAGTCTACACCCCCATTGTCTAGACATTATTACAATACTTAAATCATACTTGAGCTACTCGAGAATTCCAAAAGCTCCTCCCTTGCCCACTTGCCCTCCGAACTCTAACGATCTGCATGTTGGAAAAAGGAGAGCATAAGCTTGACAGCTTAGTGAGCGAAGCTCTAAAAACTCATCAATGTTGCAGTTTTCAAAACACATTTCTTAATGATAAATAAACCATTTGAATGCACGTAAGGTATCTCAACAACACAGCTACATGGTTTGCACATGCACAACCAAAACACACACGGTGGGACTACACATCACCATTTCGACTAGTAGTTTTCCGATGGGACTACACATCAACGTACTCTTCTACTAGTCACTACCGGTGGGACTACACATCACCGTAGTTATGACAACCATCACGTGAGGCTCGACACCAACAACGACTACACACAACAATGAATGTAAAAGTAATTCATCATGCATATGATATCACAACAATTAATCATACATCATCACTTAACCACCAAGGTAGGATTAGTAAACTTACACTTGGGGTTTAGGTTAGCCCACACGGCTCCACCCAAACCCCCAAGAACCCATTTCGAAAGAAAAACAAGTTCAAATCATTTTCACTCACCGATGCAACCCAAACGGAAGCCGAACACCGATCTCAAGTCTCCAAGTTCCCCGGATTAGTGCCCGAAGCCTCTCCAACGGTTTCCCTTGTTTCTAACCAATCAAAAACAATACATTACTCAGCCAATACATCACAAAACACTGCCACAATCCCAAACTACAACTACAAGTCAAACTCTCACAATTTCAAACCAATGCCAACACCAACAATCCCCATATTCGTACTCCCCAAAAGCCCAGTCGAGAACCAAAGATTTCAACACTCAAAACACTTCTAAACACCTTCAAAGCCACATCCTAGTATCATTATAACCCCAGCCCAACTCCCTTTCACAAAATCACACCAAAACACTAGTTTTGACTCTTTTAAAACACCCATGAAAACCCATGTAACCCCCTTAACCCGGCCCAGACGGTTGAACCGAATTAAGAAGTTTACACGGGGAAAACCAAAGTCAACCCGAAAGTCAACCTTGATTAACGACCCTTTTTTTTCATTTTAATATTATCTAAATGCACATTAACCCTAGATATGTTCACAAGTTCATCATACTTAAAGATCAAAACAATCAAAGGTCATTCAGGGACTCAATTGCACAAATTAAGGAATTAGGGACCAAATTGTAAATTCTAAAAATTACAAGGACTTATCCCAATTAAAAGTTATCATTATGAAATTAATCATCTTCCATGCTTCTCTGCCAAGTTTCAGCACAAACGGACGTCTCAAACTCATTCAATTGCAATAACAAGGTTCAGGACTAAAACGCAAACATTTCAAAACATGTAACCATCAAATTCAGAGCCCAACGGTCAAGTGTTCCGAAACAGGGAGGACCTGTTCTGAAACGCGGGACCGTTCCGAAACGGGTTCCAAAACAAGGCTTGGCAGTAGCATTTTCGTTCCGGAACGGTTCCTCCCGTTTCGAAACGCCTAGGCCATTCCAGGCCCCTGTTCCGAAACGGTAGCACCCGTTCCGATACGGCCTGCCCAGATTTGTAGAATTTTTCTGTTTAAACACACAATTGACCCATCAAACATGCTCCAAATGCAACCAAATTATACCAGCAAGTCATTTCAAGCATAAGGAACATAATTGCATCAGCCATACTCAAACATGGCATCAATTAAACAAATCCCCAATTCTATAGGCATGCATCCTACTTAGAAAACCATTCAAGCAACAATATACCAAAACCACCTCACAAAGGCCAATTACATGTTCCAACCACATTAACAACATGAAACCAACTTAGGGAGTCCAAAACATCTCCCAAAACTACAACATAGGTCCCCCATTGCCAAATGCCCAAAAGCTAATAGTGTTAGAAAACATTCACCATACATGAGCTTAAATCTTCACTTGGATGCTTGGCTTCCTTGCTGCCCCTAATGCACTTCAATGCTCTGCATTATTGGTTTAGGAAAAGAGAGAGCGTAAGCAAATAGCTTAGTGAGGAATGCTCATTTAAAACAACACAATAATGCATTTATAAAACACATTAATAAACCTTGGCTCAAATCATCATTTGTACATGCACATAAGCATTTAAAACAAGCAATTCATGCTTCAAGTTTATAACATGTCATATTGGCCACAAGTGATACAATCAATATAAGATCCACACATGGACTTTTAAACACCATTGTGATCTTACAACTCCTAAGGACCACACATGGACTTTTAAACACCATTGTGATCTTACAACTCCTAAGGACCACACATGGACTTTTAAACACCATTGTGTCCTTAGCACAAGAATCATCCATGGACTTTTAACCACCATGATGTTCTTCATTTCCCAAGGACCACACAAGGACTTTTAAACACTTTTGTGTCCTTAACAAGAATCACCCATGGACTTTTAACCACCATGGTGTTCTAAATACACAAGGCTCACACAAGGGCTTTTAACCACCTTTGTGACCTTAACCAAGAACCAACCATGGACTTTTAACCACCATGTTGTTCTTAAAATATACAAGATTCACACAATGACTTTTAACCACCTTTGTAATCTTAACCAAGAACCAACCATGGACTTTTAACCACCATGTTGTTCTTAACACAAGAACCACTTATGGACTTTTAACCAACATAGTGTTCTTAACCATTCTCAAAACATCACTTGCCAATATGTATCATTAACAACAATAATCCACTGTTTTAAAGCATTTAACAAAGCCATAATCATCATGCATCCTTAAGCATCAAAACCACATTTAACAATGTTTAAAAACAAGGATCTCTTACCTTGAGCATCCTTCAACACATGGCTTATAAAATCAGCAAATAATCATGCTAAAATATGCTTTCAAAACAGAATTTAAAACATGCAAACAAATCACATTGCACTCAACCAACTCATGGTTCATCATCAAGAGAGTTTTTCCGAAAACTTACTCTTGAGCTTAGCTAAGTTTCTTAGACTTAAACTAAGCTCCCAAACCTTCAAAACATTGGTTTCAAAGCTGAAAACCAAAATCCACTCACCGATTCCGTTTCGCCACTTGCCGAAACACCAATCAAGCTTCCGGATCACCACCACAAGGATCCAAAGATGACTCCCCTGTTTTAAACACATCAAAGCAGAGGATTAATGCATCATCATGCATTAATATCTTCAATGAAAGCACCTAAACTCGCTGCTCTTATTAACACTCCCATTTCGGCTTCCAAACACAACCGAAATCACCTCCAAACAACTCCACAACATCACCCAGCCAAGATCCATCAAACCTAAACATTCTTAAACATCAATTAACATCCAAAAAGGATCTAACCACGTCCTTATACCTCCAGCTATAACAGATCATCAAGATCACTCCAAAAACAACCAAAAACTCAAGCTAAACTTAGGAAAATCAACCTATTCGGGATTGCATTGATTAAACCTCAATTTCTCATCAATTAAACATTCTTTTAACATAAAAAAGACACCTCAAATTAGTGCCCAATCAGATCATTCGAATTTTATCAAAAATCAACCAAATCTTGCATTTTAAAGCCAAGATCAAGAACCCAACTATAAAACCTTTCATAAAACATAAATCAAGGATTGAGAACTTGGGAATTTCAGTAAAGAACTGAGAATTTAGAGGAGAAGGACGTTCATACCTCTAAACTTGAGTTTCTCCCTTTTTGGAACCAAGATTCTTGAAAATCCAAATAGCAAATGATAATGTTTTGTTGAAGTGATGATTAGAGATCAAAAGAGAATTGAAACCTCATATTTGGATGTCAAAATCAGAGGGAAAATGTGCTGGAAAATGTGTTTGGGTTGAGAGAAAGTTGAGAGAAAAGGAAAATGGAAATTGGGAAAAGTTAGTTGAAAAATGCCAAAATATCTTCCCTCCTTTTTACTTTTATTTTAAAAACCATTAATTAATCCTTTAATATTTAAGAAAAATCTGGAGAAACTCCTATTGGGTAAATAGCTCCTTAAAGATTCAAAGTTTCAACCTTTTTTAAAACAGTCACACAATTTCCAAAAGATACATTTTAGTCACTAACCCAAAATGTCACCCTTCCAAACCTCATTTTGTAAAATTGATTTCACCAAACTCTTATATATAATAAAAGAGGATTTTAAGACATTTTTCCATATTTTTAATGCAACCCAAACTAGGCTTTCCTAAATTCACTCTTTTATATTCGAACCGCAACCCGACCGGCCCGGTCCAAACCCAAAACTTCTAAGCCCAAAATTGGGGCGTTACAACTCTCCCCCCTTAAGAAATTTCGTCCTCGAAATTTACCTGAGGGAAAGAGATACGGAAACTGCTTCAGCATGTCATCCTTCCGTTCCCACATGGCTTCCTCAACACCATGATGCTTCCACAACACCTTTACCAACTCAATGGTCTTGCCACGAAGAACCTTACTATCCGAATCCAGAATCTTCACCGGTTCCTCATCATAGGTCAAATCCGGATTCAATTCCACTTCTTCCACAGGCATCACATGTGAATGATCCGATCTATACTTCCGAAGCATAGAAACATGAAACACATCATGAATCTTTTCCAACTCTTGAGGTAACCTCAACCTGTACGCAACAGGACCCACACGCTCAATCACCTCGTATGGTCCAATGTACCTAGGGCTCAACTTACCCTTCCGGCCAAACCTCATCACCTTTTTCCAAGGCGAAACCTTCAAAAACACACGGTCACCCACCTCATACTCAACCTCCTTATGCTTCAGATCCGCGTAAGACTTTTGCCGATCAGAAGCTGCCTTCAAGCGCTCACAAATGAGCTTCACCTTCTCGGTGGTTCCTTTCAACAAAGCTGGCATCGAAACCAACTTCTGACCCGTTTCAGCCCAACAAAGAGGAGTCCTACACTTCCTCCCGTACAAAGCCTCATAAGGTGCCATTTGAATACTTTCCTGATAACTATTATTATAAGCAAAATCCACCAAAGGCAAATGTTTCTCCCAAGAGCCCTGAAAATCAATCACGCAGCACCTCAACATATCCTCCAAAACCTGGATAACACGCTCGGACTGACCATCCGACTGAGGATGATAAGATGTACTGAAATTCAACCGTGTACCCAAAGCTTGATGCAAACACTGCCAAAAACGCGATGTAAACCTCGGATCCCTATCCGATACAATCGACTTAGGCACACCATGCAGCCGCACAATCTCAGCAATGTACAGCTCCGCAAGCTTATCCAAAGAGTACGTAGTGTGCACAGGCAAGAAATGCGCACACTTCGTCAGGCGATCCACAACCACCCACACCGAATTCTTCTTCGATGGTGACAAAGGTAAACCAGACACAAAATCCATAGTAATCCTTTCCCACTTCCATTCAGGAATTCTCAACGGTTGCAACAACCCTGAAGGAAACTGATGCTCAGCCTTAACCCGCTGACACACCATGCACTTGCTCACAAACTCAGCAACATCCTTCTTCAAACCCACCCAATAGTACTCATCACGAAGATCACGATACATCTTAGTACTACCAGGGTGCATAGCAAAAGGACTACTATGACCTTCAGTCAGAATAGCACGCCTCAACTCAGCATCATTGGGCACTACTATCCGACTCCGAAAACACAACACTCCATCAACATTAAAACAGAAATCCGAAGGCCTACCCTCCGCGATATCCTGAACATGCGGTACCAAGGAATCATCCAACAACTGCTTTTCCTTGATCAACTGAACCAAAGATGGTTTCACTTGCCACTCAGCCACAAGACCACCATCACGCGAAATACTCAAACTGGCAAACATAGCCCTCAACTCAACAGCTACTTTTCTACTCAAGGCATCCGCTACAACATTAGCTTTTCCAGGGTGATACTCAATCGTCAAATCATAATCCTTGAGCAACTCCACCCAACGTCGCTGCCTAAGATTCAATTCCTTCTGAGACATCAGATACTTCAAACTCTTGTGATCAGTGTACACAGTACACTTCTCACCATACAGATAATGTCTCCAGATCTTCAAAGCAAAAACCACCGCAGCCAACTCAATGTCATGCGTAGGATAATTGCGCTCATGCACTTTCAACTGCCGTGATGCATAAGCCACCACCTTACCCTCTTGCATCAACACACATCCCAAACCAGCATAGGACGCATCGGTATACACCACAAACTCTTTCCCTGATTCAGGCTGAACCAAGATCGGAGCTTACGTCAAAGCTACCTTAAGCTTCTCAAAAGCCTGCTGTCTCACTTCCGTCCACTCATACTTAACATCCTTCTGCAACAACTTCGTCAAAGGTGCAACAATCTTTGAAAAACCATCCACGAACCTCCGATAATATCCCGCCAAACCAAGGAAACTACGAATCTCATGGACAGACTTAGGAACCTTCCAATTCATCACCGCCTCAATCTTCTGAGGATCAACACGAATTCCTTCAGCAGAAACCACATGACCAAGAAACACCACTTCTCTTAACCAGAACTCACACTTGCTCAACTTGGCATAAAGCTGATTCTCCAACAAAGCTTGCAACACAATTCTCAAATGCCCTTCATGCTCCTCCTCAGTACGCGAGTACACGAGGATATCATCGATGAACACCACAACAAACTTATCCAAGTATTCATGGAATACACGATTCATCATGTCCATAAAAGCAGCAGGAGCATTTGTCAAACCAAACGGCATCACAAGGAACTCATAGTGCCAATACCTCGTCCTGAAAGCTGTATTTGGCACATCCACATCCTTCACCTTCAACTGGTAATACCCTGACCTTAAGTCAATCTTAGAGAACACAGCTGCTCCCCGAAATTGATCAAAAAGATCATCAATTCTCGGCAATAGATACCGATTCTTGATAGTCAACTTGTTAAGCTGACGATAATCAATGCACATTCTCATAGTGCCATCCTTCTTTTTCACAAACAAGACCGGTGCACCCCAAGGCGACACACTCGGCCGAATGAAACCACGATCAAGCAACTCTTGCAATTGCGTCTTCAGCTCCTTCAACTCCTTAGGTGCCATTCTATAAGGGGTAATGGACACTGGAGTTGTGTTTTCATACAGCTCAATCCCAAACTCCACTTCGCGATTAGGAGGTAACCCAGGCAACTCCTCAGGAAACACACCAGGAAACTCTCGCACAGTCCTGATATCTTGCACACGCAACTCCTTAGAACTAGGATTCATCACAAAATCTAGGTAAGCTTCACAACCTTGCCTCAGCATCCGGCTCGCCTCCAATGTGGACACCACATTGGCAAGAAACTTCACATTCTCACCAACCACAACTACCTCATAATCATCCGCAAGCTTCAACGAAACTCGCTTATTCTCAAAATCTACCACAGCTTGATGCTCAACAAGCCAATCCATACCAAGGATTACATCAAAACCATAGAAAGGCAACTCCATAAGATCAACAGGAAAAACATGATCTTGCACAACCAAAGGACATCTTCTATAAAGCTTTCGAGTCACAACAGTCTCACCAAAAGAACTAGTGACACGCATACCAACATCCAAAGACTCAACAGGCAAACCAAGCAATTCAGCATGCTCACGCAATATGTATGAGTGCGTAGATCCAGAATCAATCAAGGAAAGTAATGACAAGGATTGCAAAGTAAAAGTACCTGCGATCACATCCGTGTCATTCCTCCCCTCCCTCTGAGCATACACCCTAGCCTGGCCGCCACCCTCAGGCTGAACAGCTACAACATGGGCCACATTCCGACCACCTTCCTCTCTACGCTGGAAGTTACCACGGCCGCGCCCACGACCTCTCTGTGGTGCAACAACAACAGGAGCACGCACTTGGCCACCAGCCAACATAGGACACTCCCTCCTCATGTGATCCGTAGATCCACAGTTCCAGCATGAATTACCAGCCGCCACAACAGGAGCTTGCACCTCCCTCACAGCTCGAGGACAATCACGTTTCATATGGCCACGCGAACCACATGTCCAACATGCGCTCGGTTCAGCTCTTGCCTTGCCTCCCTGAGCAGGCGCACCACCACCTCGCTTAGCTGAAAACTGATACTTCTGATCACGTCCCCTCTTGTTCCGTCCACCACCGGAACTATTATCAGCAGCTCGCTTACCAGTACTTGACCCAGCACTTCTAGAAGATAAACCCAAGTTCATCTCAATGTCCTTTGCTCGGCCAACCAGCACATCAAAATCATTATACTCAGCAGCCAGCATATACGTCTTTACTTCCGTCACCAAACCATAACGGAACCTTTCACACCTCTCTCGCTCATCTGGAACAAGCTCAGGTGCATACTGACTGAGTCGAACAAACTGAACTTCGTACTCAGCTACTGACATGCTCCCCTGGGTAAGAGACATGAATTCCCTCTTCTTTTCATCTAGGTACCTCACACCTAGATACCTTCTCTTGAACGCGTTCTGGAAGAACGTCCAAGTTACATCAGCTTCCGCCATCCCAGAAATAGTGGTTGTCCACCAAGTGTATGCATCATCTTGCAACAATGACACCACACACCCCAGCTTCTGCACATCAGTGCAACTCATCTGCCCCAAGATTCTCTTGGTACTTTCCAACCAAGACTCTGAACCTTCAGCGAACAAACCCCTGAACTCAGTCCCTCCTAGACTGCGCAAACGTTCCAAGGGTAGTCTAACTCCAGCATCTCCCTGATGCCCAGCTCCTTGAGCTCCAGCTACCGCTGCTCGAAAAGCACCAGCAATAGCTTGTACCAGCATTGTCATGTCAGGTATCGCTTGCCCCTGACCAGCTTCAGGTCCAACGCCCTCAGCACCAGCACCAGCTGCAACTCCTTCACCCCCAGCACCACCACCACCAGGCGGAGGAGGTAAATCCACCACATTCTCAGCGTTCTCTTCATTTTCATTTTGAGCCATAGCTCGCGTATTAACCCTTAACTCTCTACGAGGTGTCATACACTAGCAATGCAATCACAATGCAATAAAACAAAGTTAGGCTCAGCAAGGTAAGCAATCCAAGTACTCAAGCTCATTTCCAATTAAAAACAATATCATTTCATTAGCTTTGATTTGGCAATGGGTACCCACAACAAGCTTCACCACAGCATACACCACAATTGTATCATATTTACAATTCACTCATCATGCTTTCATTCAACAAGCATACATACTTTAATCACCCACATAATCATTCCCAATTACACGAGAACTCAGCTCTGATACCACCAAATGTAACCCCCTTAACCCGGCCCAGACGGTTGAACCGAATTAAGAAGTTTACACGGGGAAAACCAAAGTCAACCCGAAAGTCAACCTTGATTAACGACCCTTTTTTTTCATTTTAATATTATCTAAATGCACATTAACCCTAGATATGTTCACAAGTTCATCATACTTAAAGATCAAAACAATCAAAGGTCATTCAGGGACTCAATTGCACAAATTAAGGAATTAGGGACCAAATTGTAAATTCTGAAAATTACAAGGACTTATCCCAATTAAAAGTCATCATTATGAAATTAATCATCTTCCATGCTTCTCTGCCAAGTTTCAGCACAAACGGACATCTCAAACTCATTCAATTGCAATAACAAGGTTCAGGACTAAAACGCAAACATTTCAAAACATGTAACCATCAAATTCAGAGCCCAACGGTCGAGTGTTCCGAAACAGGGAGGACCTGTTCCGAAATGCGGGACCGTTCCGAAACGGGTTCCGAAACAAGGCTTGGCAGTAGCATTTCCGTTCCGGAACGGTTCCTCCCGTTTCGAAACGCCTAGGCCATTTCAGGCCCCTGTTCCGAAACGGTAGCACCCGTTCCGATACGGCCTGCCCAGATTTGCAGAATTTTGCTGTTTAAACACACAATTGACCCATCAAACATGCTCCAAATGCAACCAAATTATACCAGCAAGTCATTTCAAGCATAAGGAACATAATTGCATCAGCCATACTCAAACATGGCATCAATTAAACAAATCCCCAATTCTATAGGCATGCATCCTACTTAGAAAACCATTCAAGCAACAATATACCAAAACCACCTCACAAAGGCCAATTACATGTTCCAACCACATTAACAACATGAAACCAACTTAGGGAGTCCAAAACATCTCCCAAAACAACAACATAGGTCCCCCATTGCCAAATGCCCAAAAGCTAATAGTGTTAGAAAACATTCACCATACATGAGCTTAAACCTTCACTTGGATGCTTGGCTTCCTTGCTGCCCCTAATGCACTTCAATGCTCTGCATTATTGGTTTAGGAAAAGAGAGAGCGTAAGCAAATAGCTTAGTGAGGAATGCTCATTTAAAACAACACAATAATGCATTTATAAAACACATTTATAAACCTTGGCTCAAATCATCATTTGTACATGCACATAAGCATTTAAAACAAGCAATTCATGCTTCAAGTTTATAACATGTCATATTGGCCACAAGTGATACAATCAACATAAGATCCACACATGGACTTTTAAACACCATTGTGATCTTACAACTCACAAGGACCACACATGGACTTTTAAACACCATTGTGTCCTTAGCACAAGAATCATCCATGGACTTTTAACCACCATGATGTTCTTCATTTCCCAAGGACCACACAAGGACTTTTAAACACCTTTGTGTCCTTAACAAGAATCACCCATGGACTTTTAACCACCATGGTGTTCTAAATACACAAGGCTCACACAAGGACTTTTAACCACCTTTGTGACCTTAACCAAGAACCAACCATGGACATTTAACCACCTGTTGTTCTTAAAATATACAAGATTCACACAAGGACTTTTAACCACCTTTGTGATCTTAACCAAGAACCAACCATGGACTTTTAACCACCATGTTGTTCTTAACACAAGAACCACTTATGGACTTTTAACCACCATAGTGTTCTTAACCATTCTCAAAACATCACTTGCCAATATGTATCATTAACAACAATAATCCACCGTTTTAAAGCATTTAACAAAGCCATAATCATCATGCATCCTTAAGCATCAAAACCACATTTAACAATGTTTAAAAACAAGGATCTCTTACCTTGAGCATCCTTCAACACATGGCTTATAAAATCAGCAAATAATCATGCTAAAATATGCTTTGAAAACAGAATTTAAAACAATCAAACAAATCACATTGCACTCAACCAACTCATGGTTCATCATCAAGAGAGTTTTTCCGAAAACTTACTCTTGAGCTTAGCTAAGTTGCTTAGACTTAAACTAAGCTCCCAAACCTTCAAAACATTGGTTTCAAAGCTGAAAACCAAAATCCACTCACCGATTCCGTTTCGCCACTTGCCGAAACACCAATCAAGCTTCCGGATCACCACCACAAGGATCCAAAGATGACTCCCCTGTTTTAAACACATCAAAGCAGAGGATTAATGCATCATCATGCATTAATATCTTCAATGAAAGCACCTAAACTCGTTGCTCTCATTAACACTCCCATTTCGGCTTCCAAACACAACCGAAATCACCTCCAAACAACTCCACAACATCACCCAGCCAAGATCCATCAAACCTAAACATTCTTAAACATCAATTAACATCCAAAAAGGATCTAACCACGTCCTTATACCTCCAGCTATAACAGACCATAAAGATCACTCCAAAAACAACCAAAAACTCAAGCTAAACTTAGGAAAATCGACCTATTCGAGATTGCATTGATTAAACCTCAATTTCTCATCAATTAAACATTCTTTTAACATCAGAAAGACACCTCAAATCAGTGCCTAATCAGATCATTCGAATTTTATCAAAAATCAACCAAATCTTGCATTTTAAAGCCAAGATCAAGAACACAACTATAAAACCTTTCATAAAACATAAATCAAGGATTGAGAACTTGGGAATTTCAGTAAAGAACTGAGAATTTAGAGGATAAGGACGTTCATACCTCTAAACTTGAGTTTCTCCCTTTTTGGAACCAAGATTCTTGAAAATCCAAATAGCAAATGATAAGGTTTTGTTGAAGAGATGATTAGAGATCAAAAGAGAATTGAAACCTCATATTTGGATGTCAAAATCGGAGGGAAAATGTGCTGGAAAATGTTTTTGGGTTGAGAGAAAGTTGAGAGAAAAGGAAAATGGAAATTGGGAAAAGTTAGTTGAAAAATGCCAAAATATCTTCCCTCCTTTTTACTTTTATTTTAAAAACCATTAATTAATCCTTTAATATTTAAGAAAAATCTGAAGAAACTCCTATTGGGTAAATAGCTCCTTAAAGATTCAAAGTTTCAACCCTTTTTAAAACAATCACAAAATTTCCAAAAGTTACATTTTAGTCACTAACCCAAAATGTCACCCTTCCAAACCTCATTTTGTAAAATTGATTTCACCAAACTCTTATATATAATAAAAGAGGATTTTAAGACATTTTTCCATATTTTTAATGCAACCCGAACTAGGCTTTCCTAAATTCACTCTTTTATATTCGAACCACAACCCGACCGACCCGGTCCAAAACCAAAACTTCTAAGCCCAAAATTGGGGCGTTACAACCCATTTCAGGAATCTTAATAAAAACCCACCAATTTAAGATATATTACACCTAAAGGCAATACTAAAACATAAATTAGTTTTACAAATCAAGACTCCATCAGAAACCCATTAAAGTTTCATAATTTTACTTAAAAACTTGAAAACTTGAAAACTTTAAAGGGGATTTGTATGAAAACTAAAGCTATGGAAATGTTGGAAATAATGAGGAGAAATAAATAACGCAATTACCTTTAAGAGAGCCCTTGAATTGATGAAGAGATTCGATGAAATAGTGTCAAAGGGTTTAGAAAGGGTTTTGACGTGAAATGTTAGAAGAGGAAGAAGATGGATAGAATTTTTCAAAAATCCCTTTTTCCCATCTTATTTTCCCTTTATTTCCAAATTACTATTTTACCCTTAATGAGCCACAAACTCTTTTTAATTAAACCCAAAGCCCAATTTAATTTAAGACGAGCCCACGACTCAAACCCGATTCACCCGTGTAACATCTGACCCCTAAACCCGGGGCGTTACAACTCTCCCCCACTTAAAGAATTTCGTCCCCGAAATTACCTGACGGAAAGAGGTAAGGAAACTGCCTTTCCATATCCTCCTTTCTCTCCCAAGTGGCCTCATCCACCCCTCTACGTTGCCACCTCACCTTGACCAACTTAATTGACCTACCACGCAACACCTTGCTGTCCTAGGCTAAGATCTCCATTGGTTCCTCATCATATGTCAAATCCGGATTCAACTCAATCTCTTCCATTGGCATTACGTGAGATGTATCCGATCTATATTTGCGGATCATCGACACGTGGAACACATCATGAATCTTCTCTAGCTCGATTGGGAGTCTCAATCTATATGCAACGAGACCAATCCTCTCAACTACCTCATAAGGTCCAATAAATCTCGGACTCAACTTACCTTCCCTACAAAACCTCATCACCTTCTTCCAAGGTGAGACTTTCAAAAACACCTTCTCACCTACATCATACTCTATCTATTTTCTCTTTAGATCGGCATACGACTTCTGTCGGTCTGAGGCTACCTTCAAGCGATCACATATCAACTTTACCTTCTCGATAGTGCCCTTAAGAAAATTGGGCATCGATACAAGCTTCTGTCCGACTTCGGCCCATCAAATCGGAGTCTTACACTTCATACTATACAGAGCTTCATACGGTGCCATCTGAATACTAGCCTGATAATTGTTGTTGTATGCAAACTCTACTAATGGTAGATGCTTCTCCTACGACCCCTGGAAGTCGATGATACAACACCTCAACATGTCCTCCAACACCTGAAACACTCTTTCGGAATGACCATCTGACTACGGATGATACGAAGTACTGAAGTTCAACCAAGTACCCAAGGCACGATGCAAACACTCCCAAAACCTACCCGTAAACCTCAGATCTCGGTCCGACACAATCGATTTCGGTACTCCATGTAGTCTCACTATCTCACAGATATACAGATCGGCCAACTTATCTAAGGTGTAGGTAGTATGAACAGGTATAAAGTGCGCACACTTAGTAAATCTATCAACTATCACCCACACTGAATTTTTCTTCGAAGGAGTCAACGGTAAACCTAACACAAAGTCCACGATGATACGTTCCCACTTCCATTCCGGAATTTTCAACGGCTGTAACAACCCTGAAGGAAACTGATGCTCGGCCTTGAATCGCTGACAAACCATACACTTACTTAAAAACTCGGCCACATCCTTCTTTAATCCAACCCACTAGTACTCTTCCTTTAACCCTCGATACATCTTCGTACTACCCGGATGCATAGCAAAAGGACTATTATGAGCTTCATTCAAGATCGTACGTCTCAACTCGGCATCTTCTGGAACTACTATCCTATCCTTGTAACATATGATCCCATTCTCACCAAAACAATAATCGGTAGGCCTATCTTCGGCTATATCCTGCACGTGAGGTGCCAAAGACTCGTCTCGCAACTGCTTCTCTCGAATCAACTGAGCTAACGAAGGCTTAACCTGAAGTTCGGCTATCAACTCACCATCCTTAAACACACTCAATCTCGCAAACATAGCTCGCAACTCAACTGCCACTTTTCTACTCAAAGCATCGACCACAACGTTTGCCTTACCCAGATGATACTCTATCGTAAGGTCATAGTCCATAAGAAGCTCTAACCACCTACGCTGCCTAAGGTTCAACTCCCTCTGAGACATCAAGTACTTCAAGATCTTGTGGTCGGTATATACGGTGCATTTCTCACCATAAAGGCGGTGTCTCCAAATCTTCAAAGCAAACACTACCGCGGCTAACTCTGTGTCATGAGTAGGATAGTTCTTCTCGCGAACCATCAATTGATAATATCTGGACCTCAAATCAATCTTCGAAAACACGGAAGCACCTCTCAACCGATCAAGCAAGTCATCTATCCTAGGAAAAGGGTACTTGTTCTTCAGTGTTGTTGAGTGTGTAAAAGTTCTATTATTTACCCCCTATATAACCCATATTTCTGCTGCATCCAAGCATAATTCATTGCATTTAGGTTAGATTTCAGTTATACATCACAAATATATTAAATGGCACAGTTTCTACTGAAATTGGTTGCTTTTGCAGGTTGCTGCTGTAGCAAATGGAGAAGCAGGCGCTGGACAGTGAAACAAGAAAGCTGGAACTGGATAAGCAGAAGAGGAGGACGATGCTGCCATGGCCGCTGCTGTGGTAGCCAAGGATGACAGCAGTTTGAGGAGAAGAAGCAAAGTGGACCTCGACAGAAAGAGAAAATTAAGCCTGTCTGTCGTGGAATACCCTTATATTTTTCCAAGCCCTAGATCAGAATAAAGGCCAAGCCCAAAGTTCAAGGAAGAAACTCCAAGCAAGAAGGAAGGACGAATTAAAGATATATTCTCTGAAGATTTAGTCTTTAATAGAGTTGTACTTTAATTTAAACTTGTATTCTTGCTATATTAGAAAACTTGAACCCAAGGCCTATATAAAGGCATGTAATTCGACCTAGGAGAGGACATCATCTATCTCTAGCCTTCTTCCCAAAACCCTAGCCGTTTTCCCTTTCTCAACATGTTCTAAATTCCTCCTAGGGTCACGGGTTGATTTGTAAAGTAGTTGCAAGGATTTCTTTGTTTTAGGAATTTTTCTGTTCAATAAAATAAACTTCAAGTTCTCTTATTCTGGTTGTTAACATCTTGCAAGAGCATCGGGAGAGCATTGTGAGGTTATCTATTTACTTAATATCGGGAGAGTTAAGTATACGAAAGGAATAAGTGTGGGTTCTTTAGTTTATAGTTGAACTATCTCGGACTTAGGGATAGGATGAGGTTAAGTGGCTAAAGAAGAATTCAACAACATCGGTGTTCATTCTTCGATTCACGCATGGAGGTATTATCAAAGACGTGTTCATCGACAGACTTGGACCTAGGGATAGGCCAAGGCACATCAGGGATTCTTGCCAAGCTTGAAGTACAGAGTTGTGTGATCGCTGCCGCGACAAACAACAGACCGCTGCCGCGACGGGGACGACGACATAGCAGATATTCCTAGACTTTGCAACACCTGCACTACTGAGCAATTCAATACCAGCCCATTCTCTCTATCTTGATTATTTTAATCTTATTTTCCAGTACTCTTTATTATTTTCGTGACAACAACTTAAACTATTCTTTTTACTCTCGTGCAGTAATTCAAGGTGAAGCTATTAGCCCAGTCCCTGTGGTGACGATATCCGATACTTCCGTATCACTTTACTACTTGCGTCGTGTACACTTGCACTACATTGCGATAGACACTTTTACACGCAACAAGTTTTTGGCGTGGTTGTCGGGGACTGGCAACATAACTTTACTCTACATTTTACTGCATTTGTTTTATTTTTCTGGTTTACTTGGATTGTTCAACCTATACCTTTCACAAGGTCTTTTGTTTGCGTATGCGCAGGTCTCAACGGGGGAAGGAACCTGAGTACCAGTTAGACCCTGAACCCGAACGAACGTTCAATCTCAAGAAAAGAGTCTGTTACCTCGTTGAAAGGAACGAATATCTGGAGGAACAACTCGAAGCAATGGTAAACGAAAGACGTGAAGAAAGAAGGGGTAACCAAGGGAATCTCCAGGATAATAACAATCTTGTCGGAGATGGAGGGAACGATCCACCTATCGACCCTCCTGTCACTGCCGCACGCCGGTCATGCCGAGACTACATGCTCAATGATCATGTAGAACTAGAAACCACCCTGCCAGATGTAGATGTTGACAACTTTGAGCTGAAACCTGTTATGTTCAGCATGATTAACAATGCTGGCCAATTTAGTGGTGCTGCTACAGAGGATGCTAGGGAGCATCTAAAAACGTTCCAGGAAATCTATGGTTCGTTTAGACTACCAGGAGTTAATCCGGAGATACTGAGGCTTCGGTTATTTCCTCATTCATTGAGGGACAGGGCAAAGACTTTGTGGAATAAACTAACGTCGGGTTCAATTAGAACTTGGGCAGATTTAACTCGTGAATTTTTGTCTCGTTTCAATCCTTCACACTTATCTGAGCGATTACGTAACGAAATTGCTACTTTTCAACAGGAATATGACAAGCCAATGCACGAAGCCTGAGACAGATTTACCACTCTTCTAAGGAACTGCCCGATGCATGGATTCCCCGTTTGGAACCAAGTAACAAAATTCTATTATGCTGCCAATTTACAAACTCGTATCAGAATTGATTCATCAACAAACAGATTACTGTTGGACAAAGACCCAGATGAGGCAATGTCAGTATTGAAAAATTTGGCGAAGAATGAGGAACAATTTCTGACAGCAAGAAGAGGGGGTAAATGAGTTCTAGCTGTAAAAGATTATGAGGCCGACAGCTCATTGAAATCACATGTGGCATATCTCACTAAGGCAATGAAGAAGCTCTTGAAAGAAGATTCACAGCCTGTCTACTCTACTGAAGAGGTATGCGAAATTTGTGAAGGAAATCACAGTTCGAAGGAATGTCCAATACAGTTAGAAGAAGGGATGTATGTTGGGAACTACAATAAGTAGAATTATAACTCCAACAACTACAATCCCAACTGGAGAAAGGATCCCAAGTTCTCTTGGAGCAATCCTAATAATGCTCTGAATCCTCAAGCACAAAATAATCAGAACCAAGGAGGACCTAGATTGCTGACTCGGCAGCAACCGCAGCAGCTGCAGCAACAACCACCAGCTGCCACAAATAGTATACTGGAACAGACTCTGGCTACGTTTATGTCTCAAACAGGAACCTACATTGAGAACATGAATCACTTTGTCAAGAAGACAGAAACTTTCATGGACAAAACAGAGATGCGGATGACGAATCATGAAGCTACTCTAAAATCATTAGAGACACAGATGGGTCAGGTTTCCCAGCATATTAAACCAAGGCAGAATGGAGGATTTCCTAGTGATACTGAAAACGCTAGACAACCCACACATGAGCAGTGTAAAGCTATCACAACTAGGAGTGGGAAGAAACTACCAGGGCCTGAGAAGGAAGCTGAATCAGTTAAACCAGCCTTGGATTCGACTGTCGAGGAAGCTGCCCCGACAGGTAACAAACAGCCTGATGCCGATGAGCCTGTCACGACAGTAGAAGGGACAGAGGAGAAAGAAGATGAACCTAAACCTCCTCAGATTCGTATGTAGTGGGAAGGACGTATTGCTGATTATCGTCCCTCACCTCCTTTTCCTCAACGGTTACAAAAATTGAAACAAGAATCACAACTTAAAAAGATTTATGATATTTTTAAGCAGGTTCATATCAACATTCCACTGTTAGATGCCGTTAGGGAGATGCCCGATTATGCCAAATTACTCAAGGATGTCATGTCAAAGAAATCCAGACTTAGGGAATTTGAAATGGTTAAGATGACGGAAGGATGCATGAGCATTCTGCACAAGCATCAACCCCAGAAGAAGAAGGATCCTGGGAGCTTCATCATACCATGCGTAATCGGAGACAAATTTGTGGGTAAGGCACTTTGTGATCTTCGTGCTAGCATAAATTTAATGCCCAAATCTGTTTTTCAAAAATTAGGTATTGGAAAAGCTCGGCCCACAACAGTAATACTGCAGCTGGCAGGCCGCTCTTACGTTCATCCAGAAGGGAAAATTGAAGATATTCTGGTAAGGGTGGATAAGTTTATTTTTCCTGCTGACTTTCTTGTCTTAGATTGTGAAGCAGATGAAAACGCACCAATCATCCTGGGGCGACCCTTCTTAGCCACATGAAGATCACTGATTGATGTGGAAAAAGTAGAACTCATCATGAGAGTAAACGATCAAGAAATCAAGTTGAATGTTCTCCAAGCAATGAAGCATGCTGATGCAGAAGAAGAATGCAAGGCTATCACTGAAGTTATCCTTGACCAACCCTGCATCAGGTCGGGCTGCCACGACATAAAAATTTGTAACCCCCTTAACCCGGCCTAGACGGTTCAACCGGATTAAGAAGTTTACACGGGGAAAACCAAAGTCAACCCGAAAGTCAACCTTGATTAACGACCCTTTTTTTTCTTTTTAATCTTTATCTAAATGCACATTAACCCTAGATATGTTCATAAGATCAGCATACTCAGAGGTCACAACAATCAGAAACATTTAGGGACTCGGTTGCACAAATTATGAATTTAGGGACCAAAATGAAAATTCTGAAAATAACAAGGACTTAACCAACTTTAGAGTTACCATTATGAAATTAGTCATGTTTCATGCTTCTCTGCCAAATTTCAACTCAAACGGACATCTCAAACTCATTCAATTGCATAAACCAAATTCAGGACCAAAACGCAAAGATTTCAAAACATTTAACCATCAGTTTCAGTGCCCAACGGTCGGGTGTTTCGGAACATGAATGATCCGTTCCGAAACGCGGGACCGTTCCGAAACTCGTTCCGGAACAAGGCTTGACAGTGGCAAATCCGTTCCGAAACGGCTCCACCCGTTTCGGAACGCCAAGGCCATTTCAGGCCCTCTGTTCCGATACGGTAGCACCTGTTCCGAAACGTGCTGCCCATATTGCAGATTTTTATCTGGTTTAATTCACTTTCAACCATTCAAACACACTCCAAAGACCCTCAAATCATACCAGCAAATCATTATACACTTAAGGAACATAATAGCATCAACCATACTCAATCAAGGCATCAATTAAGGAAAATCCCAATTCTATAGGCATGCATCCTATATTGAAAACCATACAAACATCAAAACACCAAACCAACCTCAAAAAGGCCATTTACATGTCCCATCATTGTCAAAAGCATAAAACCAACTTAGGGAGTCCAAAACATCTCCCAAAACAACAACATAGGTTCCCTGTTGCCAAATGCCAAAAGCTAAGCAAGTTATGAAAATAGTCACTATACATGAGCTTAAGCTTCCACTTAGATTCTTGACCACCTTGCTGCCCTTCTTAGCACTTCAATGCTCTGCATTATTGGTTTAAGAAAGAGAGAGAGCATAAGCACATAGCTTAGTGAGGAAAGCTCATTTTGAACATCACAATAATGCATTATTAAAACTCCTTTTCAAAACCTTTGGTTCAAAACAACATTTGATCATACACATATGTATATAACCCAAGCATTTCATGCTTCAAATCATTAACATGTCATATTGGCTTTCAAGTGATAATCATAACCATTTTCCAATACAAAACATAATCGACAATCGGATACGCGGATTACAAGCGTTGTCCCATACGCATCATACACACTATCAATATCAAGGTGGAGCAAATGGTACAATCACAACCCCTCAACACCCGTGATGGAGACTATGGTACAATCACAACCCCTCCACATCACTCATTGGTAGTTGTATAACATCACTAACGAGATCACGGGACATACAACACAAGATCCACACATGGACTTTTAACCACCATTGTGATCTTACCATACACAAGGTCCACACATGGACTTTTAACCACCATTGTGACCTTAACACTAGATCCACCCATGGACTTTTAACCACCATGGTGTTCTTAACCATCTCGTTAGTGTACCTGGATGAAGTCTACGGTACAATCACAACCCCTCAACATCCAAGGCGACTTTATTCACGGTGCACCCAATCCTATAGCCGGCTAACTATATCCGTTTCAAGTACTTTTAGACCAACCACATCACTTGCCAATATACATCATTTAACAACATTAATCCACTGTTTTAAAAGCATTTAATAAAGCCATTCATCATCATGCATCACTATGCATCAAAACCACATTTATCAATGTACAAAACAAGGATCCCTTACCTTGAGCATCCTTCAATACATGGCTTATAAAACCAGCAATAAACATGCTAAAATATGCTTTCAAAAACAGAAATTAAACATGCAAGCAAATCACATTGCACTCAACCAACTCATGGTTCATCAACAAGTGAGTTTTTCCAAAAACTTACTCTTGAGCTTAGCTAAGTTGTTTAGACTTAAACTAAGCCCCCAAAACCTTCAAACATTGGTTTCAAAGCTGAAAACCAAACTTCACTCACCGATTCCGTTTCGCAAGCTTGCCGAAACACCAATCAAGCTTCCGGATCAACACCACAAGGATCCGAAGATGTCTCCCCTGTTTTAAACACATCAAAGCAGAGGATTAATGCATCATCATGCATTAATATCTTCAATCAAGACACCTAAACTCGCTGCTCTCATCAACACTCACATTTCGGCTACCAAACACAACCGAAATCACATCCAAACATCTCCACAACACTACCCAGCCAAGATCCATCAATTCCAAACATTCTTAAACCTCAATTAACATCCAAAAAGGATCTAATCACGTCCTTATACCTCCAGCTATAGCAGAACACCAAGATCACCCCAAAAACCATCATTAACTCAAGCAAAACTTAGGAAAATCAACCTATTCGGGATTGCATTGATTAAACCTCAATTTCACATCAATTATACATCCAATTTACATCAAAAAGACATCTCAAAACAGTGCCCAATCATTTCATACAAATTTCATCAAAATTAAACCAAATCTTGCATTTTAAAGCCAAGATCAAGAACACAACCATAAAACCTTTAATAAAACTCAAATCAAGGATTGAGAACTTGGGAATTTCAGTAAAGAACTGAGTATTTAGAGGAGAAGGACGTTCATACCTCTAAATGCGAGTTTCTCCTTATTTGGAACCAAGATTCTTGAAAATTCAATAAGCAAATGCTAAGGTTTTGATGTAGAAATGATTAGAGATCAAATGAAGATTGAAATCTCATCCTTAGATGTCAAAATCAGAGGAAAAATTTGCTGGGGAAAAGTGTTTGGGCTGAGAGAAAAGTTGAGAGAAAAGAAATGGAAAATTTTGAGAAAAGTTAGTTATGACAACAAAATATATATTTCCCTCCTTTTACCTTTTAATAAAAATCATTAATTAAATCTTTAATATTAAGAAAAATCTGGAGAAAACTCTTCTTGGGTAAATTATCTCCTTAAAGATTCAAAGTTTCAATCCTTTTAAAACAGTCACCAAGTTTTCAAAAATTACATTTTAGTCACTAACCCAAAATGTCACACCTCCAAACCTCATTTTGTAAAATTGATTTCACCACTCTCTTATATATAATAAAATAGGATTTTAAGATATTTTTCCATATTTTTAATGCAACCCGAACTAGGCTTTCCTAAAATCACCCTTTTATATTCGAACCGCAACCCGACCGACCCGGTCCAAACCCAAAACTTCTAAGCCCAAAATTGGGGTGTTACAAAATTGGTCACTACCTCGGCAGCCACTTAGAAGACTGTCATGACAGCACCGACGATAGCAGCTCCTCAGAATCTGATACATCTGATACTGAAGATCAAGAGGAAGTAAATTGGATAGGCAATCGTCCAGGTAAGTTGTTCGAGCCTTTAAACTATACCTCGGATAACCATGTAATTCAAAAGCCATCAACTGTTGAGCCCCCTGTTATAGATCTTAAGCCCCTTCCAGGGAAGCTAAAATATGTTTTCCTTGGTTCAAATGATACGTTGCCCGTAATCATCTCTTCCAAGTTGATGCAGGAACAAGAACATCAGTTAATAAGGATGCTGCAACAACACAAGAAGGCTATTGGATGGACGATAACTGATATCCAAGGCATCAGTCCGGCATTATGTATGCATAAAATTCTTTTAGAGGATGATCATAAGCCGACTATTGATGCACAAAGGCGTCTGAACCATGTTATGCAAGAAGTGGTGCGTAAAGAGAGAATCAAATGGCTAGATGCTGGAATAATCTACGCCATATCGGATAGCAAATGGGTGAGCCCGGTGCAGTGCGTTCCCAAGAAAGGAGGAATAACCGTGGTAACCAATGAAGAAAACGAGCTAATCCCAACCAGGACTGTGACAGATTGGAGAGTTTGTATGGACTACCAGAAGCTTAACAAAGCTACCCGGAAGGACCACTTTCCTTTACCCTTTATTGATCAAATGCTTGATAGATTAGCGGGTAAACCTTACTATTGTTTTCTTGATGGTTACTCAGGTTACAATCAAATAGCCATCGCACCGGAAGATCAAGAAAAGACGACGTTCACATGCCCTTACGGAACTTACGCTTTCCGGAGAATGCCTTTTGGACTTTGTAATGCACCAGCCACCTTTCAAAGGTGCATGATGGCAATATTCTCCGATATGGTGGAGGATTTCCTAGAAATATTCATGGATGATTTTTCAGTCTTTGGAGACAACTTTGAAAGCTGCCTAGGCAACCTACAGAAGGTGCTCGGGAGATGCGAAAAAGCAAACTTAGTATTGAACTGGGAAAAGTGTCACTTCATGGTGGATGAAGGGATAGTCCTTGGCCATAAAATTAGCTGCCGTGGCATAGAAGTCGACAGAGCTAAAATAGAAGTGATCGAAAAGCTGCCGCCACCCACCACAGTCAAGGGAATCAGAAGTTTCTTAGGACATGCTGGTTTTTACCGAAGGTTCATCGCGAACTTTTCGAAGATCACCAAGCCCTTATGCCATCTTCTGGAGCAGAACCGTCCCTTCGACTTTAACACTGAATGTACTGAGGCATTCAAGGTTCTGAAAGAAAAGCTGGTAACAACCCCAATAGTACAACCACCAGATTGGACACTGCCATTTGAGATCATGTGTGATGCTAGTGACTATGCTGTCGGGGCAGCACTTGGGCAGAGGAAAGACAAACTTTTTCATGTCATATACTATGCCAGCAAAACACTGAACGACGCCCAAGTGAACTACACCACCATAGAGAAGGAATTATTAGACGTGGTATTCTCCATTGACAAGTTTCGTTCTTATATACTTGGAACGAAGGTCATAGTCCACACAGACCACTCTGCATTGAAGTATCTGTTCACCAAAAAGGACACAAAGCCTCGACTGATACGTTAGATTCTACTACTGCAAGAGTTCGACCTTGAAATCAAGGACAAAAAGGGGACAGAGAATCAAGTGGCAGATCACTTGTCAAGGTTGGAGACGGGAAAGAGTCTACCGGCAGATGAGACAAACATACTAGAGACCTTCCCTGATGAGCAGCTGTTTGCTGCCACAATCACTGCCGCAACAGCCATGGCGGCAGGTAAGTCTTCTGAACTCCCCTGATACGCTGACTTTGTTAATTTTTTAGTTAGCGGAATACTTCCTCCTGACCTTCATTATCAAGCTAGAAAGAGGTTCCAAAATGATGTTAAGCATTATTATTGGGACGAACCTCTTCTTTTCAAAATCTGTGCAGATCATGTTATAAGGAGATGCATACCACAGGATGAACATGAAGATATACTTCATCACTGTCATGCTTCACAGTATTGAGGACACTTGGGAGGCAACAAAACTGCTGCCAAGGTTTTGCAGTCGGGATTTTATTGCAAGGATGCTCAAATATTCTACAAGAACTGTGACAAGTGTCAACAGACGGGAAACATCTCAAGGAGACACGAGATGCCGCTGCAGAATATTCTTGAAGTCGAGATCTTCGATGTTTGGGGGATCGATTTTATGGGACCATTCCCATCTTCATGTGGGAATTTGTATATCCTCCTGGCAGTAGATTATGTGTCCAAGTGGGTTGAATCAATCGCCACTCAGAAAAATGATGCCAAGACGGTTCAAAGGTTTTTACATAAAAACATTTTTTCCAAATTCGACATCCCTAAGGCGATCATCAGTGATGAAGGGAGGCATTTTGACAATAGGGTTATAGATGATGCCTTAAAAAAGTATGGTGTCAAACATCGGATTGCAACAACATACCACCCTCAGACCAATGGACAGGCTGAAATATCCAACAGAGAGGTCAAGAACATTCTTGAAAAGATGGTTAAGCCAACTAGGGAAGACTGGTCTCTACACCTCAATGATGCATTGTGGGCCTACAGAACAGCGTTCAAAACTCCATTGGGAATGTCTCCTTATCGGCTGATTTACGGGAAAACATGCCATTTACCTGTTGAGATAGAGCACATAGCATATTGGGCAATCAAGGCAGTTAATATGGACTTGGAAAAAGCAGGGCAGAAAAGGCTACTTTATCTGAACGAAATTGAAGAAATTCGAACAATGGCCTATGACAATGCAAGAATCTACAAGGAAAAAACCAAGAAGTGGCATGACAAGAAGTTGCTGCCACGACAGTTCTGCCCAGGGCAACTTGTGTTGCTTTTTAACTCTAGGTTGAAACTTTTCCCAGGAAAGCTGAAATCTAGATGGTCTGGCCCATTCCAATTGGTGCAAGTTTTTCCTCATGGTGCCATCACGATCAGATCTTTAAAAGACGGGCACCAATTCAAAGTCAATGGACAGCGATTGAAGCATTATCAGGGGACTAAAGCCCCAAGAATGCAGGAAGTGGTTACCTTAGGAGATGCCCCACCTGGCATCCCTAATTTCACCTAAATTTTATTTTTAATTATTTTTATTATTTATTATTTATATATTAGGAAATAAGATTTATTTTATTTTTAGGAAATAACGTCTTTATTTTTATTATTTTTAGGAAATAAATGAGACAGGAAGAAAAAGAGAAGTGAAGTCAGCCCACCATCCTTCCATCAGCCCAAAAAGCCCAACTTTGGAGCCTGTCGTTACAACTGCCGCGACAGACGCAAAAAATCCAGCCTGTCGACACGCTGTTGCGGCAGACACGCAAACGCATAACAGACGTGCAGCAGACACAGAAACGCGTGACAGACGCGTCAGAAACTGCGTAACAGCTGACCCCGTTATTCGTGCCTACCGTTACAGCTCCAACGGGCAATAAACTCTTCTCTATATAAACCCCGTTTTATTATTCATTTTTCACTCACTTCTACTCTTCTTACTTGTATTCTCTAGAATTTTTACTTGCTTTCATTTTTCTTCTTACACAATCCTTGCAACCATGTCTTCTAGAAACACCCGCAGAAGTGCTGCTTCAGGCTCTACCCCGGCAGCATCAACCCCACGATCCTTCCAGATATGTGACCTGTGGGAGGAGAAGGGCTTTATCTACACCTCCAAGGAGGGGAATTTGGGACTGCAGCCGTTCATCGCTGGGAAAATCAAGGCCCTACAGTGGCAGATGTTCGCAGAACAACCAAATGAGATGAATGTGTCTCTAGTCTGAGATTTCTATGCTGCCATCGGCAGCAGAAACGCGACAGCAGTCACCGTTAGAGGGAGAGAGGTGCCCTTCGAGTCAGAATATATCAACACTCTATACGGATTTTACGTGGGCAGAAACGAGGATGGTCACCAGCAATTCCTTGATAGCCTAGACCCTGCTGCCTACGACGCTGTCATGGCAGAACTCACGGATGAAGGTACTCAGTGGAACACAAATCCTAAGAACCCGAGGACGGTGAAGAGAACTCAACTTCTCCTGGAGGCTAAACTGTGGAACACTTTCATCAAAAAGCGAATCATGCCATCCTCGCACAATACCACCATGGACCAACCCAGGTTAGCCCTCATTCATTCTATTCTACATGAGAGGCCTATTAATGTTGGTAGCTACACCCGGGAGAGTATTTTGGAGTGTGCACACTGTTGCGTGTAAAAGAGTCTATCGCAATGGTAGTGCAAGTGTACACGACGCAAGTAGTAAAGTGATACGAAGTATCGGATATCGTCTCCACAAGGATTGGGCTAATAGCTTAACCTTAGTTCACTGCACAAAAGTAAAGGAAATAATTGAGAAAGTTGTCACGAGAGTAATAAAGTAAATGTAAATAAAGGAATTGAGATATCAAGATAGAGAGAATGGGCTGGTATTGAATTGCTCAGTAGTGCAGGTATTGCAATGCTTAGGAATTCCAGTTCTGTCGTTGCGCCCGTCGCGGCAGCACCTGTCGCGGCAGCAGTCCGTTGATCGTTGCTGCAGCAAACACACCAACTCAGTACTTCAAGTTTGGCAAGAATCCCAGATCTGCCTTGGCCTATCCCTAGGTCCAATTTCGTCGATGATCACGTCTTTGATGATGCCTCCCGGTGTGAATCGAAGGATGAACACCGATGTGTATGAATTCTTCTTTAGCCACTTAACCTTGCCCTATCCCTAGGCACAAGATAGTTCAACTATAAACTAGAGAACTTGCTCTTATTTCTTTCGTATACTTAACTCTCCCGATGCTAAGTAAATGGATAACCTCACAATGCTCTCCCGATGCTCTTGCAAGATATTAATTACCAAAATAAGAGAACTTGAAGTTTATTTTATTGAACTTGGAAAATCCTAAAACAAAACAACCCTTGCAACTACTTTACAAATCAACCCGTGGACCTAGGGGGATTTTAGAACATATCGACGGCGGGTAAACGGCGGAGGGTTTTTGGTTATCGGTTATGGGGTATGATGTTCTCCCAAGGTTAAAATATATGCCCTTATATAAGCTTTGGCCTCAAGTTATCTAAGTTAACAAGGATTACAACTTTAATTAAAAGTATGATTCTAATAAAGACTTAATCTTCAAGGATCCTACTTTTCAGACGTCCTCCTTGTTTCTTGGGATTTTCTCTCCTTGAGCTTTGGGCTTGCCATATCTTTTGATCCGGGGCTTGGAAAAATATTTGGTTTTCACACGACAGACGAGCAGAATTTTCTCTATCTATCGAGGTCCACTTTACTTTTCCTCCACTAACTTGCTATCGTCCTCTGCTGTCACGGCAGCACCATGGCAGCATCGTCCTCTTCGTCTACTTGTTCAGTCCAGCTCTTTTGCTTCTCTGCCCTGCGTCTGCCTTCTCCGTCCACTATGGCGGCAACCTGCAAAATCAGCCATCTTTTAGTAGAATATGTGCCTTTAATATATTTGTGATGTTTTGCTGTAATCTAAACTAAATGCAATGAAATGATGCTTGAATGCAGCGGAAATATGGGTTAAAAAGGGTTTAAATAATAGAACTTTTACACACTCAACACACTCCCAAACTCAAGTTTTTGCTTGCCCTCAAGCAATTAAGACCTAAAAGAAAAATGAATATTTTTGTTTTGGCTTTCAATAGTGAACTTTCCCTTACACGTCGTTCATTCTCTGTGACGGCAGCAACCTGTCGGATAATTTAGGATCTGTCCGGAATCTCACTATAGTTATTGTGCAGTGTGTGCATGCTTGTGAACAGTTATATGCTAAGACTCTCTTAGTTTCAATAGAATATTCAACTCTTTAACTCGAATTTTTATGCCAAAGTTTATCTTTTGAAGGCACATTTTCATGCTTCTTTGATTTCTTTGTTTTGACTCGTTTTCTAAAGTTTTACTAGAGCCAGTTTTAGGCACCTCTAGTTAGCTTCCTAGAGCCGGTTTCGGGCACCTCTAGGTTTTTGAGTCTCTTTTGCTAAACTTCTTTCCTAGAGCTAGTGTTAGGCACCTCTAGGGGCTATTCAAGTACTAAGCTTCCTATTCTAGTTTGGATAAAAGAAATCTAAGCAGTATAACAGTCACAATGGTGTTTAAGTTTTCAGAACTATAGAAAGGCTATAAACTTCTCCTTAAATTGTCCTAAAGATGCTGCCACGACAGAGATGTCACGACAGGTAAGTTCAAATCACAGTTTTAAGCCAAAATTTTCAGTCTTTTCTGTTTTTTTTTTTCCAAAAAATAAATGAGACACAACAAATAATTAAGATGTACTAAGACTCCATTAAAATGGAGGGTTGCCACCCCCAAACCCGAGGGTTGCATTGCCCTCAATGCAAATGACAAAATAAAAATGAAGCAGTACATCACAAAATAAAGATAAGGCAGCAGCAATAAGAAAAAAAGACTTAAATTTAAACACTATCTTCACTGCTGCTGCTGACACGGATTTGGCGGCGGATTCTGGGTTGTGGGGCAGGCTGGGCAGGTTGCTCCACGACCTGGATGTCAGAGCTGCTGCCGCTATCCCAAGTGCTGCTGCTGGTGGTGGTGGTGCTGGCCTTTGGCATAAGTTTTCTGTCGGCCATCTTTTTCTGCCTCATGACAGGCGTGAATTCCTTCTCCAAATTCCTCCGAATAGGAGGTTCTGCCTCGCTGTCAGCCCAAACGGAGGAAGAGGAGAAACCAGCTACAAAAGCATCGATGTCATCCGAGAGCTGTCGCTTGGTGCCTCGGGCAGATGTGTCGGCCGGAGGACTGCCGGCTGCCGTCAGGGCAGGTGATGAATTGGAGGTAGCAGAATGTGTGTGTGGGGAGGCAGGAGGTGTAGGTGTGTGGGCAGGGGTGGTGATGGTGAAATAGTGGGCAGGGAAGGTGGGAAAGACAACATCGGGATAATTTAAAGTATGGTTAATGAAATGTACCGTGGAGTTGGCGAAATCCCTAATGAATGTCATCAGTCCCAACTGTCTGTCTTCCACCCTCTGAATGGCAGCAAGAATTTGAGTGGATGTGTCTGTCGGAGCAGCTGCTGCGGCAGGTTCAGTGTTGGGCTCCTCGGAGGATCCTGCTGGGGCGGCATTAGGGTTGACGGAAGAGATGGGGGTCGCTACTGTCAGCTCCATGAGGTTGATAATGTTCTTATCGGTCCAGCCCCGTCCCTTTACTAGTTTATCAGTGGTGGCTTCTGGTACGACAGAGCAGCGGCAGAGTGATGTAATCATGAAAGGCAGGCAGAGAAGGGCGGTTGATCTGTGGGTGCAGTCCAAGATACTCTCCCTCATGTAGCGTCCCACATTTATGGGCCGTTTGTTCATGATGGAATGGATGAGGGCTACCCTCTGCTGGTCCACTGTCGTGTGATGAGAGGACGGCAGAATTCGCTTCTTGATGAAAGCGTTCCATAATTTGGCTTCTGGAAGCAGCTGCCCCCTTCTAACGGTGTTGGGATTTTTCTTGCTCGTGTTCCATGCAGTTCCTTCTTCTGTCACTTCTGCCATGACAGCGTCGAAGGCAGCGGTGTCGAGGGTTTCCAAAAACTGCTGGTGAGCATCGTCGTTGGGACCGAAGTAGAGGCCATACATATTGTTGATGCGCTCTGCTGTGAATGGCACTTCTGTCCCTCGGACAGTTACTGTTGTTGTCGTCCTGCTGTCGATGGCAGCGTAGAATTCCCTCACCAGCGTTTCATTCATTTTAGCTGGTTGTTCTGCAAATTGCTCCCATAGCAGAGCCTTTATCGCCCTTGCGATGAATGGTTTGAGCCCCATGTTCTCTGCCTTTCGAATGTAGATAAAGCCTCATTCTTCCCATAGGTCCTTAGTTGCGAAGGACTGCGGGGTGGGTGCTGCCGGTGAAGAGGTTGAAGCAGCACTGCGGCGGGTTCTTCTAGAAGACATGTTAGTTGCAAGGGTTTGTGAAAGTAAAGAAAACAAAGAAAAACGAGAGGGGAGAGCAAGTAAGAATAAGCAGAAGTGAGGAAAATGAAAATGAAACGGGGTTTTATAGAGGAAGAGTTGCTGCCCGTTTAATGTTGTAACGGCAGGCGTGAATAACGGGGCGACTATTGAGCTTTAACGTGTCTGACGCGTCTGACACGCATTTATGCGTCTGTCACACATTTCTGCGTCTGCCGTGACAGTCTGTTGACAGCCTGTCTTATCCGTGTCTGCGGCGGCAGCTGGAACGACAGGCTTCAATAATGGGATCTGTTGGACTGATGGATGGATGGTGGGCTTGGGTCACTTCTCCTTTTCTTCTTGACTCCTTTATTTCCTAAAAACAGAAAATATAAAAACATTATTCGAATAAAATAAAAAAAAAACTTATTTCCTAATAAATAATAAATAATAAAAATAAATAAATAAAATTTAGGTTAAATTAGGGATGCCTTGTGGGGCATCTCCTAAGGTAACCACTTCCTGTATTCCTGGGGCTTCAGTCCCCTGATAATGCTTGAGGCGATGTCCATTGACTTTGAATTGGTGCCCGTCTTTTAATGATCGGATTGTGATGGCACCATGGGGAAAAACTTGTACGACTTGGAATGGGCCAGACCATCTAGATTTTAGCTTCCCTAGGAAGAGTTTCAGTCTAGAATTGAACAACAATACGAGCTGCCCTGGGCAGAACTGTCATGGCAGCAACTTCCTGTCATGCCACTTCTTAGTTTTCTCCTTGTAGATTCTTGCATTGCCGTAGGCCATTGTCCGTATTTCTTCAATCTCGTTCAGATCTAACAGCCTTTTCTGGCCTGCCTTGTCCAAGTCCATATTTACTGCCTTGATTGCCTAGTATGCTTTGTGCTCTATCTCGACAGGCAGATGACAGGTTTTTCCATAAATCAATCGGAATGGAGACATGCCCAATGGAGTTTTAAAAGATGTCTTATATGCCCATAATGCATCATTAAGGAGTAAGGACCAATCTTTCCTAGTTGGCTTAACCATCTTCTCAAGAATGTTCTTAACTTCCCTATTGGATATCTCATATTGTCCATTGGTCTGTGGGTGGTATGATGTCGCGATCCTATGCTTGACACCATATTTCTTCAAGGCGGCAGCAATAATCCTATTGTCAAAATGTCTCCCTTCATCACTGATAATCGCCTTAGGGATGCCAAACCTCGAAAAAATGTTTTTGTGTAGAAATTTTTAGACTGTCTTGGCATCATTCTTTTGAGTGGCGATAGCTTCAACCCACTTAGATACATAATCCACTGCTAGGAGGATGTATATATTTCCACATGAAGATGGAAAAGGTCCCATAAAATCAATCCCCCAAACGTCGAAGATCTCGACCTCTAGAATGTTCTGCAGTGGCATCTCGTTTCTCCTCGAGATGTTACCTGTCCGCTGGCACCTGTCACAGTTCTTGTAGAAGTCCTATGCATCTTTATACAGTGTCGGCCAGTAGAACCCTGACTGCAGCACCTTGGCAGCAGTTTTGTTGCCTCCTAAGTGACCTCCATATTGTGAAGCATGGCATTGATGGAGAATGTCTTTTTGCTCTTCTTTTGGTACACACCTCCTTATGACTTGATCTGCACATAGTTTGAAAAGAAGAGGTTCGTCCCAATAATAATGCTTAACATCATTTTGGAACCTCTTCCTGGCTTGATAATTAAGATCAGAAGGAAGTATTCCGCTAACTATAAAATTAACGAAATCAGCATACCAGGGGAGTTCAGAAGACTTACCTGCCGCCATGACTGTTGCGGCAGCAAAGAGCTGCTCATCTGGGAAGGTCTCCAGTATGTTTGTCTCATCTATTGGCAGACTCTGTCCCTTCTCCAACCTTGACAAGTGGTCTGCCACCTGATTTTCTGTCCCTTTTTTGTCCTTGATTTCAAGGTCGAACTCTTGCAATAGCAGGATCCACCGTATCAATCGAGGCTTGGCATCCTTCTTTGCGAACAAATACTTCAGGGCAGAATGGTCTGTGTGCACTATTACATTCGTCCCAAGTATGTAAGAACGAAACTTGTCGATGGAGAACACCACAGCTAATAACTCCTTTTCTGTGGTGGTGTAGTTTACTTGGGCGTCATTCAATGTCTTGCTGGCATAATATATGACATGAAATAGCTTATCTCTGCGCTGCCCAAGTGCTGCCCCGACAGCATAGTCACTAGCATCACACATAATCTCAAATGGTTGTGTCCAGTCTGGTGGCTGTACTATGGGGGCTGTTACTAGTTTTTCCTTCAGAACCTTGAATGCTTCAGTACATTCATCATTAAAGTCAAAGGGTCGGTTCTGTTCTAAAAGATGGCATAGGGGCTTGGTGATTTTTGAGAAATTTGCAATGAACCTCCGATAAAAACCAGCATGCCCTAAGAAACTTCTAATACCCTTGACTGTAGTTGGCGGCGGCAGTTTCTCGATCACTTCTATTTTAGCCTTGTCGACTTCTATACCACGACAGCTAATCTTATGGCCAAGGACTATCCCTTCATCCACCATAAAGTGGCATTTTTCCCAATTCAAAACAAGATTTGCTTTTTCACATCTTTCAAGTACCTTTTGTAGGTTGCCGAGGCAGCTCTCAAAATCGTCTCCAAAGACGGAAAAATCATCCATAAAAATCTCAAGGAAGTCCTCCACCATATCGGAGAATATGGCCATCATGCACCTTTGGAAGGTGGTGGGTGCATTACATAATCCAAACGGCATTCTCCTAAAAGCATATGTTCCGTATGGGCATGTGAAGGTCGTTTTTTCTTGATCCTCCGGTGCGATAGCAATTTGATTATAACCTGAATAACCATCAAGAAAACAATAGTAAGGTTTACTCGCTAATCTATCAAGCATTTGATCAATAAAGGGTAAAGGAAAATGGTCCTTTCGGGTAGCTTTGTTAAGCTTCCGACAGTCCATACAAACCCTCAAACGGTCACAGTCCTGGTTAGGATTAACTCATTGTTCTCATTGGTTATCACGGTCATTCCTCCTTTCTTGGGAACACATTGCACCGGGCTCACCCATTTGCCGTCAGAGATGGCATAAATAATACCAGCATCTAACCATTTGATTATCTCTTTACGCACCACCTCCTTCATCGCATGGTTTAACCGCCTTTGGGCATCTATAGTCGGCTTATGATCTTCCTTAAGGAGGATTTTGTGCATGCATAACGCCGAACTAATGCCTTGTATATCAGCAATCGTCCATCCAATCGCCTTTTTGTGCTGCCTTAGCATGTCGATTAGATGTCGTTCCTGTTCCTGCGGTAGCTTAGAAGAGATGATTACGGGCAACGTATCATTTGAACCAAGAAAAGCATATTTTAACTGCCCTGGCAGGGGCTTCAGTTCTAAGGCAGGTGGTTCAACAGTGGATGGCTTTTGGATTAAATGGTTATCCGAAGTATAATTTAAAGGTTCGAATAACTTACCTGGACGATTGCCTAACCAGTTTACCTCCTCCTGATCTTCAGTATCAGATGTATCGGATTCAGAGGAGTTGCTGTTGTCAGTGCTGTCGTGACAGTCCTGTAGGTGGTTGCCGCGGCAATGACCAAATTTAATATCGTGACAGCCCGACCTGATGCAGAGTTGATCAAGGGTAACGTCAGTGATAGCCTTGCATTCCTCGTCTACATCAGCATGTTTCATTGCTTGGAGAACATTCAACTTAATCTCTTGATCGTTCACTCGCATGGTGAGTTCTCCTTTCTCTACATCAATCAGTGATCATCCCGTGGCTAAGAAGGGTCGCCCAAGGATGACTGGTGCGTTTTCGTCTGCCTCACAATCTAAAACAAGAAAGTCAGCAGGAAAAATAAACTTATCCACTCTTACTAGAATATCTTCAATTTTTCCTTCTGGATGAATGTAAGAGCGGTCTGCCAGCTGCAGAGTTACTGTCGTGGGCCGCGCCTTTCCAATACCTAATTTCTGAAAAATAGACTTTGGCATTAAATTAACACTAGCACCAAGATCACAAAGTGCCTTACCACAAATTTATTCTCGATTACACAAGGTATGATGAAGCTCCCCGGATCCTTCTTTTTCTGGGGTGGCTGCCGGTGAAGAATACTCATGCAACCTTCTGTCATTTTTACCGTTTTAAATTTCCCAAGTTTAGATTTTTTCGACATAACATCCTTGAGAAATTTAGCATAATCGGGCATCTCCCTAACGGCATCTAACAGCGGAATATTAATATAAACCTGCTTAAAAATATCATAAATCTTTTTAAGTTGAGATTCTTGCTTAGCTTGTTGTATCCGTTGAGGAAAAGGTGGCGGGGACGATAGTCAGCAATACGTCCTTCCCACTGCATACGAATCTGAGGAGGTTTGGGTTCATCAGTTTTCTCCTCTGTCGCTTCTGCTGTCGTGACAGGCTCATCGGCAGCAGTCTGTTTATCACCTGTCGGGGCAGCTCCCTCGGTAGGTTTATCCAAGGCAGGTTCCTTTACTGTTTCAGTTTCCTTTTCCGGCCCTGGTAATTTCTTCCCACTCCTAGTAGTAATTGCCTTACACTGCTCATGTGTGGGCTGCCTAGCATTTTCAGTATTGCTAGAGAATCCTCCAGTCTGCCTCGGCTTAATATGTTGGGAAACCTGACCCATTTGTGTCTCCAGAGATTTCAAAGTAGCATCATGATTCGTCATCCTCATCTCCGTTTTATCCATGAAATTCTCTGTTTTCTTGACAAACTGATTCATATTCTCAATATAAGTACCTGTCTGAGACATAAAAGTGGCCAGAGTCTGTTCCAGTATACTGCTTGTGGCAACTGGTTGCTGCTGTTGCTACTGCGGCGGCAGTTGCTGTCGCGTCAGCAATCTAGGTCCTCCCTAATTCTGATTGTGTGTTTGAGGATTCAGGGCATTATTAGGATTACTCCAAGAAAATTTGGGATCCTTCCTCCAATTGTGATTATAATTGTTGGAATTGTAATTTGGCTTATAGTTTCCAACATATTTTCCCTCTTCTACTTGTATTGGGCACTCATCCCGACTATGATTTCCCTCACAGATGTCACATACTTCCTCAACAGCAAATCCATGTTGTCCATCATCATTCAATAACCTTTTCATTGCTTTAGTAAGGAATGCTACCTGTGATTTCATCGTGCTGTCGGCCTCATAATCTTTGACAGCAAGCACCCGTTTACCCCCCTCTTCTTGTAGTCGGAAACTGCTCCTCATTTTTGGCCAGATTTTTCAAAACTTGTAATGCCTCGTCCGGATCTTTATCCAATAATAGTCCATTTGCTGCAGAATCAATTCGAATACGAGTTTGTAAGTTAGCAGCATTATAAAACTTTGTTACCTGATTCCAGACGGGGAATCCATGCATTGGGCAGTTCCGTAGAAGAGTAGTAAATCTGTCCCAGGCCTCGTGCATCGGCTCGTCATCTTCCTGTTGAAAAGTAGCAATTTCATTACGTAATCGCTCAGATAAATGCAAAGGATTAAAATGAGATAAAAATTCACGAGATAAATCTGCCCAAGCTCTGATTGAACCCGGCGTAAGTTTATTCCACCAAGTCTTTGCTCTGTCCCTCAATGAAAGGGGAAATAACTGAAGCCTCAGTATCTCCGGATTAACTCCTGGCAGTCTAAACGAACCACAGATCTCCTGGAATGTTTTGAGATGCTCCCTAGCATCCTCTGTGACAGCACCACTAAACTGCCCGGCATTGTTGATCATACTAAACATGACAGGTTTAAGCTCGAAGTTGTCAACATCAATGTCCGGCAGCGTGGTCTCCAACTCTACATGATCGTTCAACATGTAGTCACGGCAGGACCGTCGTCCGTCAGCTGCAGGCGGGTCGCCGACAGGCGGTATACCACCACCAGCGGGCGGGACATGGGCCATCTTCTCTAGCTGTTCCTCAAGGTACTCGTTCCTGGCTAGAAGGTGACGAAGTTGTTTCTTGAGATTGAAGGAACGTTCAACTTCCGGATCTAATGGATACTCAGGATCTTCTCCTCTTTTAGATCTGCGCATAAACAAGAAAACCTCGTGAAAAGAAAGAGTTGAAAGCACCAACAAAAAATAGGAAAAGAAAAATAAAAACAAAAACAAAAACGAAAACGAAAAGTGCAATAAAAGAAAGGTAGAGTTATGTTGCCAATCCCCGGCAACGGCGCCAAAAACTTGTTGCGTGTAAAAGAGTCTATCGCAATGGTAGTGCAAGTGTACACGACGCAAGTAGTAAAGTGATACGAAGTATCGGATATCGTCTCCACAGGGATTGGGCTAATAGCTTCACCTTAGTTCACTGCACAAAAGTAAAGGAAATAATTGAGAAAGTTGTCACGAGAGTAATAAAGTAAATGTAAATAAAGGAATTGAGATATCAAGATAGAGAGAATGGGATGGTATTGAATTGCTCAGTAGTGCAGGTATTGCAATGCTTAGGAACTCCAGTTCTGTCGTTGCGCCCGTCGCGGCAGCACCTGTCGCGGCAGCAGTCCGTTGATCATTGCGGCAGCAAACACACCAACTCAGTACTTCAAGTTTGGCAAGAATCCCAGATCTGCCTTGGCCTATCCCTAGGTCCAAGTCTGTCGATGATCACGTCTTTGATGATACCTCCCGGCGTGAATCGAAGGATGAACACCGATGTGTATGAATTCTTCTTTAGCCACTTAACCTTGCCCTATCCCTAGGCACAAGATAGTTCAACTATAAACTAGAGAACTTGCTCTTATTTCTTTCGTATACTTAACTCTCCCGATGCTAAGTAAATGGATAACCTCACAATGCTCTCCCGATGCTCTTGCAAGATATTAATAACCAAAATAAGAGAACTTGAAGTTTATTTTATTGAACTTGGAAAATCCTAAAACAAAACAACCTTTGCAACTACTTTACAAATCAACCCGTGGCCCTAGGGGGATTTTAGAACATATCGACGGCGGGTAAACGGCGGAGGGTTTTTGGTTATCGGTTATGGGGTATGATGTTCTCCCTAGGTTAAAATATATGCCCTTATATAAGCTTTGGCCTCAAGTTATCTAAGTTAACAAGGATTACAACTTTAATTAAAAGTATGATTCTAATAAAGACTTAATCTTCAAGGATCCTACTTTTCAGCCGTCCTCCTTGTTTCTTGGGATTTTCTCTCCTTGAGCTTTGGGCTTGCCATATCTTTTGATCCGGGGCTTGGAAAAATATTTGGTTTTCACACGACAGACGAGCAGAATTTTCTCTATCTATCGAGGTCCACTTTACTTTTCCTCCACTAACTTGTTGTCGTCCTCTGCTGTCACGGCAGCACCATGGCAGCATCGTCCTCTTCGTCTGCTTGTTCAGTTCATCTCTTTTGCTTCTCTGCCCTGCGTCTGCCTTCTCCGTCCACTATGGCGGCAACCTGCAAAATCAGCCATCTTTTAGTAGAATCTGTGCCTTTAATACATTTGTGATGTTTTGCTGTAAACTAAACTAAATGCAATGAAATGATGCTTGAATGCAGCAGAAATATGGGTTAAAAAGGGTGTAAATAATAGAACTTTTACACACTCAACACACATCGGCCGACAGGACCACTCTATCTCCCCTATCTCATCACAGCCCTCTGCCGCAACCATCATGTACCAGAAGCTGCCATTGATCTACGAGTCTAAGGGAAGGGTTGGACTGAGAAAAATATACTCAGCTTGATGGAACTTACTGCTGCCACCCCGCTGTCATCTTTCGACCCCACTGCCACGGCAGCAGAGATGACAGAACCGACAGACACTGAACCTGCTAACACGGAAGCCCGACAGCCCCCAGCAGCAGCAGCTCCGACCGACACCTCCTCCCAGATCCTTGCTGCCATACATAAGATGGAGGAACGACAGCTCGACCTCATGAGCTTCATCAGGGATTTCACTTCAGCTACGGTACAATTCATTCAAACTTCTCTTAATTTTACTGATGTTCTATTTCCTACCTTTCCAACCCAATATTTTGCTGCCACCACCCCTGCCCATACCCCTACACCTGCTGCCACACCCAAGACGCCTTCTGCAACATCCATACCAACCCCCACCACGACAGCCACAGACAGCAACCGCGCAGCTGATACCTCTGCCCGAGGAACTAAGAGAAGAATGCCCTCGGAAGAACTCGATGCATTCATAGCCGGTTTCTCCTCTTCCTCAATTTGGGAGGAATCGGACAACGAATCCTCTGTCAAGACGAATTTGTCCAAAGAGTTCACACCGGTAAAGCGGCAGAAGACAATGGCAGATAAGAACAAGAAGGATAGCGACAATATCATCGACAGCAGCAGTGACAGCAGCAACAGCTCGAAGGTACATGTAGTGGAGAAACCCCATCACATCTCACCTACCCGAATTCAACCTCCAAGGGAGGCCAAAACGAAGAACACATCTGCCTCCCCCATCCGCCAGCCAGTCAAGAAGACCCCTGCCCGCTGACAGATCCGCCTGAGCAGCAGCAGCGACGACAGCGCATAAAATATAAGTTTCTTACCTTTTATTGTTGTCTGCCTTTTGATATTTTGTGATGTACTTTTTATTTGCCTTTTTACTGTCATCTGCATTGAGGGCAATGCAACCCTTGAGTTTGGGGGTGGCATCCCTCCATTAATGGAGTCTTATTTAGTTTGAAAAATTGTGTCTTTTACTTAGTTTTAAAAAAATGAAAATGAAAATTTTTTGCTTAAGTCTTTGAACTGAACTTACCTGGCGTGACAGCTCTGTCGTGGTAGTGCCTTTAGGATAGTTTTAGGAGCAGTTTAGATCCTTTCTATAGTTTTGAAACCTAAACACTATTTGTGACTGTTATACTGCCTAGAACTCTACAAGTAAACTCGAATAGGAAGCTTAGCACTTGAATAGCCCTTAGAGGTGCCTAACACTGGCTCTAGGAAAAGAAGTTTAGCAAAATAGACTCAATACACCTAGAGGTGCCCGAAACCGGCTCTAGGAAGTTAGCTAGAGGTGCCCGAAACCGACTCTAGTCAAACTTAAGCTTAAAAAAATAAAATTGAGTCTAAACAAAAAAAATTAAAGGAGCATAAGAAGTGCCTTCAAAAAGATAAACTTTGGCATAAAAATTCAAGTTAGAGGCTAAAATATTCTAGTGAAACTAAGGGAGTCTTGTCATATAATTGTTCACAAGCATGCACAAACTACACGAGGACTATAGCAAGATTCCGGACGAATCCTAAATTATCCGACAAGGTGTTGCTCACAATAGAGAATGAATGGAAGGTAAGGGAAAGTTCACTGTTTTAAGCCAAAACAAAAATATTTATTTTTCTTTTAGGTCTGAATTGCTTGAGGATAAGCAAAAACTTGAGTTTGGGGGTGTGTTGAGTGTGTAAAAGTTCTATTATTTAACCCATATATAACCCATATTTCTGCTGCATCCAAGCATAATTCATTGCATTTAGGTTTGATTTCAGTTATACATCACAAATATATTAAATGGCACAGTTTCTAGTGTTGGTTGTTTTTGCAGGTTGCTGCTGTAGCAGATGGAGAAGCAGGCGCTGGGCAGTGAAACGGAAAAGCTGGAACTGGATAAGTAGAAGAGGAGGACGATGCTGCCATGGCTGCTGCCGTGGCAGCCAAGGACGACAGCAGTTTGAGGAGAAGAAGCAAAGTGGACCTCGACAGAAAGAGAAAATTAAGCCCGTCTATCGTGGAATACCCTTATATTTTTCCAAGCCCTAGATCAGAATAAAGGCCAAGCCCAAAGTTCAAGGAAGAAACTCCAAGCAAGAAGGAAGGACGAATTAAAGATATATTCTCTAAAGATTTAGTCCTTAATAGAGTTGTACTTTAATTTAAACTTGTATTCTTGCTATATTAGAAAACTTGAACCCAAGGCCTATATAAAGGCATGTAATTCGACCTAGGAGAGGACATCGTCTATCTCTAGCCTTCTTCCCAAAACCCTAGCCGTTTTCCCTTTCTCAACATGTTCTAAATTCCTCCTAGGGCCACAGGTTGATTTGTAAAGTAGTTGCAAGGATTGCTTTGTTTTAGGAATTTTTCTTTTTAATAAAATGAACTTCAAGTTCTCTTATTCTGGTTGTTAACATCTTGCAACAGCATCGGGAGAGCATTGTGAGGTTATCTATTTACTTAATATCGGGAGAGTTAAGTATACGAAAGGAATAAGTGCGGGTTCTCTAGTTTATAGTTGAACTATCTCGGACCTAGGGATAGGACGAGGTTAAGTGGCTAAAGAAGAATTCAACAACATCGGTGTTCATCCTTCGATTCACGCCGGGAGGTATTATCAAAGACGTGTTCATCGACAAACTTGGACCTAGGGATAGGCCAAGGCACAACAATGATTCTTGCCAAGCTTGAAGTACAGTGTTGTGTGATCGCTACCGCGACAAACAACAGACCGCTGTCGCGACGGGTGCTGTCGCGACGGGGACGACGACATAGCAGATATTCCTAGACTTTGCAACACCTGCACTACTGAGCAATTCAATACCAGTCCATTCTCTCTATCTTGATTATTTTAATCTTATTTTCCAGTACTCTTTATTATTTTCGTGAAAACAACTTAAACTATTCTTTTTACTCTCGTGCAGTAATTTAAGGTGAAACTATTAGCCCAGTCCCCGTGGAGACGATATCCGATACTTCCGTATCACTTTACTACTAGCGTCGTGTACACTTGCACTACATTGTGATAGACACTTTTACACGCAACAACTGTCACCTTATTCAACTGCCTATAATCTATATACATCATCATACTACCGTCCTTCTTTTTCACAAACAAGACCGGAGCACCCCACGGAGAAATACTAGGCCTAATGAAACCTCTGTCGAACAACTCCTGAAGCTGCGTCTTCAACTCTTTCATCTCTTTCGGTGCCATTCTATACAGAGCAATAGACACTGGTGCAGAATCGGAATACGTCTCAATAGGAAACTCAACGGCTCTATCTGGAGGCAAACCCGACAACTCTTCCGGAAAAACATTCAGATACTCACATAATGTCATGATGTCTTGTGGTCTAACCTCACTCATATTTGGATTCATCACATAAGTCAAATAAGCCTGACAACCCGAGTTCAACAACTACTGAGCTCACAAAGCAGAAACAACATTGGACAAGAACCTAACATTCTTGCCAACTACCACAACCTCGAAATCATCTGTAAGCTTCAAGGAGACTCTCTTGGTCTCAAAGTCAACCCTAGCTCTATGCTCTACGAGCCAATCCATGCCCAAAATCACGTCAAAGCCATAGAATGGTAACTCCATCATATCAACCGGAAACACGTAGCCCTGAATCATCAAGGGACACCTCCTATACATTCTCCTAACTACCACTGTATCACCAAAAGAGCTAGTAACATTTACACCTACCTCTAACCACTCACAAGGTAACCCTAAGAACCTTGCGTGCTCACCCAAAATGTAAGAATGTGTCGACCCCGAATCTATCAAAGAAAGCAAACTCAAGGACTGTAACGAGAAATTACCTGCGATGACATCCGTATCATTCCCGGCCTCTTGTTGTGCATACACCCTAGCCGGTCCTCCACCCTCAGGCTGAACCGCCACTACGTGAGCTAAGTTCTTCTGACCCTCGATCCTCGGCTAAAAGTGTCCACGACTGCGCCCACGACCTCTCTGATGCTCAAAACCTCTAGCTGGAGCCGATCCGCCCCTAGCCGGGTGTGGACAGTCACGCCTCAAATGGTCTCAGGAGCTACAGTTCCAACATAGCCTGTGGATACCCATACACTCGCCCTGGTGGCGTCTCCCGCACCTAGTGAACTCATGAGTGTGAACAACAGCTCCTTGGCTCTAACGACCCTGACCATAGTTACCACCCCTATGCCTCAAATCGGGTTCATATCTTCTATCCCTATGCCTCTTGGTATGGTCTCTATCCCAATTCGCGTGTCTCTTTCCGGAGTCGGACCCACTAGCACGTGCACTGGAGCCTATGTTCTGCTCTATGTCCTTGGCCCTAGAGACCAAGACATCAAACTCGATGTAGTCAGAGGCAAGCATGTAGGTCTTCACATCTCTAGTCAACCCATACCGGAAGCGCTCACACCGCTCCCTCTCACTAGGAACCAACTCAGGTGCATACTGGCTCAATCTCACAAACTGAACCTCATACTCTGACACGGTCCTGTTACCCTGCACCAAGGCCATAAACTCCCTATTCTTTTCTTCCAAATATCGAACTCCGAGATACTTCCTCTTGAAGGCATTTCTTAAGAACTCACATGTGATATCCGCTTCGGCTATACTAGATGTAACAGTGGTCCACCAAGTGTATGCGTCCCCCTGAAGCAAGGAGACAATACAACCTAACTTACGGGCGTCTGAGCAGTCCATCTGACCCAAGATGCGTATAGCACTCTCAAGCCACGCCTTTGATCCCTCAGGAGTCAACCCACGAAACTCAACTGCTCCCAAGTTACGAAGCCTCTCTAAGGGTAGACTTGTCCCCGCAACCTGAGGTGGTGTTGCAGCTTGCATACCGACCAAAGTTGTCTGAAAAGCTTCGGCCCTGGTCTGAATCAAATGGGTCATATTCATGCCCTCTGAACCCTGACCCGTATGAGCCCCAACACCTCCATCGTTAGAACCCGCATGAGGCCCATTACCATCACCTTCGACTTGCGCACCAGCTTGAGGCACATTACCTTCGCCACCCACTCCATTACCACCGAGAGCATGAGGAACATAAGGCTCACCTTCGGGTGCCTAGTAACCCACTTTAGGTCGCCCCCTTAGTCTCACCATATCGAGATAGAATCTAAAACAACAAACACACAATACAAAAGAAAAACTTTAGGTTAGCAAAAGGGCAAGGACTTAGGTTCTCAAGCTCGTTTAACCAAAACCATTTTTTTACAACAACAACTAACAATGGGGACATATGACTAACCCTTAACCAATCAAAAAGGCCATTAAAACATGCTTTCAAACACCGTACTAGCAAGCAAACTTCAAGCATACATGGTAAAACACTATCCGAGACATAGCAACAACATAACACATCAACTTACCTCAGTTACCTACTCGAGGTCTCGGAAACCTCGGGCTCTGATACCACCAAATGTAACCCCCTCGTCCCGGTCTGGACAACTGACCGGTCCGAGCAGGTCACACGAGGAAAACCGAAGTGAAACCCGTTAAGGCGCCCTTTCGGTTAGCAACCCTAGAAAATTTCTTTTAATTACTATCTTGTCTAAAGGCATTCATACATCCTATGTGAGATACGACAATGGAGAGACAACAAAGCGATGCGAAACAATCAAACAAGAAATTCAACATCCCATTTTAGCCTTTACAACATGCCGTATCGATACGCTAGGAGACCGTATCGATACGCCTTGACATGGTCAACTACCCAGAGTCAACCTAGGGAGATTGTATCGGTACACTAGTTGACCGTATCGATACGCCCTCGACAATCAACTTCTCACGGTCAACTATATAAGACCATACCGATACACTCAAGACCCGTACCGATACGCAAAAATCTCATCAATTTCTCATATTTCCAGAGAGCTATCGGCGTATCGATACACCCCCGTGTACCGGTATGCTAGGGTTAAACTGAGCCCCAAAGTGTAGGACCGCATCGATACGGCCCTTGGGCGTACCGATACGCCCTGCACTACAAAACTCAATTTGGCAATAAAACGAACCAAGACTCAACTCTAGATGCATTTTATGACTCACCTAGCCACAAACCAACCTTCATACAACATTTAGCAACCATGAATAAGCATACGAATCAATTTAAGCAAACAACGGGGCATCAACACCAAGGCAACCATACTTAAGAGAAACTTGCATACTAAACATGCATAAGGAGTCTAACTAGCCAAAAGATACATGCATCCACAAGCAAGGTTTACATGCTCTCAAAACAACACATAAGCATTCATGGATCAAGGTCATAAGCCTTTGAACACAAGCATCTAGGCAACAACATACATGGTTTACAAATCCACAACAAGGCATTAACAACAAACCAACATATATGAGTCAATCAATGCTTGCACACAACTCTCAGTATCATAAAACCAAACATGCTTGGACACTAACAAACCAACTAAAGAGTTTGAACACCAACTCTATACAAGTCTACACCCCCATTGTCTAGGCATTATTACAATACTTAAATCATACTTGAGCTACTCGAGAATTCCAAAAGCTCCTCCCTTGCCCATTTGCCCTCCGAACTCTAACGATCTGCATGTTGGAAAAAGGAGAGCGTAAGCTTGCCAGCTTAGTGAGCAAAGCTCTAAAAACTCATCAATCATACAGTTTTCAAAACACATTTCTTAATGATAAATAATCCATTTGAATGCACGAAAGGTATCTCAACAACACAACTACATGGTTTGCACATGCACAACCAAAACACACACGGTGGGACTACACATCACCGTTTCGACTAGTAGTTTTCCGATAGGACTACACATCAACGTACTCTTCTACTAGTCACTACCGGTGGGACTACACATCACCGTAATTATGACAACCATCACGTGAGGCTCGGCACCAACAACGACTACACACAACAACGAATGTAAAAGCAATTCACCATGCATATGATATCACAACAATTAATCATACATCATCACTTAACCACCAAGGTAGGATTAGTAAACTTACACTTGGATTTAGGTTAGCCCACACGGCTCCACCCAAACCCCTAAGAACCCATTTCGAAAGCAAAACAATACCAAACTACAACTAAAACGGTTAAGTGCCCGAAGCCTCTCCAACGGTTTCCCTTGTTTCTAACCAATCAAAAACAATACATTGCTCATCCAATACATCACAAAACACTGCCACAATCCCAAACTACAACTACAAGTCAAATTCTCACAATTTCAAACCAATGCCAACACCAACAATCCCCATTTTTGTACTCCCCAAAAGCCCAGCCGAGAACCAAATATTTCAACACTCAAAACACTTATAAACACCTTCAAAGCCACCTCCTAGTATCACTATAACCCCAGCCTAACTCCCTTTCACAAAATCACACCAAAACACTAGTTTTGACTCTTTAAAAACACCCATGAAAACCCATTTCGGGAATCTTAATAAAAACCCACCAATTTAAGATATATTACACCTAAGGGCAATACTAAAACATAAATTAGTTTTACAAATCAAGACTCCGTCAAAAACCCATTAAAGTTTCATACTTTTACTTCAAAACTTGAAAACTTCAAAAACTTTAAAAGGGGATTTCTATGAAAACTAAAGCTATGGAAATGTTGGAAATAATGAGGAGAAATCAAAAATGCAATTACCTTGAAGAGAGCCCTTGAATTGATGAAGAGATTCGATGAAATAGTGACAAAAGGGTTTAGAAAGGGTTTTGACGTGAAATGTTAGAAGAGGAAGAAGATGGATAACATTTTTCAAAAATCCCTTTTTCCCTTCTTATTTTCCCTTTATTTCCAAATTACCCTTAATGAGCCACAAACTCTTTTTAATTAAACCCAAAGCCCAATTTAATATAAGACGAGCCCACGACTCAAACCCGATTCACCCGTGTAACATCCGACCCCTAAACCCAAGGGCGTTACATCGAGTCTGTTTTGTTGGTCGCTAATGCAGATCCTTTAGAGGTGGTTGCATGTCTTACGCCTCTTTTGTTGGGGAATCATATGGTTTTGAGTTTGGATGGGAGTGTGTCGGTTCCCACTCATGCCAACGAGGACTCCCACTTGTTGTCTAACTCTAGACTAGTTGATGTTATCGTGTAATAGACAAACACTTTTTTAGAGGGTGAGGCTGGAAATGTTACATATCAACTACTCTCAGAAAGTAACACCCAACAAACATATAGTCTAGTAACTAAATCAGATCACCAAGCAAGAAGTAGAGAGGTCAACCGAGGAAGGTTGTAGAGACTTGTTTAGCCATAAATAGTGTTGTGGATTTTGCTTTGCGCCGTGAAGTGAATGGTATGCTACATTTGAGCAAGCTTGTTAGGGTAACAACGGTAGGGAAGGATGGAGATATTATTCATTATTTAAGTTGAGTGATTACGAAAAGTAGGGTGGGGTTTTGATAATGCGTATTTTGTCGTGGAATGCTTGGGGATTGGGTAGTGTGTTGAAATGACATAGGATTAGAGATGTGGTTAAGTTGAAAAAAGTTTACATGTTTTTCATTCAAGAATCAAAGCTTGAGGAGGTTCCGTCCATGGTCGTGGATAGCTTGTGGCCTTCCGATTCGTTTGAGATTGCTTTCTCTCCTTTGATTGGAGCTTTAGGGGGCATTTTAACAATTTGGGAATCTTCACGTTTTGTCTTAGAAATTTCAGATGTGGATCAACATTTTGTCTTGTTGTAGGGTCGTTGGGTACAAGAAGTAATATAATGTTGTATTTTATCTATTTATACGCCTTGGGACAACCATGATCACTACACGCCGTGGAAGGTTTTATTGAATCGAATTTTAAATTTTAATGGAGCGTGGTGTGGTGCGGGCGATTTTAACGCAGTCCGAGGACCTTCGGAAAGGGGTGGTTGTACTTCATTTACTTCTGATATGGCAGATTTTGCAAATTTTATTGAATATTCAGGCTTGGTGAATTTGCCTCTTAATGGACATCGTTTTACTTGGTTCGGTCATGGTAGAAGAAGTAGTCGGATTGACCGTTTCTTAGTCTCCAATATCCGGATTGAGAGCTTTTGTTTTCTACAGCAATTATATTTGCCTCGTGACATTTCGGATCATATGCCACTACTTCTTTTGTGCGATGATCGTGATTGGGGTCCGAGACCCTTTAAATTCATGAATTGTTGGATGGATAGCGAGTCTAATGTGCGTCAGTTCGCTCTAGAATGGAAACACTTATCTTCTATGGGGATTGGGAATGATAATTTGGCATTAAAATTGAAGCATTTGAAAGTTTTCCTTCAGCATGGAATCGGTCTGAATTTTGGGATGTTGATAATATTATTGAATCCGTTCGGTCCTCTATTGCAAGAGAAGTCTCGGGCAACATGGCTTCGTTTGGGTGATCGAAATACGAGTTTTTTTCATTGTGTTGCTAAGATCCGGGATGTTCGAAATACAATTCAGAGGCTGCAAATACGTGGTGTGTGGGAAACCAACCCTTCTCGGCTACGCGCTTTGGTGTGCCGAAAATTCAAGGCACATTTTTGCTTGATAGCCTCGTTTAGCTACTTGGACATTTGAGGGTGCGTTTAAGCAAATTGGGGATAGAGCGATGTTGGATTTGATAGCTCCATTCTCCCTCGAGGAAATTTGAGATACAATTTGGAGTTGCGATGGTTCGAAAGCCCCTGGTCCAGATGGGCTTAATTTTGAGTTTTACAAGCGAGGGTGTGAATTTGTTAAGGAAGATGTGTTGCACCTTCTATCTAAGTTTCACCTTATGGGCAAATTGTCGAGTGACGCTAACTCAACTTTTTTGGTCCTTATTTCGAAAAAAGACTCGCCTAGCACGATTGTCGACTTTCTGTTAGGCTCGATAGACTCAATTTCCTTCAACCGATTTATCTTGCCAAGTGGTGGAGAAGTTGAGCTATTTGGGTGATTTGGTGGTGGAAGCGAAAAATAAAAGACACGAAGATTTAGAGTGGTTCGGCTTTCTAACCAAAGCATACATCCACTACCTTAGCTTCCCCACTAAAGATTTCAACTAGTTTCACTAAGAAATTCGTCCCCCCTTTCTAGGCTTAGGTGGAAACCCTTACAACGATCAAAGCTTTCTACCCGAAAGCTTGATGAAACCCTCTTTACAAGTGATAAAGATAAGAAAACTAAAATCTCTCTTACAAGGTTGATGTTTGCACTCTTAAGCACTCACCCAAAACCTAATACACTTGAGTATACATAAACATTCAAGCTCACAAGTGTTTTTTCTATACAAGAATGACACAATTAGGCACTAAGACATTTCTTTGATCATAATATGTTGACTTGAGTATCATTAGTCTTATATAGATGCTTGGAGGTCCCTTTTATACTCCCAAATGAGCTTCTAGTCGTTGTAGACCGTTGAGATTAAATTGGAGCCGTTGAGGTCTTTATTTCCCTCCATAAATGTAGTTTTGGCCAGTAAGGTATCGATACTCATGTCACTGTATCGATACGACCTTCTTGGAAACTAGTCATTGAGCCTGTTTCAGCATATGCGTATTGATACACTTACGAGCGTATTGGTACGACTTGCATTTCAAATAGCTGTTGGGAAAATGATCGTTGGGAGCGGTTAAGGTGTATCGGTACACGATACAATCGTATCGGTACACGATACAATCATATCGGTACACGACTAGCCGTTGGGGGTTTTAAAGCTCTCTATATCGAAATAGCAAGGGCGTATCGGTATGGGTTTTGGCTACTGGAATTTTCCTATAGCTGAAACCCTAAGGGGTATCGATATGGTATACATCATATTGGTACTGTAACATTAAAAACATAGGTTTTGGCTACTTTAAAACATTTTAAGTTATTCCAAAGCCTTGTAAAAATCCTTAAACATGTTTTCAAGTTGTTTGGACTACAAAACATTTTTTAAATCTTTTTCAATTTAATCCAAATCAATTTTTCAATTATTATATCAAAACATATATCTTAACAATCTCCCCATTTTTTACATAATAAAACAACTTGAAAATTTGTTTGTGATTCTCCCCCTTTGTAAAATAATTTTTGAATAAGAGACATAATAAAAAAATTCAAGCCCCCTTATTCTTACTTGAAAAATCAATTTTTCAAACCATTTCTCCCCTTTTTGTTATATAATAAAGAATTCAAAAGACTTTAAGTTCAAGATAACATATGAGTTAAAAAAAAGCAGTTTGGTTTTAAAATGACTCTCCCTTACTCAAAGCATCATCAAATGGTTAGTCAAATAATTATGATAATCTAGTTGAATTTAAAAAAAATCAATTGAAGAACAAATAAATTTAACTAAATTTTACCATTGAACCCAAGGGAGGATGTGAAGCCTTCCTTCTTCAAGTTTCTTTCCTTGTGTGTATGGAGCTCCCCCTCAATGTTGTACTTTATTGACCAATCTCCATCACACCTAAAACAAGACAATCAAGTAATTTTTGGTATCCAAGTTGCTTTGGATCCATAGACGTTAGTAGCACATAATTTAGTCCCCTTAGGAATCTATTTTTCAATTTCATCCATTTTAGTTGAAGAAATTAGTCCTTTTGGGACCAAATACTTCTAAAACATTTACCATTTAAAAATATAGGGGCACTAGATTGTCTTTGATAAAAGTTTGATTTTCCAAAATTGATTTTCTTTTAAAGCTCTTTGGAAATCAAATCTTTTTCTTCTAGAACTTTATGAAGAAAATTTTGAAAATCCACACATTTTTGCTCAAACCCATTGAGTTTTGCTTCAAGTTCAACTATGGTTTTAGAAATCAAATCATTTTGAATTTTCAAGTTTGAAACCGATTTTTTATTTTTCAAAATATGATTTTTAAACTCTAAAACCAAATCATCATAGGCATCTTGTAATTCATCAAAAGAATAAGAAGTTGAAGTAGATGAATAAGAAGTTACCCTTGAATCTTCTTGGATGGCCATAAGGCAAAGGCTGGCTTGTTCATTGTCGGTGGAGTCATCATCACTCCAAGTCTTGGCATTGTTTGCCGAACAGATTCAAAGATAGCAATGCCTCTGTCGATGGCATTACCCTAAATCAATTATGGAAAAACCCATATATGTCTATAGTGCATGTTTTTTTATAAATCAATTCGATTAAGCATCAATCTTTACTCCTAAGGGGTAGATTTCACTCCCGAAGTAAGTTCATCTACTTGAACATCTTATTTCGAAGCATCTCTCCTTAGTATCTAGCAATCGATCTTTTCCACCCAATTCAATTATGATATTGAGTTGCAATAAATCAACTATGTCAGCAGTCGCTTGGCATAATATTTTAAAAAGGGAGTGTCAGCGCCTGCTATCGCTTGACAACACACTTAAAAATAGTGAACATGCCAGATAGGATAAACAGTACCGAGGCAGTGTTGATTTATTAAAAACTAAACATTAAAAATAGCGTTCAAATGCAAACACCCCTCACCAACTATGAAATCAGTTCACGGTGAGGGTATCAACCAAAAAACCATAATCGTTTTCAACATCCATCATCATTTAAAACTAAGAAAAAATAACAACAAAGATGATGGGCTAGAAGAGGGTCTCTCGATGCAGCTCTTCACGGCCAGGCTCTCGAATGTTGCACCCTATCTCCGATCACTCTCCTCGTCCATTCACCACTTTATTTTTCTTTGATCGGGACTAAATAGGACCATGTGGATAGCCTAGGATTATCTTGAATTTGAATTTGATCGTTCAGGGATAATGATAGTGATCATCTAATCCGACGTTTTGAATCCTAAGGCTGATCAGGTTAGGGTTGACGTCATCGTGACATTGCTCCTCCGGCATCACAACTTGGCATGGTACTGTCAATCGTGCTTGACACTGCTCGTTCTCTATTCTCTCGAAGATTGATATGATCCCTATTTTCTCACAGCCTGATATGGTCCTATTTTTTCGGGGTCAACATCTTCTTGGCATGGAATCAAATGTTCTTCTTTGCCAACCAGTGCTTGGCATTAAATGTTCTTCTGCACCAACGACTACTTGACATCCTCCTTGGTGTCGTCTCCTGCTCCTGTCCTACCAGCTATAGTGCTGTCAGCTATGCCAACCTACAAAAAGGTGCCAAAAACAACCCCTTCACATTGGCATAACACCAAATCCTAACTCTTTATGCAATGCATGATTTTACAACCTAAATGCAACTAAATGTACGTAAAAGACAAGAAAGAGCATATGAAATAAGCATAAAATTTATTACTTTTGGAGCGTCAACACTCCCTCACACCTAGCTCATTCTTGTCCTTAAGTAATGAAAAATAAAAATGAAAATGATGAAAATGATACATCGGCAAAGTTTTGGTTGGCATGTCAACAGATGTTGGCAAATAAAAGTTGGCATAAGTCTATCCTCAGTTATCTCAGTGCAGTAATGCCAAGCAGATAGAAAATTTAAGAGCAACAATATAACTCTAGCCTTAAGGAATGATAGTGCATGAAGTGTAGGCAATATGCACCAAGTGTCCACTAACTCTCTTAGTCAAATCTACTACCTAAACACAGAATTATAATATTTTTCTCTTCTCTTGCCTAGGGTTTTTCTACATTAACTTAAGCTAACCTTGTGACACTTTTTAGCATGTGTAATAAGAGGGAGCATACCACGAATCCCCACCTTAATCCAGACACCACTAGGTTTTCTCTTCAACTCATACTTAAAGTTTTGGACTTGAGAACTAAGAGGAAGCATACCACGAAACCCCAAGTAACTTATTATCTCTAGGTAGATGAGAGTTTCATTTCTTATTGTTATTGCAAAACGTTGTTGCCTTATTCATTTTCAATTTTTACCCTGGCATCATTTTTTTCTAAGCATAGTTTCAAAAATTCTAAGTTTGTTAAGGAACTAGATGCATACTACATGTAAAGTGAAAATCAATTCCCAAAACTAGAGATCAATTGGCAAGTGTAGAGCGTTTTAGTGTTCTCTAAATATGAGCGTAAGTGCACACTCCTGTCAAGTAATAGTATAAAAGATATCGTCTCCCACAAGGATTGGACAGCTCAACTCGATTCGTTGTTTCTGCACAAGAAAAATAAATGCACAAATAAGTTGGTTTGTTTAAGAATAAAATAAAAACACAAGTAAATAAAAGGGAAGAAATCAGATTGATAGAATGGGCAGGGTCATGTTGCTGCTTAGTGTGAAACTGCGTTGAATAGGACAAGTTGCTTTGCACTGCCAGACTCTGCTGCCTCAGCGGGGGATGGCAGTTGGGCTACTGAGATGCTCTCGCTGCCTCGGCAGGGGAATGGACTTGTGTCTCGGCGGCAAACTCGGCAGAACTACAAGGCTCAACAGAACGCTTCGAAAGTGATCCCGCTTAAGTCTAAGTCAGAATGTTGTTGATGCCCACTGTAGATAATACCAGTCGCGGCGTGAATTGTGCAAAGACAGCAATGTTTATTCATCCTTTTTTAGCTTCCGTAAACCCTAACCTATGTCTAGGCTAGATTGATCAACACCGTCTATAAATGAGATCGTACTTACTTCTTTCATGAGTTCGACTCTCTCGATACCGAACAAATGGATAGTAATCAACTAATCTTTCGCCTTAATTGAAAACTATGAAGCACACAGAATAAGCAAACCTTGAAGCTTTATTGAAAAAACAAACTTAATATCTTAAGCAAGCGTTCTCACACTAATTACAACATAACCTAAACCCAAAGAGAATTTTAGAACATAATGGCGGTAAGAAAACCTAAACTATACCTATGGGAAAACCTCATGTGTTTTAAGATGTAAAAATACATTGAGTATATATAGGCATTAGCTAGGTCAAGTCCTCCTTGGAGTAGAAGTCTTCAAAGTAGCTTTTGCATTAAATGCAACCTTTAATTCTGACTTCTTTGAGTTGAATGTGAACTTCTTCTCGTTGCCTTGCTCCGCAAGTAAGCTCGAGTTCCTCCTTTGGCGACTCTGCCCACTGCTATAGTCATAAAAAAATTGAGTGGACAACATCGTTAAGATCATGATTTTCTACTCTACAGATCACACTCTAGTTCTCCAATTCCTCAGTTTGCTATCTTGGGCGGCAATTGTTGTCTCTGTCTGGAACTGCATCAGTACAGCTCCTCAGTTTGTTGCCTTGACATCATGTCCTTAGCTCCTCTCTCCTTATGTCAGCCTCTAGTACCTGAAACTAAAACTAAACTAAAACAATACCTTTTCCTTACCAAATAACAAAAAATCAATACAAAGCATGGCAGAGTAAAGAATACTGTAAAATGCAATGCATGAATCTAATTATGCGTAAAATGTACTAAAAACAACAATAATATGAGATGGAATGTGCATAAAATATAGAACTTATGGACACTTTACATACCTCAAACTCGAACTATTGCTTGTCCTCAAGCAATGCAACCTAAACATACTTGCCCTTTAAACTAAGCAAAAAAATATGTTTTAAACTTGATTTAACGCCTCAAGGCCATGGTACCTATCATTAATTTAGTGAGAGGGGAATAACACGAATTACCTCAACATTAAACTATAATATGCCAGTGAAGTGTGTGCCGAAACTGTGAACAAGCTGAATATGAAGAACATTCTAAGTAAACAGAGATGTTGTCATGATATACAAGGTTGTTTTCGAGATAGCATATTCAAGAACAATTTAAATAATCATGGCAATTAGGGCTTCAGCTAATCACAACTACTATTCTAAGTCTAAAATTAAGATAGGAGCAAACTACAAAACCTCGAACCCATGAAGTAGAGTCATCCCTTGAAGACTTTCATTCACCCATGCTAATTTGTCCGTCACTTCAAAATTTTCAGATGCATGGACTTTGATAGCAGCGGGGTGTCCTCGCACACGATTCTTCCTAGAGCAGGTTTTTGGCACCTTTAGGGGTAGACAACATAATTTTTTTCTCTTGCCTGTCTTGGCAGTGCTTTTGTTTTTTTGTTTGTTGCCTGCTGCGGCAGCTTCATGCAACCATTGTTAGAATTTTACAAATAACTTAAGCACACAATGTTTACAGAAACTCTATTAAATTCAGCAAGTAATAGTAGTGTTTTTAATTTTTTTGGTAATTATAGAAAAATCCTAAGTTTACTTCATGTTTTTCCCCAAAATTAAGTTCTTTTTAACTTTGTGCAAAAATTTAAAGTCGGCTACCCTATCTTAGGCACAAGTTCTAACAAATTTTCTTTTCTTTTAAATTAATTTTTCTAAGACAATTACATTATGCAATCTAATATGCACTAAAGTATGTCTAAACATGATGAATGCTAACCCCCCAAACTCGAGATGGGCATTGCCCTCAATGCACAAAATAAAAATAAAAAAATTAAACAAATTAAACAAAAAATACAATTAATATAAAAACAGAAAAATAAAATAAAGAGAAGAAAAAAAACTAGAAGTTGGCATATGGTTGGGAGGAGGCTTGTGTCTTTATTGCTGCGGGGGAGGAGGAGGATTGAATGATAAGGTGGCGGCCGGCAGATGCGTGGGCGGCAGACTTAGCAGGTGAGACTTTTGCTGTCTACGGAGGCTGGACTCTCTTGGGAGTAGGGCGAGGCTCTTCTTGCTGTTTTGCAGGAGGAGCGACAGGAAGGCTCCGTTCTCTTTTGATTTTGTCTCCTCGTCCTCTGGCTCGGCGGCTATAATATGCCCCTTCCTCTTCCTTGTTCCTTCCTCCGTTGGTGCTGCCAGAGGGTCAATCACCATTGGGGTTGCTACTTTTGCTGCTTCTGTTGCTGGCGGCGGCTGCTCAACCTCGTCTAATGAGGAGGTGTTGGTCACCGTTGCTGTTGTGTAGATGGGGGAATGATGTTGCTAATGTCGTTGTGGGGAGTCTGCCACCGTGTTGGACGTGGAGGTGGCGGAGTACGATGGGTATTGCATCGGAGACGACATCTTTCTGTGAAAGGTGGCGTGGCAAGTAGCTATGACTGAGGGTGTTCCTTGTGCAGGGGCAGCTGTGGCGGCGAGATTAGCGGGGTAGGGAGGCAAGGTGGGGCCGTCATCTTGGTACTTCTGCATGAGATAGGCCACAAAGGCCTCTCCGACTTCCCCCACATACTTCATGAAGCTTAGTTGCTGTTGTTCGATCTGTTTGTTGCTGTCAATGAGGGTGCGCAGCAGAGTGAGGACTTCATTGACTGGGGCAGCTTTAGTGCTGCCGGGGCGGCTGGTTTAGCTGGCTGGGGGTGATAGGCTCTGTCTCCTGGGCCTGCATCATTTGCAGGTGGACTTTCCTAGTCTACCCTTCCTTAGCGGTCGTCATCTCATTGTCGGGGTCGGTTGGGATGTTGAAGTTGGCACAAAGGCCGGTGATGAGTGACGAGAAGTATAGCCTACCATTCGTCTTGTGGAAGCAATTGTGGATCTCCTTGCATATGATCTCCCCAACAGTGATAAGCCGGTTCATCATAATGCTGTAAATTAGTGCGAGGCGCGGCCGGTCGACAGTGGAGTTGTGCGAGGTGGGAAGCAAACGCCTTTTAATCAAGGTAATTCACATTATTGCCTCGTGCAGCAGGTGGCAGCATTGGATAGAGCCGCCATGCTTTTCTGCCAACCATGGCGTGTTAGACTTGCACAGTTTGGCCTTGAGTCTGTCGTAGTCGGCAACCGTCAGTGACTGCCTCCACTCTTCGTGAGGGTTGTCGTCCATCTCTAGGCCATAAAAGTTGTTGATTACGGCGGCGTTCAGCTTGACAAGCTCCCCTCGAACATAGACGAACGACGGCTCTGGGCAGGGTGATGGGCATAGAATTCTCTGACCATGGTGATGTTGGCCATTTCCGGCCGCCATGCGAATATCTCTCATCCCCTTCTATGGATGGTCTCGAACAAGGCGAGCTCTAAGCCAAGGTCTCATGTTTGCTTTGTGTAGTGGAAACCTTGCTCCTCCCAAACTGCTTGCTTGGCAAACTGATCTTTATATCTCTTTCCATCTGCCCTGGAGCAGAAGCGTTGGAAGGTGGGTTTAGGTGTTGATGTTGAAGCCATGTGTGAGACGGTTGAAATTTAACTGAAACTTGAAAAAGACGGTAATTAGCTAGAGAGCAATGGATGCAAGAGTAAGATAGAAAGGAGGCGAAAGTAAAGTAAATGAATGGAATAAGTGAGGTTTAAATAGAGGTTGTCAAGGGGTGTCGGGGCGGCATTAAATGTCCAACAGTCAAGTTGTCTCGCGCACGTTACGAGATATCTGCCCATTATTTCTATAACCATTTGCAGCTAGCCGTTAGCGGGCAACTAGTCGTTACGCACTGTCTGCGCTGGGACACCCTTGGCTGTCTTGGTGGGATGGTGCGCGGGCTCCTTGTTCGGCCTCCTTCTTGATTCAGCTCTTTTATTTCTAAAGCCTAAAATAAAAATAAAGATAATTAAATTCTGAAAAATAAAAATGTGAAAAATAAATTCAGAATTTAATCTTAAGAGAAATAAATTGCAATAAATGAAATTATATTCCTAAAATATAAAAATAAAGAAAATAAAAAAATTAAGTTATGTTGGGAGTGCATTTGGGTGCATCTCCAGACATAACCACTTCATGAGGTGGTGTTTCTTGTCTTTCCCTCCTTGGGGTCCTCCTGTTCTTTAAGGTGGTGTGCTATTGGGTCCTTCAGCCTGCCCTTCAGTCTGTCGTGACAACTGCTACCTTGACTTGTCTCTGTGCTGATTTGGGCTGCCCGAGCATCAGGGCATCCTTCTTTTTTCCTTTTCTGAGGGTTGTAACACATTTAACTTGATGCTTTGATTGTCTACCCTCATGGTCAGCTCCCCATATTCCACATCTACTAAGTTCTGCCCGTGGCAAAAAAATGGTCGCCCAAGGATGATGGGGGCGTTTTCATCGGCCTCACAGTCTAGGATGAGGAAATCTGCTGGAAGAATAAGGTTGCCCACTCGAACAAGGATGTCTTCGATCTTGCCCTCCAGTTGTACAAATGAATGATCAACAAGTTTCAGCATAATGAAGGTAGGTTTGGCTTGCCCAATTCCTAGTTTGTCGAAGACTACCTTAGGCATCAAGTTTATGTTGGCTCGTAGGTCGCACAGGGCTTTTGTTTCATGCTTGCTGCCTATTCTGCATGGTATGAAAAAGTTGTATGGATCTGTTTGCTTGGGCGGCATCTTGTTATGTAGCATGGCTATGCACTCCTCTATTACAACAACTGTTTCGAACTCCCCGATTCTCTTCCTCTTAGAAACCATATCCCTGAGATATTTGGCATAGTTAGGCATGTTCTGAATGGCTTCTATGAGAGGTATGTTTATGTGTACCTGCTTCAGAATATCCAAGAATTTTCTGAACTGGTGCTTCTGTTTCTATTGCTTTAGCCTTTGGGGGAAAGGTGCTGACAATCGAATGTCCTCTATATGTTCTTTGCATGGAAAATTTATCTGTGGAGGATCATCTGCTTCAGGACTACTCTCAGGCTTGGCTACCGGGGCGGCTGGTGTTGATGTTGTCGTGGCAGATAGTTCTTTCTGTGCTGGTTGTTCTTCTTGCTTTTCCACTCTATGCTCATTCAATTGTTTCCCACTCCTGGTTGGTATGGCTTTGCACTGCTCATATGTGGGCTTAGCTGCTGCCTCTGAACTACTGGGTGCTGCACCCATTGTCTTGCTGCTATAAATCGTAGTGAACTGCCCAAACTGGGTCTCCAGGTTCTTTATCACAGCCTCCTGGTTGTTCATCCTCATCTCTGTCATGTTCATAAATGACTCGGTTTTATCAATAAACTTATTTGTACGACAATTAAATTCAATAATGTTAAACATAAAACTTTGAAGGATTGCTTCTAGTGAATTATTGTTTTTTGGTTGCTGAGCTTGCTGTCTGGACTGGTTTTGCTGGCAACCTCCATGCTGCGGTTGTAGATTGGCGGCAGTTTTGGGATTTCTCAATGAGAAATTTGAACGATTTTTCCAACCAAGGTTGTATGTATTCGTGTTAGGCCTGATATTCCTCTCGTATCCTCCCATGAAATTGGCAGATGCAGTACATTCAGAGGAATCGTGGTTGCCCCCACACTCATCAAAGAATGGTTCTATAGCCTTGCCCCACAGACTTTCCCAGTGGGTTTCATCATGTTCAATACCAGCTCTGTCAGCTTGTCGAGGCGGGCATTGATAGATTCTGAAGCTTCTACCTCGTATACAGTGGCTGGCCACCTAATGCCGTCTCGGCGGGTTGTTGGGTACTTATAATCATTCTTAGCGGCTTGGTTCAGGATCCCCAATGCCTCTTCTAGTGGGCTGTCAAGGATGATTCTGTTGGCTGAGGCATCAATCATCATCCGAGTTGGGTAGTTCACCCCATTGTAGAACATTGACACTTGTGTCCAAGCCGGGAAATCATGGAGCGGGCAGTTGTTAAGCATTTGTTTATACCGCTCTCATGCTTCATACATTGGCTCATCACCCCCTTGTTGGAAGGCTGTGATCTCGTTCCCAATCTATATGTGAAATTGGATGGGCTGAAACGATCCAGGAAATCCTTACACAACTCTGTCCATGTGTTGAATGACCCTACTGGCTGGTTGTTAAACCACTGCTTTGCCCTATCCCTCAGTGAATAGGGGAATAATCTCAGTCTTAGCATGTCTTGGTGGACTCCGTGTATTTTAAATGTTCTGCATATGTCCAGAAATCCTCTTAAGTGCTATCGAGCATCTTCTGTAGCAGTCCCTCCAAATTGCTCCAATGTGTTGATCATATTGAACATCACGGGCTTCAGCTCAAAGTGATCCGCCTCAATCTCATGTTTTGTCACTGTCGGATCGAACCCTCTGAATTCATGTTCCATGTAATCCCTGGTGGTTCGAATGTACTGTGGTTGCCTGGGCAAAATAGGGGGCGGCTGCTTTAGTGGAACTTGCTGTTTTTTGGGCAGCGGGTCTTGCTGCCCGTCCCTGCCGTTCGGAGCATTGTTGGCAGGGTTGTAGTTTTCCATGTTTACCTCTGCTTTTCTTTCTTCTTTAGCTTTCCCTAGGGTTGTTCTGATTTCCTTTTTGAGTTCTCTTGCTCTTCGTTCTATATCATCGTAATAAACAATTTCTCCTTTTGGATTTTCCGTGGTCATGCACTAGCAAAGAAAACTATAAAAAAATCGATTAAAAAAATATAAACTAAAAATAAAATAAAGTGCAGAAATTAAAGAAAGAATTTCACTGTTACCAATCCCCGGCAACGGCACCAAAAACTTGTAGAGCGTTTTAGTGTTCTCTAAATATAAGCGCAAGTGCACACTCCTGTCAAGTAATAGTATAAAAGATATCGTCTCCCACAGGGATTGAACAGCTCAACCGGATTCGTTGTTCCTGCATAAGAAAAGTAAATGCACAAATAAGTTGGTTTGTTTAAGAATAAAAACACAAGTAAATAAAAGGGAAGAAATCATATTGATAGAATGGGCAGGGTTATGCTGCTGCTTAGTGTGAAACTGCGTTGAATATGACAAGTTTCTTTGCGCTGCGAGACTATGCTGTCTCGGCGGGGGATGGCAGTTGGGCTGCTGAGACACTCTCGCTGCCTCGGCAAGAGAATGGACTTGTGTCTCGGCGGCAAACTCGGTAGAACTACAAGGCTCAGCAAAACGCTTCGAAAGTGATCTTGCTTATGTCTAAGTCAGAATGTTGTTGATGCCCACTGTAGATAATACCAGTCGCGGCGCAAATCGTGAAAAGACAACAATGTTTATTCGTCCTCTTTTAGCCGCCTTAAACCCTAACATATGTCTAGGCTGGACTGATCAACACCGTCTATAGATGAGATCGTACTTACTCCTTAAGTGAGTCCGACTCTCTCGATACCGAACAAATGGATAGCAATCAACTAATCTTTCGCCTTAATTGAAAACTATAAAGCTCATGGAATAAGCAAACCTTGAAGCTTTATTGCAAAAACAAACTTAAAATCCTAAGTAGTCGTTCTCACACTAATTACAACATAACCTAAACCCAAAGAGAATTTTAGAACATAATGGCGGTAAGAAAACCTAAACTATTCCTAAGGGAAAACCTCAGTTGTTCTAAGATGTAAAAATACATTGAGTATATATAGGCATTAGCTAGTTCAAGTCCTCCTTGGAGTAGAAGTCTTAAAAGTAGCTTTTGCATTAAATGTAACCTTTAATTCTGACTTCTTTGAGTTGAATGTGGACTTCTTCTCATTGCCTTGCTCCACAAGTAAGTTCGAGTTCCTCCTTCAGCGGCTTTGCCTGCTGCTACAGTCATCGGAAAATTGAGTGGGCAACATCGTTAAGATTAGTATTTTCTGCTCTACAGATCGCACTCCGGTTCTCCAATTCCTAAGTTTGTTGTCTTGGGTGGTAGGTAGGGCAACGACAGCTACTCAGCAGCTGTTGTCTCTGTCTGGAACTGCATCAGTACAACTCCTTCAGTTTGTTGCCTCAGCATCATGTCCTTAGCTCCTCTCTTCTTCTGTCAGCCTCTAGTACCTGAAACTAAAACTAAACTATAACAATACATTTTCCTTACTAAATAACAGAAAATCAATACAAAGCATGACATAGTAAAGAATATTGTAAAATGCAATGCATGAACCTAATTATGCCTAAAATGTACTAAAAACAACAATAATATGAGATGGAATGTGCATGAAATATAGAACTTATGGACACTTTACAGCAAGCAATCATGGCATTACTATTCTGCTGGCATAGGCATCTAAAGATTTTAAATTTCCTCATTGGACAGAAATCTAAGTCAAATTAAACTTGCCTAACAAATGTTAACATGCTTCAAAATTAGGCAGAGACAAAAAAAATTCCACTTTTTATTTTAGTGGTTAGGTATGCAAGACTAATCTAAACTACATGGCATGACATGAAAAACAGAATTATAAACATGAAATGCATGTCATAGCATAATGTGAGGAAATGCGCACCCCCAAACCCAAGATGTGCATTGCCCTTAATACATGGAACAACACATATATACAAAGAAAAATAGAAAAATAAAAATGCATGATCATGAAAATGCAATAAAAATGAGATGTAAAGAGTTTAGAAAGAAGAAGACTCCCCTTTAGAAGAGGCTCCTTCTTGAGCGACACAGGCTTCAGCGGCTAATTTGGCTCGGGTCTTTCTCTGGCTCGGCTAATGGTACGTCATCCACTGTGAGTAAATACTCGTCTGGGAACTCATCTATGATGACTTTGATCTTGTCATCCTCACGGTGATGCTCTAGTTGTTATAGGCGATCGGCTACTAAGTTTTCGTTGCCCTTCTTATCCTGGCTCTCGAGATCAAATTCTTATAGGAGGTGCGTCCATCGAATCAACCTCGGCTTGGCATCCTTCTTTGCCAAAAGGTATTTCAATGTTGAGTGATCTATAAAAACAACAACTTTATTACCTATCAAATAAGGTCTAAATTTATCAAAAGTAAATACAACTGCAAGAAATTCTTTCTCAGTTGTGGTGTAATTAAGTTGTGCTTCATTAAGTGTTCTGTTGGCATAGTATATGACATGAAAAACTCTGACACGTCGCTGTCCAAGCATTGCTCCAATGGCATAGCCGCTGGCATCGCACATGAGTTCGAAAGGTTCATTCTAGACTGGTGTCACGACTATAGGAGCATTAACCAACTTTTCTTTAAGGACTTGAAACGCTCTCAAACAAGAATCATCAAATGCAAAAGCGGCATCCTCTTCCAATAACAAGTATAAAGGTTAAAAGTTTTTTTTTTGATTGAAAAAGGTTTAAAAGTTTTAGTGAAGTCTTTAATGAATTGACGATAAAACCTGCATGATCTGAAAAACTTCTTACACCTTTAACGCTTGTGGGGTGGTAATTGCTTGATTACTTCAATTTTTGTTGGATCAACTTCTAGTCTATTCTTTGTCACCTTTAATTATTTGTTATATTTTTATCAATTGATTCAATTTAAAAAATAGTTCAAGATAAAAAAAATAGATTAAAATATTTTTTTTAATGAGATTCAGAAAATATCTTTAGACTTTTTTCACCCCTTAACTTGGGGACCCTGATCCAGGTGAACATGCATGATCAAACTCGGCCACCCAATTATTGATGATTTACCAAACGGTCACCAGGTCGGGCGTTTTCAACCAATTTTTTCATTATTTAATACTGTTATTTAGGATCCTAACATCAAATAAAATTATTTCAGTATCTAACACCCAGCGTCGGTTCTAAGATTTTAAAAGTCCGAGACAAACTGAAAAATTAAGCCATTTAATATGTGTTGAAAATAAATTAAATTCTCAGAGTATGTCTCTAATAACAAATATTAAAAAATAATAAATTTTAAAAGTGCACCCATGATAACAACTAATTAAAAAATAAATTTTAAAAATAAGCCCCTAATAACAAATATTGAGAAAACATTGAGCCTCTAATAATAATTATTGAAAAGTTTAGCCCCAATAAAAAATTGAAAAAAATAAATTTTAAGAGTAGGTCTCTAATAACAGTTATTGAAATAATAATAATTTTAAGAGTATGCCCCTAATAATAAATATTTGGAGAGAAAAAACGAGTCTCTAATGACATGTATTGAAAATTTTGAACTTCAAATAACAAATATTAAAAAAATTGGACCACAAATAACGAGTATTGAAGAATTTAGACCCATAATAACTAATATTGAAAAAAAAATTAAGAGCAGTCCACTAATAACAAATAATAATAAATAAATAAATTTTAAGAGTATGTCCTAATAACAAATATAAAAAAATTAAACATCTAATAACAAGTATTTTAAAAAAAATAGGTCTCAAATAACAAGTGTTGAAAAATTAGACTCCTACTAACAAATATTAAAAAATAAATTTTATGAGTAGATCCATTTTAACAAATATTGAGAAAAAATTGAGTCTTTAATAACATGTATTGAAAAATTGAGTCACAAATAATAAGTATTGAAAAATATGAGACTTTAATAACAACTATAAGAAAAAAAAAAAGCTAAACTATTATTAAAATCTCGATTATGACTCTAAGACTCATTAATGCTTAAGACTAAATAAATTTTTTAAATTAGAGATTATAGACTCCATTAATAAATATTTAAATTTTAAAAAATTATATATATAAAATTATAAATTATAAATAGTGGGCCCTAGGTAGGCGCCCCTCCTACCCACCTTCAGGGCCGGCCCTGCTAACACATTTTTCAAAAATCTTATTGGTATGACGAGTTTCATTAAAAAATAAATATTCATGAAACTCGTTATATCAGCATGACCAGTTCTATAATTTTTTATTTTTTAATGAAATTGGTAATGCCAGGTGAGTTCTTATGATGAATATTAGATTTAAAAATAATTTTATTCGAGGTGTTAGAAACGTATAGTATAATATTAAAAATATGAGATATTTGGGTAAAATAACCACGTCCACCAGGAGCCAGCAGAATGGGTAAATTTTCTAGGTTGCAGATCAAAATCGAGTCTTCCTTTTATAGATAAGATAAGTAACATTTTGGGTTACTAAAAATATGAGATTAGTACAAATAATATCAAATCTGAAGGGAAAACCCCCTTAAAATTACATTTATTTGGTATCATTTGTTGTCGGATGGTCATCAACATTACAAAAAATAATCATATTGTTAGCTTAAAATTTGTTTCAAAATTAAGTATCATTAATTGGTTTCCTTTGCACTAATATTTCAGCTTGTCATCAACACCAGCCCCACCAGATAATTATGTATTTGTTTTAGTAATAATTTTGATAGTACATTATGGTGGTTTAATGCCTTCGACATGATTAAGAGAAGGCAAAAGTGTTGTCATCGAGTAGCTAAAGAATGGTTAATTTTATTATTTAATACAAGGACAAAGCATGATTAAAGAAAAATGAATTGGGGCCTCCCATGGGAAAATATTTATTTTCCCCTTATCTAATATCAAATCAATTCGAGTTTTAAATTTTTTTTTTTGATAGTTTTGACTTTAAGTTGCTTCAAGTTAAGTTTGTTTTTGGGTAGAGTAATTACACGTTCGAATCCTTTTAAATTATTTTTTTGGATCATTTCGATTAAGGTCATTTAGAGTTATTTGTTAAGGTCAATCCGATTGAGTCAATTTAACTCTAGGTTAATTCGAGTCTGGGTCGGGTGTTGGGCACCTTCTTTTAAAGGTACTCAGCAATGCATGAATAGGGTCCAATGTCGGATCAACCGTGGGGTAAAGTTTGTGTACCAAGTTCACACAATGAACTCGGCCTAGAAAGTGAGCTCCAGTACAAGAATAAGGTATTTAGTCACCAACTCAGTAAAAGATACAACATTAGCCTCTATAATTTCACAGTTTTTTTTAGTATGCTGGTGTGATTACAAGATAACATATGTTTAACTTTTTTTAGTTTTTTAATAACACACATCGTGAACACATAGTGTTCGAACCCGAGTCAACTACAAATATAAAATTAACATTTAATATAAAATTACTGGGTTAGGCGATGAAAAGACCTAATAGATACAATATTAATATTTTAAAGATTCAATTAAGACGATTAAAGTTTGTTGAATGTTTAAAAAAAGACAATTAATTGAGATCACTTGTGTCTTCAACCACAAATCAAAACAAATTGTTTGCATTAACTAACTAATAGAGTATTGGTTTTCGGATTCTAACTAGCATGGAACAAATAACTAAGTACCAGAATAGAACTGTAGGAGTAATGGTAAGAGCAGAAACATGAAGGTTGAGCAGCAATGGTACCGGTGGTGGGTCTAGAAATGTCTTCTTCTTCTTTTTTAATCCCAAATCAACCACTTTTAACTAAAACATCCTTTGATTCCCACGAAAATTTACCCAAAAAACCCTCTCATCGTCCTTTAAATTCCCTTTTCCCTTCTCCACATTTCACATAACATTTGTAAACAACAACCAACACTTCCTTCTCCATTTTGATCATTCCTGTGTTCTTCAACGAAAGAAATGGATCGAGTTGAGCTTCGCCGGGTGTTTCAAATGTTCGATAGGAACCGAGACGGCATGATCACAAAGGAAGAGCTTAGCGCTTCGCTAGAGAACTTGTGTATATTTATTTCTGATGAGGAAGTAACCCTGATTTTTGAAAGCATTGATGTGAATGGAGATGGTTTCGTGGATGTTGACGAGTTCGGAATATTGTACGAAACGATAGTGAATGAGCAGAATGAAGAAGAAGACATGATGGAAGCGTTCAACGTTTTCGACTAGAACAAAGATGGGTTCATCACATTTGAGGAGTTGAGGTCGGTTTTGTTGTCGTTAGGGTTGAAGCAAGGCAGAGCTATTGAGGATTGCAAGAAGATGATTACAAAAGTGGATGCAGATGGAGATGGTAGGGTTAATTTCATGGAGTTCAAGCAGATGATGAAAGGTGGCGGATTTGCTGCCTTTAGATCAAGTAAATAGTATGTATGTAATTAGAGAGAAGATTATGATTGCATTATAATGTAAACAGCCGGCAGTCATGCTAGATTGTTAGTAAGGGTCCGCCTCTTATATTATAACCACAATCCATATATTCTAACCACAACCGATTAGTTCTAAATCACCAAACCTAAACATCTATCTTTTAAACTCTAAAATCTAACTCTAAACCTTAAAACTAAGGTAATTATAAAAAAATTTATTTTCACCGCATGTGTATTAAATAATTACCGTTTCAATGATGTAAACTGGTGAATGCATTTGTAAATAGCCCTGTTGTAAAAATAGACTTACAAAAATTGTTTAACTTTGTTGTCCAAGTAATATATATACTATATTTTATCAAAACCTTCACAGTTCAAACTAGTTAGAAATCAGATGGGTTTTTTAGGAGAAAAATTCTCGTTCCACCTCTGGTATTAATTGTACGAAAAAAATGAAATTAGATGTGTTTATAGGCCGGATATTTACTTATTTTAAACCCTAAAATATAAACTTCAAAAATTTAAACCCTAAATTAAACTTATAATTCCAAAACTAAAAGACTTGTATAAATTAAAATTTACACAGGTTACGTATCATTCTTTTTCTTTAGAATATAGCGTTCGTCTTATCTTTATTATTTCAATGTAGTCCCCGGCTTTTAGGGGCTGGTGCAGTTAACCCTGGATTCATTTTGTGTCCAACTAATGGCCTATTTAATTGTGTCCATCTACAATTCAATATTGGGTTATTCATTTTTGTTAGCCCAAACAATGCAAAATGAAATCACTCATCTAGTTATTCCCCCCCCCCCCCCCCCCCCTCCCTTTTTATTTTAACTTTGGAAAATACCACAATGCCATTTTTGAAGCTATCTGATCAAAATTTTTTTATTAAGTAAAGATATATTTACATTCTTATGAACATCCTTAACCACTTGGTCAATTAATAAATTTTATGTTTAATCAAATTTAATAATTTATAAGTGATTTTTTGAAGTCAAAATACAAATCAAGTACTATATTTTGAGGCAATGATGATTTATAACTTTATATATTGTTATTTAATTGATGATTATTGTTACCCATCATAATAATTAAAGTAAATTAAAGTGATTTTATTTTATGATATATGTTGAAATCTAATTTACTGTTAGCATTTAAAATATAAATTATATCAATAATGCTTATTATTAGGTCTCAATCAATGTTTACATAATCATACCGGGCTAAGTCGTCAATTTTTATCGATTCGACATTTTGATTTAATAGACAAATTTTAATTAAAATAAAAACCCATAAATTCTTGGGAAAAAAATAGAAAAATCAAATAAACACAATTATTTAATTATAATAACATAAATACATATTTGATAATCCGAGTGAAAAAACAGATGATGTTACACATGTTTAAATCACTTTGTTACAAAGTTTATGTGTATTGTCAAAGGGTTAAGAATATGTATGAACATAAATACTACCTTGTAACCACCTTTAGACCATTAAAAAATAACAAGAAATTAAAAAAAGTACAATAACAAAATTAAAATTCCAACAACATTATACAAGTTATAACGAGGGAGGTAAGGTGTATTTCAGGTGACGGGGAAAAGATTAAACTATGAGGGGCAAACCGATTAACTTTAAAAGAAAAAATTAATTAAATTATAACAATAAGGAGCTTAAGTTTAATTTTACAGATTTTAAAATTAAATTTTTTAAAAGGTAATTAAACCAGAAAATAAGGAGTCAATGTTTAATTTTATTAATTTTAAATGATATGGTTCTAATAAAATAATAAACCAAAAAATTTGAAAAGAAAAAGAACTTAATTGTATTAATTTCAAAACTATTAAGGCCTAAAATACAATTAGTCCATGAAATTTGGTTTATATATAATTATATATATATATATATATATATATATATATATATATATATATATCCTTCATGGAATAACACTAATAACATTAAGTAAATAATATGGTTTTGTTTGAATGTAACTCCAATAAATTAAATTATTAAATATATATATCTACATATAATATTTGTTTTTTTAGTATACATATAATAGTTGTTTGTTTTGAAAACTAAATCAATAAACTATTGTCAATGAATTGAACCTTATAGTAAAAAAAAAAAAAAACTTCGTTCTATGTGACCAAAATTCAAACAAACGTGTATACAACGTATACCGATTCAAACACATATGTATACAAGGTCTATATACCTTATCAATTAATTATTGCCAATAACCCGATTGGGAGCTTTTATTTTTGTACTTTTAATTTTTTATACGTTATGATTATGAAATAATAAGTTTTTTTTGTAATATACATGTTTGTCTTACAGCGTTTATGTTCAGAGTGTAAAATTGCACCTCCCAATAATATCGTCTTCAAGATTTAAATTTTCGTCATTTCCTTAAGATTATAATGTGACTTACCAATGCACTCAACATTTGTTGGTTATGAAACAATACGTTTAAATCGTATAATCTTTTTATTTTTAATTTTTTTATTGGTGAAAAAATAGTCAATTGCGCTAAAAACAAATTTTTGGTTCTCCAAGTTTAGTAAAACAAGGTAAATTACCTGTCTGATCATTCAACTATAGGGTCCGTCCTACTTTGACTGCCCAACTAAAAAATAGACAAACATATCATCGAATTTTTAAATTTGTCTTATTTTAACCACAAGTAGTTAAAATTTAACGGAGGAGGTGTCGTAGCAGTTAATAGAAATTTGTATAATTACACATTTGGTCCATGTTAGTACACTTTTTTAGTTCATCCCATTTTTCCACTGATTTCGGTTTAGGCGGTCCAAACAATTAAAAACTGGTTTAATTAGGGGCAGATCTAGAAATTTAAACTTGGTACATCGGTGTAATAATGTATATATAAGTGGTAATTGTTGTGCAAGCATGCATGGTTTATAGTCAGAGACATTGACATTGAAGAACCGATCCGTGTAAATATGTTTCAAATATTTTAACTATCTTATACTGATGTAATTGTGTTTTAGAGAGTAAAAAATTTACTATAGTGAAATTAGTATTGATAGTAACAATTATTGTGCAAGCAAACATAAGTCTTACATTTCAAAATAGATTTTGAGTTATAGGATTTTTCAAAAAGATTATGAAATCAAAATCGTTTTAGGTTTCAAATACTCAAATCGACTACAACTTATCAGAGAAAAAATGGAGAGAAATTTAAGTTTCAAGATGGTTTGAACCATAAGAACTTTTTCAAATTAAGATGGTTCCACTATTAGGAAAAAAAATATTTTTGAAGGCAAATGTGTTTATGTGAGAACTAAAAAATATTTTACTAATTTTTAAATTTATTTAAATTAAATTTTAATTATTTTTAAATTTTAAATGAAAATTTTAGTTAAACTATTTGACATGAGTGTCAATATGTTTAACGGGGATTTTAACTGGACTAACAATTATACTTAAAATATCTATAGAATGTTAGTTTGGATACTTGTTTTGACCAAAAATAATTTATGAGGTCAAAGCAAAAAATTAAAATAATTTAAGGGCTGATTTTTCATTTAAGCTAAAAAATATTTTAATATTTTGTAGAGGTAATTGCACCGGTAGTCACTAAACTTTTAGGGCGCTTTCACTTTGGTCATTGAAATCAAAAAACTTACATCATAATTAGTAAACTTTTAATTCGATTTCATTGCAATCATTGTCGTAGAAACACGTTAAAGTATTCTTTCAAAAAAGAACTCTAATTTTTCAAGTTTACAACCATTACCAAGGCTAAAATTTTGATGAACGGAGACGTCGTCGATCGATCCCAATAGGGAGAATGATTTGTTTGGCCAAAATTTTAAAATAGTTTGGTTTGAAGGTGATCTAATGGTTAACAATGGCAAATCTAAAAGTTAAATTTTAATTTCAATTGAGAATTTTAGCTCTAATTCATCAATATTAACTATCATATCAACTTAAAATTAAAGTATATTAAATTTCTGGCAAAACGAGTCATTCCCACCATTGGGAATAATTGACGACCGTTCTGGTAATAAAAAATTTGGTCATGGCAATAGTTATAAATTTTAAAAAAATAAGGTTCTTTTTTAAAAGACTTTAACGTGTCACGCCAGCATTTCATAACAGGGTTAACATCAGTGATCATAATAAAAATAAATTAAAAATTTAGTGACAATAATGAGAGATTTTTGACTTTAATGACCTATAATGGTGCATCCGCATCTGGATCTAATAAAAGTCTGGTCAAATTATTACATAATCGATTTTCGGTTTAACCGATTAATTTTCAAAAACGCTACAATGAATCACATTCTTCATCTTAGAACATGCTTAGACGGACACATAAAGACGAGAGATTAAACAAAAAGTAGAGATTAAAGAATGTGATTTTGAACATGAAACCTATACACAAGAAATTAAAGAAACAATATGGTTATGAGGCAAACAATGATATGGACAAATTCAAAACTACGTACCAATTCCATAAATGCAAGTAGACGACCAAACTCATGACCAAAAAGCCGAAAACATCCCACGAGATGAATTGATTTGGAGTCAAAAGAGTACTCAATTGGTTTAGTGCTGGGATGGGACTACATGCTTAATGCTGACGAAACAAAAAGTGCAAAATGATTGGGAATGTAAGATTTAAGACTGCCGGAGAAACTAATAATGATGAAAGGAATTCTGCACCAAAATAGTCACTTGAAAACCCATTTTCTCACCATCTGATTTTTTTCTAAGAAAGGTTATCAAGTGTTATTTGTTAGATAATCGATTATAAACTTTTGGAGAATACAATATAAAATCTATTAAGGAGTTTATAACTAACTGCTTCACCAACGATGCTTTACAAATTTTCATACGTTAAAACATGTGACCTACACCTAGAGGTGGTAATCAGGTGGTTCGGATCATGTCATTTTAGGTCTAATTAATTTCGGTTTAAGTTTCGATCGGATTTAGTTCGCGTTTATATTATTTTGGGTTGAGTTAATATCTGATTGGTTGATTTTTTAGGTCGAGTCAATATATGAGGATGATCTTTTAAAGAAAAAAAATGATATTAAACCATTAAACTATTACTAAAGGTAGTTGTTAATTAGTAATTGTTTTCCCTTCGGGCTGATTTTCGGTTCGAGTTATTTTTTTGTTTGGGTTACTTTCAGTTCGAGTTATTTTCGGTTTGAGTTGCTTTTGCTTTCAGTTTAGCTAAAATTCAAGTCGGTTTTAGTTCGGTTCGATTTGTTTGAGGTTCAAGTCATTTTTAGACAATCATGTTCGAATTCATATCAAGACTTAAGTCGGGTAAATCGCTTCGGGTCTCGAGTCAAGTTTATCAGGTGTACCTAGACCTAGTTTATGAACATAGGACCTCGTAAGAAAAACATATCATACATGTACGGGCATGGAAGACTGATAATGTCGATAAACACATGATTATTGCAACTCTCAAACATCAAATGCAGACAAAACATGGGATGGAGCTGTGCAAATGGGGCTAGCTCTTGGCTGTTGTTAGAAGCCATCTTTGTTCGGTTTTTTTTTTCTTTCTCGCTATTCTATCTCAAAGGACAACATGGTAGGACCGTCCATGTCAAATCATCTTCCTTTTTTGTGTGCCTTATCTTTTCAGCAAACTTGGATGCCTTAATATAACAAAAGAAAAAGATCCTTCAATTTTATTTTTGTTTATATTAACACAACAAGTAGTTTAAAAATGGTGACAAAAAGAGCATTTTGGCTCATCTTTATGCTTTTATTACAAACATTTTTTTACAGTTGCAGCTACAGCTATAGATAGTACTGGTTTCTTGTTCACTTCTATGATTCCTGCTGAACTACAGATGCGACAGTTCTAGCCCAAAACTTGAGATGTTTCTTCATATCAGCAGCTGCAGAAACCCTTGGTACTCTTAGATTCAGCAATGGAGAATCAGGTCTTTTAATCAGCCAAGCCTCTGATAAATACGGTCTTATAACAACTCTCTTCTTTTCTTCTTGTTCAGCGCCATCATCTTTCTGTAGTTCATCATCTTGTTCAGTACTTTTGATCCTTTTAGGAAATCCAAGTCTGAGTAAGCCAGGGACAACATGGATCATTGTCGGGTTCAGGCGTTCTTTCGTGAATATAAATCCAAGATCCATGAACCCTTTCACTTCTTCTAGCTCCAAATCTTTCAAGCTCCTACAACTCGTGGATTTTCTCAGTTTTTGAGTTGGTGAAGAATGTAAACGACTGTGATTCCCTCTTCTTGATCTTTTCTTCGTTTGTTCTTCCCGGTTTCTAGAACCATCCTATAGGAGATCATCATGAAAACATCAGCAAAAATGAACAAAAAACAGAAGAAAAACATGTTCAAAGATTGTGGAGAAGCATATGTTATTTATCATTTTTCTTGTTAATTTACCGGTGCTGCTTCTTGTTGGTCTGCAACAGATGATAAAGAGAGGCTGGAGCTGGAACTAGAGTCTGAGTAGGGTTGGAGTTGGGGTTGCTTTGGTTGAAGCTGGTTTTCTGGGAAAAGAATAATCTGTTGGAACCAAAGTCGATCCATGGCTGCTATGAGACACAAAGACAAGTTATTAGCCATCATGGGAGGGGGGGAAATTGAGAGAAGAGAAAATAGGTTTATTTAAGAAGGGAAAATCAGAGAGTGTGCAATGGCAATGCATGGTGGTGGGGAATGTTGAAATGAAAGAATAAGGAAAAAGCAGTGGGAATATAGAAAATGAGAGATATGTGGTGATAGAGCTGAATTCATCCAACTCCACATCTTTCACAAGCTTTGAATAACTGACCCTTGGTTCCATCCATGATGTGGATACTATTTGTTGCAGTCATGTCAAATTTATATGGCATAATAGTGGACCTTTAAAGGGGACAAAACCAATGCACAACAAGCAGGTGGTATAGACACTCATAATTCATGGCTCCCCATTGTCTAAATCATGCATGAAATGAAAGATATATCTGCTTTTTTTTCGGCTGTAGCTCATATTGCACATATTAGGGCCTGCCGCTGATGTATATCATTATTCCACAACCAACCAATGAAGTGTATGTGATTAAGTTAAGTATTGCACGTCTCAATCAAATCATGGACAGTGAGGTATGATAAGGAGGAATATGCCTATGTCACTTTAACCACCGCAATATGATATATGCTTCATGTTAGCATGAAAAGGAGAAAAGTTTGAACTAATCGGAGCTGGATGGAGTGGTGTATGGCAATGGAGATGAAAAGAAGGTTCACAGTGGAAAGAGGCCACGTTGGTGTGTGTAGAAGTCTGTGAATACATATATATTGTTTAGGCCTGAGATGAAAACAAGACAGTGGCAAGTTGCCAAGTTCCCTGTCTTTGCTAAGATTCGCTGAAACTTCTTATTTTGTTTTTCAACCGTACAATAGCAGTTTTTGTCGTTTTAGTTGTTGAAAACTTTTAATGAAAAGAACAACAACAAGGGCATTTGGTCTAGTGGTATGATTCTCGCTTAGGGTGCGAGAGGTCCCGAGTTCAATTCTCGGAATGCCCCTTATTTTTTATATTTTGGCTTCTAAATCTAATTGTGGCTACTTAAGGTTAGTGGGCTTCTGGGCCTATTGAAGTTCATGGACTCATTATTCCTATATTATATAGTTCATGGGTCATTGTTTCTCATTATTCCAATCAAAGGCTGTACTTGTACTAAAAAAATTATTTGAAAAGAAAAAAAATATTAAAACAAAAATAAATTAAAATAATTCATTTTTTAATTTGGATTTTTTTAATTTTATGGGTCTCTACAATTTGTGTAATGTTTTCTATATTTCGAAAAATGTAAGTTCAAAATATAAATTCTAAGAATTATAGAATTTTTAATATTTTAAGGCTTTTTACATTTTAAGAGTTTTTAATTTTTAATTATTTAAAAATAAAAAAAATCATAATACTCTAAAATTCATTAATATAAAATTCAAATTATAATTCTCTCCATTTTTATTTTTATGATACTTTAAATTCTTAACGAGTTTAATGATAGTTTAATTTAAAAAAGTAAGTTAAACATAATTAGAATTTTGGAAAAATATTAATTCAAAATAATTTTTTTAAAAATTTATGGTCTATTTGATTTTAGAAAATATTTTCTATTTTTTTTTATTTTTTAAAATTATTTTTATTTTCTTTTTTAATAGAAAATTAAAATTATTTTCCTTTTCAGAAAATAATTTTCATTTTTTTGGTTAATACGAATAGAATATTTTTTTTCAAAATGAACATATTGAAAGTGTGTTTAGTATCTAACTTTTTAAGATAAGAATAAAAAAATAATTATTAAATAATTAAAATGAAACATAGTTAAAAAATATTAGTATAGTAATAAATAAAATATGAGTAAATCAATGTTTTTAAAAAATAGCATTAGTGTTATGAATATTTATCTATGTGGATGTTTATAATGATAAGAACTTTATTTAGGAGATTTGATTTACTTTATCATTAAAAATATTATCTCCATTAATTAGAGTTTAATGTATTATATACTTTTTATACCTATAAATAGATGAAGACATTGTACACAAATCTAGTTTTGATAATAATACGAATCTTCCTCTTTCTTGCATCTCTTTGTTCTTTTATACTTGTTCGTTATTCCTCATTATTTTATTCACAACATATTATCATCACGATCTCACTCAACAATTGTGGCTTTTGTTGATGATTCTCAAAAATGATTTCAATACGACATTGGTGATTACATTGAATATACATTCAACTAAGCTTAAAAATTTCGGTATGTTTTTTTATTAATCATTCTTAAATTAAGGTTTGTACATTCTGATCCATTGTTAATATATTCTTTTTTACTTTATTTTAATATTTTGTGACTGGTTTAATCACATTAGTGCGATTTCAGATTTTTCATGGATGGTTTATCATTCCATGACTTGTTTATTTTAATATTCCATGATCGAACTTAAACTTCAAATTCAAGACTCAAACCAAGTAAATTTAGTAACTTTCGCAAGGCGTACACGGTACATGACACTCATATTTTTCAAAATCCTTTTTGATATAAAAAATATCACGCTTGTTTATAGTGTTCAACTTGTGGTTATATATATTTATTTAATATTTATTTATTTGTTACTTAATATTTTATTTTATAAGAATTGATGTTTCTAACCATGCTTTGAGTTTTACATGCGTTTAAATAGCTTGGAAAGAGACATCTCATAAAGAGATTATGAGAAATTATCTTCGTCATTCACTACGTCTTCATTGTCTTCGAGAGGAAAATCAATATCGGTTAACTCTATTCATATTTTTTATTCTTTAAATTATAATTTTAAAGTATGATAAATGATGGTGATTTTGCTCGAAAGCAATAATTCTCATGTGTCGAATTCGACTATTAACTTCTCCCAAGTTCAAGTTACGAAAAATTGTCTTGATCCAAAAAGTTTTATGAGAGGCATTCCCTGAAGTGAATGCAAACATGGTAAATCATTATTCAATTAGAAACATAATTTCGATATAATCCAAGTATATTGGTTGGACATCCCGTTCTGCGAGGCTACTGGTCTCAAAGGAGGATTTTAAACGACCTTGTGAACTGGTTTAACAATGTCGCGTACGAGGATTAAATCTTTGTTCTTTGTGATGATGATATGTTAATAAAAACATACTTCGTTTTTCATGACAAATAATGTTGTCCTTAGACACAATATCGTGAAAAAGGTTTCAAAGGCCCACTGGCTATTCTCCATTCCCTAAAGTGAATGCGAGATTATATTATGGAAAGAATAAAAGTAACATTAGAAGTTGTGGTCGTGGTCGAGACTATGAGTATAGACATGAAAAATATGGTATTTTAAGAATACTTCTACCATCTGGTAGTGAGGTTATAAGGATGACAAGAGTGATAGAGATCATTCTAAGAAAGTAAAATCTTTTTTATTACCAATGCGACATTATAAACCATTGGTCATATACTTATCGTACGTTGAAAAATCAACAATCATTGAATGATAAATGAAAGAAAATAAAAGTAAATTTTGTTTGCAAAAATGACGAAGATGATATTGGTCCAACTCTTTTGGACGTTGTTGATTTTTTTGTAAGCCTCAAATGAAATAAATCATCTTCTAATTATTCTCATAAACTTGAAGAGAATTATTCATCTTTTATTTATTTTGCTTTATGTTTATTTATTTTACACATTAATTATTTATGTTTTATATTTACATTTATATTTATATATTATGATATTTATTTATTTTGTTTCACACGATTACTTATCAAATACAATCTATGGTGACAATTAATGCTCAACAGAAACATACGATATATTTTTTCATTTAAATGTAAGGAAAAATGTGAGTATTATATCTCAAAGTACTAAAAATATTGATGCTCTAGAATAACAGTAAATTCTTGAAAGAAAGCACATTATGAAAAGTGCAGAATTACGAGTATTACAATAATTACCGCTAATGGTAATAATGTCGTCGCCACTAGAAGTAGAAATTTTAAGAGAGCAACACGAGTTCGCAAAATATCCCTTTGAGAATTTAGATAATATATGTTATCAGTTGACATATGAAATAAGCCAATCTAGATATAAGCTCTGGTAGCTAAAAGTCAGTTGAAAGCTCTAGAAGAGTTATATATTGGTACCAAAAGAATAATTTTAATTGAAAGCTTCAAAAGAGCTAAATATATTCCTATTCAAATGAACAATTTTTTTTGGACAATGTATTATCAAGTGTTAAAGAAACTTGTATTTTAAAATTTGTACCATACATGTAAAAGTGAGATTGAATCGCGTGTTATGGTAAATCAAAAGTTTACAAATTAAGAAATATATATATATATATATATATATATATACACACACATGTATATATAGTTAGCATGATCGGAACCATTCCGATCAATAATGATGCAAAAGCTATTGAGATTTATATGCACATTAATTAAAAGAACCTAAAGTTTTTGTGGTGCTTGTTGTCAAAGGAATTAACTAAAATCCACTTATTGAAAGAACACGAAGTTCTTGTGTTTCTTGTTCTCAAAGAAAATTATTAAGATCCCACTTATCAAAAGAACTTGAAGTTCTTGTACTAAAGTGCAGACTGCATATCTTGCATATCTGAATGAAATACGAGCTTATATATCCACAAATGTAAAAAAGTTTTATATGAATTTAGTAGATGCATCTACATTGTTTTATCAACTTACAACCAGAAGTTTGTGAGATTGATTCTAAAAGGATTTCGATTATGCTATTAGACTATTCATCTTGCAAAAGATTGTGGGTTTGTATTTTAGGCTATATTAGTTGAAATAACTATTACAAGCTTATTGATTATGAACAAAACAGTTTAGCAAAATTTTAATTAGATGTCTCCTCTTTAATAGCTAAACTTTGAGAACAAAGTTATTTATATGGTATTTTACATATAGCATCACTTATACGCATCAAGCCAACGAGTTATAATAAACTCTCTGTTATGATTGGTGTTTGGTCATAAGCTATACATTCCCATTTTATAATTTTAGAATGTGCGATATATTATTGAGTTGCTCCACCACAACGCACAAAATGGGTAAATAAAAAAGGTTGAGAATATATATTGAGTACGAGTCTCCTTTTATGTTTAAATTCTTAAACATTAATTGGAGAATCATTTATGACATAGATTTTTCTCAACATCAGGAGGGGATAATAATAAGTTGGATAAAGAAAAATGAATTATCGTTATCTAGATCCTCGTATATGAACTAGAAGTTCATATGATAATTCATGTTATTACATGTCAACTGCCAGACATATTTACCGACCCAATGAGAGTTAACTAAGTCTTATATACCAACTAAAATGCTCTAAATTTGAATTACACGTTAGAGCGAACGGATGTAAATTATGCATGAAGTATGTTAATTGGTTCCAATGATCAAAATTCTCGTAAATGAAAAATAGTATGAGATGGTCATATATTGGAGGCGGGTGCTCCTAAAGAGATCCAAGACATAACTAATAATAAACTCTTGAAGAGTTTTAGGTACCTGAAATAAAGATTGAAATCTTGAAGAGATCTCAATGAGTTATGTCACTACGAGAATGGAACCATAAATTAAAAAGTTGTCGACAACGATTTTGCAAACAATTTTATATAGAATATTTCTATAAAAATAAAGAAAGTAAATGAGGATCTTGTATAAAAATCTATCAAAAAGTATAGATATTGAATTGACCAATATAGAAAGACGCTTTGAACTTCCAAAAGAAAAGTATTTGGACTAGCAGTCCAAACACCTAAAGGTGTAATGCAAGTGAGGCACGAATAATTAGTCGTAAATACGACTTCAATTATGATTTATGAAGAGTTTTAATTACTTCATGGTGGATGCAATTACCTTGGCAGTTATGAAATATTTTATATGCGTCTAATTATTTTGTGGATCCCTATTTATCCTTAAAAGATTTAAAATGCTAGAAGCATTTGAAAATTTCTGAGGAAATTTATTTAGACGTGTCTCATTAAATATTTATATTTTGGCGCATTCTGGATAATCGCCTTAGTGAGTACTTATTGAGGAAATACTATAAGAATGATCATATTTCCTTATGCATTTTATAAAAGAGTTTGGATCAAGATTCATGATATTATTAGAACTCCTGAAGAGCTTCAAAATTGGAAAGTCATGAAGAGTTTTCAAAGTATTCAGTGAAAGTATTTGAGAAAAAGAATCTTGAGATGCGGTTTTGTCTCGACTTAACGATCGAACACTTAAATATGAGTTTTTGTCTATGAATGGACATAAGTCGAAAGAATCTTAAAGAAGATCCAATATGGATAAAGCATATCTATTGAGTACCCCAATAATTGTAAGATTGTTGGATGTGAATAAAGATAATTATATCTTTTCTTAGCCTTGAAGCACCATATATTAGTTAGTCAAGAAATATCCATGGATATACATAGATCATTACCTGTAGGTCTTCAAACATTCGTCGATTCCTCCTCAAATCTTGTAAAAATAATTGTTATGCACGAGGCAAGTCAAAAATGTGTTTGGTTAAGACCATTGACCTAACCTATTCAGAAGATATGTGATTTACTTTCACAAAATATGATACAAATGTTATCTTGTAGAGATAATGCAAGGTGAATACATCATGAAAAATATTACCCAAAAGTTTTATCCCTCGCAATCTTTAGAAAAGTATTCAAGATTGAATTATGAAGATTCAAATATCTTATGTGATGTTTTCATGAGGGGGAGTAAATACGCGTTGCACTCTTTTTCCCTTAACCGAGATTTTGTCCCAATGAGTTTTCCTGGTAAGGTTTTTAATGAGGCAACATGTTATGCGTATCAAAGATGTGTGTACTCTTTTTCCTTCACTAATTTTTTTCCATTAGGTTTTTATCTTAGTAAGGTTTTATCTAGGCACATTATCTTCATAGACATTCAAGGGGAGTGTTATGAATATTTATCTATGTGGGTGTCTATCATGATAAGAACTTTATCTAGGAGATTTGATTTACTTTATCATTAGAAATATTATCTCTATTAATTAGAGCTTAATGTATTATGTACCTCTTATACCTATAAATAGATGAAGACATTTGTACACAAATCTAGTTTTGATAATAATAATACGAATCTCCCTCTTTCTCTCATCTCTTTGTTCTTTTATACTTGTTCGTTGTTCTTCATTATTTTATTCACAATAAATAGAAAAATTCGAACTCGAGTTAAAATGGAGTTAAAAATAAAAAATTATTGTTTTTATATTTTTCACTTTCTTAAAATATTTTCAATGAAAACAACGGAAACATCTTTTTTATGTTTTCAAATTCTCATTTTTTGTTTTTATCTAAAAATTAAACTTTATAATTTTACAGCCAAACATGTTTTCTTCACTATTTTTTATTTTCTAAGACAATAAAAATAAAAACTAACTTTATTTTATGAAATCAAACGAACCCTTGAATTTTTAGGATCTCATTTTAATTATTATTATTTTTTAGTGACCCTTATAATTGGATTAAATATTTTTTTAATATAAAAATATCACTAAGATTACGAGTACGATAAAATCAAAATATAAGACTAACTGATAAAAAATAAGATAAATGAGAAAAAGAAGGTACAATGGAAAAAGTGAGTGCTATTCTTTTTTCTTCTTCTAGGGATTAATCTATTATTGTAGTTAATATTGTACTGACTATGGAGAGTAGTCAATGATGCCGAACTTGAATAATGCACACACTATGCAGATATATTGTTTGAAACAAAACCGCTTAGAGATAACAACATTTTTTTAGCGGGGAAGTTCAATGTTAAAAATATATATAGAACAAAGGTCATGCATGTTTCTTTAGGATAAATTTTTTTGCCTCTTTTCAGTGCTTTTGAGACATAAGTATGGGTACAAAAAAATAGGAGATTTTCATCCTTTTCTTGATGTGGTCTCATATGTTAAATGGACGCAACATAACTGTGGTTCTGTCTAGAATAAACATTTCCAGTCAAACAGGGTTGGTATGGGTTGAAAAATTAACTTTAAAGAAAATGTTTACTTTGCTTCGTTTTCTGCCAGCAAATTTCGACCACGCTAATCACATAAATGTGATTTTCAACTGATATAGTATATTCATTTCGAGTTAAAATTGTGTTTGATTTTCAAATAACTTACAGCTTATGTTATTGGGGTTCGTTTTGTTGCTCCTAATAGTGGGAGTAGGAACTATATGTGATTTTATACGTATTTCTAGCTTTATCCATTGTTTCTCTTTTATTTACTTCTTGTGATTCAAATTGTTGAGAAATAAAGCAGATAATTCTTCTTTCCCAAAATGAAATTGACATCGAACCTAAATAAAAGACAAGACCCAAAAGAAGAAAAAAAACAAGCACTTTCATAATGATTTATCATGGCAATCTTAAACAAAGACGAGGAAAAGCAACTTAATTTCTTATTGGCCACCACAGAGGCGTAGAACAAGGTGAAAGGTAGACTCTTTCTTAATGTTATAATCAACTAAAGTCCTCCCATCTTCCAATTGCTTCCCGACAAAGATGAGCCTTTGCTGGTCAGGGAGAATCCCTTCCTTATCTTGTATCTTCGCCTTCACATTGTCGATTGTGTCCAAACTTTCCACCTCCAAGGTGATTGTTTTTCCAGTCAATGTCTTCACAAAGATCTGCATGCCTCCATGAAGCCTCAGAACCAGGTGAAGGGTAGATTCTTTCTGGATATTATAATTAGCCAAGGTATGATCGTCTTTCAGCTATTTGCCGGCGAAGATCAAACGTTGCTGGTCTGGTGGGATCCCTTCTTTAATCCTGGATCTTGCCTTGACGTTGTCGATGACTAAGTTGCACAGATACGGATACGGGGAGGGGGACGAGAAACGGCAATTTCCAAAATTACAGGGTACGGGGACGGCAAGGGTACGACAAAAATAAAATAAAATTTAATATATATATATAATTAAAATTCATAATATAATAAGGTAAACAAATAAAGAAAATAGTAATGCCAAATAACCTTAATAACATGTTATATTGTTGAATAACAAACACAATCACATCAAAGGATTTAAGAAAATCGCAACAAAACAAACAAAATTCATAATCAACTTATATTGTTCAACAATAAACAAACAAAATTCATAATCCGGTTATATTGTTCAACAACAAACAAACAAAATGCATAATCCGGTTACATTGTTAACCAACCAACAAACAAAATGCATAATCCGGTTACATAATTCAACAACAAACAACATCACATCAAAGCTTCAAAACAACATAGTCCACATCATGCAAATCCGTAAAAGAGTGCAAGAAACAAAATAACAACAATTAATCAATCATTGTTAACATCCTCCAAGATTAATTCACTCTCCAAATCCGGTTCATCGAGTGAAAGTTCCGCAAACTCCAAATAGCCCACATCTCCTAGAGAATCGAATGCATCTCCACCAACATCCCACATCTTGGTTTTCTCATCCTCATATTGACTAGAATTCCTTGATAAAAGGCGGAGGTTGTAGTGGATATAAACCAAATCTTCGGCACGACTTGGATTTAACTTATTCCTTCTAAGTGAGTGGATGAAAGAATAAGTACTCTAGTTTTTTTCACAGCAAGATGATGAAGTAGGTTGTCCAAGCACTTTGAAAGCCAAAGATTGGAGCAAAGGAGTTTCGGCACCAAAGTTAGCTCACTAACTCTTCGGATCCGAAGAATACCTCTTTGTAAGAGAAATTAAATCTTCAAAAGGTCCACTCTTAAGTGAGAAATTGACATACTCATCCAAGACTTTGTCATAATCATCATCATTTGGAAAATAACCTACGGAAGCACTTCATTCTCTCTCGAGATATTTCACCATCTCTATGAGGAGCAACCCTACTAAGATCCTCGGTTAACCAACCATCACTATAAAACCTACAACATTTAAAAAATATATTTATATAAAGGAACTAAAATTTAAGAATATATAAAATTAAAAGCTAATAAGATTATATACCTTGGATTTAATGAGTAAGCTAGGAAATGGAGAGGAGTATAACTCTTTGTCCAACGAGCTATAAGAATCTCGTAAACAACATGATAAAAAGGACTAAAGTCTGAAGGGCCACGATTTTCCTTCTTGTAAATTCCAAGCTTTACCTTTTCAATCATAGAATCCCACATCTCATATACCAAATGAAGGCATGGTTTATCGGTGTCGCATACTCTAAGCATGTCATAGATAAGCATTGTGAAATCAATGATGTAACTCACCTTATCCCACCAATCATCACTCACAAGCTTTTCCTTCACAAAGTTTACCTTTCCCGTGTCACCCTCTCTATAAGAAGCCCATTCATCACTTATCACCATTGCTTGAAGTCATCGTTTGATGAGCTTAAACCTTTTAAGCATCACAATGATTGAGGCAAAACGAGTATCGACAACTGAAAGCAACTTAAGAGGACTAAATTTCTGAAAGATTACCAACCTCATGCTGTGGTTCATGATAAAATTCTTGATTTGTACATCATCTCCATGAATTTCTGTAATCCAATTGCACAAGTCATATGTTTCTTCATTTACCTTGATGTTTTTTGCCGAACAAATATTCTTCAATGCAAGATTAACAGTATGGACAACACATTATGTCCAATAGATGTGAGGATACATGCTCTCAATAATCTCTCCTGCTCCCTTGCAATTAGCTGCATTATCAGTAATAACTTGCACCACATTTTGGTGACCTACCTCATCAATCACTTCTTTCATCAAATTAGCAATGAAGAAGTTATCATTATCTTCACCAAAACAATTTACAGCCTTGAGAAACATAGGTCTATTTCCGGAAGTAGCCATGAAGTTAATGAGACGTTTTCTAGTTGGATCACTCCAACCATCACACACAATAGTCACTTCTTTTTCTTTCCAAGTTGCTTTAATTGGTTGTAGAAGCTTCTCAACATTATTCTTCTCTTTGAGGAGCAATGAGGTTCACAACTTATTGTAACCAGGGGGCACATAACCGCCTATGTCGTGAGTTGCAGTGAAAGTAAAAGCTCTTTGATAACGAGGATTCCTAGCAAGATTGAAGGGCAACCCACCGGTATAAAACATTCTTGCAATTTCTTCATTTAATTGAGCCCTCACATTCATGTTGAATGATTTAGCAATAGGTGATAAGTTGGATTTTCTCTTTTTAGAAGAAGATTCAATTGCAATTCCACTTTGACATTGACTATATAACACCCGGGTTTAGGGGTTAGATGAAAATAATATTTTAATATTATTTGGGTTCGGTTTATGATTTAAATAATGGTTCGGGTTTTGTTCTCAAATTAATTAATTTGATTATTGACTATGCTTTGGGATTAAACCCCAAATGGCCATGGATTATATGCCCTTGTGAATATTCCATTTCATTAAGGGCAAGATGGTCTTTGGGCCTTTAAATTTAAAACAAAATAAAACACCCCTCTCTTACTATTCATTCTCTTCTTCAAAGAGAAATTTAACGTGAAAATAGCTCCCCTCTTCAAGCCACTATTCCATTTCAAAGTTTTCTCATTTCAACTTCATTTTGAAAGGTAATGACGTTTTTTACTTCCCCTCATCTCCCTCTCTTTAAAAGTATCTTTTATTTTCATTTTCATGGAGGTTTTAGAAAATGGAATTTTGGAAAGTTTGAATTAAAAATGGAAGCTTTATGTTGTTAAATTAAATGTTTTGATTTAATATGTTTAGTTATGATGTATAGAGGTCAAATGGTATAACATATGTGAATTTTGAATGATTTTGAGCAATTTTCGGATTTGGGTTTCAAGGGGTTTTTGGAGGGTTTTAAAGTGGTTTTTGGGGTAGTTTTGTGTTAGATTTTGGAGGCTGGTGTTAGTATGATATATGAAGGTCACTTTGGGTATGTTTGGTGATTGTTTGGATGCTTGAGTTGGAAGATTTCAGTGGGTTTTGTGGTTTACTCGGGAATTCTATTTTGGGCTTGATTTTGAGTGTTGGATGCTTGAAAACGTTAATCCGGGTTAGTTCCGACGATGAGTTATTGATTGTGGATGTTTTTTTTGTGTTTGGGATTGATTAGAATCGAGTTTGAGCAGTGGTGAAGCATCAGAAGTAAATCCGGGAAATTGAAGGTGGTCGCTTGCTTGGTCTTTGAGCTTGGAAGCTTAGGTGAGTGGTTAATTGTTTTACTTGGTTTTAAAATGGTTGGTTCGAGTATGTGGACTAGGTTGGGCTTGGTAGACCCACCTAGAGTTAGGATTAGGGTGGTAGCCTAATCCTAAACTTGATCTAGAGCCTTTGGATGAACTCATATATGTGGATGTGTATGTCTCGTATGAAATGTGATATGAATGCTTATGTATATTGTGGTATACATGTGAGATGAAGCATGATTTGTGATGCTTGAGACATGCATGATGATGGTTCATGGTGAGTACGTGTTAAGTACGGAATTGTCTGAAATGAGTAATGTGAAATGAGTAAAATGTTGGCACTAGTATGCTTTAGTACAAATGATCGATCATTAGGATGTTAGTGTGTACACATGAGTCAAAAGTCGCGTGTGGCCTTGGTGGCGTTGAGTTACCAAGGAGGAGTACGGGTTCGCCCGGAAATTGTATTTAAATATAGTCGATGATGAGTGGAATCCCATCGACGGGGCGTGAGGATGAGTGGAATCCCCTTCGCGAGACCGGTGATGAGTGTAATCCCACCGTGAGGTAATGTGGTTGTTGGATGTGAGTTCCAACGTGTTTATCCACGTATTCGGGTCATAGCTAGGTGCCAATGTTGATTGATAAGTGTATCAATGTGTTGAGATTTATGATCTTTAATTGGATGCTTAAATGTGATTACATGCATTGTGGAATTGAGCTTATGATCATGGCATTTATATTGAATAGTGCTCATGCATCTTTATCTTGTGGCTTTTGTGGATCCTTGGTAAATATGTGTTTTGCCTTGGCTAGATCGTGCTCGGACCCTGCAATGTTGAGGTTTGTTTTTAAGAGCTTACCCTCACTAAGCATCATTGCTTACGCTCTCTTTGTTCAACATTGCAGATCCTTAGTTCGTGGGTTGCTTGCGCAAGTGGAGGGCCTCCAAGTGTGCTTGTTAGCTTTGAGTACACCAAGTATGAGTTTTTAATGTTGGACATGTAATAATTAAGTAATGGGACATGTGTTATTTTTATGGATGATTGTTGGTTGTTTAGGAGCTTGCTTAGACTCCATGTTATGTTGTTTTTGTATGGCTTGTGATGCCATGTTTGAATTGTAATCCATGCCTAAATTGCTTGCTATGAATGTTAGCTAAGTGCCTCTTGTGGTTGCCTTTGTGTATGAACCTTGGAGTATGAGACTTTGGATGCTTAAATGTCATCATTGATTCAAATGCATGTTTCCCTTGATGTATGTACATGATGGGGGTTTGTGTGGCTAAGAAATGACCTTTAAATGTTGTATGAATGTTTGTTTGGGTCTAGGGAAGTCCTAAATTGCATCTAGGTCCGAGTCTTGTTCGTTTTAGCTGAGTTTGGAAGTTTTGTAGTTCCGGGGGTATCGATACGGTTGGTTCTGTATCGATACATCCTTCTTGTTTCAGGCCTCGTGTATCGATACGCGAGGGGGCGTATCGATACCTTTTTGGTCACTGAAGCTACTGTCCAATTTGGTATTGATACGGGTCTCTGGCGTATCGATACAGTCATCTTAGCGTTGACCGTGAAAAGTCAACCATTGGGGAGAGTATCGATACACTCCTTGGGTGTATCGATACGGTCTCCAAGGGTTGACTCTGATCAGTTGACCTAGTCAAGGGGTATCGATACACCCCTTAGGTGTATCGATACCGCCTGCAGTTTAAGTTTAAAATTGGGCTGTAACATGTTAGTTTGAGTTTGTTTGATTGTTTCGTGAATATTGTTCCGTTGTATGATCACTTAGGACTTAATACTCATCTAGTCAAGATTTAAAATGAGAAAAAAAAATTAGGGTTGTTAACCGAGGGGGAACCTTAACGGGTTTTGCTTCGGTTTTCCCCGTGTGGCCCACTCGGACCGGTCATCCGGCCAGACTGGGACAAAGGGGTTACAGACTAGGCAAGGGAACTTCTCTAGATGCTCTTTGTTTTTTTCTCTTCTCCCATTCCTCTAACAATGTCAACATCTCAAGCTTTTGGCTTTTAGTCACTTTCTTGCAAATTGCAACCCTTCTCCTGAAATTTGAATCAAATGGGCCTTCACTCTAGTATAACTTCCATTACGAGTTTCACCACAAATATTACATCGGTAACTTCAAGTTCCTCCAGTAGCCCCTCGTTTTTCCAATTTTGTCACGTAATTCTATAGTGGAGAAGAATTGTCATTTTCTATCGATGAAATCGATCCACCCCCGCTAGCACTTCCACTTCCACTACTAGCAAAATTAGGCTCATCGCCACTTTGGGATGTCATATTTTAACTAATTCAAATGTTAACATTAAAAAAATAACAGTTAAAAAAAAGAAAATCATGATAAACAATGCCAAGATTAATACCATAAGTGCAATCGAGAAATTAGTTAAAGAAAATTAAAGGCAAACTTAACACACAACAGAGGAAAATGGTTCATTACCAATATTAACAATTGAACATCAATCACTAAACAAAGAAAATATATCAATAAAAAATACATAATTGTTTCTCAATCCTACTTATAAAATTAAAAAAATCAATTATCATTCTATCAAATAAGTACCCCAAGAAAATAACTCATCCAAGCTAATCACTTGCTTATAATCTGATTATTTTACCATACTACACACTTTTACTAATAGACAATGATCTCAAGAAAGTTCTTACAAGTCTAGTTAAAAAAATTACATTATCTTTAAACGTATTTAGCAAATATAGATTAGATCATATTTAAATGTCATTAGCAATTGTGGTTGTAATAATTGGAACTTAACAACCAAACAAACACACTTTTTTCTACTTGTTTAAATGCAAAGGGGAGAGGAGAATCAACCTCGTTACAACCGAGGGTGTGAAGTTATTACAAGGTGTGCTAGAGGCATTAAAGCTATCAAAACCAAAAAATCAAAACCCCAAAAGAAGAAGAAGAAACCCCTAAATTTTATGGTTTTTTAGCTATGATAACTGGCTTTGTTGTAAAATGTAGTTTTATGGGGGTGCATATTAAGAATTCTTAGTTTTAATGTGCATGATATAATTGCATATTTAACTTGAAATTTGGGATCCGAGATTTCCCAGTTAGAGTATTGAAGAAAATTGACTTTGTGTTTTGATTTAGGGAAATTATGAATAATTTATGTGGTCTTCCTTTTTGGTTATTAAGTTGTTTTGCATTTGAAATTGAACTAATCTGAATTTTCATTTCTCCGCATATTTGGTGGATTTATACTTTTGTTTGACAGTCATTTGAGTGCTAGTAAACATAGGAACCAGCTATTGTGAGTTCCTAACAAAAACTCCATTGAGCACCTAAAATTGTGATTTCTTCATTTTCTGATCTGTACTTCTTTAATGAACAATCAATTTCAAGTAAACCCATGCATCTCTCCAACCTACCATATTTAAGGGAGTGAAGTGATGTCTTCCTTAAATCAAATCCCCTCATTTGTAAAAAAAAACAGCCCCTTGCTACCTCATCACATAACATAAAATTCATTAGCTAATAGAAAAAGATCAGAGGCAACAAAGTGGGGATGATCAATTGTCGGGGCTAGTAAACTAACGTGAGAGAAAATATTGGAAAGAAAAAGAGACGGTGCAGTGGTGGACTAAAGCTGAGAATGGGGCAGCAGTAAAAACAGTAAAGAAAAAAATATTTGAAGAGGCTGATCGGAACTCTGTCGCCGTCCAAGAAGAATCTGGCGCCAGGCCTTGTGTCCCCGACGACCGGCGTTGAGAGGTTGTTGTAAGAGTCACGATAGAAAGTTGAGAGCATAGAGATGTCGATGGGTTCTAACTTTCAAATTAAAAAATTAGGGCACTTAAAATTGGGATTTAAATTGGTTTTTTTATTATAATTTTTTAAGTAAAAAATGTCGGATACGTCCCCGAAATGTCCCCAACCCCTTTGACCATACCCGGTTGAATTTTGACCATACCCGGTATTTTTGAGACGTCCCCGAGACGTCCCCACGTCGTCCCCGTGCTGTCCCCTTCCCGGCAACGCATCGGGGACGCAGAACAGCCTCACATAGGCGTACCCGTGCTTCATAGGTCGATGGTGTCGGAACTTTCGACTTCAAAGGTTGTTGTCTTGCCGGTTAAGGTATTGACGAAGATTTGCATACCCCCACGAAGACGGAGGACGAGGTGAAGTGTAGACTCCTTCTGGATGTTGTAATCCGCCAAGGTACGACCATCTTCAAGCTGTTTACCGGCGAAGATCAGGCGTTGCTGGTCGAGTGGGATGCCCTCTTTGTCTTGGATTTTGGCCTTGATGTTGCCGATGGTATCGAAGCTCTCGACCTCGAGAGTTATGGTCTTGACGGTCAGGGTCTTCACGAAGATCTGCATCTTTTTTCTAAGAAAGTTAATAAGAAGAATTGGGGCGGTGATGAGTTTTGGGGAGGAAATCTTGTAATTGGTTTAATTTGGATGAGAGAATAAGAAGTTTAGGTGATGATTTATATAGAACTGAAGAGGGTTTCTTAAGGGGCAAGGCGCGGAGGAAAAAGAGAAACTAGCGGTGGTCGGTGTTTTCTAGGAAACGGGCTATTGTTTCTAGAATTTTCTCGTTTCTTGCCTTCTAGTATGTTATAACCGTCCATCTCAGCAAATTATACTGACTAGTAAAATATATTTTTCTTCGTATAATAATTTGGAAAAACTTTTTATTTGGTACTCCATCTATTTTTGAGTTTCTATTTTGATACATTGTTGTTAATTATGATCGTTGGCCTAACATAAATGATGATGTCGCCTGGTATAATAACTAGGTTTGGTTTCTAAAATGTATGCATTTTATCAATTTGATACTAATTTAAATTAATTCAATAAATTTTTAATATTTTAAAATTCTATCAATTTGGTCCCAGTTTAATTTGAAATAATTTCATAAATTTAATCTTCAAATAAGATCATGGTATGTGTCAAAAGTTAAACAGATTTTTAATATTTCAAAATTTTATCCTTTGTCGAAAGTTTTAGGGACTAAATTTGTTATGATAAAACGTCGTGTTATCAACTTCGTTAAGTTTACAATTAAAATTAATGATGTATACCAAAATAGAAATAAAATGTAACGTTATTTATGATTAAGGATGGGCATTTTACTTGACTCTGTCCGATCATGTCAGATTTTTTAATAAAAATATCGGGTTCGGGTCAGGTTTTTATTAAGGGTGAAACATGGTCGTTTCGAGTTTAGGCTGGAAAATATCTGATCCGGCCCAAAACTAATTGTGTAATTTCCCCCTAAATATTTAGGGATATTTATAATAATAATCCCTCGTAATATATATATATATATTTATAATTAAGTCCTTAAAATTGATTATTTATTTACAATTTAGTTTTGAAAATTATATTTTCACAATTAAGTCCCCTAAAATTATTTTTTACAATTAGGTTCATAAAATTATTTTTTCCTATAAGTCGAGTCAAGTCAGGGTCGGGTTTAGTGTATTTATTTTTGGGTCGAGTAGAATTCTTTAAAGAATATGTTTGTGTTGGGTTAGGGTTTATAGTATTTATTTTCGGGTCAGGTTCAGGTGGGCCTAAAACACGATCCGACCCGTGCCATCCATATGTATGATATTGTATAAAAGAATTAGTCGATGTGCGTTTAATTCATGGAATGTTAGGTTACCTCTGGGAATAAGAACATAGGCGAATCCTTTAAGGGGTCATTTGGTTCGCAGAAAAGATCATTACCAAGGGAAATAATCTTTTCCACAATTACATACACATGTTTGGTTTAAGAGAATTTCCCTCTATAACGTAATACAACATTCTCAATAGTACCTTCTTTTCCCCAAATTAGTGGAAATGACTTATTCTTAGGTATTACACAATTCTCACCACCATAGACTAAAATACCCTTAAAATAATATATTTTATTCATGTTAATTATCTGTTTCTATTTCACCAACAATATTTTAAATTATTATTTTTGATATATCAAAATCGATTCATTTCCTAAATTAAATTGTCTTATAATAAAACACCTAAACACTCATCATTAAAAGAAACAAACAAATAAATTTGTCAAATAAAGCAATAAACAAAGGAAAAATTATCGCAGTTCTTATAAAATAAAATAAAAACCCTAGGCAATATTCATGTTCCCTCCTACTATTTCGAAAAACTATGATCGTGAGACCCTGATCCGTCCGCCAAAGAATATGGCACCGCCGGCCGGTCCTGCTGCTGCTAATTTAAGTGTTGATTCTCCGAGGAACGTTTTGGATGAAAGAGTGGTGGAGGGCATTGACTCTGGGAAATTTTCTACGCTGGAGAGACTGGGCTCGCCACTTCTAGCGGGTGTTGTCGCGGATGGGGACATGGAGGTTGATGTTGTTCCGGAGAACACCATGTCCAATGGAGGTGATGGTCTTGGCAATGGAACAACAGCAGAAGCGTCTGCACCGCTTGCGTCCAAGTCCTATGCGAGGGCGGTGTCTGGTTCGGGCAAGGTAGTGTTATCGGAGAACCCCCTAAGCCTTGTAGATATTGTGGTGGAATCCGAGGATGTGACGATAGATAACAGTGACCCGTATCCTTCGGTGGTTTTCTCAGAGAGAGTACATGAACGCATTGATCATAGTATGAGGAGAACGCTCATAGTGCGGCTTCTTGGTAGGTCTATATGTTATCGTACCTTGATGTCACGAATTAAGGCTTTGTGGTAACCTCAAGGTTCGTTTCAGGTGGTGGATTTAGCTAGTTATGTTTAAGAATGAATACGACTATAAACATGTGCTAATTGGTGGTTCGTGGACGATCTTCAGTAGCTATCTCACGGTGCAGCCGTGGAGTAGTGAATTTTCTACCTCAGAATCTTTTCATGCGCAGATTATGGTTTGGGTCAGAATCCCAGGGCTTCCTTATGGCTATTACTCAAAGGCGTTTTTTCGGCATATTACTAGCGTCATTGGGAAAGCCGTAAAAATTGATTATAGTACCCACGTAGGGGACCGTGGCCACTTTGCGAGATTTGTTGTTATGGTAAATTTGAAGAAGCCTCTTGTTTCAGGAGTTTATATTGATGGTACTCTCTTCCATTTGGAATATGAAGGTTTACAGTGGGTGTGTTTCAAGTGTGGTTTATATGGTCATGCCATGGAGACCTGTGGGCAGGGCCAAGGTTTAGAGGCTAGGTCGTTGCCGACTAGTGGGACGGCTAATGATACTCCACCATTGCGACGAGATTCTGTACCCGTGGATACAATGTATGGGCTTTGGATGATTGCCGAGAATAGGCGACGTAAGCCGCGCAAGGATTTGGCGATAACCAAAGGGGATTCGTCGGTAAAAGGAACAGTAAGTGGGTCTTAGTTCCGTGTTCTTCAAAATGAGGCACCGATTGAATACTTGGTCAACTCATCAGATGGTACGGACGGTTCTGTGGTGCTTTTTGATCAAAATCCTTTGCCTCCTGCACACGGGGTAGTGAATCATTCCCAAGGCGTTAATCCTACGACTGTTCATGGTTCTCCAGAGACGGTGCAAGGTGTTCGAACGGAGTCTACTGAGAGAGTTCTGCAAGATGTTAACATGAATATTTCGGGAGGGGATAACCAGGATCAAATTTAGTTAGTTTCATCGGGTGGTGCTTAGGCACCGCAAGTTGTTCATCATTCTGTTACTCATGGAACGGGCAATCATGCCGCAGTTGCGATCTTGGATGCTGCAATGAGAAACGCTATCAGAAATTGGCGCAAGGTGGAAGTAAACAGGTTGGGCAACGCAAGAATATTAGGGATAATAATCGGTCGGGTTTGAAGGTGCGTTAAGGAAAGGAAAATCGGTCCACGACCAGAGTGGTTCTTGCAGATTGGTTGCCTCCGAATTTTGGCACTAGTGGTGTGGGTTCCTCGTCTGGGTTTGGTGCTCGCAGGACGTAGGTGACTGATTCGGGTATTGAGGTCGCTGATGTAGCCACTACATCACAGGTGGATACGGATATAGTTGGTACTGGCGACGGGGTTATTGTGGCTCCTAACGGGTGTTAGTAAGGTGATGTTGTTACTTCTCTTTATCTTACAATGATTAAGTTTCTTTTTTTGGAATTGTCAAGGGGCGGCTAGCCCTGATTTTAGGCGACATTTGAAAGACTTTATTAGGCATAATCATCCTCAATTGGTTGCACTTATGGAGCCATGGAATAGTGGTTTTCGTGCGGACAGAGTGCTTTCGCGGTTTTGATTCTCTCACACGTTCCGTGTTGAGGCAAGTGGTCTTAGTGGAGGGATTAAGATTTTTGGAATGATGATATTGAAGTGCAAGTGTTGAGCATCTTCATTCAGTTCATTCATGGCCAAATTCCAGAGTTGGGTGCCTCTCGGTGGTTAGTCTTTACTGCGGTGTATGCTACTCCTAATGCCATGGTTTGCAAATGGGTCTGGGACTGTTTGGCGGGTGTTAAGCCTAGGAAGGATGAGGCTTGTCTTTTGAGGGGTAATTTTAATTCCATTCTCCGGGCTGATGAACGTGAAGTTGGGACTATTCGGGGTTATGGATTAGTCAAGCTTTTTAGGACTTTGTTTTTGATATTGATCTCTTGGAAGCTGCTTTCTGTGAGGATGAGTTTACTTGGAAGCGTGGGACGACCCGAAAACGCCTTGATCGTTGTTTTTTAATGAGAAATGAGCGAGCCTCTTTCCTAATTCAGTGGTGACTCACTTAGACCGGGTTGGATCATATCATTGCCCGTTGCTTTTACACTACCCAAGATAGCAGATTGACAATGAGAATCAGCCCTTTCAGTTTATTGCTGCGTGGCAGGATCATCCGCAGTTTGAGGAACTTCTTCATGATTCTTGGGACACGATGTTAGATGTCCACACTAATATTATTACTTTCCAGGAAAATGTGCAACTTTGGAATGTTTCGGTATTTGGTCACATTGGAAGGAAGAAGAAAGAGCTTCTTGCACGCCTTCGGGGGATTGATAAAGCTTTGCGCAGAGTTCATTCTGATTTCTTGGTGTAATTGGATGCGGAATTACGAGCTGAGTTGGATGAGATTCTTCACCAAGAGGAAAGTTTATGGTTACAAAAATCTCGGGTACAATGGGTGAAATTTGATGACCGTAACACGTCTTATTTTCATAATTGTGCGATGCAACTACGGTGGGCGAACTATGTTGAGCAGTTACATGATTCGAACGGTTCTTGGTGTCGGGATCAGGAGCTTTTGAAACAAATGGCGGTGGATTTTCATAAGGAGTTGTTCATGAGCAACATTTCGGTTGCATTGGGTACTGTGCCTTAAGGCAATTTTATACCATGTACGACATCAATGAGAAGAGAGTTCGTAGCGAAGGTTTCGGAAAAGGAGGTTCGACGAGCAGTTTTTGATATAGGACCTATTAAGGCGCCAGGTGTGGACAGTGCCTTATTTAATCAACGGAATTGGTCTACTGTTGGCGCTTTAGTTTGCAAATTTTTCCGTGATGTCTTTGAAGGTACGACATTTGATGAATCAATCAATCGAGCCTTGCTAGTTCTTCTGCCTAAAATTAAGTCGCTTGAGTCTAAAGTTAAGTCGCTTGAGTTTATCCATCAATTTCGGTCGATTAGCTTGTGTTCAGTTCTATATAAAATTGTTACCAAAATTATCGTCAATCGACTGAAGTCGTTCATGCATGCATGGGTGTCAATGAATCAGACGATTTTTGTACCGAGTCACTCTATAACAGATAACATAATCGTCGCTCAGAAAGTAATTTACTCGATGGGAACCAAGAAAGGTAAGGTGGGGTTTATGACTCTCAAAATTGACCTTGAAAAAGCGTATGATCGCTTAGAGTGGTCCTTCATTGATGATACGCTACATAATTTAGGTCTACCAAATAGTTTTTGTCAGTTGATAATGAGATGTGTTTCGTCTATTTCGACACAAGTTGCCTGGAATGGTGCGGTTTCCGATATCTTTTATCCTACTCGAGGCATACAACAAGGTTATCCTTTATCTTCATACCTCTTTGTTCTGTGTATGGAGCGCTTGGCGCAGTTAATGCATGGAGTTGTTTAGAGTGGTACGTGGAAACTTGTGCATTTGGTTCGATCGGATCCTACTATCTCCCATCTTTTCTTCACAGATGACATGTTTCTCTTTGTGGAAGCTTCTTCGGGGCAAGTGCAAGTGATTAATGGAGTGTTGAATGATTTTTGTGCAGCTTCGGGTCAAAAAGTTAGTATTCTTAAAACTAATGTGTTATATTCAAAGAATGTGGATGTTAATTCGCGCTTTATTATAAGTGAGGGGTTTGGTTTCTGTGAGATAGCTGACTTGGTAAAGTATCTTGGGGTTCTCTTACTACATGCGCGCGTCACCAAGGCTACGTATCAGTATATTGTTCAACGTGTGCATGACAGGCTTTCCGGGTGGTTGGCTTAGAGCTTGCCCTTGGCTGGTCGCGTTGTTTTGGCTAAATCAGTTTTGTCCCCGATTTTGTATTATTCAATGCAAACATCCTTATTACCTAAAGGTGTTTGCGCGAAAAAGGATTATTCAAGGCTTTATTTGGGGACGCTCGAAGGGTAAGAGGGGTGTAAATTTAGTTTGCTGGGACATATTGTGTTCACCCGTTTCGAGTGGGGGCTTGGGTTTCAAGATTCTTGAGAAGCAGAATGACGCATTCCTAATGAAAATCGCCTTTAATGTTGTGTGCCATTCGAATCAGCTGTGGGCACAAGTTCTACGTTCAAAATATAAGTGGCATGGTGAGGTCCCTACTGATATCTATCGGGTCGGATGTTCTCATCTATGGAAAGGCATGAGCTTAGTTTGGCCTTATGTCCGCGATAGCTTGGTTTAGACTGTAGGTGATGGACGGTCCATTGATTTCTTGCGAGATGCTTGGTTAGGTGATGTCAGTCCTTTAATTGATATGGTGACGGACTCATCTTTGGTGCCGAGCCTACCTTTTGTGTGTGTTGCGAATATGGTTGATGTCGAGGGATCTTGGAAATGGCACAAGTTTGAGTCTTTTCTATCAGCTGATATTCTGCATCGCTTGCGTGCTATGATGACGCCAAGGCAAGTTGGCTTGGCCGATGAGATTGGCTGGGTGAGAGATAGTAAAAGACGGTTTAGTGTGAAATTGGCATATGAGTTGTGTGTGGGTGATGTTCAGGTTCCGCAAGGTAATGTTTGGAAGGTTGTCGCCCAATCGATATGTCTTCCTCGTGTACGCATGTTTCTTTGGTTGGTTGTGAGTGGTCGCGTATTAAAAAATGTCGAGCGAGCACGGCGTCATCTTACGAACTCAATTGAGTGTGACATTTGCGGGTATGGGGAAGAAAGTATTGATCATCTTCTTCGCCATTGCCCGACGGCGTATGATTTTTGGTTGTCCAATGTGCGTTCGGACAAGCTTGATGAATTTTTGACAATAGAGTTGATGGAATGGATTCGGGTTAATCTTGCTTTTCCCTCATATTTTTCCGTTCAGGTACATGATTGGGATGTGTTATTTGGGGCAACTCTTTAGGGGTTATGAAAGCGAAGAAATCTTTTCTCATTTGATCCAAAACAACTATAGGGTTATAATGTTTGAGATGAAAGCTTCAGGATGTATAGGCAGTGTATTGCTGCGTTTGATATGGAACAGTGACATGCACAACAAGGGGCTACTGTTGTGCAATCGCCTTCAGCTTGGCAGTGCCCACTGAGCAGGTGGATTGCATTGAATTCGGATGGGGCTAAGGAGTGTCAAACTGGTTTAGCTGCTTGTGGGGGTGTGCTGCAGACGGATGCATGGGAATGGGTGCTTGGTTTCTCGAGAGCTTTGGGCATTTGTTCAGTCTTGGATGCCGAGCTATGGGGCGTGGTAGAGGGCTTGCGGTTGGCCTGGAATGCTGGTTATTGCCGTGTTATGCTCGAGGTTGACAACTCGGATGTGGCTCGATTGCTTTCGAGTCGTCGTTCAACACAGGGGGGGCCTTCGCCGTTGTTGGTACACACCATCCTCGAGATGTTGGTAAGAGATTGGGATGTTCGGATTTGCCATGTTCGTAGGACGGCGAATAGAGTTGTCGATGGTTTTGCCAAGATGTCTAGAGTTAGCCATGTTTCGTCCTTAAGGGATGTAGAGTTTATTCAGCCCCTCCTACTAAGGTTTTAATTTTTTTGCATGAGGAATTGTCGTTTGTGGCGAACAATGGTTAATAGTTCATTTGTTAGTTTGTAAGAATTACCAAGTGTACTATTTTTCCTCTACTTAGGACTAGGAAGGTTTTTAACGAGTCGCTTAGTAATTTGACTTGGTTCTTTCTCTTCATTTATAAAAACAAGCAAACAAACAAATAAATAGTAGACATAATTTTGAATATTTTTTATATCTAAAAATAATGTTAATTTATTTAAATGGCAAAACTCTTGTTTATTTCATTTTAAAATATTTTACGGGTAGTGTTTTAAATTTTAGATTTTAAAGAATGACTATAGATTTAAAAAAATTATTTTAAATTTTATAAATAATGTAATTTGAATAATAAAACATATAAATAAAATATTTATATTTAATTATTAGTATATATGATTTAGTATTGAATATGATATTTATTGTAGAAGTTTATAAATATGATTTTTTTTTGTATTTTTTAAATATATAATTATAATAAATCATAAATAATTTATACATTCTAAACGCATATATTCAAATATATAATATTGTACTATAACCTTAAAATTATATTAAATAATTTGTTTAAGAATTTTATAAAAGAAAATTATATAAATTAAAAATAACATATATCATAAGGATAATTTTGTTTAAGAATTTTCATGCAAATATTTTTCATTTTAATATTAGAGGTTTGAATTGTTAAAAAGAACATATATTATAAAGATAATTTTTTAAAATGCGTATTTTGGTAATTTTATAATTCACCAATCAAACATTGTAATTTTACATTATTGCCAAACAAACTAAATAAAATAATATAATATTCCGAGCAATGAATCATTCCAGGAATCTTAATCCCAAGGGTAATGTTACATTCCGTGAATCAAACGCCCCCTAAAGGACTAGAGAGCCATGACCCCCCAAAATTTTAAGAAATTTTGAAATATTCAATTTGTCCCCCTCAAATTTTTTAAAAATTCATATTAAACTTCAAAATTTTGAATATTTTAATTAAAATTCCTCTCAAAATTTTTAAAATTTCTTATTAAATATCTCTAAATTCTTAAATTTTTTAGTTAAACCCTCAAAATTTTTGTTTAAGCCTCGAAATTTTTAAAAATTTAAGTTAGTCCCCCAAACTCTTACCCCAAGGTCCGAAATTGAATAAGATCCTCGGAATGTAACATTATCTAATACATTATTGGGAATGTTACATTATCTTGTTTGATTTATTTGGTAGGAATACAAGATTATTGTGTTTGGTTGAAGAACATAAGATTACATGGAAGTAAAATTTATTAAATTATTTATGTATTATATTTTATTTTTAACATGTTAAACTTTCAATATTATATTAAAAATATCTACAAAAAATCCATATGTGGTGTAAATTGATTAAATATTTTTATTCAATATTAATTAATATTTAAATAGTTTTATTGTTGGGTTTATCGTGCTCGATTTCCTTCAACCGATTTAGCTCGCCAAGTGTGGAGAAGATTGGATTTTTGGGTGTTTAAGTGGAAGCTAAAGAATAGGAATTGGACACAAGGATTTATAGTGGTTCGGCCTTCTAACAAGCACCTACATCCACTACCTTAACTTCCCACTAAAAATTTTAACAAATTCACTCTTGAATTTCTTCCCCTTTTCTAGGCTAAGGAGGCAACCTTTACACACTCAAAGCTTTCTAACCCAAAGCTTGAGTAAACCCTCTTTACTAGAGAAATTCTAAAGCAAACTTGAAATCCCTCTAATAGGAATTTGTTTACACTATGAAGCTCTCACCCAAAACCTAAACACTTGAGCAAATATAACAATGTTTAGCTCAGAAGTGTTGTCCATACAAGAAAATGAATAATTAAGCTCTATAGCAATTTCTTGATCATTATGTTGTTGACAATTGAAGCATTAGTCTTTCCTTGATGCCTGGAGGTCCCTTTTATACTCTCGAATGAATTTGTAGCCGTTGGGGTTGTTTTGTAGCCATTGAAGACTTTATTTCCCACTATAAATGTTGTTCTGTAGACGTCCATTTTGAAACAATCGACCCTGTATCGAAACAACCTTCTTCAGAACTAGCCGTTGAAGTCTGATGCAGCAAGCCGTATCAAAACGCCTCTGGCCATTTCAAAACACCTTTGACCCGTATCGAAACGTTAGCAACCCCGTTTCGGAACGAGTGACAGTTGAGCTACAATTTAAAACGTCGTTGGGAAAATAGCCGTTGGGGACGTTTTGATCGTTGGGCGTATCGAAACACCAAAGGGGTGTTTCGAAACGAAACCCTCTCTTTATCGAAACGGTCAAGCCTTGTTTCGGTATGAGTTTTGGCAGTTTCAAAATGTTTCGATACAGGTCCCCCTATTTCGAAACGGGTACCTTGAAAACTCTTGTTTAGTTACTTAAAAATGTTTCAAACATTGCCAAAACCATTTAAAACATCCACAAACTTATTTTCAAGTTGTTTGGACTTAAAAGCACTTTTGAAATCTTTTCAATTTATTTCAAAATTGTTTCAATTATTATATCAAAACATTAGTTCTTCAATCTCCCCCTTTTCGATATAATAAAATCAATCTTGAAAATTGTTTGGGATTTTCCCCCTTAGAGAAATAAATTTTGAATATGAGAATTAAAGTTTAAAATCAATTAAAGCTCATCTTTATTCATTTGAAAAATCAAAATTTCAAATTATTTCTCACATTTTTTTGTTATATCAAAAAGACTTTAAATAACTTTAAGTTCAAAATAACTTAGAAGGTTAAAAAAAGTAACAAAAAAAAGAATTTTGGTTTTAAAATGGCTCCCCCTTATTCTCTTGAAAAATAAAATTTTCAAACCATTTCTCCCCCTAGACATTAGTAACACAAAATTTAGTCTCCTTAGGAATCTATTTTTCAATTTCATCCCTTTTGTTTGAAGTGATTAGTTCTTTTGGAATCCAAACACTTCTAAAACATTTTCCTTTAATAAATATAAGGGCACTAGATTGTCTAACATAAAAATTTGATTTTCCCAAATTGTTTTTCTTTTGAAGTTCATTGAAAACCAAATTTTTCCCTTCTTAAGATCATCAATCTCCTTTTGATGATCTTTTTCAATCGTTTGAAGCAATTCTTGTAAACTTGAAACTTTAAGTTCAAAATCTTTGATTTTTTGCTTCAAACTCTAGATTTATTTTGGAAAGCAAATCATTTTTCTTTTTCAAATTTGAAAGCAATTTTTTTAGAAAATGATGCCTTAAATTCTAAAAGCAAATCATCATAGGCATCTTGTAACTCATCAAAAGTGTATGAATTTAAACTAGATGAGTTAGAAGTTACCTCACCTTCATTGAGGGCCATGAAGCATAGGTAGGCTACCTCATCTTCGGTGGAGTCTTCATCACTCCAAGTTGCCACATATGTTTTCTTTGAAGATGATCCCCTTTTGTTGGACTTGTGGGAATCCTTCATCTTCTTCTTCGATTCATGCTTAGAATTCTTCATTTCGCTCTTCATGAACCGAGTGAATTTCTTGAAGAGATATGCCATCTCTTCATCTTTTCTTTCCTCATCACTTAGTTCTACTTGATGGCATGTAGAGGATTTGAGAGCAACGACACTTGCGTTGATGCCTAGCTTCATGGTTTTCCCCATCTTTCTTATCTCTTCCTTCTTCTTCTTCTTCTTCTCATCTTCTTTGTCTTTCTTCATGATTTGGTGAGTGAGAAGTGACTCCATGAGTTCATCAAGCTTCAAGGTCTTGAGATTTTTGGCTTCGATGATGGCGGTCGTTTTCGAGCCCCGTGACTCGAGAAGGAAATATATAAGCTTTCGAACAAGCTTTTCTTCTGGGATGGCTTCTGTAGAACTAATGTTTTGATATAATAATTGAAAAATGTTTTGGACTGATTTAAAAAGTATTTAAAACATTTCCAAAGTCCAAACAACTTGAAATAATATTTAAGGAGTTTTTCATAAAGGTTTTTCATGTTTTCAAAGGCCAATTTTCACAAAACTGACCAAGTGTTTCGAAACACCTTAGGGCGTTTCGAAACGAGGCCCAGCGTTTCGAAACAGGCTAGGCCGTTTCGATACGCCCACGTGGCACTGACCACAACAGTCATAAACCCCAACGGCTCTTTCCCAACTAACTTTTAAATGCAGGTCGTTTCGATACGGGCTTAGAGCGTTCCGATACGCGTTCCAAAACGGCAAGGGGGTGTTCCGAAACGGGTACCCTGACAGACTGCAACGGCTCTTTCTACATTGAGAGTGTTTCGAAACGGCTTCGAGCGTTTCGAAACGGGGAGCTGCAGACTGCATTTATGGAGGGAATTAAAGGCTCCAACGACTCTATTTCAACCCCAACGGTCCTAAACGGCTAGAAACTCAATTGGGAGTATAAAAGGGACCTCCAAGCATCAAGAGAAGACTAATGCTTCAATTGTCAATCAACAAATGATCAAGAAATTGTCTTAGTGCTTAATTTGTCAATTCTTGTATAGACAAACACTAGTGAGCCAAAATTGTCAAATTTGCTCAAGTGTTTTAGGTTTTGGGTGAGTGCTTCATTGTGCAAACAAACACCTATTAGAGGGTTTAAGTTTGCTTTATTTATCTCTTTGTAAAAGAGGGTTTTGATCAAGGCTTTGGGTAGAAGCTTGATCGGTTGTAAGGGTTTCCTCCTAATCCTAGAAAAGGGGACGAATCAATTAGTGGATTGATTGTGAAATCCTTAGTGGGAAGCTAAGGTAGTGGATGTAGGTGCTTGGAAGGCCGAACCACTATAAATCATTGTGTTTTTAATCTTTCTAGCTTCTACAACCCTTCCACCCAAATATCCACCTCTCCACCACTTGGTGAGCTAAATTGGTTGATCGAATCGAGCTCCATACAACTCAACAGCTTCTCCATAACCTTTGAGTCCATTGGTGATGGTGGAGAATTTATCGAACATCTTCGTGATGTCTTCATCCGGTTCCATTTTAAAGTTCTCATACTCGTAATTGAGAAGGCCGATATTGGTCTCCTTTACTTCGTTAGTTTCCTCGACGTGACTTCAAGCTTGTCTCATACTTCCTTGGCACTCTCACAAGAAGAGATTTTGGCATATACGTTCGGGCCTAAAGCATAAAAGATGAAGGCAAGGCTTTGCAATTAAGCTACATCATCTTCTTATTGTTGGAATTCCACTCCGCCTTTCTTCTTGTTGGCACGAACGGTCCATCTTCAACAAGGTCCCATATATGATAATCTTTACCCTTGATGAAGAACTTCATCCTATCTTCCAATAGGCGTAATGTTCACCGTTGAAGAATGATAACTTATCTATTAAGTGTGCCATTGCTTCGGTTGGTTGAAATGATGTATTGAGCTTCCTAGATCACCTTAATAGGATGTTAATCATCTTCAATTGAGCCTCGCTCTGATACCAATTGTTGGGCTAAATGGTCACAACCGGAATTCTTGCCAAGTGGTGGAGAATGTTGATTTTTGGTGTTTATGGTGGTGGTAAAAGATAAGAAAAATTAACAAGAGATTTAGAGTGGTTCGACTTTTTACCAAAGCCTACATCCACTACCTTAGCTTCCCACCAAGGATTTCACCAACTCATCAAGAATTCTTCCTCTTTTCTAGGCTAAGGAGACAACCTTTACACCCCTATCTTTTCACGGGCTAAGATAGAACCATCTCCCTAGTTTTTATAAGGATCAACTAGAATCTATCCCTCAACAATGAGGTCTTGACATTGTAAACTAATTACCTCTCTAGGTGGGTGTTTACACATTTTTGGCTTACTAGGATTGGACTAAAAAAATACAATAGATTACAAGTAATAGACATTAAAATTCTACTCTCTTGATCTTTAAGCTTGGATGTCCATCCTCTCCATTATTCAAGTGTCATTGGCTTGTATATATAGAGTGGAATGAAAAACTAGCCGTTAAAAACTAACCGCTGAGAACTTTTAAAATACTTTAAAAATATTTGTTTGAGTGAAGAACACTTTTCAAAAACCTTTCAAATATATTTTTCAAGATGAATGGACTTTGAATTAATTTTGCAATATTTGTTTAAGTCCAAAAACATTTTTCATTGAGTTATATCAAAATAAATATATAACACCCCTCACCCGGATTAGGGGCAATGAGCGTTATATTAACTTAAACAGATTCGTATTAGAAGGCACAGCGGAAGGATTAACAAATTACAAATTCGTGTGATATTTTTTTTTAAAAACACTTCGAATACAATACACAATCATTATCAAACATAGACATACCTTATACTCATTTCTAACTAGCCTATACCATTCGGCCAACATCCAAAATTTATGATCCATTCTAATAATATTTTCATTTCATTTCCAAGATCAAAAACTACAACTAACTTAAATTAAACCATACATATTTCGTCGAATTGTATGTCATACATCTAAGTTCAATTCAATTTAATTAACCAACTATGTTACAATGCTATTCTATTCAATTACAACCATTTTTAAGTTCTCTTTCATTCGAATAACACATAGTCAATTCCATTCGATTTATACGATTTATAATTTCTAATTCTCTCAATTAACCGTTCGAATAGCATACATAGCATACCAAAATCATACTTAGCCGAAACATACATCATGCTTATATATAATTTAAGCATCATAGTTGGTTCATACAATCCATAGCATTTAGTTTCCCTTTTTACAAAATAAACGGGGTATCAAACGGCTAACCTAATGGTTGCCTATACAAAACGTGACTATCAACAAAAAGAATCGAGCCCAAACATATAAACGGGCTATCTATACCCCATATTTACCCCCTTACTTACATAACAAAATATAGGGAAACATTTTAAAAGTCTACATAGAACCGAAATAGTAGTTCATAAACAAGAACAACAAGCCGAACTGCACTAACATGCCAAATGCTAAGCCACCCACCATGAGTATGACAAAGACAGGGAAAATCAGACTTAATCTGAGTACGGAAAAGTCTCGGGTTGAGGTTGACGATGTTAGAACCTGAAATTTTAGGGGAAGGCAGGAAGGTTCGAGTGGTAAGTACATTTCGTACTTAGTGAGGAAACCCTATTCTAACCGGTTTCCAATTAACATAGTGATCAACAAATTTAATCTCACTTTGCACATTAATTCATTCGAACAAGCCAAGCAAAATAATCAACAATATTATCAATAATCAAGCATTAGCCATTCGAACATGTACACAAAGGAATCAAGCAAATTCCATTCGAATGAATTAAGCAAAATAGAACTTATCATTATCTATATCATATATCATTCATTCGATCATATAAGCAAAGAATTCAAGTAATTTCCATTCGAACACATGCTTCCAAATAAACACTTTTCATAATTTATTTGCACATACAAGCCATGAAACCTAATTTAGCCTCTAAGTACCATATCAATACAATCAAGGCTCATAGCATATCAAACATATCAAGATCACTAAATTTAGCATATTATTCGAATACTTCTATAGATAATCTCATTAATTTCCTTCAAATTTCAGATTTCAATTCTTTAATTGTTCTTTTAATCAAATTGCAATGCCTTGGATAGTATAGTTTGATAGGTAATCAAGTCTCGTGTAACAGAGGTTGTGAATCAAATTCACCATGTTAAGGTACCACGTACCAAATCGTATTACATGTAACGTATTAAAAATGTCCGCATACATTTACAAGTAGGTACACTTACGTACCACAATATCGAGTACACTAACGTACCGATTTTCTTATTGAGCTCAGACTCTAGGCTAGCCATACTACCTAAGCAGACTGTACACACCAAGGGCTTTGCATTTAAATCTTTAATTTAATCAGATATAATATCAATCGAATTTCAGAAATTCTTAATTAATCCTTTCGATTAATTATTCATGATTCCAATTTCCTTAACATGTCATCATACAAGATCATATACAATGGTACATGCTCAATTCGCATACTTCAATCAAAACTCATATAATTCCATGTTCATATCACAAAAATCAGATTCACATTTCATGGTTCAACACTCAATTGAACATATCAAGCTTAAGCATACATGGAATTGTCATCATATAGTCATGTCACATAATTCAATGTCATGATATCCACCTAGATATGTCATAACAATCAAAAATCAGCATTGCTAAGTTCATATATAGCAACACAATTAACAATGAACAATTTCAGATTCAAGTATAGCAATCACCAATTTAATTTCAATCACATAAGCATCATAATCGCATATCACAAGCACAAAATCCGAATTCTATTTTTTTTTCCTTCTTCCCATTACTAAAATCGAATATTTAATTAGTCAATTTCATGCTTATCATAATCAAAAATCAGAATGAGTAGTTGGAACTCTAATTCCAACTCTAAGGTTCGTTTCACTCACAAATCGCCGAGCTAGTTCGTAATCCGTACGCCTTTCGCCCGATCCGTATTCGATCCCGGAGTAGCCTCTTCTTCTACCCTTTCACTTCTAAGATCTAGAGCACTCAATACAAACAAATAACAAAATTTCAGAATGCAGTTCATGCAAATTAAGACTGAATTTCTCAATTTAATCGAAACAGTCCCTAAATTATTTAATCCAATTCGACAATTTGCTAAATACTCTAATTCTTCCAATTAACTCTTAAAACCTTCAAATTGACCTTCGATTTTACTAAATTTCATATCCTTCAACATAAGGTTCGACTTAACAATACCTATTAAGCTTCAATTTGGCCAATTTTACCGATTCCAAAACCAATTTTCTCACTTTTCCAATTTTGTTCATTTCTGACCACCCAACTTGACACCCTTCGTTCTCCTTGTATACAACTCCAAATTAAGTGCCGTTTGTTTCTAATTTCAGATTACACATCCAATTTCATCATATCAAAATTTCAGATCAAACCGCCCAGTAATTTATTTTCTACGAATTTTCAAAGTTCACTATCCAGCTCGAATTAAGGCTGGACAGTTTTGCATGCTAACACAATTACCTTTTCCAGATTTTACCACAGCCTCAAAAATCTTGATTTAACATTTTTCTTTGATTCTAGACACATTAGAGTAAATCTTATCAAAATTTCAGATCCAAACTCTTATCTTATCATTTTATATGATTTTTCAAAGATACAAGTTATAACACTTACAAATCTGTTACTACCCTTTTTGCATGCATGATGTTCATGTTTTAGACTCTTAATCCTTAAGGGTTCATACTCATTTCTGAATTTCCAGAAACTATGCTCAAGAACAATACTTTTAAGATTTTCTAAACACATTAAAGCCACTGAGTTTCCATGAATTTTTACATACTCGGAAACTATAGAGGAAGGGCTACTTACTTATAATTTTTCCTTGATTTTTCTAATGAGATTTCACCACCATGCAAGCTTCTTCTTCTTCTCTACCGATTTCTCTATTCTCTCTAGCTTCCTATCTTGTTTTGAGTGTGTGTGTGAAAGAGTGAGGAAACTTAGTTGGTAGGATTTGGTGTAGCCGGCTAAGAAAGGGGAAGTGGGGAGCAAATTAATTGGGATATGACTTTCATGTCATATCTCAACTAATTCCCTAATTATTCATACTAATAACACCACTTTAACCATAATAAATCATATGTACCTTATAATTGCATGCAATTTCATGATCTAAATCCATTTTCTTTTACCTTAGCATGCAAACCTTATAATTTCCACCTTGTTCGAATTGGTCACTAATCAATTTGACCGAATTTTACTTACACATTTGTTCACATTTTGATTTGATCCATAAGTACCAAATTTCCATTCGAATATTAAGAAATCTAATCTAATAATTCACTCAATAATTAAATTAGATCTCTAATTCTTCTAGGCTAATTTTTGGGATGTTACAAAATATCTCAACAATTACACATATTTAAATATTATGACAATCTATCATAAGTAATAAAAAAATATGAACATATTAAACATTTAGCATTTGAAAACTTACAAAAATATTTTAATAGAGAGTAACAAGAGTATGCAAATAAAAAAAGATATATTTAAAACATTTAATATAATAATTATATTAATAATATGATACATATATAAATTTTGTAAATTTTAGATAATGTAACAAAAATAGTTATATATTTAATCATCTAATTAAATTCACCAAATGATCCATATGAACAAAACTCATTAATTTAGGAGAAATATGATCCAAAGGGGTGAAAATTTGACAATTACTAAGAAATCTAAAGAAATCTCATCTCACATTTAATGACAAAAACGCTATTGTTGGGAATGCAATATTTCCCTTGGAGGGAATGTTCTAAAACCAAACGTGGGTATGTGATTCCGTAAAAGATCATTCCCCCTGGTAATGATCTTTTCCGCGAACCAAACACCCACTAGTAATTAATAGGATAAACTATATCAGTAGTCCTTGAATTTTAGAGCGCATTCAGTTTGGTCATTGAACTTTTAAAACTTACAATACATTCACTAAAATTTTAATTTGATTTCATTACGGTCACTATCATTAAAAAACGATGATATGACATGTTAAATCTTATTCATCCAAAAAATCTTAATTTTTCAAATTGGAAGACGTTAGTCATCGGTCAACCCCAACAATAGGAATGCAATGCTTGGCTAGAAAGTTAGCATACTTCGATTTTAGGCTTATCCAACGATTAATAGAGGAAAATCTAAAGTGTTAGTTTTTAGTTTTGATTGAATCGCCGTCTCCTTTCGCCATCATTTCTTTGTCATTCAATGCTTTCTTCAAAAAAATTAAAAATTTAGTGATTGTATTACTAGTTTTTGGGATTTGATCAAGGTTAATTTTTGGGATGTTACATTTCTCTAGGCTAATTTTTGGGATGTTACATTTCTCTCCCCCTTAAGAAAAGAATTCGTCCCCGAATTCTTACCTGATTCGAACAATTGAGGGTATTGATTTCGCATCGTTTCCTCAGGTTCCCATGTTGCCTCTTCCATCTTGTGATTTCTCCACAAGACTTTAACAAGTGCAACATTTTTATTCCGAAGTCTTTTGATTTCCCTATCCAGAATCTGCACTGGTTCTTCTTCGTAGGACAAATTAGGATTCAGTTCTACATCTTCCGGCTCTAAAATGTGAGAAGGATCGGATCTATACTTTCTGAGCATTGACACATGGAAAACATTGTGGATTTTATCAAACTCACTGGGAAGTGCAAGTCGATAAGCCACTGGGCCAATTCTTTCAGTGATTTCAAAAGGTCCAATAAAGCGAGGACTGAGCTTTCCTCTCTTTCCGAACCGAAATACTTTCTTCCATGGAGAGACTTTAAGAAAGACTTTGTCTCCCACATTATGCTGAATATCTCTTCGTTTCAGATCAGCATAGGCTTTTTGTCTATCAAAGGCTTGCTTTAGACGAGAATGAATGATTTGAACTTTTTCTTCTGTTTCTCTGAGCAATTGGGGTCCCAAAACTTTATTTTCACCAAGTTCGGACCAACACAAAGGTGTTCTGCATTTTCTGCCATACAATGCTTCAAAAGGAGCCATCTGAATAGACGACTGATAACTATTGTTGTAGGCAAATTCAACTAAGGGTAGGGATTTCTCCCAATTCTTCCCAAAGTCAATTATGCAAGCTCTAAGCATATCTTCAAGAATCTGAATCACTCGTTCAGATTGACCATCAGTTTGCGGATGAAAAGCTGTACTTAGATTCAATTTTGTTCCCATAGCTCTCTGTAATGTTCTCCAAAATCTAGAAGTAAATCTTGGATCACGATCAGAGACAATGGAGATAGGAATTCCATGTAGCCGGATTATTTCCTGAATATACAGATTGGCCAAGGTTTCCAAACTGTAATTAATACGAATAGGAATGAAATGTGCCGATTTGGTGAATCGATCAACAATCACCCAGATAGCATCATATTTTCTAGGAGAACAGGGAAGACCAGTCACGAAGTCCATAGTAATTCGTTCCCATTTCCACTGTGGCAGTACAAGTGGTTGGAGTAGTCCGGTGGGAACTCTATGTTCAGCTTTAACTTTCTGACAATTTAGACATCTAGATACGAAATCATTGATGGCCGCTTTCATTCCGGACCACCAATACAAAGATTTTAGATCTTTATACATCTTAACCGATCCATGGTGGACCGAAAAAGAACTCTGATGTGCTTCTTCCAGAAGATCTCTTTTCAGACTTTCATCATTTGGAATACAAATTCTATCTTTGAAGTAAAGGAGACCGTTTGTGTGAATACGGAATCCTTCACCAGATTTTGTATCCAGCTTGGAAATAATATCCTGAAGTTCTGGATCAGCTTTCTGAAGATTTTCAATCCTTGAGATCAGGCTGGATTGAATTTGAAGTTCGGACAGAAATCCTTGCTTCTGATATACTCGAAGATGAGCATTGATAGCAGTTGGAGCTACAAGAGTAGAATACCACCTTTTTAATCAAATTCTTATTATAACATTTTAAAATTTTAAGATTCAAAGATTAAAGACTTTACCCAATGTCGGTTTTCGACTCAAGGCGTCAGCAACCACATTGGCTTTTCCTGGATGATAGTCAATGACTAAATCATAGTCTTTCAATAACTCCATCCATCGGCGTTGTCTCAGATTCAGATCTTTTTGAGTTAGGAGATACTTTAAGCTTTTGTGATCAGTGAACAGATAACACTTTTCACCGTACAAGTAGTGTCTCCAGATTTTGAGAGCAAACACAATCGCAGCAAGTTCAAGATCATGCGTTGGATAGTTCAATTCATGAGATTTCAATTGGCGTGAAGCATAAGCAATCACATTATCACCTTGCATTAGAACACATCCAAGACCCGCATGTGAAGCATCACTGTACACAGTATAATCTTTGCCCGGTTCTGGTTGGATCAAAACTGGGGCATGAGTCAAAGCTGTTTTGAGTTGGTCAAAGCTTCTCTGTTGCTTGTCAGGCCACTCAAATGGTTGGTCTTTACGAAGAAGTTTAGTCAAAGGTAAGGCTATAGAAGAAAACCCTTTGACAAACCTTTTGTAATAACCAGCAAGACCAAGGAAACTCCTTATTTCACTGACATTTCTGGGAGGACGCCAATCCATGATTGACTGAATTTTCTTCGGATCAACTTTAATTCCTTCTGCAGAAATTACATGACCGAGAAAAGATACTTCCGATAACCAGAACTCGCACTTGGAAAATTTTGCGAATAACTGGTGTTCCCGGAGAGTTCGCAAGACAATGCGGAGATGATCAACATGTTCTTCTTTGTTGTGAGAATAAATCAAAATGTCATCAATGAAGACGACGACAAATTTATCAAGATAAGGTTTGAACACTCTGTTCATGAGATCCATGAATGCTGCCGGGGCATTCGTCAATCCGAAAGGCATTACCAAAAATTCATAGTGGCCATAACGAGTTCGGAAGGCTGTTTTGGACACATCCTCCTCTTTGACTCTCATTTGATAATATCCAGATCGTAGGTCGATCTTTGAGAATACCGAAGCATCCCTAAGTTGATCAAACAGATCTTCTATTCTTGGGAGCGGATATCGGTTCTTGATTGTAATCTTGTTCAATTGACGGTAGTCAATGCAAAGACGCATTGCTCCATCTTTCTTCTTTACAAATAGAACAGGTGCACCCCAAGGAGAAGTGCTGGGTCGAATGAAACCCTTGTCCTGAAGTTCTTGAAGTTGCTTTTGCAATTCTTTTAATTCAAGAGGTGCCATCCGGTACGGAGTGATAGACACCGGATTTGAGCCAAGCTGTACTTCAATCCCGAATTCAACTTCTCTAGTCGGAGGGAGACCAGGTAGTTCCTCGGGAAATACATCAATGAATTCAGAAACAACAGGCATTTCAGACATTCCAAATTCAATTTGATCTCGTAAAACCATGGATGCAAAAATGGAAGTGGGCTTTTTATCAATTAGGAGTATGGATTCTTTTCCTAAACCCTGAAGATACAATCTTTTATTCTGACAATCTACCCAAGCCTCATGCTTACTTAACCAATCTAAACCCAGAATTAGATCAAATTCACAGGAGGGTAATATGTAGAGATCAATAAGGAATGGCAAATTGCTAATATGCAATGAACAGTTTCTACACATTAGGTTTATGTTCGAAGTTCCTCCTAAAGGGTTTGAGACTATCAGACTTGTTTTTACATTTTCAGGTTCTAAATTCAACCTTTTTACAACAGATAGACATGTGAATGAATGAGTGGAACCCGAATCTATCAAAGCATAAACAGGATGTGAGTTTAGCTCAACAGTACCTGCAATCACTTTAGGAGATTCCTCATCATCTCTACCACGAATGTGGTAAACTCTAGCAGGTGCTCGAGATTCCTGATGGGTAGTGGCATTAGAGTGAGTACCCTTGCCTTTCTTCTGATAACTCGGCTGGGCTGACTTGGCATTCCTATTCCGATTAGAGGATGTCGGACTAGGAACTGCAGTGTTACGAGCTGGCATAGGTCCAAGCTTTTGAGGACAGTCTTTGATGTAATGATCATCACCACCACAAGCATAGCAAAGATTTGCTTGAAGTCTGCACTGACCTCGATGTGGTTTCTGACAGAACTTGCAAGGAGACATCTTTTCAGAATTTCCCGTACTATTAACAGACATAGTAGGTACTGAGGATCTGATCACTGTAGCTGGTTTAGAAGTGTAATTGCTCCTCGGAGCAGAAGTGAAATTAGAAGACCCTTCTTTCTGAAATTTGGGCTTCTTGAACTGCCATTGAGACTTGTCATCCCGTTTCTGCTTTTTGTCAGGCTTATTGCCCCCTTTTCGCTTTTCAGCAGCTTTCATTCTAGCTTCGGTTGCAGTAGCCCGATTAACAAGATTTTGGAAATCATTGATTCCCAAGGCAGTAAAGATTGGACTCAATTCATCATCCATGCCTTCAATGAACATTCGGCATTTATCAGCTTCAGTTTTGATGTACTCTGCACCGTATTTGCAATACTTGCAAAAGTCTGCAACGTACTGCTCGATTGGACGATTGGCTTGTTTAAGGTGCAAGAACTTCTTTCTTCTTTCAGCCAAGTACTGTTCACTGATATACTTCTTTTTGAACTCTTCGAGGAAGAATTCCCATGTCACCAATTCATCCGGAACAGTAAGAATAGTGGTTTCCCACCAATTCATAGCTTCGTCAGCTAACAGGGCTACAGCGCACTCCAATTTGTGGTCATCGGAGCACTGCAATTGTCTGGTTACCACCTTAGTGGTGTTTTCAAGCCAGTACTCTGCATCTTCAGGTCTTTCTTCATTAGCACCAGTGAAAGTATAAGCTCGATGCTGAGAAAGCTTATCTATCGGAGCTCTGCTAGGTGCAGGAGGGACAGAAACAGTAGGTTGCTCTTGTTTCAGGTTTGTCAAGAGTTGATTGAACATCTCTTTCATGCTGAGGAGACATTCTCTTTGGGCAGACTGAACCATAGGATTCTCAGGTGGAGGTTGTTCGGTATTCTGAACATGTTCTTTATCAGGTTGCTCAATATTCTGAACGGGTTCAGTGACTTGAGCAGGCTTTTTAGCAACTTGCTCGGAAGTCTGAGCAGGCTCTTTGTTTCTCTCCTTTCTCGGAGTTTCAGTTCGAGTAGGAGAATGATCACCCAATCTCACACTTTCACCTTCGCTAGAAGATTCGTGCGAGCTCCCATTCTTTGGGTCCTTTGGGTCCGTCATATTCTATCATTCAGTTAAACACAGAAGGTCAGAAAGCTCAGTAACAGATATCTTGTCATACAATACATGGGTGGCAAACCTAAATGATGCAGATGTATGCAGACTCGATTAAAGTTTTTAGGGCTTAACCTAAAAAGCTCTGATACCACTTTATATAACACCCCTCACCCGGATTAGGGGCAAGGAGCGTTATATTAACTTAAACAGATTCGTATTAGAAGGCACAACGGAAGGATTAACAAATTACAAATTCGTGTGATATTTTTTTTTAAAAAAACACTTCGAATACAATACACAATCATTATCAAACATAGACATACCTTATACTCATTTCTAACTAGCCTATACCATTCGGCCAACATCCAAAATTTATGATCCATTCTAATAATATTTTCATTTCATTTCCAAGATCAAAAACTACAACTAACTTAAATTAAACCATACATATTTCGTCGAATTGTATGTCATACATGTAAGTTCAATTCAATTTAATTAACCAACTATGTTACAATGCTATTCTATTCAATTACAACCATTTTTAAGTTCTCTTTCATTCGAATAACACATAGTCAATTCCATTCGATTTATACGATTTATAATTTCTAATTCTCTCAATTAACCGTTCGAATAACATACATAGCATACCAAAATCATACTTAGCCGAAACATACATCATGCTTATATATAATTTAAGCATCATAGTTGGTTCATACAATCCATAGCATTTAGTTTCCCTTTTTAAAAAATAAACGGGGTATCAAACGGCTAACCTAATGGTTGCCTATACAAAACGTGACTATCAACAAAAAGAATCGAGCCCTAACATATAAATGGGCTATCTATACCCCATATTTACCCCCTTACTTACATAACAAAATATAGGGAAACATTTTAAAAGTCTACATAGAACCGAAATAGTAGTTCATAAACAAGAACAACAAGCCGAACTGCACTAACATGCCAAATGCTAAGCCACCCACCATGAGTATGACAAAGACAGGGAAAATCATACTTAATCTGAGTACGGAAAAGTCTCGGGTTGAGGTTGACGATGTTAGAACCTGAAATTTTAAGGGAAGGCAGGAAGGTTCGAGTGGTAAGTACATTTCGTACTTAGTGAGGAAACCCTATTCTAACCGGTTTCCAATTAACATAGTGATCAACAAATTTAATCTCACTTTGCACATTAATTCATTCGAACAAGCCAAGCAAAATAATCAACAATATTATCAATAATCAAGCATTAGCCATTCGAACATGTACACAAAGGAATCAAGCAAATTCCATTCGAATGAATTAAGCAAAATAGAACTTATCATTATCTATATCATATATCATTCATTCGATCATATAAGCAAAGAATTCAAGTAATTTCCATTCGAACACATGCTTCCAAATAAACACTTTTCATAATTTATTTGCACATACAAGCCATGAAACCTAATTTAGCCTCTAAGTACCATATCAATACAATCAAGGCTCATAGCATATCAAACATATCAAGATCACTAAATTTAGCATATTATTCGAATACTTCTATAGATAATCTCATTAATTTCCTTCAAATTTCAGATTTCAATTCTTTAATTGTTCTTTTAATCAAATTGCAATGCCTTGGATAGTATAGTTTGATAGGTAATCAAGTCTCGTGTAACAGAGGTTGTGAATCAAATTCACCATGTTAAGGTACCACGTACCAAATCGTATTACATGTAACGTATTAAAAATGTCCGCAGACATTTACAAGTAGGTACACTTACGTACCACAATATCGAGTACACTAACGTACCGATTTTCTTATTGAGCTCAGACTCTAGGCTAGCCGTACTACCTAAGCAGACTGTACACACCAAGGGCTTTGCATTTAAATCTTTAATTTAATCAGATATAATATCAATCGAATTTCAGAAATTCTTAATTAATCCTTTCGATTAATTATTCATGATTCCAATTTCCTTAACATGTCATCATACAAGATCATATACAATGGTACATGCTCAATTCGCATACTTCAATCAAAACTCATATAATTCCATGTTCATATCACAAAAATCAGATTCACATTTCATGGTTCAACACTCAATTGAACATATCAAGCTTAAGCATACATGGAATTGTCATCATATAGTCATGTCACATAATTCAATGTCATGATATCCACCTAGATATGTCATAACAATCAAAAATCAGCATTGCTAAGTTCATATATAGCAACACAATTAACAATGAACAATTTCAGATTCAAGTATAGCAATCACCAATTTAATTTCAATCACATAAGCATCATAATCGCATATCACAAGCACAAAATCCGAATTCCATTTTTTTTCCTTCTTCCCATTACTAAAATCGAATATTTAATTAGTCAATTTCATGCTTATCATAATCAAAAATCAGAATGAGTAGTTGGAACTCTAATTCCAACTCTAAGGTTCGTTTCACTCACAAATCGCCGAGCTAGTTCATAATCCGTACGCCTTTCGCCCGATCCGTATTCGATCCTGGAGTAGCCTCTTCTTCTACCCTTTCACTTCTAAGATCTAGAGCACTCAATACAAACAAATAACAAAATTTCAGAATGCAATTCATGCAAATTAAGACTGAATTTCTCAATTTAATCGAAACAGTCCCTAAATTATTTAATCCAATTCGACAATTTGTTAAATACTCTAATTCTTCCAATTAACTCTTAAAACCTTCAAATTGACCTTTGATTTTACTAAATTTCATATCCTTCAACATAAAGTTCGACTTAACAATACCTATTAAGCTTCAATTTGGCCAATTTTACCGATTCCAAAACCAATTTTCTCACTTTTCCAATTTTGTTCATTTCTGACCACCCAACTTGACACCCTTCGTTCTCCTTGTATACAACTCCAAATTAAGTGCCGTTTGTTTCTAATTTCAGATTACACATCCAATTTCATCATATCAAAATTTCAGATCAAACCGCCCAGTAATTTATTTTCTACGAATTTTCAAAGTTCATTGTCCAGCTCGAATTAAGGCTGGACAGTTTTGCATGCTAACACAATTACCTTTTCCAGATTTTACCACAGCCTCAAAAATTTTGATTTAACATTTTTCTTTGATTCTAGACACATTAGAGTAAATCTTATCAAAATTTCAGATCCAAACTCTTATCCTATCATTTTATATGATTTTTCAAAGATACAAGTTATAACACTTACAAATCTGTTACTACCCTTTTTGCATGCATGATGTTCATGTTTTAGACTCTTAATCCTTAAGGGTTCATACTCATTTCTGAATTTCCAGCAACTATGCTCAAGAACAATACTTTTAAGATTTTCTAAACACATTAAAGCCACTGAGTTTCCATGAATTTTTACATACTCGGAAACTATAGAGGAAGGGCTACTTACTTATAATTTTTCCTTGATTTTTCTAATGAGATTTCACCACCATGCAAGCTTCTTCTTCTTCTCTACCGATTTCTCTATTCTCTCTAGCTTCCTATCTTGTTTTGAGTATGTGTGTGAAAGAGTGAGGAAACTTAGTTGGTAGGATTTGGTGTAGCCGGCTAAGAAAGGGGAAGTGGGGAGCAAATTAATTGGGATATGACTTTCATGTCATATCTCAACTAATTCCCTAATTATTCATACTAATAACACCACTTTAACCATAATAAATCATATGTACCTTATAATTGCATGCAATTTCATGATCTAAATCCATTTTCTTTTACCTTAGCATGCAAACCTTATAATTTCCACCTTGTTCGAATTGGTCACTAATCAATTTGACCGAATTTTACTTACACATTTGTTCACATTTTGATTTGATCCATAAGTACCAAATTTCCATTCGAATATTAAGAAATCTAATCTAATAATTCACTCAATAATTAAATTAGATCTCTAATTCTTCTAGGCTAATTTTTGGGATGTTACAAAATATCTCAACAATTACACATATTTAAATATTATGACAATCTATCATAAGTAATAAAAAAATATGAACATATTAAACATTTAGCATTTGAAAACTTACAAAAATATTTTAATAGAGAGTAACAAGAGTATGCAAATAAAAAAAGATATATTTAAAACATTTAATATAATAATTATATTAATAATATGATACATATATAAATTTTGTAAATTTTAGATAATGTAACAAAAATAGTTATATATTTAATCATCTAATTAAATTCACCAAATGATCCATATGAACAAAACTCATTAATTTAGGAGAAATATGATCCAAAGGGGTGAAAATTTGACAATTACTAAGAAATCTAAAGAAATCTCATCTCACATTTAATGACAAAAACGCTATTGTTGGGAATGCAATATTTCCCTTGGAGGGAATGTTCTAAAACCAAACGTGGGTATGTGATTCCGTAAAAGATCATTCCCCCTGGTAATGATCTTTTCCGCGAACCAAACACCCACTAGTAATTAATAGGATAAACTATATCAGTAGTCCTTGAATTTTAGAGCGCATTCAGTTTGGTCATTGAACTTTTAAAACTTACAATACATTCACTAAAATTTTAATTTGATTTCATTACGGTCACTATCATTAAAAAACGATGATATGACATGTTAAATCTTATTCATCCAAAAAATCTTAATTTTTCAAATTGGAAGACGTTAGTCATCGGTCAACCCCAACAATAGGAATGCAATGCTTGGCTAGAAAGTTAGCATACTTCGATTTTAGGCTTATCCAACGATTAATAGAGGAAAATCTAAAGTGTTAGTTTTTAGTTTTGATTGAATCGCCGTCTCCTTTCGCCATCATTTCTTTGTCATTCAATGCTTTCTTCAAAAAAATTAAAAATTTAGTGATTGTATTACTAGTTTTAGAAATCTATTGACCAAAGTGAAAGTGTCCTAAATATTCATGACTACCAATGTAATTTATTCTAATTAATAATATTACAATGATTCTTTTATTTTTCAACAAAATCTGTAATTAAAATAATTAAAAATCACTCTGTCAATGATCCTTGGTAGATAATTTGTTTGAATTTTTTTCTTTTACATAAAATATTGAAATATTTTCGTATTCCCCGTACATGGATGTAACAAATTTACATAATTTATTATTGAACAAATATAACAACATATCAAAAAGTAAACTACAAAGCACAATTTATTAAAAATTAAACTCCAACTTAAATTTTTTTATTCACATAATCAAATCGTTAAATTTTTATTCAAAAGTAAAACAAATTTATCTAATTTGGGGACTAATGCCCTCAACTTTGAACAAAGAAAACTTGAACGTCGATTTTAGAAAAAATAAAAATCTATGCATTCAAAGTTCAAACTCCTTTTCAACTGACAGTCAGCTTTTTAGTGTACTTATTTCTCTATTAGGATCAGCTGGTTATACAGGGCATTTGGTCTAGTGGTATGATTCTCGGTTAGGGTGCGAGAGGTCCCGAGTTCAATTCTCGGAATGCCCCCTTTCAATTATTTTTATTTATTTCCGGCGTCTAAAACTAAAAGAGGCTATTTGGGCTTTATTTAGTGAGAGTACACATGGTTTTGGGTCATTTAAAGTAAGCGGTTTCTATTTGAGGTTAGCCCAAAATTAAAGTGGTTTAGGCCTATCGAAGTGCATAATTCGATAAGACAGGCGGGCAAGTACCCGTACCAAATTAGAATCGATTTTTATTTAGGTATCAAAATGAGAAAAATGAATAACTATGAGGGTAAATCAGAAAACAAGTTGACTCCAGTTGTCTGCCGTGCTCCTGTTTTTGAAATCAATTATTCTTTGAATCTGGAGTTGGTTCCGTGGACGACCGGGGAAACAATCTAACTTTCTCTTTTTTACTTTTCAATCCAAACAGCTACATTGGTTGATCTGTTAACTAAAAGAAAAGATGAGTGTGATCGATATATTGACAAGGGTGGATGTGATCTGCAACAAGTACGACAAGTACGACGTCGGAAAGCAGCGAGACCAAAATGTCTCCGGCGATGATGCTTTCGCTCGCGCATACGCCGCCGTCGAAGCCGACATTGAAGCCGCTCTTGAGGTAACTCCGATCTAATCTAATGCTTTTTTCTTATCTTTGTTGATATTGCTATTTGTTAGGATTAGGCTTTTTTTACGATTAGGTTAACTGGATTTAGAGTGTCTATCTGTCTCTGCTTAATTGACCTTGTTTCGTAAGATTTAGGGTTGTATGCCTTCGATTTGAGTTCTGTTTGTTTGTTTTGATTTTAGAAAGCGGAACTTTCTTCCAAGGAGAAAAGTAAGGCATCTGCTGTTGCTGTAAATGCTGAGATTCGTCGAACCAAGGCTCGATTGCTTGAGGAGGTCCCTAAGCTGCAGAGATTGGCTGTTAAGAAGGTTAACTTTTTCTCCTCTTTAAAATTCCCCTAAATTGTTTTTAACAATTTGTTCTAAGTGTGAGCTCGTTTACCTGTTGATAGATTTGTAATGTTGTTCAAGCAAAACAGAATTGACATTTTTTATAATGTATTTTAGATTGCTAATGTTGTTCAAGCAAACAGAATTGGCTTTTATTTTTATATTGTATTTTGTTTTTAAATTTTACTTGTTTAGGGTTGGGTGGGTAATTGGAATATACTATTGTGGACTTGAGAGTTGACTAGCTTGGACTTCCATTGTGATAGATTTTGAAATTCATTTACAGGTTAAAGGGATTTCAACTGAAGAGATAGCTGCTCGTAATGATCTGGTCCTTGCATTGCCAGACAGGATTCAAGCTATACCTGATGGAACTTCTGCCCCTAAACAAAGTGGAGGCTGGATGTCTTCAGCACCTTCAGCTTCTCGTACTGCAATTAAGTTTGATTCAGGTGATCTTTAACTTCATTGAAATTGCTTGTTGAGTTTGTATATTGGTAGGCTTCATGTTTAGCTGTTTACTGACCTGTTCCAACTTCCAACTTGCCAATCTTTAGAAATCTTTGTTTGTACCGTTTTGACTGAAACTGAACACTCTATATACTGTTATCTTTTTCTCCTTTTGTTTTTTGTTGTTGGGGAGGGTACTGGGTAGGTAGGGTGGAATGGTTCGACATATTTAGTGGTGCCTTCTGTAATGGTTGAGGAACATTGTTTTGTCTTTTAATTAGCTGATGCATGTTTCAAAAAAAAAAAATTAGCTGATGCAAAAATAATTGAAAAGTTGGGAGAATGAATGAAGAACAAGAGTTGATTCGAAAAATAAAAGAGAAGAATTTGGAAGATAAAAATTGAGAAATAGAAATAAGAGTAGGAACTCAACAAAAATGTGGAAAGAGAGAGTGAACATATGATTTGAATATACAGTATTTAAAACATTTGTACTTCAATTTTTATATCTGCTAGAACAATTGTAGGAGGTTTCTTTGCTTATGCTCATTCATATCTGCAATATTATTGCTCTTTGTTCTTTTTTGCCATCTGACTGTTTGCGGTGAGATATTCTCAACCTCATAGTTCAAAATGCTTGGCTTATCAATTACTCTAAAAATCTCTTGGAATTTTTGTCTGGAACATCTTATTTCGTTTTGTTGTACTTACATATTCATATTGGTCTTAGATGGACAATTTGACAATGAATACTTTCAAGAATCCGAGCAGTCAAGTCAATTCAGGCAGGAGTATGAAATGCGGAGAATCAAGCAGGTATGTCAAACATGTTTGATCCCTATTCTTTATGAGCACCTTTCCTATTGGAAGGAAGCTTGGTTGACCTTTAACTGCATACACCGCATTTCTTTAGCTATGATTTACTTTTTGTTTCTTTTGACATCCATACAGGACCAAGGTTTGGAAATGATTTCAGAAGGTTTGGATACTTTAAAGAACATGGCTCATGATATGAATGAGGTAAAGCTGACTTGATCTTCATTTAATTTGTTATCTTGTACTTTTTGTCAAGTTACTGTAATATTCATGCCGGATAATTGTATCCTGGGGTATCTGCAGGAATTAGATAGGCAAGTTCCTTTGATGGACGAAATTGACACCAAGGTAACGTATATGACCATCATCTTGTTGTACATTGGAGAAACTGCTTAAAGAATACTAATTTACAATATAAATTCTGCCCTTTACAAATTTATAGGTGGACAAGGCCGCTTCTGACCTTAAGAATACCAATGTTAGACTCAAAGATACTGTCACCCAGGTGATTGATTATAACTTCAGTAATTGTAGATTCTCATCCATTTCAGCTTTCTATGCTCCTTTGCTTTATGTAACATAAGTTATTGATTTGTTCCAGTTGAGGTCCAGCCGAAATTTCTGTATCGATATCATATTGTTGTGCATAGTTCTGGGAATTGCTGCCTATTTATACAAGTAAGATTCTTTCTCATGCCTTTTATTTAAAAAAAGCTCCCACCTAATACTAACAGGCACAGCAAACTGTATCCTGTATTATAGATATACCCACTGTTTCATTTTAGTGGAACTTGCCATACAGCATGCTCTCATGTGATTTCTTTTGTTTTTTTATCATTGAGAAGTCACCATTAATTGTTCTTCATTTGCAGTGTTCTGAAGAAGTGAAGTGATAAAAGGATTAATCTGTTTGTTTCCCGTGTATGTTATCGGCTTTTTCTGTTATTGTGTTGCATTTGGTGTGCTTGATCTTGTATTTGATTCGTTTCATTTGTGGGAGTCATTGTTCATACTGGGAAAACGCGAGTTCATCTATCGACAAAAAATTCGAGAGAGCTGTAAATGGTTGTGTATCATGGATCTTCTAAAGATTTTATTAACATTTGTTCAAGGAGAATTTCAGATTGCGATTGATCAAAACATTACCAAGGTGAATCCGAAAATGAATATTTGGATATCCTTGTGAAGGGGGAGACATTATAGAGAAACGGTAAAACAGAGCAAAAAGGACAGTTAAAGCGACGAATAAGAAATGGATTTAATACATTTTGCTTTTTGGAGAGGCGAACTGCTTTTTTCTAGAGATAAACGGAGTTATTTGTTATCTCAATGTCGTAATTTTGTTCTTTTATTATATCAACAACAAATAGACAAGATACAATTTCAGCAACTTTGGAGCTCCCAATACTGAAAATTTTGGAGTTTAGGTTAGGTTTTGGTGCACCGTCGTGGAATGAATTTATATATTAAGGTTGTGTTTGGTATTTTACTATTAACATACACATAATTTAATTTATTTATTTTAGATTAATATATGAGTTATAGTTTGATACGTAAACCATGTAAATTTTTTTATATAACTCTTGTTTAAATTATGAAATCTAAATCCTTAAAATCTAAAATCATAAACCTCACATTTAAATTTTAAACTATAGTGATGCGCCTTAAATAAACATGTTTGTATAAACATTAATTTTAAGCTGCATGTATCAATTAAAATTTCTTAATATATTAATCTAAAAATTAGTATGTTGTCAAATTTAAAACAATTTTTGAATATCTAGAATGTATTTAGCTTTGAATATAAATTAATTTTTTATAATACTTAAAATAGATATAAAATTAAATAAATTTTATGATTATATAATAGAAAAAGTACTGCGTAAAAACAATGTAAAATAAATAATTAAAAAAATCATAAATTTGTCTCAAATCATATTTTTATTTTATTTTATTTATCAAAATCTCAATATATTTTAACTTTCCCCTTTATTCAAAGAAATTACATTCTCGTGAGAAAAACTCCGTATCAAAGAAAAGTTAGTACTTGGAAAAAATGATTTTTTTATAAGAACCATTATCTCGTCAATTAAATTCTATAAAAAATATTATTTTCTATCGTATCAAACGGTATTTTAACACTAAACCAAATCTAACACTCATTAACACTATTTGAAAATTAATACAAAATTAATTTTTTTAACACTTTCTAACAATCACATCTTATAATTGTGAAAAATAAAAAGCGGTGAAGAACGGAAGTGGTAGAATGCTAGCTAATTACATTATTTTATTTTGTTTATTTTAATTAAAAAATAGAGTGATTTTGTAAATTATATTGGGAGGGTGGTGCCAAATTAGATCTCTACAAATCTAATTCAGATTAATCGACTAATAAATCAAATACGGGTGGTTAAACCAAAAATAATTACACCCTTTTTACAAAGTTTGAACTAAGAGATCAAATGCTCTTGAGAAAAATAAAAAGAACACATGAACACGAGCTTTAATTTAAACTCTGGTACAAACTCAAGGTCTAAGTAATAAAAGGATAACATTGTTTTTCTTAGATAACCAGAAAGGCATTTATTGATTTACCATATGTACTATGTGGTATGTACATTCATACAAATCACAATCTCAAGTTTTCAACAATACATGCATGAAGCTTTCAAACCTCGAAATCACCCTTCTACTCACACAAATTTATAATCCAATAATTCAGCAAATCCTTCCATCATCATCTATACCATAATTAGAATCTACTCTATATCTTTCTGCACCCTAGTAAGTAATTACACACAAATTCAATATGAGCTGAAGTAATTTACTCAGTTTCAGTGAAATCCAGGGGATTAAGTTCTTGATACTCCATGATTGAACTCCATTGGTCAGGACTAAAGCTATCGTTTTCCATGTGGATTGATCTATAAAAGTTCATTTCACTGCAACCATTGTTTACTGATATTACTTCCTCTTTCTCCATATTCTCCCTGAGCTTCTTGTTGCTAGTCTGGGTACCTCCCATGGGGTCTCTTTTCAAAGGGTTAAAGATATTTTGTGGAGATGAAAATGAAATCTGCAGATTCTTGTTATTAGAATTGGCTTCCTGGACTGATGTGGAAGATTTTTCACTTCTGTGGAAGCTAATGCTTGAGGTTGCAAAAATGTAGGGCAACATGGGGCAGTCGTTGAATATATAGCTTTTGGTTATTTCAGCATTTGAAGGCCATTGGGATTTGGAATTTGGGACATAGCAGCTATCTGGTTCTTGACTTGTAATGCTGCTTTCTTCCCAACTGGTCCTTTGTATGCTGGCCTTTTGCTTCACTCGACAAAGCACCCAATCATCTAACTGTATAAACATAAAGAAAAATCACCACTTTTTTTATAACCACAAATATCCAACTCATTGTTCAGATAGGGTACTGCAAACTGCAGATGTTTAAATGATTAGGTATCTCGTCCCGTTATATCAACCGGTAATATGTAACACTAAATTAGTTGTTATTTCTTACCCTCATAGTCATAGACCCTTTTGGTTTGGGAGTCCAAATCATGGTTTCGAGAAGTCTATACTCGTGCATGATCCACTCAGTCTTGGTCCCTTTAGGTGGACGTCCTTTGTAAAACACCAAAGCTTTCTTCACTCCGATACTCGTGGCTCCGCACGAGGTTAGGATCGGTTTATCCGTCCCGGTCGCCTTCCAATACCCCGAACCCGCCGCTCTATTAGGCCTCGCTCCTTTCGGATACTTCCGGTCCCTTGGAGAGAAAAAATACCATTCATCTTCTCCAAACAAAGCTTTATCTATGAACAAACCAGATATATATAGCTAATTAGTATAGTCTACATAACCCTTTATATATACATACACACACATATATATATAGAAACCTGGAAGCTCCCATGGATTATACTTGTATAAATCGATCTCAGCTATAATAGAAGCTGGAAGAGGTGTAGAAGCCACTTTGTTGTTCAAGTAATGAAGTATGAGTTCTTCATCAGAAGGGTGAAACCTAAAACCAGGAGGGAGTTGAATCTCCATTGAAGAAGAAGAAGAAGCCTAGGGATTGATGATCTCTATCTCTCCTCCGATACTATCGATTTGGAAAAGTTGTAAAGATAGAAAATGCACTTTGCATAGATTATATAGGGTGGGGTTTTTTTCTACCTACATTTTCATGCAGATGTGGACGTCGTTTAAACATTATTAAAAAATGGGTTTAAGTTTCGTAGAAAGGGATTGGAAAGCTACCAATTTGTCCATATTTTGAATCAATGTTCATCTTGACGCTCGACTTTAAGGTCAATTAAACTTCGATTATTATTTCTATGCTGTTTTCTCAATAAAAAACTCTTAAATAATTGAACAAATAAATAATCGCTCTTTCCTTTAAAAATTGTCCTTTGTTGCTTTTTCATGTAGTTTTATGAAAAAAAATTGTGTAAGAGATATGTTATAAAATAATTCAAATGACAATTTCATCTTTGAAAATTTGACGTTTACTTTGTTGGAAAACTGAAAAGATGGTAGAAAAAAATATGCATAGTAAAAGTTCTTGAATTTTTTAAAGGAAAAATTTAAATGAGACAAGTTTAATGAACATAGGGAGTATGATTTTGTATTTGCCTTTAATTACTGTAGAAAGCAGCCTAAAACTGTCTATTACTATGTAAGATTGTTGATTTTTTTTAAAATTTTTCATCAATTAAAAAAATTAGAGGAACGTGAAAATTTGATATTCCTCCAAATAATTTTTTATGTTTTTATTTGAAAATACTATAAAAATGATAGGAGAGAAAAAAAAACCATGATTTGAGAAATTGTGGTGTTTCCAAAAAAAACTATAATATTGATGTTTTATAATAATAAAATAAATATATAATAATAATATATACAATGCAATAAATAAATGATAGAAATAAAGATAAACATGTTGAAGGATCAAATTGAATAAAAATAAAATTTGAAAGGATTAAAATAATAAATAATTATGCGAAATTAGATTATAGTCAAAAGAGAATGAATATTAAGATAACAATTAACACATGATATAGCAAAAAAACCTATAATTTTTCAGATGTTCAAATAATTTGAAACTTAAATATAGTGATTTGTATCCAATAAAACTGTTCGGTTTTTTCTCTCTAAATATCCGATCTAAATTATTTGAAAGCAAAAAGCAAATCAGGTATCTAGTTGTTCAGACTAATTCATCAAATAAATGGATCGGATTTTTTTTGGACAACCCTAGTTTTGATCTTATGTTAACGCTATAGTGAAATTCCTTTCTACCCTCTCAAAATGGTAAACTTTCAATCAATCTTTTGAAAAATATATAAAGTTATAAACTAATACAACGATAAAAATGCCTTTAAACTCTCGAAAAAATTATAATTAAATCTGGACTCCTTAAAAAAAATTCCCCCTATTGATAGATATAATGAATACTTTGGATTTGGATTTCAAATATGCAAATTTAGTATGTTTTAGTATTCTAATGTCTGTTTTACAATTCATGTTTGAGTTCGAATTTGTCTCTCCCAACAAAGATATTTCTAAAATTCAAACGTGTATTCTCTCCAATATACCTTACTACTCAGTTGTTAATATTGTGATTCTAATATTAGTAGCTATCCATGCGTGTGATTGCCATAAAATACAACATTTAGCACCCCTAATACGAGAATAATGAAGGGGTACGTAGGTTTTCTTTTTCATTTTTAGGTTTTACATTGGATGAACTTGGGATATATAATTTTTTTAGTACATAAACAAGCATACAAATTTCATGTTGGAGGATAAGGATAGATTTATGCACAAAATTCGAATCTTAGACATGATGCCAACCAACTTAAACCACCCATTTAGAAATCTATGTTTTGTCTTAATTTTGTGACAGTTGGGCCGAGTGTAACCAACTTGTCTTGCTTAGCTTTTGAGATCCAGCCGTTTAGCTTAATCATTTGCCGATGATAGAGGCTACCAGAGAAATAATAATAATAATAATAATAATAATAATAATAATAATAATAATAATAATAAGTGATGGTAAGGAATATTAATTCCAAAAGTCGAATGTTATATTTTGACAAGAGAGCGTATCTCAAATGGACCGGCAAAAAAGATTTTTGCAATATTATTGCTACATATGAAGAACAAGAGTGATTGGAACTTGGACAAGTGATGAGAATATGTCCAAACAAAAGCCGGTTTTAATATATAGAGAGAGAGTATAGGACAAACTTATGATGATAAGATCGTGTTTGTTTAAAGGGAAAATTGTCGAGAAAAGAAAAGTAAAGAGCGTCGGTTATGACATGCCCACCAGGACCAAGAATGATTGTCGCCCAATAAACTATTTGTCATGCAAATGACAATTATCCACTATTCTCTTAATTTGCTTCCAACTAAGGATGAACATGGATTGGGTTTTTGATTGATCCGTACTTGACCCGAAAATTTAACACTTTCATCTAAATTTGATCTGATATTTTATAATATTTTATCAGATTCGAACCCGAACTTAAATTTTAAAGTAAAAATCAGAATTCGACCCGACATAAATAAAAAATTATCAATTTTCATTATTATTTGGTAAAATAGGGAGCTAATAGAAAAAAATACAAATAGAGAGAGAATTATAATTATTCTATTTTTATTAAATAAAATAGAGAAATGGTTGAAATATATATATAAATAGAGGACCATTGTAGCAATTATATGTAAATATTTAAAATAAAATTAAACAACTATTTCAGGTTGGGCCGAGTATTTTTCACCTTAAACCCAAATCTGACCTCAAAATTTTCTTAAAAAAAATCTGACCCCATAAAATCGAGTTGAGTTGGAACCCTCGAGTATGGGTCAAATGGCACTCCCTACTTTCACTTCATGCTTTATTTTTAAATTTATTTATATCTCTAGTTTGTTGTATGATTGATCCAATTAATTATATACATGGACTCTACCATGCAATTTATTTATTCATTCTCCTTCCCTATATCTAAACTTATTCGCGGGTTAGATAGCGTATCCGGTTTGACAAGTCGAATCTAAACTTAAACAAGATAATTCTATTTTATCAGATTGAATTTAGATTTAGATATGGAAATATTAACAACATAAGTCGTAGCCCGTTCCATGCCTTATCTTTCTATCTATTCTTAAAGTAATATCAACTATATGGGTTTATAGTTTTGAAATTTCAAAGTTAAATTTTAAAAATGAAACAGATTAAATTTGTAATAAGAATATGATAGAAAAGAAGTCAAAATCCAATTAAATTGTCACATTCATAAGACGTTAAAGGTACAAATTACTATAAATAAGCATACATGCCATATAAATAATTAGTTATATTTTTATGGAAAATTTTACAACGGGCGACGAACATTGATGAACACCGATGAATACCATTAATTTTTTAAAAATTTTAAAAATTTAAAGGACTAAAATTATAATTAAATTTATCTATTAAAAAATAAAAATTAAATTTAATAGTTACTTTATAATATTTTTTAATATGTTAGAATGAAATATACCCAATTCTCCTAAACCCTAACAAAAGCATCTCTTAAAAAATAAAAATCAAATTTAATAATTACTTTATAATATTTTTTAATAGGTTAATTCTAACCTATTAAAAAAATATTATAAAGTAATTATTAAATTTGATTTTTATTTTTTAAGAGATAATTTTAATTATAATTTTATTCCTTTAGATTTTTAAAATTTTAAAAAAAATTAATGGTGTTCATCGGTGTTCATTGTTAGTGGTGTTCATCAATGTTCGTCGCACGTGGTAGACTCATCCTATTTTTATACACAAACCGTATAAAAAATATTACACAAACCTTCTATAAAATTTAAAATTTAAATTGTTAAACCTAAAATTCTGAATTTTAAATCCTAAACTCTAACTTTAAATCTTAAAATCTAATCATAAATTTTAAACCATACAATCTATACTCCTAAACTCTAAACCAAAATTTAATAAATTTGTGTAAACTAAAATTTACACCGATTCATATATAAAAGTTTTGTTGTACAAATAATTATGGATTTCCAAGTCGGAGAAATAGGACATAATTAGCCCAACTTGAAAATTGGCATACATACAGTATTTTTTTATGCTTGGAAATTGGAATCTACCTGTTTTTCTTTTTATAAATATTCTTGTTCTGGAAATGTCTCTTTCAACATCCATGCAATGCCCATCCCTTCTCCATTCAAATACTAATTAATAAAATTTCAATCTATAATTAGAAAAAAATAAAGTACATAAATGATTATTAAATTAAATAAAAATATTTTTTTAGTCACTTTAGTTTTAGAAATTATAAATAATTAAACTTATCGAATTATTATAAAATGGTAGTAATTGATAAAATTATATAAGTAGGAATAAATAATATTTAATATATTTTCATGAGTGTTTAAGCAAAATTTTGGTTTAAAAATTAGTTAAAATGGGTATACAAACTCAAAGATAATTATCCTTATTTTTTGGTCATTCAAGTTTCGAAAGTTAAAAAAATGATAATTAGAACTTATCTAATGTTGATCAAAACATGTTATAAAACAATGATAATTTTGTAGTAATTGATAAGTTTAATTATAATAATTCGATTAAGATCAACATATATGTATTTATTAAAACTTGTTCTATTTTATATTATTTTATGGTTGAACTCAATAAGTGTCCCAGTGAAAAAGCGGATGATGTTAATCCTAAAAGATAGCATATGTTTTTATTAAAACATATATGTATTTATTAGAACTTATCTAATGTTGATCAAAACATGTTATAAAACAATGATAATTTTGTAGTAATTGATAAGTTTAATTATAATAGTTCGATAAAGATCAACATATATGTATTTATTAAAACTTTGTCTACAAGGTGTATGCGCATTGTCAAAAGGTTAAGAATATCTATGAACAAATACTACCTTGTAATCATTTTTTTAATATCTAAAGGCGATTACAAGGTAGCATCTGTTCATAGCTATTCTTAACCCATTGACAAAGCACACACCTTACAGACTTTGTGATTGAACCCGAGTCTTTCGGATGAACATCATTCGTTTTTTTCACTTGGACCACTTGTTAGATTCACTATACATATGAAACTTAATTATCAGTATTAATAATTAATTTGATAATCTTTTATGTCCCATTTATTTTGTCACATTTGTTAACAAAGTTTATATTAATAAACCTCTTTATATTATTGGGCCAAGATACAAGATTTATGGTAAATTAATTAATAGACCTCGTTTACATCGACCTGAGGCTTCCCTTTCAATTCATCGTTTATGGGCAACATACACGTTGAATCCTAGGAATGGGATTAGTTTGTTTGTTTTTGTTGTTGCTGGACTCATTTCCTCTTCTTTTCCTTGCCAAATTTGACTTAATTTAATGAATAAAAATAGGGCGTGTAATGGATGAGTCTAAAACAGACAATGTATACCGTTGTACATCACTAATAAAACACAGTGCAATAGACCATTAAATTTTTAATAATTTTTAAATTATTATTAAAATCTCATAGATTGAACATGTAGTTGAAATTATTTTAAGATAAAAATTAAAATTTTAATTTAATAAATTATTCATATTTACTAGTTAGGGATGTATCTAGGCCCAGACATGAGGATCAGCTGGCCACGACTTAGAATTTCTATGTTGCATTATACATACATAAAAAAATTGTATTAAGTATAGAGTCCAATTATTTTTAAATACTTGTTATTAAGGGGTCATTTTTTTTCTAATATGTATTATTATAAGCCCAATTTTTCCAATAATTATTATTAGGGGACACTTTTAAAATTTATTTATTTTTCTAATATTTATTATTAAGTGCACAATTTTTTCTCAATATATGTTCTTTTGGGCATACTCTTAAAATTTAAATTTTTTTTCTAATAATTGTTACTAAGGGCCCAATTTTTTCAATACTTATTATTAGGTGTCTAATTATTTTTCAACATTTGTTTTTAGAGATCTACTCTTAAAATTCAATTTTCTTTTCTAATATTATTTTTTATTAAGAGTAATTTTTTCAATACTTTTTATTAGGGGTCCATTTTTCAATATTTTTTATTATGGGCATACTCTTAAAATATATATTTTTAACATTTGTTATTAGGCACAAATTTTTTTCAATACTTACCATGAAGCTACTCTTAAAATTTATTTTTTTCAACACTTGTTATTAGGTATAATAATAAAAAAATGGCCCGCAACCGCAACAACGACCGTTATATAAGGGTAGCAGTATTGTCTCAAAATCGTGATATCCACAACCGTAATGTACACAATAGCATATGTGTAACCCCTCGACCCGGCCTAGCCACAAGACCGACCCGAACGGGTTACACGGGGAAAACTGAAGCGAAACCCGTTAAGGTCTCACCCCGATTAGCAACCCTATTTTTTTAAAAAATTAATCTTGTCTAAATGCTTTATTTGAACCTATGTGAGGAAGCAAACAACAGAAAAACAAACACGGATACGGACCAAACAGATCAAACAATTAAAGACAACTTTTAGCCATTTTACTTCAGGCCGTATCGATACGTCAAAGGCCCGTATCGATACGCCTTCAACAGTCAACTCCCCCAAAGTCAACTTTTGAGAGACCGTATCGATACCCTCCAAGGCTGGTATCGATACCCCTTTAACGTTCAAGTTTCCCAAAGTCAAATCCAGGACCGTATTGGTACGCCTAAGGCCCGTACCGATACCCCAATTTCTCGTCAATTTTTTTAGAATTCTAGAGGGCAAAAAGGGTATCGATACACGCTCGCATATCGGTACGATATACTTAAAATAGGGGACCGTATCGATACCGCTCTTGAGCGTATCGATACACCCTGCACAGAAAGACAACAAATTTCAGTTTTAAGCATAAGGGGACTAACTTAAACGCCCTAAGCAAGCATTAGATCAACTTCTAAACATACATACAACTCAAGGCAACATAGAATACTCATTCAAACCAGTTAAACATTCAACGAGACTAAAATCAACAAAGCAAGATTCAACATAGATAACCAAACATGCTTAACATTCACAAAGGGGTCAAAAGCCACACTAAAGCATACTTCAACATTTGAAACATGTTAACAAGAATAACAATAACATAGGAGTTTGGACACCAACTCCACAACACAAAAGTCTAGCATTCTCATTGACTATGTATTATTACAACCATGAAAACCATACTTGAGCTAGCAAATGAACTCCAAGGTTTCTTCTTTGCCCTGCTTGCCTCCTGAAGCCACTAACGATTTGCATTGTTGGAAAAGAGAGCGTAAGCTTAAAAGCTTAGTGAGCGGAGCTCAAAATCACAACAACAACAATGCAGTTCAAAACATGTAGTTAGTTTAAAGACAAAAGCTTAAGAAAATAAACACGATAAACCGAAAGCATAAGACAAAACCATGGTATGCACATGCACAACCATTCTCGGTGGGACTACACATCACCGTTCACATCAACTAGCATGTTTTCGGTGGGACTACACATCACCGTACTCATCTACTAGTCACTTCCGGTGGGACTACACATCACCGTATTCAACAACACACTTACCACTAACCATTATGTGAGGCTTTGATAACAACAACAACACGACAACGTTAAAAGGAGGTAAAAGCAATTGCATTTCAACCAACGACATGTATAATCATATACACCGACACTTAACGAAACAAGACAAGAATCAAATAAACTTACACTTGGGTTTAGGTTGGCCCCTAAGGCTCCACCCAAGCCCCAATAAATCTTCTTTGAACATTTTAAAGCTTCAAAACAATTTCCACTCACCAGCTCAATACCAAAACAAGCTAACAGTCCTCCTTCAAGCTTCCGCAACTCCCGATATAGCATCCAAAGAACCTAAATCGTTATCCGCTGCTTCTACCCAAACCAAAACAAGGAATTAATATACTTTTCAACAACCGAACCCACTGAAATCAATCCCATCAAAAACCAACAACAACAAGTTTCCGATTTCTATCTGAAACTAGCCAAAACTATCTTCATTTCCACTCTAACCATAAATCAACCATAACTCCTTCAATCTAACATCTAAGACATGTTCAAACACTCCAAAAAACATCAACCCAACACCATCAAACCATTAGAAGTCCTTCCCCACCATTTTCAACCCCAAACCCAAATATTCATTACCCAAAAATCACCCCCCTTTTCCCAAATTCCGAGATTTCAAGTTACACCCATTATCTTAGCATCATTTTACACCCAAAATATAGTTTAAAACTCACCCCAAAACACTGTTTTATCATCGTTCGCTTAAACCCTTAAAAAACTCATTTTCTCCCAAATAAAGGAACTTGAGAAATCTTCATGCTTTTGAAAAGAAAATACTACAAGTAAGTTTGATATGAAGAGAAGAGTAAAAATCAAGTTGCTTACCTCTTTGAAACTTTCAAAATGGTAAAGATTGGTGAAAAATGGATGATGGCTATGGCTTTGGAAGTTTTAACGTGAAATGAGAAAATGAGAAGGGAAGTAGATAGAAAGTGGGCTTCCTTTTCTTTCTTTCTTTTTGAAATAATATCTTTTTTTAAAGACAATCTGAACCCTACAACTCGGATGTCAAACCTTTCCCGGGTTCTGATTCGAACTCCCAGACCCTAAACCCGGGGTGTTACAATATGTTATTAAAAAGTTCACAACTACGATACTCACAGTGGCCACAATAACATCCATTATGTCCGCAATTGCAAGAAACATAACACAACCGTAATTTAAATCTATAATTATGGGCTTAATTTTTCGATTAGCCCTAGGGTCACCAAAATCTCAAAAACGAGCACGCTATTAGCCTCAACCCTATCCTCCATCATCTTCAATATATCTTTGTTGCAAGAGATTTATCACCACGATAATATGCTCTCTAGTTCCATACCCTCCATCCCGCGGGGTTTGCTTTCACTAGAACTGGTCGATTTCAACTTTAATAATCTCACTGGTCATATTCTACGGGATATGTTTAATTAGCTTCTGAAATTGAAGGACTATACTTGAGTGCTAACCTACTTTCTGGTAGAATTCCAATCAGTTTAGGCAAGTTCAAAGAATTACAAATTCTTGCTTTATCATTTAACCAATTGGAGGGAAGTCTACCGGTAAAATTAGGAATACGAGTATGCTTCAATTATTCTAGAATAAAAGGTTTAGGGTTGAGGTTAGGGTTTGTAAATGATGGAGGATTTGATTTTAATATTTTAATTAAAAAACATTATAGGAAAATTTTGAATGGTTTATTAAATCAAAATTTTAATTTATTTTGAAATAATTTTAATTACATGTTCAATCATTGATATTTTTAATAATAATTTAAAAGTCATTAAAAGTTTAATGGTGTGCAACAGTGTGTTGTGTTAGTGGTGTGCAGCGGTGTGCAGCTCCCGTTCTAGAATTTTTTGCATGCAATGTGCGAAGGTAAGGCTAAGATCTCCCCAAATTGTTGTACCTCCAACTAAAAAGTCTTCCAGAGTTGACTAGAATTTCATCCTAACAATCTCATCCTAACTGACACTATTACGTGAAAATCTAATTTATAATATTGTCAACCTATTAATACATATAAATTATCAAGCATAGGGCTTACATCACCCACTAGAAGGACATTTAAATACCCACATGGATTAGACTGAAAAGAGGTTCTGGAACACCCATTCCATTGTTCATCATCTTCTTAAACCCTCTATTCTCTCATTTTCTATTCACTTTTAGGAATGTGACTCTTTGCCCAAATCAATAGGGGTGAACCACCTAAAATAATCACAATCTCATTTTTACCATTAGCAATTGGTGCGATGAACGTGGAAACACTTTCGACCTTCAAAAAAGTGTTATGAAGTTTGAAGCGATCTAGGTAATATTTACTTGCTTTCAAGTTTTCACCATTAATATTCATCCAAACTCATCTTCTTCATGTTATCATCTTCATTATCCTCCATTTCAATAATTCTCTTCTCTCCTAATATTGTCATTGTCGAGTATTACTTAAAATGAGAAATCTTGAATCCGTTAAAAGTTGTTATAAATTTATCAAAATTGAGTGTAAACGTCACTTACTTGTAACTTAAGCATTAGTATAGAAAAGAAAGCCATTTGAAAATGATTTTGCTAGACTTTTAGGAAATAGAAGCATTGATGTTTTTCTATAAAAAAAATCTTGGCACCCCCATAGCACTTCACGAGGACCCTTAGTGCTCAGCTTGTACACCTTCGAAAGGCCCTTGGAGTCCAGTGCCTGCACCCTCTAGAGTCTAACCTCCACGCCCTCTAGTGACTAAGCTCCACACTCAAAGAGCATCTTCCCTGCACCCAAGTTATTTCCTCCACGACTTTGTGCACATCCTGGAAGCACCCTTCACACACTCAAAAGGCCCGGATGTTACAAGTTGGGCCTCAAGCCCAATCCAAAACCATAAATTTCTCAAACTAGGTTTAGCCCAAACAAGTTATTTCTAAAACATTTAGATCCAATAGTTGAAAACATATATAAATAATTTAAATCGTTACAAAAGAGCCTCACTTTAATTTAACACATTTAAACATTCGACTTAATATATACAATTTCAAAAGTAAGAATTACAGACTCGACCACGTAAGGTCTTATGAATGCATAGCCTACTAAACAAAAGTACCTTACTCTAAAAACCTTCACATACTGGAATTTCAAACTGATAGTGCTCATCAATCCCACGATCTGACGATTAACTTACGCACAGAAACAACAATTCCGAGCGTTGAGCTTACAAAGCTCAGTGGTACACATCTAATCTATTATACTTCATGCTAATCATAGACATAAGCATGCAAGCTAGTACAAGCAATAAGGATAAATAAATAAACATGTGGCGTTACCACTAGTCGCCTCAACACATGCCCTCAACAAGGAGTAATCACACATGACCCACAAGGCCCCAACCATACTCAAGATCTCACCAGATCACCCGAGCTAAAACACACAAAGCCATAACCATAAACTTAAAGTGAGACCCGGTGCCATACAGCTTCAGGAACGTACACTCTCAGTGAGGCTCGGTGCCACACAGCTTCGGGAACGTACACTCTCAGTGAGGCTCGGTGCCACACAGCTTCAAGAACGTACACTCTTTAGGTGAGACCCAGTGCCACATAGCTTCGGGAATGTACAACATGTTGAAGTATGCCCAAAGACCAATCATATGATGATTGAATAGACATACTATTTTACTAGATTTATCAAGTAATGGCATTGCCGTTATTATCATTTGGTATGTTTCTGTGCATCAAACTAACCATTAGATAATAATGTCCATACAATAATACGATTATTGTTAAATAGAATATTTAGTCGAATATTATTACGGGTATGGACAATGATAATATATAAAGACTAATATGTGATTTATTGATAACAAGTGTTGTTATTGACATAGAGATGTCAAAATCAACACATAAGTATTTGTTAGAGAACAACGTACTGGATTGACCCGCTATGAGCATGTTTCTTGGGTAATTATATGACAGTCACAACATTGCTCATGATAAACATATGTATGATCCTCAGACTTGAGATCAACATGATTTCAACATAAAAATTTACGTATTTTGACATAGTCAAACATGTGTCGTAACTAACTACATTATAAAGACTGATGATTGGATATGTGATGACCTATGTAGTGAAATATGGTTGATCAAGAAAGGATTTGCCTCTCCTACATAATGGGAGAAATATCTTCGGCCACTTGATTGAGTGAGATTAGAAAATGCATGGCCATGCTCAAATATTATGATATGAGATATCATAGAGATTCGTTTATAATAATCTACTCAAGACATCAAGAAACACTAGATGGACAACGCAAGTGTGACTAACCCATGACTTGTGTTCATCTAAGATATAAAGGACAAAAGGATGAAATACATAAAGGAAGTTTATTCAGGAATTAGGAAAGTCAAACCATGACTTCATGCAACTTAGGTAGCAATGATGTATTGCTAGATGCCACTCATTGTTTGTAAAATTAGAACAGTTCTAATTTTGCTGCTAACGTTGCATGAACTTACAAGGGTCACACCCTTCGAATGAAACGAACAAAAATTGGAAACTATACTCCTTATTTTAGGGAGGTTGCCGAAAATCCCCTATGGGATAGGGGAAATCGACAACTCCCTTAAATGGGAATAATATTGGATAAATATTATATTTATCAAATATTATTTAGAGTATGAAAAATATTTAGAGACTTAAATATTATAGAATAAGATTCTAGAAATTTAAATATATATTTGGAATTTATATAATGTATATTTAATTCCAAGTTTATGTAGAATTAGATTCTACATAATTAAAAATATATATTTAAATCCAAGTAAAGATAGAATGAGATTCTATATAATAAAAATATGTATATATTTGAATTAAATATAATGTATATTTAAATCCATGTTTTATGTAGAATAAGATTCTACATAATTAAATATATCTATTTCATTTAATATTATTAAATATAATGTAGATTTAATATAAACCAATTTCAAGTAGAATTAGATTCTATGAATTTTGGTTGAACTCGGGTTTAAGGAATTCAACTAGACTTAAGTTTCTGAATACTATTTAAAGGGACAAGGGCTAGCAACCAAATCATCCCTCTTCCTCTGCTTGAAGATTTCGACAACACCCCTAGGGATTCCCCACTAGAATTCGACATATCCTAGAAAGTTCTCTGAGAAGCTGTTCGATATTTTTCTGGTGTTCTACTTGCCCCCTAGCAAATCCCTGAAGGTTATCTTGCTCGATTGCAAGTCCCGGTTGAACTCCTGGTCGATTTCAGACTCCCTCAGGAATCCCTAGAGGGATTTCGACTTCTCCTTGGAAGGTGTTCAAACCTGTCAAAATTTATCCCTAAGTGTTAGGGAGGCGGAAACTTTGTTCGTTTTGTTCGGGTGGACTCCGTAGAGGTCGTTGCGAACCTGTGACAATTCCGGTTTTACTTGATGTGGTTATTCCGACATACCGTCGGTTTTCCAGTTTCCAGAGTTTTAAAAGGTAACTCTTCATCTTTTCACCCCGGATTCGTTCATGTACATGGATCCTAGCTGGATTACGTCGGATTAATTTTTCTGCTGCGCCATGGGGCGTGCCGACGTGACCCAACATTAGTATCAAAGACACTTGTATCATACGAATTCGGACTTAAATTCTTGGGTGATGTTTATGTATGAGATGCATGCTGTTTGACTCGATTTAGATATTTATCGTTTATCGTATCACACCTAATAAAGACATATTTCGATTATCACTTAATGATTAAGAGTTAATCATAACTATGTTAGGTTACTTCAATGTTAAATGTTAACATGTTGAGACTAATAGTTAGTTTAGAGAACAAGTAGTTGTTCGTAGTTTCATAGATTTATGAAATCTCTGAAAGGGCTTCTAATTTGATAAAAGTTATCAAACTATCTTTCACGGTGAATCCATAAGAGTTATGGTTAGACGTTATGAAAAATGCATGTCTAGGATTGGCATCATCAAAGACCTGGTACTTAAGTGTGCCTAGTGCGCCACCTCTCTTTCATGTTGAGCTACATGGTGCATTTGTTCGTTAACGCAAATGGTTTATGAAACCTCGTGATCCTTTTTTGAACCATTAACCGCAACATATGGATAATCAGTTTAAAACTCCGTAAACACGTCATTACTTTGTTCGCACGATGTCTGAAATGCATGTTTGATTGCACGGTGTTTGTTTTGCATGGTTATAGCCCATAGCCTTTATAAATACGGCCTGCGTGTCGTGCCTTTCTCTATCTTCTATTGTACTTCTCTTCTCATCTCACTCCCTTGCATGTAACGCGAGTTTCTGAAAAATTGTAAATACTCATGGAGATAAAGCAAGAACCAAGGTAGCAGCGTGGTGGGCCTTCCCTAGTGGACCGGGCGTTTCAGAAGCAGATTCTATCTTCAGTAGAATGGTCCTCCCAGTGGCTTGGGACGGGCCACCTTAGGTTAAGAAGGGCTATAATTATTGCATATTTATTTACCGCTTATATTTACCTTGTATGTGATGCAATGGATGTTTTATAAACATGATTAAACATAGTTCTATTGATAGGATCAATGTTAAAATGATGAGATAGTTAAGTAAATCCCTCACTATAATTCTAAGTCTGTTTTAACCATCCAATATTTACCCTCGTTAAAGCTTCGATCGATATAATGCGAGCTTTGCCAAAGCAATGTCACATTTATTTATCTTAGTTAAACGCGAAGAATAAGCTAGTGATATTTGCCGGTTGAGATATTGGTATTGACTTACCTGGGTTGTTCTAATAGGATTAGAAAACCTAGTGGTTAAAAGTTTTGGTTAATCATAAGATGATTTAAAGAACAAGAGTTGTTCGCCAAAAGATGAGGAATTACATGAGATGTAATTAGTAAGGTGTTACTTACCTAAATAACCATTTCCTAAAAGACTGGCCAAAGTTGATTTAGGAATAGTGAAATACGGATCCTCACTCACTAGAAAAACTATCGAAACATTTTTCCGAAATTAAAACTAGAGGGTTTTTAATTTTGAAGAAAATAGTGGGAGTAAATTTATAGTAAAGACCTATCTATAAATTTTAAAATTTAGTAAAACTTATATAACATATTTTCTTTGTTGTAGAATTAATGGCAAATAATACTCTATCTCTGCGATCTATCCTTGAGAAGGATAAGCTCAATGACATAAACTTCCTTGACTGGTTCCGCAATTTGAGAATTGTTCTCAAACATGAAAAGAAGGAATATGTCATTGAAGAACCTGCTCTGTAACACCCGGGCTTAGGGGTTAGGTGAAAATAATATTTTAATATTATTTGGGCTCGAGTTATAATTAAAATGATCCTTTAAAATTTCGGGTTTCAAAATAAATATTTGAAATGGGACTAAATTGATTTAATTGCAAGTTGAAGAGCTTTTTAAAGAACAAGGGAATAGCCATTCATTAATGGCCTTTTGGTAATTTACCCATCCTTCAATTTAAATCCCCCCTTTTTCACAAATAATCACTATTCACTCTCTTTCTCTTCCTTCTCCAACGTGAAAGAGCTCTCCCCTCTTCAAGTTACTATTTCATCTCATTTCTCATCCATTTCAACTCCATTTTGAAAGGTAATAACGTTTTTGACTTCCCCTCAACTCCCTCTCTTTAAAAGTACCATTTATTTTGATTTTCATGGAAGTTTTGGAAAATGGAATTTTGGAAGATTTTGATTAAAAATGGAAACTTTATGTTGTTAAGTTAAATATTTTGATTTAATATGGTTAGTTATGAAGTATAGAGGTCAAATGGTATAACATATGTGAATTTTGAATGATTTAGAGCAATTTTCGGATTTGGGTAAACATGGGGTTTTTGGAGGGTTTTGGGTGAGTTTTGGGGGTTGTTTTAGGTGGGTTTTGATAGGCTATTGATAGTACTATGGATAGGGGTTGAATTGGGATCATTTGTGGGTGCAATGGATGTTGGAAACATGGTTTTTGGACATGGTTTAGGGGCTGCCCGAGTTTGCTAAAAGTGGGATTTGTTCATAGCTTGCAACATTGAAATTTGTGATTTAATTGTATTCCGGGTTGGTATTTTGATGTTGGGCTGATTTGGAATTGTTTGAAATGTGTTTGAGGATGTTTAGAAGCGGAAATTGGTGTTGGAGAAGCTTCGGGAAGAAATCTGGGATTGTGAGAGTGGTTGCTTGCTTGGCTTGGAGCTTGGAAGCTTAGGTGAGTGGTTAAACGTTTTACATGGTTTTTAAATGGTTGGTTCGAGTATGTGGACTAGGTCGGGCTTGGTAGACCCACCTAGAGTTAGGATTAGGGTGGTAGCCTAATCCTAAACTTGATCTAGAGCCTTTGGATGAACTTATATATGTGGATGTGTATGCCTCGTATGACTTGTGATATGATTGATTTATGTATATTGTGTATACATGTGAGATGAGGCATGATTTATGATGCTTAAGGCATGCATGGTAATGGTTCATGATTGTGTTCATGGTGAGTACGTGCTACGCACGGAATTGATTGAAATGAGTAATATGGAATGAGTAAAATGTTGGCACTAGTATGCTTGAGTAGAAATGATCGATCATTAGAATGTTAGTGTGTACACAAGAGTCAAAAGTCGCGCGTGGCCTTGGTGGCGTTGAGTCACCAAGGAGGAGTACGGGTTCGCTCAGAAATTGTATTTATATATAGTCGATGATGAGTGGAATCCCATCGACGGGGCGTGAGGATAAGTGGAATCCCCTCCGCGAGACCGGTGATGAGTGTAATCCCATCGTGAGGTAAAGTGGTTGTTGGATGTGAGTTCTAACGTGTTTATCCGCGTATTCGGGTCATAGCTAGGTGTCAATGTTGATTGATATGTGTATCAATGTGTTGTGAAATATGATCCTTACTTGGATGTTTATATGTGTTTACATATGTTGTAAAATAGAGCTTGTGGAGCATGACATTTAATTGAATATTGTTCATACATCTTTTTATTGTGGCTCTTGTGGATCCTTGGTAATTATGTGTTTTGCCTTGGCTAAGATCGTGCTCGGACCCTGCGATGTTGAGGTTTGTTTTTAAGAGCTTACCCTCACTAAGCATCATTGCTTACGCTCTCTTTGTTCAACATTGCAGATCCTTAGTTCGTGGGTTGCTAGAGCAAGTGGAGGGCCTCCAAGTGTGGTTGTTGGCTTGAGTACATCAAGTATGAACTTTTAAATGTTGAACATGTAATAGTTAAGCAATGGGACATGAGTTATTTTGATGGATGATTGTTGGTTGTTTAGGAGCTTGCTTAGACTCCATGTTATGTTGTTTTTGTATGGCTTGTTGATGCCATGTTTGAATTGTAATCCAGTCCTAAATTGCTTACCATGAATGTTGGCTATGTGCCTTTTGAGGTTGCCTTTGTGTTTGCATATTGAAGTATGAGACTTTGAATGCTTAAATGTCATCTTTGATCAATTGCATGATTTCCTTAATGTATGTACATGTTGGGTGCTTGTATGGTTAAATATTGATATGATAATGTTGTATGAATGCTGGTTTTGGTCTAGGGAAGTCTTAAATTGCATTTAGGTTCGAGTCTTGTTCGTTTTTGCTGAGTTTGGAAGTATTGCAGAGCAGGGCGTATCGATACGCCTAAGGGTCGTATCGATACGGTCTTGCCTGTACAGCTCATTTTTGGTTGGGCGTATTGATACACGGGGGTGTATTGATACGGTTTTTGGTCACTGGAATTATGAGAAATTGGGGAGTTTTTGGCGTATCGATACGGTGTCGGGGCGTATCGGTACGGGTTTATCTCGTTGACCACGAGATGTTGACTGAAGAGGGCGTATCGATACGCTCAAGGGCTGTATCGATACTGTCTTCTTCGAGTTGACTGTTTGGGTTGACCAAGTCAAGGCGTATCGATACCCTTGATTGGTGTATCGATACGGCCTGCCCTGTAAGCTTAAAATGGACTGTTTGTGCATGGCCGTGGTTCGAATGTGATTTCCTTCGATTGTTTTCCGCTGTCGTGATCACTTAGGACTTAACAATCCTCTAGACAAGATTAAAATGAAAGAAAAAATAGGGTTGCTAACCGAGGGGGAACCTTAACGGGTTTCGCTTCGGTTTTCCTCGTGTGGTCCACTCGGACCGGTCATCCGGCCAGACCGGAATGAGGGGGTTACATGCTCCTGATGAACTGGTTTCCACTGCTTCCAGAGCTGACAAAGACAAGTTTAAGAAACACATAGACGACATGCTGGATGTCGGTTGTCTTATGCTTGCCTCCATGACCCCTGAGCTTTAGAAGAAACATGAGGAAATTGTAGCTTATGATATGATTCAAAATCTCAAGGAGATTTATGAAGGGCAAGCTCGTCAAAAGAGGTACGAGACCTCTAAAGCCCTGTTTCAATGCAAGATGAGTGAGGGATCTCCCATAGGAGCTCACGTCATCAAAATGATGGGCTACATCCAAACGTTGGAGAAGCTGGACTTTCCGCTGAAAGACAAATTAACTACTAATACCATCCTGCAATCGTTGCCGGATAGTTTCAATCAGTTCGTCCTTAATTTCAATATGAATGAAATTAACAAGACGCTGCCACAGTTGCTCGGCATGTTGAGAACTGCTGAAATCAACCTGAAGAAGGTAGGACCTAAACCTGTTCTGATGGTCCGCAAGGGCAAGAAGAAAGGTAAATCGGCAGCAAAATCTAAAGGTGATGGTAAGACCAAAACCGATGGAAATGAGGCATTGAAACCTAAGAAGGGAATCAAGAAGGATGGAAAATGTTTCCATTACAGCAAGACCGGACATTGGAAGATAAACTGCCCCACACACCTACAAGAAGTCAAGAAAGCAAAAACGAGTGAGGTATCAACCTCATAGGCTTCTAAAGAGAAGGCATCATAATAGACATGGACATGCGAATGGAAATAAAGCAAGAGTTGCTACATCATCCATTAGGACATGTGTTTTTGCTTAAATATATTTGTTTTAGTTTTTAAGATTATTATTTTGTGCCTAAGTTTTAGTTATCTTGTAAGGACAAGATATTTTAATTTTGAGATTATTTAAATAAATGTTATTAATTTAATATCTTATGGCACAACGAATCAATGATCTTTAAACTAATCAAATCAATAATATTTTAAAACAAATGACTAATCTCAAACTCGTAAAAGTATTAAGGTAATTTGATGAGATCAAATTCAAGAATACTTAAAGTTTGATGAACTTTCAAAGAATATGGGATTGTCCCATAATTAAATCCCACAAGTGGAACGAAGTCTTTGAAAGAGAATCAAATATGTTAGACATGTTTTGATTCAGAACAAGTCATTTTCGACTTCTTTACACACTAGAAAAAAAACTCTCATACTTAATCGTTTTTTAAACTTGGTTCGAAACGCCATATAAGATATGGACTAAGAATTGTTCTAGAATACCTTTGAAGTTTTAAGGTTACTTACATGTTAAAATGTTTACAAAGTTTGAACCTTAAAAACTCCATTTGTTGTTTATCTTAACGAGAACAAAGCGTTTGTTTCTCAAATGAGAGTTTATCTTGAAAGAGATTAATTCTCACAAAGGGATATTATTTCTTCAACTTTAACGAGAACAAAATATTTGTTGCTCAAACGATAGTTTATCTTGAAAGAGAATACTTATCACTAAGGGATTTCATTTTTCAATGAGAACAAAATGTTTGTTGCTCAATCGAGAGTTTCTTTCGAAAGAGATTACCTCTCACAAAAGGAAAAAAATGGAATTTAGAATTTGAAGAAATTTTAGACAACAAATTTATGAACCAAAGATTGAGAATGTTCCACAAATGATCAATGAACATTGGAACAAAACACAACCATTGTGTTGATCCTTAAGAGAATACCATCTACTTGAGAAATATGGATTTCTCACTATCCGTACATGGAAACACTCTTCTTTTCGGATCAAGATAAAGACTAAGTCTTATCAGAAAGCAATGGTGAGCCCAAAATTTGAGAAATGAATAAGAGCCATGAGAGATGAGATGAAATCCATGTCTAAAACCAAGTATGGACTTTGGTTACCTAAAAGGGTAAAACCTAAGAGGTATGAATGAGTTTTTTCAAAAAAGAAAAACTGACATGGATGATAAAACATACAAAGGATGATTCGTTGCTAAAAGTTTTCGACAAACTTCATAGTATAGACTATGATAAAGCATCTTCCTTGTAGCTATGTTTAATCCATCTTAATCTCACTTGCAAGTAGTTACATACGATGATTATAGAATCAAATAAAGGAATGCCAAAACCACTTTCCTAAGAGAAAACTTGAAACAAATGTGTACATGACACATCCAGAAGGTTTTGTCACTCCAGTAAACACTTGGAAGGTATGTAAGCTACAAAGGTCTATCCGTAGACTAAGGCAAGCTTCTCAAAGTTGGGATATTCGTTTTAGAAGATACAATCAAAAGGTTTGGTTTATCTAGAAACAAAGGGGAGTCTTGTTTTCAAAAGAGCTAGTGGGAGCATTGTTACTTTCCTAAGTATTGTATGTAGATGGCATACTCTTCAAAAGGAACTAAAGATCGCAATCCGTTTTGCATTAATAAAAGATACTGCGAATTAGCAACATGAGACAGTATCTAACTCTACAACATAGGCTGAATGTATTACAATCGACATAGCAATAAAGAAGGATGTTTGGATCTAAAGGGTTCACTTCTGAACTAAGGGTTGTTCCCAGCATATTAGATGCTACATAACTCTGTTATGATGGAACCTTTGCGTAAGCAAATAAAACCCAAATCTCATCAATAAATCCAAACATATTCTAAAGTGCTTACATCTTGGAGATGTGAAAGTATGCAACATACGCACAAAGTTGATAACTTTGTCAACTCCCTGACAAAGCTTTTGACACAGCATAAGCATGTCAGTTACACTAAGCCATATCGTATTAGATACGAGAATGATTGGTCTAAGTGCTAGTAGGAGATTGTTGGAGTATGCTCAAAGACCAATCATATGATGATTGAATAGACATACTATTTTACTAGATTTATCAAGTAATAGCATTGCCGTTATTATCATTTGGTATGTTTCTGTGCATCAAACTAACCATTGGATAATAATGTCCATACAATAATACGGTTATTGTTAAATAGAATCCTTAGTCGAATATTATTACGGGTATGGACAATGATAATATATAAAGAATAATGGGTAAACTATATGTTTGACCACTAATCTATTGGGAAAGTTTTAAAATGACCACCATAGAAAAAAACGCGTCATTTCAGTACCCAAACTATTAAAATGGGATCAATTTGGCCACCTGCCGTTAAGTGTCTAACGGAAGGTGACGTGGCAGTTAAAAAATTAAAGGTATAATCACACATTTGGTCCTTACTATTTATACATTCTTTCAATTTAGTCCTAATTTTAATTTAATAAATTAAATTAATTATTTAATTATGTGGTGACACGTGTCACTATATTATTGGAGGGATTTAATCATTTATATTTAATTAAAAGGTTATAACTTATATAGCTGAAGTTGATTCTCATTTCAGAGTATCCCGAAGTAAATCTTTCCCTTGAACACCATTAGATACAATATATTGCAAGAATCGTAACATAATATTGCATATGGTGTGGTGGTAAGCTAACACCCTTACCTGCTGCAAGACGCAGGTTCGACTCCCTTTAAACGCGTTTGTGAATATTTTACTTTTCTTCCTTTAATCAAGTGGTGACACGTGTCACCACTTGATTGGAGGATGAAAATACATTTATTTAATTAAATATAAATGATTAAATCCCTCCAATAATATAGTGACACGTGTCACCACATAATTAAATAATTAATTTAATTTATTAAATTAAAATTAGGACTAAATTGAAAGAATGTATAAATAGTAAGGACCAAATGTGTGATTATACCTTTAATTTTTTAACTGCCACGTCACCTTCCGTTAGACACTTAACGGCAGGTGGCCAAATTGATCCCATTTTAATAGTTTGGGTACTGAAATGACGCGTTTTTTTCTATGGTGGTCATTTTAAAACTTTCCCAATAGATTGGTGGTCAAACATATAGTTTACCCAAGAATAATATGTGATTGATTGATAACAAGTGTTGTTATTGACATAGAGATGTCAAAATCAACACATAAGTATTTGTTAGAGAAAAAAATACTGGATTGACCCGCTATGAGCATGTTTCTTGGGTAATTATGTGACAGTCACAACATTGCTCATGATAAACATATGTATGATCCTCAGACTTGAGATCAACATGATTTCAACATAAAGATTTACGTATTTTGACATAGTCAAACGTGTTTCGTAACTGACTACATTATAAAGACTGATGATTGGATACGTGATGACCTATGTAGTGAAATATGGTTGATCAAGAAATGATTTGTCCCTCCTACATAATGGGAGAAATATCTTCGGCCACTTGATTGAGTGAGATTAGAAAATGCATGGCCATGCTCGAATATTATGATATGAGATATCATAGAGATTCGTTTATAATAATCTACTCAAGACATCAAGAAACACTAGATGGACAACGCAAGTGTGACTAACCCATGACTTGTGTTTATCTAAGATATAAAGGACAAAAGGATGAAATACATAAAGGAAGTTTATTCAGGAATTAGGAAAGTCAAACCATGACTTCATGCAACTTAGGTAGCAATGATGTATTGCTAGATGTCACTCATTGTTTGTAAAATTAGAACAGTTCTAATTTTGCTGCTAACGTTGCATGAACCTACAAGGGTCACACCCTTCGAATGAAACGAACAAAAATTGGAAACCATACTCCCTATTTTAGGGAGGTTGTCGAAAATCCCCTATGGGATAGGGGAAATCGGCAACTCCCTTAAATGGGAATAATATTGGATAAATATTGTATTTATCAAATATTATTTAGATTATGGAAAATATTTAGAGACTTAAATATTATAGAATAAGATTCTAGAAATTTAAATATATATTTGGAATTTATATAATGTATATTTAATTCCAAGTTTATGTAGAATTAGATTCTATATAATTAAAAATATATATTTAAATATATTTAAATCTAAGTAAAAATAGAATGAGATTCTATATAATAAAAATATATATATTTGGATTAAATATAATGTATATTTAAATTCATGTTTTATGTAGAATAAGATTCTACATAATTAAATATATATTTCATTTAATATTATTAAATATAATGTATATTTAATATAAACCAATTTCAAGTAGAATTAGATTCTATAAATTTTTGTTGAACTTGGATTTTAGGAATTCAACTAGAATTAAGTTTCCGAATACTATTTAAAGGGACAAGGGCTAGCAACCAAATCATCCCTTTTCCTCCTCTTGAAGATTTCGACAACCCTAGGGATTCCCCACTAGAATTCGACATATCCTAGAAAGTTCTCTGAGAAGTTGTTCGATATTTTTCTGGTGTTCTACTTGCCCCCTGGCAAATCTCTGAAGATTCCCTTGCTCGATTGCAAGTCCCGGTTGAACTCCTGGTTGATTTTAGACTCCCTCAGGAATCACTGGAGGGATTTCGACTTCTCCCTGGAAGGTGTTCAAACTTGTCGAAATTTATCCCTAAGTGTTAGGGAGGCGGAAACTTTGTTCATTTTGTTCGGGTGGACTCCGTAGAGGTCGTTGCGAACCTGTGATGATTCCGGTTTTACTTGACGTGGTTATTCCGACATATCGTCAGTTTTCCAGTTTCCAGAGTTTTAAAAGGTAACTCTTCATCTTTTCATCCTGGATTCGTTCATGTACGTGGATCCTGGCTAGATTACGTCGGAATAATTTTTCCGCTGCGCCACAGGGCTTGCCGACGTGACCCAACACACCCATGCTCGGAATTTCTCGTCGAGCTTTTACGAATAAGACCTCGTGCTACACAGCTTCAGGAACATATATTCGGCATCTCTAATTATGGTGTTGCAATACTCTTTTTTTTATATCCAGATCCCATAAATCAAAGGTATCAACCAATCAAGCATCCAAACAACACACAACATGGACACGGTGACCATACAACCCACAACACTTACATGATTACCAAACACCACGGTTTCTATCAATTATCAAGCCATAATTTAATTTTACCAACTTGTTAAAACTTTAAGAAAGTGTACATTAATCATCAAATATTAATTATCTCATTATTCCACATTATCTCATTAATTAAGGCATAGAACAATTCATTAATCTTCCACGTCGATTTCAATCAATAACTGTTATTTAGATTATTCCGTTCAATAGGTACCGGTACTCGAACATGAGTATCGATACGATACCCTTGGTATCAGTACTCACACACGTACCGATACCGATATAACTTACTAGAAATCTTCAATTTCCACAAGTATCAGTACGGGTCAACCCATACCGATATGGTCCCCGATCGCGTACAGGTACAACCAAAGCTCCTATTGATACCCTATTCATGGGTTCGTATCATTTCATTGAATTACGATAGCATAACGCTTATTCGATTCCCTAAAGCTTATGAAAGTCATTAGGGTTGATTTACTAACGCATTCAATCAATTAATATTAATTACTGGCTTTTTAATAAGTTATTTGAATATTACCAATTATTAGTTCATTTAGCATAATTTCCATCAAATCTCAACAATCTATTCGAACAAGCATACAAGCCATCACAATTATTTCAACTAGTCAAATAATTATCGAATAATCATATGAGTATCTCAAACGACCCTACACTGTCTCTAAAGCCTCCATGAGTCTCAAAATATCTGTAACATCATCATGTATCTCATATATGTATGTCTCATAATACCGGTCTCAACACATGCTTATCTATCATTAACCTATTTTGCAACCACTAACAAGAAAGATAATTATACTTATGATGCTCATAAAGCATTTTGAAGTTCGAGGTGTACTAGACTTAAGCTGTTATCACTAAAATCCATATCTGAGTTTCCTGAATATTTCATTTGATCCAATATTCGATCCCAAATAATCTTCTCAAATCAACAAATATGAAACTACATTAATTTCTTGCATCCCATATTCAATTCACAAGGTCAAACGCATAAAAACAGATTACTAAGTTTGAATTTGGTGAAACGAACTGTGCCACCAGATTCAGAACGTCAAGAAACCCTTGGGTAAGGTCCCCCCAAAAAAGTCAATGGCGGTCAACGATCAACGGCGGTGGCGACAGCGGTGAACGACAACGCGACGGTTGGCTTGGCTTGGCTCAAAGGCTGACTTGATGGACTGGATCAACTTGGCCTGTGGGTTGGAAGACTAGCTTGGCTTGGCCCAACGGCTCAAGCCCACAGCTTAGCTTAGCTATTATAACAACCTGATCGGTCGAACGATGCCCACGTGCAGTGCGTGCGGCGGCTTCTAATGGCTGGACGGTGGCAATCAATGCCTAGATCGACTATTTTCTGACCTCTAACCATGGTGGTGGCCTGTATTTTTCAATTTGAGCACTTTAACCTCCTAATCTGGAAAAACCTAAAACTTTCTCTCTCTTACCCCTCTAACGACGACGCCGCTAATATCGACGAACTCTCTCGGTGAGATGAATACAATGGTAGTGAAGGTATTGACAATGGACGTTCGAATCTTCGTAGACCGGAGTTTGAAATCTCCTCCATCAAATTTTCTCTCATTTCCTCTTCTCTTTCTCCCACCATCTTTTTTCCCCTTTTTTTTCTTCTTTCTCCTCATAATATCTTCTTTTCTCTTTTTCCACCCACTATTCTATTTAAAATTAAAACCCTTATCTTCCAAAATAATGGGCCCAAACCTAAAAGCCCTCACTTAACTTCCAAGATAAAGCCCCATAACCCAGGTTCGAGACCCGATTCACTAACCTAAGAATTGGGTCGTTACAACAAGAGTAGCATGACAAAATGTTCAAATATTACTCAAATTTTTATAATATTATTGACAATTCTCCTTGAGCCCCACAAGGATAAATATCGGGTCACGCGCATTGTGTTGGTACAACTTGGAGCGAAAGCATATACTTCGTCAATAAACAAGCAACGTTATACACATCGATTAAAATGTATAACCATGTATGAAAATTATAAAATTGTTAATGTATTTCTCTAAGTGCTTTAAGGATAAATATTACATTCTTGTATACCTTATCGACAAACGAGCGAGTCATTGTCAACTGCTAGAGACATATAAACGAAAGGTATTATAATCCAATTTACCAAAAGTTATTAATTCTTAAGTCCTTAGAAGCAAATGTTGCACTTTGAGAAAACATCTCTCATCAATCAAGACCTAGAGCACATGTCGCGCCAAAGGTCATGTGTGTGATAAATAGTATGATAATTGATATTCATTTATAAATATTATTCAGATGAAATTGTTTCTACAAAAGCGTTGTGATGCCTCTGCCCCAAAGTGGCGTTGAGATGCCTCCGAAAAAGTGAGATCAACATGGCTCTACATAGTATCTGTAATGACTTGAGTATCAGGTCCATCAGTTAGTTTTGACCCGAGCCACAAGCCTTGGTGTTGGGTCAAGCTTTTTGGCCCATTTGGTTTTTAAGAAACCTTAGTGGTCTTTATAGTTGGCTATTGGGTTTGGGTGGTGACCAAGTTGTGACAAGGAAGAAATTTGGAGGATTTTATGTGGTAATTTACCCAAAGTTGGAATAAAGGTTGAATATCCTTGAATTTTATATTTTTAACTTGTCAGGTAAGGAGACAAGCTTTCATCATCTTCTTAACTCTATCTTTTCTCTCTCTTCTCTCACCTTCTCTGAAAACAAGAGAAAACCCAAATCTTTAGGAACCAAATAATCATTCCATAAAGTATGAGTTGAAACTAGGAATTCTTAAATCAAGAGCTTTAAGAAAAGCTATATATTGTCAACATTGGTGGTAAGAATCAATTATGGGTTCTGTCGGGAGTTTTTAAGAGTGGGTGCAAGAAAGGATTTAATCTCATTTTTCAACTCTATACTTATCGTTTAGCTATCTCTTTACTTCTTACAAGGTTGTAATTTATTTTACAACATCATTGTGTAGTGAAAGAGGTGGGAGAATCCTCCAAAACTAAGAACAAGAATACAGCTTAAGGCCTTAGGGAGGAAGGAGCTTCATTTTACCTTAGGAGTAAGGTTAGTATGCCTCCAACTCACTTAGTTTTCATGGACATCATAAATGTGATGCCTTGTGTGCTTGATTTTGGTGTTTTGATGTTTTAGTGTAGAAACCTTTTAAAATCAATAAATGTTGTTATTAATGTGTAAAAATAGTAGTAAACCACTTCTAATAACTCTTATAAATGGTAGGGTCGATATATGACCTTGCCTTGAGGGTTTTGGGTGATTTGGGGTGGTTTCCTAAGCCATAGAAGGTGGTTTATGGGCTCTAGTACTCGTACTTGGGGAACCGATACCGATACCCTTGATTTCTAGAAATTAGGGAAGAATTTGTGAGTAGGGTAGTGATGTTGGATTCAACTAGTACCGATGTCAGATTCAACTAGTATCAGTACACTATTCAAGGTAGTATTGGTATGGGCTGATTCGTATCGGTACTCGAAGGGCTTTGGGGATTTATTTCTCACATCTTAGTTCATTTCGATATCGATACTCATATGAGAACTTAGTTATTCGAGTTGAAGCATCATATTTTACAACTCAAACTTAATTTGAGATTTTTTCGATTTGAGTCGAGTTTATAAAATTCGATTTGAGTCGAGTTTATGAAATTCCATTCGAGTTGAGTTTTCAAGTTCCTATACAAAGTTAATTATAATTATTTATCACGTTATAATACAGTTTGATTCCAATTTAAACGATTTTCTCTAACCATATAAGATATGCATATATATATATATATATTTATTCATATTATTTTTCACATGTGTAAATAAGATTTGTAACGTTATTTAATAAAAAAATATTATCTAAACTTCTAAAATATATTAACAATGTTATTTTGAAATAAGGAACTTTTGGAGATAAAGTATTGATGAGAGTATAAATGAGACAGTAATTTGATATGAAGAAAAAACTTTACAAAAAAATCAGTTAAATGATCAAATTGAATAAAATATGAAGTTAAAGGACTAAATTACAAAAAATATTTTCTTAAAAATATGAATTGAAGTTACATACATATTATATAATGTTAGTGAATCGTGTGGTTTAATTTTGGTCAAAAATAGATTTAAAATGAAAGATAAATTGAAGAGATGGGAAATCATTCAAAATTGAGGGGCTAAATTGAAAAAAATAGGAATTGAATCTAAATAGGAATGCTAAAGTGGTTTATGAGCATGTAGTTCAAATTTGGTCAAAAATGGACTTAAACGAAGAAGGGATTAAAGATATGAGGAAATCATACAAAGTTGATGGGCTAAATTGAAAAAAGGATGAAATTTATTTTCAAAAATATGAATTGAATCTAAATATGTATTCTACATTGGTTTAAGATCAGTTGGTTCAAATTTGGTCAAAAATAGACTTAAAATGAATGAGGAATTGAAGAAAAATGAAATCATGGACTAAATCGCAAAATTGTAAAATTTAGTTTTTCAATTTTTCGAGTTGGGAAAATTTCAAATTGACTCAAACTCGAAATTTTTTCGAGTTACTTGAGTTTACTCGATTAACTTGAATAAATCAAAATAAGAAAATCAATTTTTCGAGTCGAGTCAAGTTTTGCTCATTCCTACCCACTGACACTCTCCTCCGTAATGTTATTTTTTTAGAGAACTCCTCCGTAATGTTAAATTGGGCTGAATTGGGCCAGTAGTGTTCGAACTTTACGCTAGTACCTTGTTTATGATATGAGGTGATCCAAATAAACTAAAAATGATAATGACTAAGTATACTTGCATAATATGTGTAACAACTTGGTGACTGAGAATCGAAGATGTGTTAATAATTAACAACAATAGGATATTCCCAAGATCAGATTACTTGCTTGTCGGGTAGGTATTAGATTGGTTGAGTCATATTGATTGATGAGATCTGGATACCTAGAGAGTGTATTGCAACACCATGGTAAGAGATATTGAATGTATGTTCTCGATGTTGTGTGACTCCAGCCTCATTCGAAGATACTCGAGGGGGATTTCGAGTATGAGTGCATGTTCCCAATGCTGTGTGACCTAGACCTCATTCAGAGTGTATGTTCTCGATGATGTGTGACTCATGCCTCACTCTAGGTTCGTGGCTGTGATTGTTTGTGATTGCTTGATGATGTCATGTTATACCTTACTTGTTAAAGCACGCCTTTCTGCAGCTAGTCGTAGTGTCATATTGTTGAGTGTAGCAATCGATCGAATATAGCCAAGATTAAGTGAAATGAAATTTTAAAAAATGGTGGAAATTAATTGCAAAGAAAGAAAATTGTAAGGAGATTTAGAGTGGTTCAAACTCCACCAATGGAGTTTACATCCACTACCTTAGTTACCACACTAAGGATTTTCTAAAAATCCATTAATTTGTCTTTCCTTTAGGATAAGGAGTAACCTTACACAATTCAATAGACTTATACCTCAAATTCTATTGAATCTTTTCCCCAAGTTTAAGTACAAATAAGCAAACCTAAAAAACCCTCACAAGGAATGTGTTTGTAAATTTTAAGCTCTCTTACACACCCAAGAACACTATAGAATGAATAACAATCAAAGAACAAGCTAGTGTTCACAAGAAAGATGAAAAATTAAGTACAAATTAGAATTTGATCTCTTGAAAATTTGGATTTGCTTTCTTGATCCTTCATTATTGTTTGGAGGTCCCTTTTATATGCCCTTTAGCTTTTCTAACCGTTGTGAGGCTTTAAAGTGAGTTCAGAACCGTTGAAACTATTAAAACCAAGCATTTATTGTGTAAAACTAATGAATTGATTTTGATATAACAAAGGAATTAAGGACTAAATTGAAAAAGAGAAAATGAATTTTTATGTCCTCAAAACCTCTCTATGTGTTTAAAGAAAAATGTCCAAGTCAAACTTGAACTTATCAAAAAATTTCTAAGTGTTTACCAAGTCAAAATAGTGATTTTTGAGTCACCGTTTCGGAACGGCCTTTAAGCGTTTCGAAACGTTTTGAAACTGTTAACCTCTGTTTCAGAACCAGCTTTCCTGTTTCGATACGGGTGTATCGAAACAGGTCTTTGTGTTTCGAAACGGATGAAGAACAACGGAACGGTTTGAACCATTTCGATACGGCTGTATCAAAACGACCTCAAACGTTTCGAAACGGATTTCAAACTTGGTTTCAAATTATAACCGTTGGATTTTTAACTAATTTTTAAGATATAGTTAAAGCGTATCGAAACGCTTCTAAGCCGTTTCGATACAGGTTTTGGCAGTGGAAAATCGTTTCGAAACGAGCTTCAGCATGTTTCGGAACGGGCTCTTATCGTATCGAAATGTTCGTGTCCGTTTTGGTACGACCTATTTATTACACCCAAAGGCTATTTCTATTTTGGTCTATTTTGAAACAGGGTCGGGCGTTTCGGAACGGGTAGCTGCAGACTACATTTATGGAGGGAAGATAACATCCCAACGGCTATAATAATGAAGGCAACAACCCCAACGGCTAGAATTCAATGAGAAGGTATAAAAGGGACTTCTAAAAGCACCAGCAACAACTATTGATCCTAAAAGAAATATCCAAACATAAAATTCAAGCTATTGTGCTAAAATCTCATATTTTCTTGTAAACCCCAATTATAGAATCTTGTAATTCTAATCTTATTTGTTCAATTGGGTTGAGTGCTTGTAAAAAGGGCTACATTTGTATTGAGAGATACTAGTTATTAGCCTTAAACTTCTTTGTAATCTTTTAGTGAGGATTGGGACAATTTTTGGGTAGAAAAATTGACCACTTTGTAAAGGTTTCCTCCTAAGCCTAGAAAAGGGGAAGATCAACTAGTTGAGTTGTTGGAAAATCCTTAATGAGGCTAAGGTAGTGGATCTATAGTTCAATTGGAACTTGAACCACTCTAAATCTCTTATCTAGCAAATTTTTATTTTCCACTCCACTACCAAAATTTCTAAAAATCCAATTCACCCCCTGTTGGCTTAAATTAATTATATGATCCACTCAACAATTGGTATCAGAGCCTACCTCTTTGAAGGATTAACAACCACAAGAGGAGTTCCTAGGAGAGTGTGATCTATTCTAAAGATAAGCCATGACATCAACTTCAACCTCCAACATCTATGAGTCACAATAAACAACTAAACCACCCTTCTTCAATGGGGACAACTACCCATACTGGAAGAATCGGATGCGTCTCTTCATCAAGTCAACGAATTACATGGTTTGGGATGTAGTGGAAGAAGGCCCTTACATTCCGTTTAAAATAACCGATGAAGGAAGACTAGTTCCGAAAGTAAAGTCGGAGATGACCGAGGAAGATAGACGAAAGATGCAAGTCAACGACAAAGCTCTACATATCATATTTTGTGCACTTGGTTCGAATATCTACTCAAAGGTTTCATCTATCAAAAGCGCAAAGGAAGTGTGGGACACTTTGGAGACGACTTATGAAGGCACTAGCGATGTGAAAGAGACGAAGACTGGGTTGCTAAACTTGAGCTATGAGAATTTTAAGATGGACCTCGATGAGAGCGTCTCAAAGATGTTTGATCAGTTTTGATCATCGTCAATGGCCTTAAAGGATTCAGTGAAGCAATTCCTGAAGATAAGCTAGTAAGGAAGCTTCTATACTCTCTCCTTGAGTCTTGGGATGGTAAGAGGACGGCCATCATTGAAGCAAAGAATTTGAAAACTTTGAAGCTTGATGAGCATGTTGGGTCTCTCCTTACACATAAGATCATGAAGCAAGGAAGAGAGGAAGAGAAGAAGAAGGAAGAGAGAATGATAAAGAAGCATGAGGTAGAGAAGAAGAAGAAGCTAGGAGCTGCTCTCAAAGCCTCTCTACAAGAGAAGAGCTCTTCTAGTAAGGAGGAAGACTTTGAGGAATTGGCTATGATAGCCAAACGATTCTCACAGTTCATGAAGTCCAACCGAGGGAGAAAATTTAAAAGAAAGATGGACTTCAAGAACAAAAGCAAAGAAGAAGAGATAGATCAAATCATTTGCTTTGAGTGCAAGAAGTCGGGTCACATACGTTCTGATTGCCCTCAACACAAGAAGAAAGGCTTTGAGAAGAAGAAGAAGAAGCTCAAAGCCAAGCTTGCTACTTGGAGTGATGATGAGTCATCCGAGGATAAGGAACATGAAGTGGCTAATCTTTGCCTCATGGCTCTTGAAGAGGATTCTTCTATGGTAACCTCTAACTCATCCACTTTTGATTTTACATTTGATGAACTTCAAGATGCTTATGACGAGTTGCAAGAGGTATATGATGAGTTGGTTGAGAAATACAAGGAGTCGGTTTTTAAAAAAATAAGAAAATGATTTCGGTTTTAAGGACCCAAAATGACTCCCTTTCTAAAACCAACTCGGAATTAGAAAAGAAGGTCTTGGTTTTACAAAATTCCTCAAATGAGTTTGAAAAGAAATCAAATGATTTAAATGACCTTCTTGAAAAATACCATGTTTACCACCAAGAGGAGGTGAGTAAGCTCAAAGCTTCTCTAACCAATGTTGGAAAACCTTTTTGAAAAAAACATCTTCTTCAAAATCCCAACATGTGAAGAGAAACTTTGTTGACCACAAACAAAGAGGCTCCCATAAGTATCATAAGAACAAAAAATTTAGAAGTGTATGGGTTCCTAAGGAACTTGTAGTTTCTAACAATATTGTAGCCATTTCATCTTGGATTCCTAAGGGAACCAAGTATTTGAGAACTAACACTCATGGACCCAAAATGATTTGGGTACCAAAAATCAAAGCTTAACTCTTTGTTTGTAGGGGGAGCATTGCTACAAGGCCAAAACACAAAACCAAAACTCATGGTACATTGATAGTGGATGCTCGAGGCACATGACCGGAGACAAGAATCGATTCATGGATTTAAAGCCAAAAAGTGGAGGAGTAGTGACATTTGGTGACAACTCCAAAGGCCACATTGAAGGTATTGGCTCCATAGGTAATCACTCTACTATACTCATTGAAAATGTTTTGTATGTAAATGGTCTAAAACACAATTTATTGAGTATTAGTCAATTGTGTGATAAAGGGTTTAATGTCTTGTTTGATAAAAATGGGTGTAAAATCGTTGACATTAAATCAAATAAAATAATGCTCATTGGTCATCGCATATCATTGAAAATATTTTGTATGTCAATGGTCTAAAACACAATTTATTGAGCATTAGTCAATTGTGTGATAAAGGGTTTAATGTCTTGTTTGATAAAAATGGGTGTAAAATCGTTGACATTAAATCAAATAAAATAATGATCATTGGTCATCGCATAGGTAACATATATATGGTGCATCTAGATGACATTCATACATCCCATGCATGTTTTTTTGCTCAAGATGAAAATGATGCATGGTTATGTCATAGGAAACTAGGACATGCTAGCATTAGTATTTTAGAAAAATTAGTTTCCCTAAATCTAGTTAGAGGTTTATCGAAGATCAAGTTCTCAAATGACAAAATATGTGATGCATGCTCTAAAGGTAAACAACATAGATCATCCTTTAAATCCATTAATGATGTTTCTACAAGTACGTGTTTACAATTAATTCATATGGATCTATTTGGGCCAATTCGGACAACTAGCTTGGGTGGAAAATCATATGCTTTTATGCTTGTTGATGATTACTCTAGATATACTTGGGTTCTCTTTTTAAGCACCAAGGATGAGGTTTTAGAAAACTTCATCACATTTTCAAAATTAACGCAAAATGATCTTGAACTTAAAATTTCACATATTAGAAGTGATCATGGAATAGAACTTCAAAATATGGGTTTTAATGAATATTGTAATGAAAATGTGATTAGCCATAATTTTTCGGCTCCTTGAACTCCTTAACAAAAAGGGGTAGTTGAGAGGGAAAATAGAACTTTAGAAGAAATGGCTATGACTATGCCTTGTGAAAACAATTTACCTAAGTATTTTTGGGCAGAAGCCACTAACACCGCTTGCTATATTATTAACCGAGTAATGATTAGGCCTATTTTAAAGAAAACTCCTTATGAGATTTCAAAATTTAAAAAGCATAACATTAGCTATTTTCACCCTTTTGGTTTCAAGTGTTTAGTTTTAAATAATGGAAAAGACAATTTAGGTAAATTTGATGCAAAAATGATGAAGCCGTTTTTCTAGGCTACTCTTTAAACTTTAAAGTCTATCATGTGTTTAACAAAAGAACTTTAGTTGTAGAGGAATCTATTCATGTGGTTTTCAATGATAACCTCCTTCCGAGGAAGGAATCTTGTGATGATGATGATATAGGAATCCTTGATGCATTTGATGGAGGACAAACTTCAAAGAAGGGTGAGATTCCAACTAAAGAAGAAGATGCAAAGGATCCACCTCTTGAAGCCTTGAAGGACTTGGCTCTTGAGGAAAAGGAAATGAGCTACCCAAGGGAGTACAACTATGTCAAAGGTGGTGAAATCTTGGGTGATCCATCCAAGGGGGTAACTACTCGCTCTTTTCTTAAAATACTTAATCATGTTGCATTTATCTCATGCATTGACCCTGAGAATATTAAAGAAGCTTTAAAAGATGATTTTTGGATTATGGTCATGCAAGATGAGTTAAATCAATTTGAGAGAAGTAAAGTGTGGACATTAGTTGAAAGGCCTAGAAATCAATCTACTATAGGAACTAAATGGGTATTTAGGAATAAACTAGATGCGAGTGGTAACATAGTGAGAAACAAAGCTAGGCTAGTTACTCAAGGTTACACTCAAGAAGAGTGAATAGATTTTGATGAAACCTATGCTCCCGTAGCTAGAATGGAAGCTATTAGGATGTTGCTTGCATGTGCATGTTATTAGGATTTCAAGCTTTTTCAAATGGATGTCAAGAGTGCATTTTTAAATGGCTTTATAAATGAAGAAGTGTATGTGGAACAACCACTGGGTTTTAAAGATCCAGTTTTTCCAAACCATGTTTTTAAATTGTCAAAAGCTTTATATGGTTTAAAACAAGCTCCTAGAGCTTGGTATGAAAGACTTTCAAGCTTTCTAGTTGGAAAAGGTTTTGAGAAAGGAAAGGTGGACACAACACTTTTTATTAAAAACAATGACAAAGATATATTAGTAGTTCAAATTTATGTTGATGATATTATATTCGGTTCTACTAATGAATTGCTTTGTCAAGATTTTTCTAAGTTGATACAAGGTGAATTTGAAATGAGCATGATGGGGGAGCTCTCATTTTTTGAGGGACTCCAAATCAAACAAATGAAGGATGGCAACTTCATCAATCAAGCTAAGTACATCAAGGATATGCTCAAGAAGTTTGGCTTGGAGAATGCAAAGCCTCAAGCCACACCAATGAGCTCATCTACAAAGCTTGACAAAGATGAAAGAGGTAAGTGTGTTGACTCTAAGCTTTATCGATCTATGATTGGATCATTGCTTTACCTTACCGCAAGTAGACCAGATATATTGTTTAGAGTTTGCTTGTGTGCTAGGTTTCAAGCTAGTCCTAGAGAGTCTCACCTTATAGCCGTAAAAAGGATCTTTAGGTACCTTAGATATACTCTTTGTCTAGGTTATTGGTACCCTAAAGACTCAACTTTTAACCTTCATGCTTGTTCGAATGCATATTACGGGGGTTGTAAAATTGATAGGAAAAGTACTTCCGGAACTTGTCAATTCTTAGGTAGTATGCTCATATATTGGTTCTCTAAGAAACAAAATAGCGTAGCTCTTTCTACCACCGAAGCCGAGTACATATCCTTAGGGAGTTGTTATGCTCAAGTCCTTTGGATGAAGCAACAACTCTTAGATTATGGTGTTAAAGTTGAAACCATACTCCTTAAGTGTGACAACACTAGTGCTATATGCCTAACCAAAAATCCCATCCAACACTCTAGAACCAAACACATAGAAATAAGGCATCATTTCATTAGAGATCATGTCTTTAAGGAAGATGTTGTTTTAGAGTTCGTAGACACCTTAAATCAATTAGCGGACATCTTTACAAAACCTCTAGATAAGGAGCGTTTTTGGTCTCTTAGGAGAGAGTTAGGTCTAACTAGCCTATCTTGACCTTTTGGGACCTTTCTGTGCTTAAGTTGTTTTAATTCTTGCAAAATGTCATGCTTATGTGTTTTAATCCTAATTTCATTCATGCTTATAGTTAGGGGTAGTATGTTTATGTTTTTACATGTTTCTCTTGCTCATACATAGCATTTATGCATCTAGGACATATTAGAATTCATTTTTTCGGCATTTTAGAGCCTCATCTGCACCTCCAGGCCTAGGCGTATCGAAACGAGTTAATTTGTTTCGATATAGGTGCCTTAAAAGAATGGTTTATGACCAGAGTGTTTCGAAACGCCCAAAAGGGTTTCGAAACATTTTGCCTTTGCCAAGAATTGTATCGAAACGACCCAAAAGTGTTTCGATACGGGTTACCATGTAGGATTCGATACGATCAAATCCGTATTGAAACACTCAACAAGATTCGAAACATCAGTCAACGTTTTGGTACGCCCGTTTTGGAACAATCGTGCCTATTCCAAAACGCATATCCGGACAGCATTTTAAGGGCTTTAATTGCTAAAGTTTATTTTTCATTAAAACTCCTAAAAACCCTAAACTCAATTTTCCCCTATAAAAACCATCTAAACCTCATTGTTTTTCATCAAATCTTGAGCGCTTTTACTCACAAACTAAAGTCTAAGAAAGCTTCAGCAAATTGGTGCAATTTTTTCCATTCATTCATCCAAAAATCCCTTTTGAGGTGTTTTTCATCCTTTTCTTTTTTTTTTCCTTTGATTTTATTCGTATCTTAGGTTAGAAAGTATTAGGTTTGTATTGTTTATATGTTTTGCAACTTGGGTTCTTCAAAATTTGTAAAAAAAATCCAATATCTCAAAGTTTTTTATTCGAATATATTTGTTTTTACTCATATTTTTTCACTGTTTATCAAAAGTTGTTTTCTTCTTCAAATTTTTTTATATATGTATATACGTTTTTAAAGTGTTTTTCTTTAAAACCTTAATGAGATTTTTCATTGGATTGAATTAAGGATTTACACGCATACATTTAAATCTTTATTTGCTTGCTTTATGTTTTTAGGAATTTCACGGAAAACATTAGCAAGAAACGCAAGACTCCAACGGGGGGAAGCTTCAACCCAAGCGAACATTCGTCCTAACCTCACCCTTCTTTTTCAAAAGAGTCTTCAGAATCAAGAGACTAAGGATCGTTTCAAAGTTATCAAAGATTTAGCTGTTCACTGAGAGCATGTTGTGGATATCACGTTCCTTGACTCTGAGCGCTTTGAATTCCGTTATCTAGCTCTCTTGCGAGAATGGAGCTTCTTGGCCTTTTTTAGCATTTCGGACATTGTCTACAAGCATATGGTCCTGCTATTTTACTCCAATGTCGTTCTTATTGATAATGAAGATCATACCGAGGTTATTGGGATTAAGTCGTACCTCTTGGGTAGAAAATTCACTATTAATATACCCGTTTTAGAGAAAGCTCTTGGGCTCAAAGATGAAGGCATTGAGGGTGAGAACCACTTTGGTGCTCACACCGGATCCGTTCTGATAAGTTTTGTGGTGCTCGATTTCTTCAATCGTTGTTGCTCACCAAGTGGTGGAGAAGTAGAATTTTGGGTGATAGAGGTGTGAAAGCTAAAAAGAATAAAGACAAGATGATTTACAGTGGTTCAACCTTCTAACCAAGGTCTACATCCACTACCTTAGCTTCCCACTAAGGATTTCCAATCAATCCACTATTGATTCGTCCCATTTTCTAGGCTTAGGAGGAAACCCTTACAAACCGATCAATATTTCTACCCAAAGCCTTGATCAAACCCTCTTTACAAAGAGATAAAAATAAGCAAACTCAAATCCCTCTAATAGGTATTTGTTTGCACAATTAAGCTCTCACCCAATCCTAAAACACTTGAGCAAATATAACAATTTTGGCTAACTAGTGTTTGTCTATACAAGGAATTGACAATTAGGCACTCAGACACATTTTGATCATATGTTGTATTACAATTGAAGCATTAATCATTATTTGATGCTTGAAGGTCCCTTTTATACTCCTCTTTGAGTTGGTAGTCGTTACTAGCCGTTGGGGTTGAATTGTAGCCGTTGGAGACTTTATTTCCCATATTAAATGCAGTTCCAGAGCCTTCCGTATCGATACACGAGGACCCGTATCGGTACGCCCTTCTTTAGAAACTAGCCGTTGGGCTCTTGCCAGCCTAAGCGTATCGATAGGCTAGAGAGCGTATCAGTACGGTATGTCATTTAAAAGACCATTGGGAAATAGTCGTTGGGGTTGTTAAAACAGGGATCGGTATGCCTAAGATGCGTATCGAAATAACCCCTATCCGTATCGATACGGTCTCACCCGTATCGGTACGGGTTTTGGCAGATTCAAAACTTGGGCAAAAGGGTATCGATACGGGGTATACCGTATCGATACGAGCTTGTTGAAAATCCAGTTTTGACTACTTGAAAGCATTAAAACCTTTTAAAAAGCCTCAAACTTATTTTTCAAGTTGCTTGGACTTAAAGATATATTTTAAATTCTTTTCAACTTGTCCAAAATATTTTTCAATTATTATATCAAAACACTTAGTTCTACACGTTCTCAAATTGGATGCTCGTGACCGGTTCCTCCATTTGATGATCTCTTGGTTCATTCGCCCTTCAGGAGGTAAGTTTGCCTACGTTCGTCAAGTTGACTACTTTTGGTTAGAGTGTTTTCGCAAAGCACAACGCCCGAACTTGGTCAAAATTATGTTCACCGAGATGGTCCATTAAGTGAAGATTCGCGAAACCGATGCACTTACATCCTTCACTTATGGGACTGTTTTAAGCTATGTCTTTGGTACTCTCAATTTTGACTGTTCTTTTGATTCTCCAGAACCCCGCAAGAAAAAGATTAGTGAATCTTCTCTTATCAAGTACGGGTTTCGCTATACTCTTGGCCAATGGGTTCGTGTTGATAGGCGAGCTCCGGCACCTCACGTTGAGCCTCCACCTCAAGCTCCGGCTCCTAACAATGAGGCACTTATGGCTTTCCTTACCGAACTGTTCAACTTGATTGATACGAACATGGCTTTGGGATTTGGTGCTATCAACACTCGTTGGCAATCCTTGGAGGATCGTGTTCTTGGAAACGAGAATCGTCTTACCGCTCTTGAGAATCAACAATCATCTATGGAATTATCCTTCTCCATATTCTATGGAGATTGGAGGAACTATCGTCGTGCTCAAGCTAAAGACAATGATGATTCTCTTGATGATGGTGGTGACGATGATGACGAGGCTTAGCATTTTCCATTGAATATCATATTAGTCTATCATATTAGGAATAAGCTTGCACCCCTATATCTTTTTATGTTTTAAAGACATATGCTTTGCTTATTTTGTTTGAGATGAAGCTTAAACTCTATTGCTTTAAGTATTTATGTTTGGTTATTTGTTTCTTGAACTTAATTCTATCTATATTATGTTGTTTGGTTTCTTGCTTTTAACATTATTTCTTCTCATGATTACCCTTGATTATTATTCTTTTTTATCTAACAAAAAGGGGGAGAAGTAATATAAGAGCCAAATTTTTTTAAAGTTGGTTTTGAGTTTCAAACATTTGAATTTTTAAATCTCTTTAAAACTTTAAAATCCATCTTACATTGAGGGGGAGTTAGAACGTCTTCAAGATTTCAAAATTCTTAAAAATTCAAAATTGGTTTTGTTATATAAAAAAGGGGGAGATTGTAAAACTAATGAATTGATTTTTGATATAACAAAGGAATTAAAAACTAAATTGAAAAAGAGAAAATGAATTTTTAAGTCCTCAAAACCTCTCTATGTGTTTAAAGAAAAATGTCCAAGTCAAAACTTGAACTTATCAAAAAAAAAATCTAAGTGTTTACCAAGTCAAAATAGTGATTTTCGAGTCACCGTTTCGAAATGGCCTTTAGGCGTTTCAGAACGTTTTGAAACTGTTAACCTCTGTTTCGGAACCAGCTTTCCCGTTTCGATATGGGTGTATCGAAACAAGTCTTTGTGTTTCGAAACGGATGAAGAACAACGGAATGGTTTGAACAATTTCGATACAGTCGTATCGAAACGACCTCAAACGTTTCGAAACGGATTTCAAACTTGGTTTCAAAATATGACCGTTGAACTTTTAACTAATTTTTTAAGATATAGTTAAAGCGTATCGAAATGCTTCTAAGCCATTTCGATACAGGTTTTGACAATGGCAAATCGTTTCGAAACGGGCTTCAGCATGTTTTGGAACATGCTCTTATCGTATCGAAACGTTCGTGTCCGTTTCGGTACGACCTATTTATTACACCCCAACGACTATTTCTATTTTGGTCTATTTCGAAACAGGGGCGGGCGTTTCGGAATGGGTAGTTGCAGACTGCATTTATGGAGGGAAGATAACATTCCAACGGCTATAATAATGAAGGCAACAACCCCAACGGCTAGAATTCAATGAGAAGGTATAAAGGGACTTCTAAAAGCACCAGCAACAACTATTGATCCTAAAAGAAATATCCAAACATCAAATTCAAGCTATTGTGCTAAAATCCCATATTTTCTTGTAAACCCCAATTGTAGAATCTTGTAATTCCAATCTTATTTGTTCAATTTGGTTGAGTGCTTGTAAAAAGGGCTACATTTGTATTGAGAGATATTAGTTATTAGCCTTGAACTTTTTGTAATCTTTGAGTGAGGATTGGGTCAATTTTTTGGTAGAAAAATTGACCACTTTGTAAAGGTTTCCTCCTAAACCTAGAAAAGGGGAAGATCAACTAGTGGAGTTGTTGGAAAATCCTTAGTGAGGCTAAGGTAGTGGATGTAGAGTTCAATTGGAACTTAAACCACTATAAATCTCTTGTCTAGCAAATTGTTATTTTCCACTCCACCACCAAAATTTCTAAAAATCCAATTCACCCCTCTCCCGGCTTAAATCGATTCTACAATCCACTCAACCCACTCAACATATTGCTCACCTGCACAGAGGTTTTGAAACCTTTCAAGAGGTTTCGAAACCATCAATTGGAATTTCATACAAAATATAGTTGTTGGAAGTGTGGTTTCGAAACCACAAGGGGAAGGTATCAAAACCAGACCTAAGGTTGCAAAACCTTAGAAGAGGTTTCAAAACCATAAATCTTACTAGAAAATTGATTTCAAATTCATCAAAAAAAGTTCAAAACTTCATTGTGTAAAAATTGAAATTTAACTTTATTTTGACTTTAAAAGATATTAGAAACATTTAGTTCAAGTTATATTTGAATAGAAACATTTTTTATAAGCTTAGAACATATTATTGACAAATTAAATTGATTTCATAACTTTACAATTTTTTTTACAATTTGGTCCTTAAAAACAATTTTAGTTATTTCGAAATCAACATAAGTCTAACACATATGTTGATTAATTTTCCCATATAATAATTTCTAGCTACATGCTTACATTTATGATGTGCATGAAGCATAGTATAGTAGAAGTGTACCATTGAGCTTTATAAGCACATCATTCAGAATCATTGTTTCCATTCACAGGTTAGCACTAGATGGTCGAGTCCTAAATAGGTGTCTTGTGAATACATGCTCATAAGTCGAAATCATACATGTTTAAAGATAAAATTTGTAACCTTGTTTTTTGCTTGTGCAGAACTCATCATGCCAAGAGGATCGCATGATCGTAATGAGAGTTGGGGTTCTCATGAGGAGGAGTACGTCCCAAACACCGATGACGATTCAAGAGATGATAGGGGCCGATGGGCCAACTATTTTACCCATTTTCATTGTGCCCTTCATCGCGTTGTGAGGACCACCCCTAGGACTTCGACCATACCCCAAAAGACTTCGGTATAAAGGTTTTGCCTTCATAGTGCGAAGGATTTCCTTAGTTTGGGACAAAATGAATCAATCAAAGTTGATATGTGATTATGTGATACGTAATGGATTTTACGAAAGATGCAACTAGATTTAGAGGATAAGTTGGCATGTGTTACTTTTTATTGAAGAAGAATGCATGTGAATGGTGGGAAACCATAGTCCTTTTCCAAGAGGGACAAAGATTCTAGAGGATCGGGGAGAGGGGAATCAACATAGTCTATTAGATCGGAGTGGAGGTTAGAGTCTGATGGACATAGAACATCCTCGCCGTCATCTTCTATGATGAGTTCTAGAGGTTCAAAAGAGTTTTAAGTGCACATATGTGTTATCATTATGGGCATAGGCAGTACAGAGAGTGTTATGATACATCTAAGGTATGTTATGGTTGCGGGTCTCCTGACCACTTTGTAGGGGACTGCCTTGAGATCGTTAACATCACACTAATTCAAACATAGATGACCTCTTACACATCTCATATGGTTTGAGGGTTCGCTATATGAGGGGCAAGCCACATGTTAGGTAAACAGAGTGAGGGTACTATTCAATCTATAGCTAAGGCACACGTGAGATAGTATGCAGACAAGGCTTAAGAGGACTGTGAGGCTAACGATGTTATCTCAGGTACATATACTCTATTTTCAATTCCCATTGTTCCATTAGTGGACTCGGGGTCTACTAACTCCTATATCCGCAGTGAGATTTCTCATCAATGAGGTTTTCTTGTTGAGGACTTTGAAGTTAGGGTTTGCGTGACTAGTCTCTTGGGGTATGATGTTTTGGTGGATAAAGTATATCAAAAGTGTCAGATTGAATTCCAAGGTTCAAAACTCCTGACAGATTTAATGGTATTGTCGTTCTAAGAGTTTGATGCTATCTTGGGGATGGATTGGTTGTTTGAGCATGATGCGAGTTTGAGATGTATAACGAAATGCCTTAAGCTTCGTAGTTTAGATAAGGCTAGGTTGCTAGAAAGGGATGAGAGGGATAATTGCATTCTCAATGTAGTGTTGGATTCAGCGGCACAAAAGATTATTCAAAAGAGTTGTGACACATTCTTAGCTAACGTTATGACACGAGAGTGGAAAGTCTTATACTTGAAAGTCTCTTTACCGTTAAAGAATTCCTTAATGTTTTCCTAGAAGAGTTTCTCGGACTACCCTCCAATTGTGAGTTAAAGTTTCGAATCGAGGTAATGCCAGGTATAGAACCAGTGTCCATTGCCCCTTACCGCATGTCACTGACTTAAATAAGAGAATTGAATACCCAAATTGAAGAGTTTCTTGAGCGAGGTATTATTTGACCGAGCATCTCACCTTGGGGTGCACTGACCTTATTTGTTAAATAGAATGATAGATCAATAAGGTTGTGCATTTACTACCGTCAACTCAATAAGGTTATAGTGAATAATCGTTACCTTCTTTCAAGTACTGATGAGTTATTTGACCAATTGAGGGATACACGTGTGTTTTCGAAGATTGACTTAAGTTCAGGTTACTATCAATTGAAATTGAAATATGAGGATGTCCAAAAGGTCACCTTTAAGACACATTATGACCATTATGAGTTCTTGATCATGTTATTCGGGCTTACAAACGCACCTGCAACTTTCACGGATTTGATGAATCGGTTTTTCAGCCATATTTGGATCAGTATGTAGATTTTTTTCATTTATGATATCTTGATCTACTCGAATTCGGAGGACGAACATGACTATCACCTTCGCATAGTCCTTCAACTTTAAGAGGGAGACAATTTTACGCCAAAATCAGTAAGTGTGACATTTGGATTTCAGAGGTAGATTTCTTGGGCCACATTGTTGCGGTGGATGGCATTGGTGTGGATCCGCTGAAGATTCAAGTAGTGGTAGAGTGGAAACCACCTAGAAATATTTTAGAGGTTCGCAATTTTCTTGGACTTGCCAGGTATTATTGACGTTTCGTCAATGGATTCTCCATTATAACATCCCCTATGACAATTTTCTTGGAGTTTGAATCATGATGTTGTGAATTGAATAAGCTTATATAACAAATTAGTACCTAAAGTATACTTTTTGGTCAAAATAGGCACCTAAAGTATATTTTTTGTCAAAAATAGGTACCTAATGTTTTTTTATCAATGTTACGTATCAACTTTTAGGAACCTAGATGAAAAATATATATACTTTAGGTACTTATTTTGACTAAAAGTACTTTAGGTACATGTTTTGACCAAAAAATATACTTTAGATACTTTTTTGACCAATAAATATTGTAGGTACTTAAATAAAAAAAGTTAGTATACTTTAAGTACTTCTTTTTTTATATAAGTCAATAAAATAAAATGAGCTGAAAAGATTACCTTTATAATGAACTATTGTAATACTCGACTCGAATTAATTGATTTATGAATAGAGGTGGCAAATGGATCATTCGGTTCGGGTTCGAGTCATTTTTGGTCTGACTACTTTCGGTTTAAGTTCGGTTCGGGTCTATGGTGATTTCGGTTTGGGTATCGAGTCGGTTGTTTTTTAGTTCGATTGACTTTGGGTCGATTATTTCTGGGTCAGTTAATTTCTGGTTAATAAGAGATCGATCGGTTTTTGTCGGGTTTTCAGGCCAAGTTAGGTTTTTTCACCCTATATATGACTTTATATAGCATGCATATTTGGCTTTTTGGTGAGTTGTGCGATAATTCACATCTCATCTTTATTTATTTATTTTAATATATTTTCTTTGTTTCGTGTTGCCTTCAGTTCGAGTTGCTTTCAGTTTGGGTCCATTCGGTTCGGTTGAAAATCGGTTTGGGTCCATTTTCGGATCAACTGAAATTTGGTTCGATTTGGTTTATTTCGAGTTTCAGATCAAATTCGAGTAATCATGTTTAGGTCTCGATTCAGGTAAATTAGTTCAATTCTCGAGTCTCAGGTCAAGTTTATCGGATCTATTTATGAATCAAATATGAATGGTTATATAAAGAATTGGACAAATCTCAAGAGGGATATATATTATATAATAGCAAAGCAAGGGCACACACAAGTACAACACAACCATCCATGCTGATTTATTAATTTAGTGTAAGGGGAATTAATTAGTGCAACTAAAGCCGGGTCTTAAAATAAGCAAAAACAAAACAGCGCATTTCATGGAACTTTATTTTTTTAAAAGATAAAAATGTGACCAGATCTCCCGTGTTTAAAATATTTTATAGATTACCTCTTCGGAGATAATAATAATAATATTCATAATAAAATGAAGTAATTACAAAAGGACAGAGATTAGGAAACTATGCAAACGCAACGGATTCATGTAAATATGTCGTTTCTGGTCGGACACTATCATTTTTCATTTCCTAAAAACTTTTTTTTTTATATTTTTAAAATATCATAAAGTAGTATTTGTTTAGATTTTTTTTAATTTTTGATGTGTCATATACCTTGTGGACAAAATGAATTGAACCCGAATCTCTTAGATGAATTACATCTTTTTTTTCACTGAGACCACTCGTTCGGTTTAACTTTTCTCTCTTTCTATTATTATATAAGTTTGTATTTGAGATTTATATTTCAAAAAACATATTTGGGAAATGAGATTTTTAGATATTTAAAAACCCAAAAAATAAGGGGACATGAGATTTGGTGTGTGTCTTGATCTACTTGTATTTTCGAAACATTTAAAAAAAAAAGGAAAAGCATAGGATGCTAAGGATAAAAAGGGCATCGAATATTGTGGAAGCAAAATCCGAATGCATAGAGCCAAAAGCAGTTTGAATCATCTGATTTATTGCTTTAAATTTTCCATTATATTAATCATGCCTCCCCCATCTTATTAATTAATTAATTATAATATTTTCCATCGCCTGATACATACATGGAGTTATTATTTACAATGCTCAATGTCGGTTTCGATAAAGACATCCACATGATCAAATCAATTCTCTTGATGTATACTTATATATCACACACACATATAAAATATATAATTATATATAATCATATACAATTTTATTTTCGAGTGTTGAAAGAGGTCAAATTATAACCTTATTTCGTATGTTTACGTGAATTTTTTTTAGGAGGGAGAAATCATTTAAGATTTGAATTTTTAACTTAGACTCAACTTTTGATATTTTTTTATTATCATTGTATCTATAATTTGTTGGCACATTAGGGACGAAAGTATTATTGTAGGTTGGAGACAGAACACAAATATCAGTTTTTTAGATGCTTGAAACTTGAGTTTGCATAATAATATTCAATGTCAATTTTTTTGTATGAAATTATTACATACATAGAATAACATGTTTGGCCCCTAATCTTATCGGTTTAATCATTTTAGTCTTTATATTTTTATTGTATTTCTTTTGATCCTCAAATGTTTATTTTTTTGACAAATTGACCTAAATGTGATTGGCATAGAAACGAAGTCATTGTTATGTTTGTTATTTTGTCTTTTCCACCACAAAATAGATGACATCAGTATTTCAATAAAAACAAAATAGTTGACGTCAGTGTGACTATTCTGTTATGTTTAGATTAATTTAAAATAATTAGAATTTTGAAAATTAAAAGGAACACAATAATATTTTAAAAACTAAAATGATTAAATTTGTGAAATTGATAGGCCAAAGATATCATTCTACCTATTATATATTGTGTTAAAAGTAAAATATGATAAATTCTACGCAATATAACACCGTTTTTATGATATGATCACATCGAAATATAACACAACTACTATGCATATTTATTATGAATTGATAGGTATATTGAAAAAAACAATTGTATTATCAATAATAATGCAACACGTTTTTCACTGACATGCATACTTTATTGAATAGTTGGGTGCAACTGTGCAAGGCAGTAGTGAAACTTAATATTATTTAGGTTTAACAATCAAAAGATAATCGATTCATACTTTTTTTAATTTAATGTCTAACGTTTTTTTTAGCCATTTTAATGTTTAATATTTTATTTCATAATTCAAATTAAGTTTTTTCGTAATAAATATTATATTTAAGTTAATTTTACCCTTCATATTCACAGTATATAACTGTCCCTCCAAATGATATCATTGTAAAACTAAAACATTAATTTTTCCTAAGGATTGTAATATACTTTATTATTATAATCAACACTTATCGGTTATATATTTTTAATATTTCAATAGTATAAGATTTAAGGCGAAAGGTAGTTGTATTTGTTATCATATCCAACATGTGAATCTCGCATTTTGGGACCCTCAACCCATATTTTGGGAACTCGGTCATACGGAATATGATAATTGACGTATACTAGCTTACTATCAACATGAAAAAGAAATCTGAAACCCTTTTAATTCTGATTAGCATCGTTTGTGTCATTCAATGATGGATTTTGGGGTTGGACCCCTAAAAATGGAGTATGACTGCATGAATTTTACCATTGCCGACCGATAGTGACCGAGAGATGATTTTTTTTAGTATTCTTAATACGGTATATAAAAAATAAATGTTTAGTTTTATTTTTTTAACAAAATTCACGCAGCAAATAAAACTGCTTGTATCTATGTCTCCTAAGAAGAATAATATTTAATTTTTCATTGGACCATTCCTTGAGTTCAAGTGATAATTTTATTAAAGGATAAATTACACTATTAGTCACCAAACTATTGCTTCTTTCCTATTTTAGAGTTAACTCTATTGATTTCGTAAGACCGAAAGATAACAATGCGGATCCACTCACCAAAAGATTAAATCGAGATCATGTTGATAAAATATCAAAAAGAATGTGACTAAAGCCCATAAATATTTAAGGCACTATGTGAAGGAAAACCCAACCTAGTTAATTGGAGATCGTAAGATCTAGATTCAAAGGGAAAATCTACTTGCATAGACTTTGTGAGGTTATTGTAGGGATTCTTATCTCAAGTTCATTCCTATGATGAAAATAATGATTAAAATATAGAAAAGGTTAAGCGGTGCTTTTAATGACCATTGTGTCTTTCGGTGAGATAAACAACATAAGTTACCTATGTGAGAGTGAAGCGATACTACTTCAAGAAAACTATTGGGGCATAGTTCTCTAAGCTCTTATAGAACCATGAGATCCGTTCACGGCCATACGAACATACTCATGAAAACTAAAATCTTGTTAGGGAGCTATTTGTGTGAGGTATATCATCGTTTACACAAACGACATAACAGTTTAAAAATACCGCGTCTACTGGTCATCTAGTAAAATAAATATACTTTCACAATGAAAGGTTCAAGGGTTGATGCCTACCTATCATATGCAAATATTGAACGTAGCGTCTATCATCTCTTTGAGTCTTCTTAATCCACCAATTTCATTCATGCGGGGATTGTTAGAAAATAATAGATATCATATTATTTATTGGTAAAACTAGATGATTGAATTATAAAATTATGATTTATATTATACTCTATGAGACCTTTAAATGATATGCAATATGCTTAAAATAATTGAGTGGTGAATAAAAAATTGATGCAAATGTTGTTTAGAAATAGTATGGTGTGTACGACGTAGGCAACGTAAAATGTTCGGACCAATTGGACCTAAATGGACCTATAAAATTTTAGCTCAATTAAATTATTTTTTAAAAAAAGTTGTCTCTTGATGAACAATTGTATCTCTTGGTGAACAATTTTATTATTTTTGGTTTAATATTGCATCTTTTCATTTATTGTGTATATTCATTTATATCTATTTATTTTCCAACAAAATTCATGAATTGGTTTAATCACTTCATTTATTTTTCTCTCCTCTATATAAAGCCATGTTGAGAGACTTTCAAAACACATCATCAAAAAACATCGATATCAAAAATTTCTTCTAAATTTATTTTTTTCCGGTGACAAAAAAAGACAAGATTGTGTTCGATTAATCATCGAAGTTGTACTACTATTGTGATCGTTTGTTGTTGTATTATGAGAGATAGATATCCAACGTTACTCAAAGCATCGAGGAAAAGTTGAAATGTCTTAAAATTATTTATACAAGCCTCAACAAAAAAACTTATGATTTTCAACTATGTCGGACAATATAGTATTGTGTTTATGTTTCTATTTAATTTCTTTTTGTTTATTATTTTCTTTACGGCATTCTGTAATTAGACCTGTCAAACTTGACCCAAGACCCGAAACCCGAACCGAATTACCCGAACCGAAACCCGATTTTGACCCGAACATGATGATCTGAAGTTGACCCGAAACCCGAAATAAACCGAACCGAACCGAAATTTTTTGTTGAACCGAAATGGACCCGAACCGAAATGGACCCGAACCGATTTGACCCGAACCGAAAGCTGAACCGAAAGCTGAACCGAATATCGACCCGATTTTAACCCGATTTTGACCCGATTTTAACCCGAATATCTATTTTTAACAATATAATAAATAATAAAAGAAGTATGTTTTATTATCTTTTTATACTATATCATGGAAGAGATTGTTCCTCTCTATACTAAAATGTAACATTTTAAATGTAACATGACTTAAAAAGTAATTAATCTCTAGCTTAAAAAATTGGTGGCTTATTTCCCTCCAAAATTTTGTCTTTTCTCTCTCTATTTTTTCCAATTGTCTTTTTCTTTTTTTCAATCTAGCTTAAAAAATTGGTGGCTTATTTCCCTCCAAATTTTTATCTTTTCCCTCTATATCATGGAAGAGAATGTTTCTCTCTATACTAAAATGTAACATTTTAAATGTAACATGACCTAAAAAGTAAATAATCTCTAGCTTAAAAAATTGGTGGCTTATTTCTCCAAATTTTTTTTCTCTCTATTTTTTCCAATTGTCTTTTTTTTTCAATCTAGCTTAAAAAATTAGTGGCTTATTTTCCCCCAAATTTTTGTCTTTTCCCTCTTTATTTTTACCAATTGTCTTTCTCTTTTTCTTAAATTTAATTGAGTTTCAATTTAGATTAATTTAATTGAAATTTCACATTTAGTTTTAGAATTATTTTAATTATGTCCGTGATTTATGCTTTTAGATTTTAGTTAGCTCAATTAGATCCTAAGTTTAATAAATTAATTCATTTCAGAAATTATTATTATTATTATTACATATAATAAACTTTGATTTAATATAATTATAAAATAATTTGATATGGATACATGAAGCTTTAATTTAAATATTTAATCAAATTCAAATGCATAGATTAACAAGTTGAATCAGAATTAATCTCATACATCAATAACTCTAAACTAAACCATAAATACTAAACCTCAAACCTTTAACCTAACTCAAATCGAATTGACCCAAAAATTTAAATGTTGACCCGACCTGAAATTGACCCGAAATCGACCCGATTTTGACCCGACCCGAAAGCGACCCGAACGACCCGATTTTGACCCGAACCGAAAGCGACCGATCCGATATTGACCCGACCCGAAAACAACCGATCCGATTTTGACCCGATCCAATACCCGAACCGAATCCGACTCAACACAGACCCGAATTAGACCCGAACCGAATCTAAACCGATTCTAGATAGACCCGAAATGACCCGAACCGAAATGACCCGAACCGAATGACCCGATTGCCACATCTATCTGTAATTATATTGGATTATTACTATATTATTCCTAACATTGTGATGGATGATATTTTAGCCATTTGATTAATATTTGTCTTCCGGAATTTTTCGGTCAATATATATGCATACTCTTCTTTTGTGAGAAAATATATACTCTTGTATTATTCAAAAAAAAATTATATATTCTTGTATTATTCAAAAAAAATTATATACTCTTGTACTTTAGGTATAGAAAGACTCTTACACTCATGTTACCGACCACATCATGATATATGAATGTCTTGGATTTTGAAATTTAAAATTTTTGAACTTGTATAAAGACAATAGTCGATCTCAAATATCATCTCCTTAAACGAGATTTTTACTCTATATCATCCATGACATTAAAATAAATTATTTTTCTGTTTAGGTCAAAAATAAGTATCTAAATTATTTTAACTTTTTTTTATAAATTAATGAAGGGAAGAATTATCATAGGCCTCGTTAAAAACCCTCCTAATCTAGAGAGGAGAAATAGTATCTATAGATAATCCGTACAAACCTCGAGAATAAACTCAACCTAAATGAAACAAGCATAAAACTAGAGACAATCCTCCCTCAAAAGATCAATCACCCCAACGAGGAAGTGAGTGAAAACACAAGTCTCAAATGTACCTCTTAACGCCATCTTCGCCATCGCATCCGCCACTCGATTAGCGTCGCGGTAAATATGTCGAAATTCCACTCCACCATGAGTCATAACAAGGTCTCTAATAGAATCAATCAAAGAGTAGGAAATCAATCGAGTTGCCGAGTCTGATAAAACACGAACCACATCTAAATTATCCGTTTCCACCACTATCTTCGTCCCATCCACACCCATAGCACATTTAAGGCCCTCAAACACCGCCCAAAGCTCTGCTTCAATAACCGAGCATTTTCCAATATATTTAGTAAAACTAGTGATCCAACCACCTTAAAAATCTCGGATTACCCCCCACAAGAAGCTGCCCCGTCGAGCTTGCTTCTCGCACCGTCCACGTTTACCTTAACAGTCCCCCTATCCGGCGGCCACCATCTCATATACCGCTCTCGCTGTCTATTGTCACTTACAGGCGAACATTTGCGAGGCACCATCAGCACACGTTGTGCACCAGCAAGCAATCTCCGGCTTCGATCTATAACCCCATCGCCATGCACATTCCAACTGTCGAAGACCCGTTCATTGCGTACACGCCAAAGGGTCCAAAGTATCCCCCCAAAGAGCACGTCCCAGCTTGCTTCATCCACAACAAAACACCCTCTCGTCTGCAAGTTCTTCCGTAACCAGTCCCTCAACGGTAGCGTCAAGAAATCCGAGAGGCGATGTGGTTGGATCAGTGCCGACCAAGTCGTCATCGCCATAGGGCAGTAGCGCAGTATGTGATCGATGTCTTCGCATACCGCCCAACACACCGCACATGCCGCCGAGTCCGCCAAATGTCGGCGAACCCTTTCCGCGTTAGTCAAAAGATGACCCTTGCCAATGAGCCAAAGAAATGCCTTAACCCACGGTGGTCTTTTATACGCTTGGATTAACTTCCAGAAATTATCATCAACCCCTTCCAACGTCTGTGAATGCACCTCATAAGCTGACCGTACTGTAAAATTTTGCGCCCGACTCCAACGCCATACCAGCCAATCAGGCCCGTTCGAAGCCACAAGTGGCTTGATTGCCGCGATATAGTCCAGCACATTTATAGGCAAGGCATCTCGAAAAGCCTCCCACAACCACTCTCCTCTAACATCAACCATATCCCGAACAGGCGTGAAAGCCATGGGCACCAACGTCCTTGTGCAGCACTCGACAAGTGGTCCAACATCTGCAATCCAACAATCCTTCCAAAAATCAACCGATGCACCATTACCAATATTCCAAACGATGATGTCCCGTACATCACCCCACACTGCGCTCACTCCCCTCCATAAAACCGAACAATTACTTCTATCGATTGTAACCGAAATACGATCATAGCACTTATACTTGGCACGTAAGAAACGAACCTATAACTGATCCGTCTTTGCCACAATGTTATATGCTACTTTCATAAGAAAAGCATCATTCTGTTGGGATAAAAATTTAAATCCAAGGCCACCATTAACAATAGGCGACGCAATCTCCTCCCATTTCACAAGATGAACCCCTCTTTTTAACGTCGAACTCCCCCATATGAATGCACGAATAATACCTTCAATCTTCTCGCATACACCCTTGGGATCCTTTTCGTTTGCATGCAATAAGACGAGATTGCCGAGAGGACCGATTTTGCCAAGACAATGCGCCCAACAAACGATAAATATCGCGCCTTCCAACCATCCAATCGATCTCTAACCTTTTGAATTAAAAATGCATAAGTACCATTTGTCACCCGCTGATGTAGCATAGGCACTCCCAAATATTTCCCTAAATTTTGGACTTCCATAAAACTACATACCGTACATATAGAATGGCGAAGCGAACTTGGAACATTCTTGGAGAAAAATACATTAGTCTTCGCAACGCTCACCTTCATCCCTGAAGCACTACAAAATTCAGCAAGCATCGAATGCACCACCCCAACCTGTTCCATCGATGCCTCGACAAATAAAACCATATTATCTGCAAATATAAGATGGGAGATAACCGGGCACTGTCGCGACACTCGAAATCCCTTCCATGCACCTTGAGCTATTTTGTGCTCAATAAGCTGTCCAAGCCTCTCCATACAGAGTACAAATAGGTAGGGCGATAACGGATCTCCTTGCCTGATCCCCCTGGTCGGTCGAAACCTCTCCGTCTGCACCCCATTCCACAAAATTCTTGTAGACACCGAAGACACACAACGCATAATTAATTCACGCAACTTCCTCGGCAAACCAACATCGCAAAGAGTATCAGCGATAAAGGTCCACTCAAGACGGTCATAAGCCTTCTCCAGATCTATTTTCACTGCCATCCACCCTTTAGCACCAGTTTTACGTCGCATGGAATGTACCACCTCCTGCGCAATAATGATGTTATCCGAAATTAGCCGACCATGAACAAAACTAGTCTGATTGTCTTTCACCCACTCAGAGATAAACGGTTTAATCCTATTAACAATAACCTTAGTAACGATCTTACAAAACCTGACAAAGGCTGATAGGCCGAAATTGAGTCATACCCTCAGGCGATTTCACCTTCGAAATCAAAACCATCAGCGTGCCATTCAACTTATCAAGGAAAGGAGCTCCCTTAAAAATATCATGAACCAAGCGACAAACATCCGCCCCTACGATATCCCAATTTCACTGATAGAACAATGCATGAAGCCCATCGCTACCAGGTGTCTTAAACGCATCCATCTGAAACACTGCCCTATGAACCCCATCCATAAAAACAGGACTATCAAAGTAATCAGCCGTAGATGTACTAAGAAGTGGAAATTTACCGCGAATCGAGAATTGAGAGACATCCACATTTCCGCTAGTAAACAAATTACTATAAAATTCTACAGCATTATTTCGGAGCTCCTCTTGCGAATCTAACCAACGACCACTACCATCTCGCAGACGTGTTATCAAATTCCTTTTCCTCCGGCTAACCATAGATGCATGGAAGTATTTAGTATTCCTATCACCTGCATGATCCAACGACATCTCGATTTTTGAAACCATAAACTCTCCTTATGTTCCAAAACAACATCAAGCTCCGCCCGTAGATTCCTCTCCAAATCCACAAGAAACTCCGAGTAATTGCGACGAAGGGCCCGATCAATTCCTCACAGGCGCGCCAACAGCTTCTTTTTTCGTGTGCCAATATGTCCAAACACCTTTACATTCCATTCCAAGGCAGCAGTCTGAAACCTTGCTATATTCGACTCAACTGACTCCATCGGCTTCCAATTATCACCAAGAAGCTTAGGAAGTCCGGATGTTCCTTCCAAGCCGCAAGAAAGCGAAAAGCTCTATCATCATCAACCCTGGTATACGTTTCACTCATAAGAAGTAGCGGGCAATGGTCTGACCCCAATCGATCCAAATGTAAGACCAAACTATGCAGAAATATATCATGCCAAGTGCCATTCACCAAACACCTATCAAGACGCTTGTATAAACGCCCACGTCTCCACGCAAAATCATCACCCCTATACTCAACCTCAAATAACCTTGCCGTATAAACAAACTCATGAAACAAAGAGCTAACTCCCGATATCCCAGAACTGCTACCGCAACATTCCTCGGCGCGAAGAGTAGAATTGAAGTCACCCCATAGCACTCACGCCTAACCCGCGCTTGGTTGAACCTTAATCAATTGGTCCCAAACCAACCTACGCGTGGTTACCGACGATGAAGCATACACAGCCGTAAAGAGAACCCACTGATTGATATCCTCCTCGAAAAATCTCCCATGCACAAATTGATTTGATGCAACTAATATTTCAACATCTACCTTCTCTCGCCAAAGAACCCATATACCACCATTAAACCCACGGCAATCCACACGATAAGAATTACCGAAGCCCAAACTGCGAATCACCATATTCGCCTGTAAACCACTAACTCGCGGTTCAACAAGACAAACAACCTTAGGATCATGTTTCCGCACAAAAGATCTAAAATGACGGCGAAATTCTGGGCTCGCCGCACCCTGGAAATTCCAGAACATTAAACTAATCATCAAATATAATAAAAAAGGCACAGACATAACCTTAACAAGAGGGGTTGGAATTCTCCTTATCAACACCATCCGCCACAATGTCACTAACTTGCATTTTTGCAGTCGAGCTCATAACCGTAGGAGGTGGCCTCAAGTCATTGTCTCGAGAGAAACCATCCCCACTCGTCACCCCCTTTGCACCCAACATTGCATGGTCATGCATATCCTGCAGCTTACCCGATAGCGATTGCTCCCACTCCGCCAACACTGGTTTCGAAGGAGCTCGCGTAGCTTGTCCACGCTTCGACTGCTTCGATGATTTCTTAAGAGCAACCTTCACCGGCAATAGGCTCTTTTCGCGGCCAGCATCTTTCCGTTCTCCTCCCACAACGCCCTTGGCCGGATCGCCTTCAGCAATGGAAATGGCTTTATGTTTACCATTAGCAAGGGTCGGCTCATAGGCTTGAACTTGCACCGACAAGTTGGGATCCATCGAAACTACCTTTGTTCTCTCATGCTGAGATGCCCCCTTATTCGAGACGTCAGTCAACGGAGTCCTCCCTGCAATGGATGTCTTTGCTCGAGACACCATGTTCCCCTTACCAATACCGGCAGCATTCTTCCCCGTTGCATTAATAAATCTCTTACCATGAGGTCTCTTTACAGAACTCCCAGCAGCATGCATCTCCACTCTTTAACCCAGCTGTGTGTTGGGAACGTCACTTTCCTTTCCACTACCACCATCGCCCTCCAACACAAGGAACCTAGAGCCCCTCATGCCATGCCCGTCGGCTTCATTTTGTTGCCCCACAACTTTTCGTGGCCTTCGTTTCTTAGCATCCACCACCATCCATGGGCCATATAAACTATCCGAATCAGCATCCGACTCCGTAACACCCTCACTCGTCCGTTCCATCATCGCAGGTCCTTTATCCGATTCCACCCCTGCATGTTGTCCACACACATCCGACGAATGCCCATAGATTCTGCACTTAAAACAAATTTGGTGCAGCCCCTCGTATTCGAGCTTCTGAGTAAATCCATCAATACCAATACATGGTAGCAGTGGCTTGCTCAAATCCACAAGAACCGCAAGCCTGGCAAACTTGCCTCTCTCTCCCGCCGTCGTATTATAGTCAATTCGAATAACGGATCCTATGATACTTCCAATCAACTTGAATAACGCTTTAGTGTAGTACCTGTATGGAAGTCCAGGGAGACGTATCCATACCACAACTTGTGATGGATGCTTCTGCGACGTCAAAAAGGATCGCGACCACGGTTTCACCGTTAAATAGCTACCAAACAATGTCCACAGACCAGCCGAGAGGACCCTAGTGTAGTCCTCAGTCGACTATCGTTCTACAGTTATTTTAAATAAATAAATATATATATATATATATATATTAATCATGTTAAAAAATTCTCGTTAAATTCATTGACACTCAATACTTATATAAAATACTTTAATCAAAATTTTAAAAATTATTACAATTTAATTTAATTAAAATTACTTTTTAGTTCTCAAATAAGAAAGGAAGAAAATAACCCAGATTGTAGCAGTAAGTATATGATGAATAATGATGAAGATTGAGTAAGAAAAACAAAGAAATGAATGGGAAATAGAGGAATGGGGATGATGGAGGAAGGTGGAGCATCTGAGTCACAGTCCGAATACTTGGCCCCACTTCCCAGACAAGTATCACGGACGGTCCTTCCACTTTTGGGGAACCCCCCCATCCCTTATCTCTTCCCTGTCCTCCCAAATCTGGTCTTCCTTTTAATTATGGTTTAATCATTTCCTTCGTAAAAACTGATCACCCCACCATGGCTGTAAAGCTATCTCACTTTTTAACCCCTTTTTCATCGACAAAAACAACACATCTCTCTCATAGGTTTTACTGCTAATACCATTAAAATATTGTTTTAAAACCAGGCTATGTAGTTTGAACTCAAAAAGCTGCTACAAAAATCAATATGTTTTGAGCTCAGCTGGTCGCTTTCCTGCACACACAAACGCTAATTTCAACAATCGTGTGTTTCTGCATGAAAGAGAAGGTGTGGCCCATCTGCATCAATGGCTGACCGACTTTGAACATACAAAAGGAGAACGTTGTTGAATCATGTAAGACTAAGACTCTAAGGAAAAAAGAAAGAGAGAGAGATATTCTCTTTAAGTCATCACGGTTTTGGGTGTTTTTCTTTCTAAATCAAAAAGGGTCAGAAAAAACAGATCTAATAGCTTGGTAAGTATATTGGTTTGTTGGGAGAATCGTTTTAGATTTCAGCTTGAGTTGTGCTTTTCTTGTCTCTGTGGCCAAACCAGATATATTTATATAAAGCTGAGTCAGTATTTTGAATATATATATATATAGACCAAACGTTTATCAGCTTGTGTTTGGAGAAATCCTTGTTTTCTTTGTTTTATACTGTTTTTTCTCTTACAGCTAAGTTTCAAAACTACCAGTTTTCGGAATTTAGTTGCAATACCCCCAAAAAATGTCTGCTGATGCGTTTTCTATAGGAGGGTTTGTTCATCAAGAACAGAATCATGCAAACCCTAACCCTAGATCTAATCCAGTTAAGAAGAAGAGAAATCTTCCAGGAAATCCAGGTAGGTTTGCTTTGATATTAATACCCTTTTCTTTGTTTTTATTGATGAACCATTTTAGTTCATTAATTGGTTGATATTATTCTTTAATTTCTCTGTCTTGTTAACAGATCCAGATGCTGAAGTTATTGCTTTATCTCCCAAAACTCTCATGGCCACCAACAGATTCATATGTGAAATCTGCAACAAAGGGTTCCAAAGAGATCAAAACTTACAGCTTCATCGAAGGGGTCACAATCTTCCATGGAAGCTCAAGCAAAGGAACAACAAGGAAGCGATTAGGAAGAAGGTTTACATTTGCCCTGAGAAGACCTGCGTCCACCACCATCCTTCCAGAGCACTCGGCGACCTCACTGGCATAAAGAAACATTTCAGCAGAAAACACGGAGAAAAGAAGTGGAAGTGTGAGAAATGTTCGAAGAAATACGCTGTTCAATCCGACTGGAAAGCTCACTCTAAAACCTGCGGTACCAGGGAGTACAAGTGTGACTGTGGGACACTATTTTCCAGGTACATAAATGCTCATAATCATTGTATATATTTATGTTTGAGGGTTTGGGGGTTTCGAATAATTATGTCATGAATGGCTTGGTTAATGATTCCACCAGGAAAGACAGCTTTATCACCCATAGAGCTTTTTGCGATGCCTTAGCTGAAGAAAGTGCAAGATTTACTTCATCAGCTGTTGCAGCCACGAATCTGAATTTCAGAAACGATATTGTGAATATGCCTGTTGGATTTGGCGGCCGAGAAGCTCATGATGTTGCTGGAATCCCTCAATTTGGTTCGGGTTTTACACCAGATTTCAATGGGATGACTGCATCAGGTAACCAGAATAACTCAGTTTCAGTTTTCTTTTGATGTTATGGTTATATTAATTAAACCAGGCCAGATGTTAATCTTATTGCCCCAGGAATGCCTGAGATGGTTCAAATGGCCTCAGGCAATCTCTTTGGTTCATCGTCACTTGGCAATTTCGGTGCAAATTCCAGTCTTCCCCCCATGCCATTGCCATTGCCATTGCCACAAGGGCTGAAAGAAGAAGGTGGAAGCAAAGGGAAGTCAATGCAAAGCATGTCTTCTCTCTACTCGGATACTCAAAACAAGCAGCAATCCAAGCCTGCTGCTGCTGCTACACCAATGTCCGCAACCGCGCTTCTGCAAAAAGCAGCCCAGATGGGTTCAACAAGAAGCAACCCCACTTCGTTCTTCGGTGTCATGAGCTCATCTTACCAGGCATCGAGTAGCGCATCGATATTGAGTGTTAATGCAGATCTGGGGAGTTCGACAAGCAACAACGGCCTCATGTTACAAACAGGAGTGGTGAAACAAAGTGAGGCGATGAACCTTGGTTCCAACTCAATTGATCAAAGCTTGACAAGGGACTTCCTTGGCATCAGCAATGATCAATCTGCTCGTCCATTTTTACCCCAAGAACTAGCCAAGTTCGCATCCACCATGGGTCTGAGTCAATTCAGCACCAACCACTGAGCTCAGCATGCATACCTTTGGAAATTCCAAAGTATACCGTTACAACTTACAAGCCTACAGGTAGTTCGGAAAAGGCTGATATAAAGGACCGAGTTGGAGTGTGGGTGGATAAGCAAACCCCAGAAAAAGGAACAGAGGCTCATCAGTGTTTGAAATGACTAAACAGTGCGAGTCATGCATGTTTTGCTTGGTGTCTTAACATGCTTGTCGTTGTTCAGTATCATGTTTAGTTACTATATATATATGAATTTTCTCTCTTTTTCGACATTCAACAGCAGTCAACTCAAGTATTTGGTTCACTGTTCGTTAAGTCCTCAACGTCGGTGGGTTTTGGCCTTCGGGAGTAGGGGAAAAAAGAAATTTACAAGTTGATGTTAGTATTAAGGTTCAAATAACTCCCTAATTTATTATGTTTAGTGTATTTTGAAAATTGTTTAGTGTATAATTTAATGTTAGATATTAGGTACCTATTAGTAGCAAATTTTCTTTTTCCTCCTCTAAGTAGGGGTGAGAAAATTCGACTCAACTCGAAAAAATCGAATAACTCGACTCGAGGCGAAAATACTCAACTCATCTTGACTTGACTCGAAATTTCATATACTCGAATGACTCGAAAAAATTTCAAATAAAGTTTGATTTGTAAAATGAAAATTCGAATAACTCGAAATTTTTAGTAATTATTGGATTTATTTTTAAGTTCGAGACAAGTCCCTCAAATTTTATGATATATACATACCGATATATAAAATATGAAGAAATATTGTCACATGTGAAAAATATGAAGAAATATATATGTGTGCGTACCTTATATAATTAGAGAAAATCGTTTAACTTGGAATCAAATCGTACTATAACATTATAAATAATTACAATTAAATTTTTATAAGAACTCGAAAACTCGACTCGACTTGAATTTCTTAAACTCGACTCGAATCGAAAAAATTCAAATAAAGTTTGAGTTGTAAAATATGACGCATCAACTCAAATAACTCAAAATTTTTTTACTTGACTCAACTCGATCGAACGCTCACCTCTACCTCTAGGTAGCAATTGTTCAAAAATAAAACCTTAGATATTAGGGGATACTTAGATATTAGCCTCTCCACGACTCTATTTTGAATCCAAATCGGCTGCCCCTCTCTATATCCTTATTTATGCTTTCATCTTAAAGAAATTAAGTTTAAAGTTCATGATTAAGTTTTAAGAATAGAATTTAGAATTATGGTTTAGTAAATTGGGATAAGGTGTACGTTTAGAGTCTAAAATTTTGAATTTAAAATTTATATTTTAATGTTGGGACTAGGGATGGGCATTTCACCCGGACCCGACGGGTTCCGACCCGATCCAGCCCGATCGGGTCGGGTATTTTTATTTAAAAAAAATAAATTCGGGTCGGGTTTTTATGTAGGGTGAGGTCGGGTCGGGTTTTAGAGTGAAAAAATCCAACCGACCCGACCCGGGACTAATAGTGTAATTTTCCCCTAAATTTTTAGGGATATTTGTAATAATACCCCCTCTTTATATATTTCTTTTATAATTAGGTCCTTAAAATTATTTTTTTTATTTACATTTTAGTCCTTAAATTCATTATTTTTTATAATTATGCCTCTTAAAATTATTTTTTACAATTAGGTCCCTAAAATTATTTTTTTTTCTATAGGTCGGGGTCGGATTTAGAATATTTATTTTCGGGTCGGATCGGGTCGGGTTCAGTTTTAGGATACTTAGTTTTGGGTCAAGTTCGGGTGGACCAAAAACCCGAGCCGACCCGTGCCCATCCCTAGTTGAGACATTGAAATGGGTGGAAAAAAAAGGTAGAGAGGATTTTTATCTCTCTATTTCTTTTATTTTCTCCGGCTATATATATATATATAGCTTTCTGTAAGGTTGGGGTAGGAGATTTATTATTATTATTATTATATAAAAATTATGAAAATTCAAAAGAATTCTAAGTTTTTTATATAAAATCATACTTGTTAGAAAAATAAAATTTATTTTTGAAAATCATAATTTATATATTTTTAGTTTTAGATGTTTAATTTTTTATAATATTTTAACATTTTAAAAAAAACTGAGAACTTTTTTTTTAATTTTAACTGCAACTTTTTCTTTGATTTTAAAATAAATTGTCATTGTGGTTTTTTTATTAAGTACAGAGTTAAATACATTCACAAGGTAAAATATCAAAATTTGAACTCAAATAAGATATAATAATATAAACATCTTTAATCATTCGCTCAATTAATAGATCTCAAATATCATAAGATTTTAAAAAAAAATTCACTCAATATTTTTTTATTATGTGATATTTTGTCGTCACCACAGATATTTTAATAAAGATAATTTTAATGACCAAACTATACAAAATTCCAAGTAACATATGCATCCCACCCTCAGATAAAACTTCGAATTTCATCTCTTAAATTCAAAGATCATTGCTCATCGCGCTGGATAATAATAATAATAATAATAATAATAATAATAATAATAATAATAATAATAATAATAATAATTGGAATTAAGACAGAATGTTTTAGGTTTTCCAATGTAAGACATTGGAAAACTCATTAAGGCAGTTTGTATTGGTCTTCAAAACATTTAACTTGAAATTTAATTTATTATACAATTTTACATCTTTTGACCTAGGAAACATGAACAGAGGCTTTGACAGTGAGGAGGCACCTTTAAATTTTTGGCCTACTTCATTAGGCCACTTTAGCATTGTCCATTACAAAGACAGGTTTTGACTTTCAACTCCCTTTAAACAAATGCTTTGGATTATTATTTTTGTGACTGGGAATTAAATGCTAACGACCAGGAATGATTATCTCTTAAAAAATTTACTCTCTTATAATTTAAATATTTTTTTATTGACAATTTAATTTTACATCTCTAATATTTTATATTTCGCACCTTATATTTCGAGTATAGTTTACTAATAGATCACACCGCTTATATAAAATTCGGTGTCCTTACCTACAATTGCAAACAACCATGACCATGGCAGGAGGAAGCTCAGTCCATTATTTCCATATATATATATATATATATATATATATATATATATATATATATATATATATATATTATAACTATCAAAGTCATACTTGTATATAAAACAAGTCTCAATATGAGATGAAAAAAAATTATATGTTCAAATTCAAACCGAAAATAATTATATAGAAATTCAATACAATTAAAATTCATGTTCACATTTATTTAGTTTTTTAATATATAAGGGTAATGGTAGTACATATTTATATTTTTGTACTTAAACTTAAATCTATTAAAATAAATATCATTCTTTTTTCACTTAAGTAATTCTGGTTTCACGTTTATTTAAAATTTATATATAAACTATTGAATAATGACATTTACCTTTGTATTTCTACTTTCCAGACCAACCTTTTGAGACTTGGATCACCCTATGTCTTTGACGTTTTAAACTATACAGGAGTATTATATTACATCGAAAAACACCCTCAACAATTCCTCTACTTTTTACAACATGTTACACACAAAACCAGCTTTTTGCTCATGAGATTTGAGTGCAGCTTCAAGATGGACTTAGAGGGTTGTTGGAGTGGTCGTTCCCCATAAAAAAATTGAAATTCTTTTATGACTTTAAATTGTTTATGTATTTTTTATAGAAAATTTATTTCCTCCTTTAAAATTTTAAGTTCTACCCCAAAATTTTATAAGCTCGTCTCTCTTAACATAAAGTTCTGTGTTCGTCTTTGTGTAGTTCCATTATATTTTTATTATATTCAATATTTCTTTTACTGTTTATGTTCTAAGTTCATGATTATCTCCTTTAGTAATATCGTTTCTAAAATTTAAACATATATTATCTCTTTATTATTACAATAATTTTACGACTACACATGTCAATTGTTGATCGTTAACTCAATTATAATTTATTATTTTCAAATAAATTATTGGATTATTTCTTTTTATCCTTTTAGTTTTCATTTTTTATTAACTATATACTATGTGACATTACTGAAATCTGTATCATGCATGTTAATATTTTACCAACTATCTAAGTACAAATGGTCGGTTGGCCAAATTACTCATCTTTGTTCCTTCATATTCTCTTAGGTCTGTTGAAGGATGTGGGCTGTTACGATTGTTATCGATTTGGTTAGGTTGTTACAATTGGTTTTAGCCCGCCTTGGTATAACATATTAGATTCATTCTTTATATCAGTATGTTAAGCCAACTTTATGGCTATATAAACTGAGTATTTTGACTCTAACTTTATTAGTGAAAAAATGATAAAGCCCATGTCTCTTTATTCTCTGAAATTACTATTGGTTTTCTGAGTTGGTTTCAATTGTAAACACGTTTCTTATTCAATTAATGTATTCAATGAATAAGGAATTTTTTCTTCAGTTTCTATCAGACTTTCAGAGAATTTTTCTTCTCTTCTTGTAACTCAATATGGTATCATTCGCCCAGGTTCGTCTTCTCTAGCTTCTGTTTTAGTTTCCGTCTGTGTTCTTGCTGTTTGTTTGGCAATTTTCTCTTGGTTTTGCTTCTTCTTGCTTCTTTCTCCATGCCGAACTCGCCTGTAAACGTCTCTAGTGATGACGATGCTGCAAGATCGGCGTCCAACAGTGGTCGAATCTTTAAAAACAAGAAAGTTAATGTTCTCCTTGATGAATCTAACTTTCTTGTTTGGAAACAACAAGTTTTACTTACGGTCAGGAGTCATCGTTTGGAAAAACTCCTCAAAGGCACACTTGTTGCTCCTCCGGCCAAGATTCGATTGTCCGATGGTACTATGGTCGAAAATGATGCTTATGAAGAGTTTGTGGCGCAGGATAGCGCAATGGCGTTCTGGCTTCTGTCAACTATGAGCCCCCATCTGTTATCCAATTTTGTTAGTGTCGAGATGTCCGCTGAAGTCTGGAAGGTTGTTGTAGATTTCTTTAGTAGTCGCTCCACTACTACTGTTATGAGTCTGCATTTTAGGCTGAGATCTATTCGGAAGGGTGACTTGAGCATGAGGTTGTATATCTCCAAAGTCAAGGAGATCTATGACGCTTTGGCTTTGTGTGGCAGCCTTGTCTCTACCACAGAGCACATCGCCTCCATCCTAAACAGACTTCCCAATGAACACATACCATTTGTGGCGGTTATAACAGCGAGCCGAGAGCCATTCACACTCGAGGCAGTCACTGCTGTTTTGGTTGATGCTGAAGCACAACACTCTATGTTTGATCAGGGGTTACCTGTTCTTATGAGTGTGCATAATGTTTAGTTGGCTTCTGGATCAGAGGATCATCGGACTGTAAATCAGCCTTTCAATCGGAATCAATCAAGCAATGGTGGTCGTTGTCGGTCTCGTAACTATTATCAGTGCCAACTATGTGGCAAGATGGGTCACTTGGTTGATCAGTGCTTTCAACGGTTCGATAAAAAGCTTTGCGGGAGTTACGGCCAAGCCTTATAACAATGAGGGTTCGTCGTCTGTGCACACATGTTCTGTTGATACAATTGAACTTTCTCTTGCTTGTAACATTGCAGGTATGTCATCTTCCTCTAGCTGCAACAAGTGCTCTCAGTCTCCCTCTCCCAAGCCGTCTGGATCTTGTGACTCTTAGTTCATCAACACGGGAGCCACCCATCATGTCTTGCCAGACGCCACCGTTGCTCATTAGTGCACTGACTACACTGGTCTAGGTAAATTGCTTGCCGGTGATGGTACAGGTTTGTCTATTTCTAAAATGGGTCACTCTGCTATTGCATCAAATAAAAGAGCCTTATTATTACATAATCTTTTAATTGTGCCTAATGTAACTAAGAATTTGTTATCGGTGTCAAAGTTTGCTAGAGATAACATGGTATACTTCGAGTTTCATGCAACACACTGTGTTGTTCGGGATGAAGCTACTGAAGAAGAGTTGCTGCGGGGAGTTGAAACTGGAGGATTATATGCTTTCCAAAAACACATTGGTTTTGCTAGTGATGCTGGTATTGAGTCCAATGTTGTTCAGGCCGTTGTTTCTGATAGTACTAGTGTTGAGTCAGATTCTGTTCAAATAAATCATGTTGATGTAGAATTTTGGCATCGTAGGCTGGGGCATCCTACTCATGCCACGATGGCCAAAGTATTAAAGAGTTGTAACATTTCTTTACCTGCTAATAAACATACGATTTTCTCAGCTTGCCAACAAGGCAAGAGTCACAAATTGCCTTTCTCTTCTTCTAACACAGTGTACACTCAACCTTTTCAACTTGTTTTCACAGACTTGTGGGGTCCTACGCATGTAACTTCTGCAAGTTTTTCATATTATATGCCGTTCGTTGATGCTCAATCTAGACATACTTGGTTGTTTCTGTTCAAGTCTAAGGCACAAGTAGTGAACGCGTACAAGTTGTTTTCAAAGCTTGTGAGTACTAAATTTGGGGCAGTGATAAAGGAAGTTCAAAGGATTGGGGTGGAGAATTTCGGAGTCTATCCTCAGTTCTTGCTGAAATGGGTGTCTCTCATCGTGTGACATGTCCGCATACGTCGGAGCAAAACAGTGTAGTTGAGCATAAACACCGTCACATCATCAAACTTGCCATCACTCTCTTAGCACATGCGTCTCTGCCTCTTCAGTTCTGGTCATTTGCAGTCGTTAGTATAGTGTATTTGATCAATCGCATGCCCACAAGTGTACTTGATGGCATATCGCCTTATGAGAAGTTATTTGGAAAACTTCCAGATTATCAATTCATGAAAGTGTCTGGTTGTTGTTGTTAGCCTTACCTACGACCTTTTCAAAAGCAAAAATTGGAGTTTCGGTCACAACCTAGTACCTTCTTGGGTTACAACCCACAACATAAGGGTTACCAATGCCTTACACCTCAGGGTAAGGTCGTTATTTTCAAGGCATGTTGTATTTGACGAGTATGCCTTTCCATTTGCAGGAAATAAATCTATGGTTGTGCCGGTTCCATGTTCGAAGGCTCCATCAAGATGTTTTCAGTCTGCTCCTTTATGTGTACCATGTGTCAAAAATCATTCTTGTAACTGTGCTACATTTCAGTCTTCGGTTGTTGAGTCGTTAAGGTCACCAGGTGGTGTTGAAGTGTCACCCGAAGTATCTTCACCTCTTGGTGGTGTTGCTTCTGATGTTTCTGGTACAAGTGAGCCCCAATCACATGAAGATGCTGCTCCTAATGATTCTAACACACATGCAGTTGCACCTGAGCTAGTTTCTTTGCCTTCGCCAGCTCTTCCAAATGAGGTGTCGTCTGATCATGCTCCGGTCTCACAATCCAGTGATCACTTGTTGTCAACTTTGACAGCTGAAGCTCAGAATATCCCAGCTTCAACTGGTACAACGCCAGCTGTAACTTCTGGACTGCCTCTTAAAGCTGTTAACATACATTCTATGGTCACTAGAAGTAAAAGAGGAATTTTTAAGCCTAAATTGTTTGCAACAATTGTTCAGTCTGAAGATGATGTTCCCACAACTATTCAGCAAGCCCTAAACTCACCTGAGTGGAAAGAGGTTGTGGTTGCTGAATACAAAGCTTTGGTCAACAACAACACATGGACATTGGTTACTCTACCATAAGGGTGACAAGTGGTTGGGTGCAAAGGGCTATTTCACATAACACGCAATCCCGATGGCTCAATTTGGCGCTACAAGGCACGCTTAGTGGCTAAAGGTTTTCCACAGGTACCTGGCCATGACTTCACAGAAACTTTTAGCCCGGTGATACGTTTAACTACTCTCAATGTTATTCTTGCCTTGGCGGTTACTAATAAATGATGTTTGCGTCAAGTAGATATTAACAGTGCGTTTCTTAACAGTAAGTTAAGTGAGGAGGTTTTTATGCAACAACCCCCAAGGTTCAAGCAAGTAAATGGTGATGGCTCGAAACTTGTGTGTTTACGACAAGCACCGCGTAACTGGTACAATAAACTCCGAGAATTTTTACTTGAGATTGGCTTTCGAGAGTCCAAAGCTGATGCATCTCTCTTTGTGTGTGCAAAGACAAATGTCGTTACATACTTGCTAGTGTATGTCGGCGACATCATTGTGACAGGCTGTTCGTCGCAAGAAATTGAGGATACGATTTGTAATCTGGGCACTAAATTTGCTTTAAAGGATCTTTGCGAGCTATCTTTCTTCTTGGGGATTGAAGCAGTTCGATATGGTGACTCCATCATTCTTAGTTAAAAGAAATTTATACTTGAGCTCCTTCAAAAGACAAAGATGGATCAGTCTAAGTCCACCCCTACACCAATGTTGTCTTCGCTGAAATTGGTTCAAGATGAAGGCAGTCCATTATTCGAACCCCGAGAATATCGTAGTATCGTGGGCAGTCTTCTTTATGTATGTCATACTCGTCCCGATATTACGTTTAGTGTGTATAAAGCTGCCCAATTTATGCATAGACCGTGTGAATCACATCTCACAGTCGTTAAACAAATTCTAAGATATTTAGCTGGAACACTTGAGTTTGGTTTCCTCTTTGCACCATCAGGTATTGACATGGTAAATATTGTTGCATATATTGATGCTGACTGGCAAGTGATCTTAGTGAACGAAGATCAACAACGAGATATTGTGTCTATATTAATAGTTGTTTAGTTGCTTGGTGCTCTAGGAAGCAAAAGTATGTGTCTCAGTCAACAACCGAGGTAGAATACCGAAGCATTGCCGACGTTGTATCTGAAGTTGCTTGGGTAAAAGCTGTGTTACAAGATTTAGGTGTTAAGTTGGCATCAACACCAATTGTGTAGAGTGACAACACCAGCGCTATTGCCATGTCCGCCAATCCAATTTATCATTCACGTGCAAAGCATGTTGAACTTGATGTTCACTTTGTTCGAGAGAAAGTGGCTCAAGAACAAGCGCAAGTGAACTATGTTCCAGCACAACATCAAGTTGCTGACGGTCTTACGAAGCCTCTGTCAAAATCATTCTTTCATTTGTTTCGAGAGAAAATGAGTGTGCATCCAATATGTTAACTGTGTTTGTGTACAAGGTGAAAGAAGAGAGGAAGAAGTAGGAAGGATGTTAAAGGATGTGGGTTGTTACGGTTGTTATCGATTTGGTTAGGCTGTTACAATTGGATTTAGCCCGCCTTGGTATAACATATTAGATTCATTCTTTATATTAGTTTGTTAAGCCAACTTTAGGGCTATATAAACTAAGTCTTTTGACTCTGAATTTATTAGTGAAAAAATGATAAAGCCCGCATCTCTTTATTCTCTGAAATTACTATTGGTTTTTTGAGTTGGTTACAACTGTAAACATGTTTCTTATTCAATCAATGTATTCAATGAATAAGGAATTTCTTCTTCAGTTTCTATCAGACTTTCAGAGAATTTTTCTTCTCTTCTTGTAACTCAATAAGGTCATAGGTTCTAGATCCACTAAGAGCACACTCTTCATTCCCTTAGAGCACTCATTCCCCCTCTAGGTAGGATTAAGATTAGGATTAGAATTAGAATTAAGATTTTTCAAAAAAAAATTACCAACTGTACGCATTAATTTTGTGATTGGGCTACATTCTGGGTCCAAACCCAAATGGATATCAAAATAATAATAAATGATACAAAAGCCAGAAAAAATCAAAAAATAATAAAAAAAGGTCAAAGAAACCCTAATCTAATGAAACTCTACTGCACTGTCGCTATCTCTACTTCTTCGGGAATGTTCTTGGCAGCCTTGCACGTCACTTACCCAACGGCCCGCTCTTTGCGCCGCACGCCACGAGACTCCGGATTCGCCGGACTTGTAAACGGCTTGGAGAACTATTCATATTCCCTTATAAATACCGAGTACACCAAACAACAAAGGGGGAGGAAAATCGGAGATAAAGATTCGAATCTATCAGCATAAAGGAAGCAAAAAGAGCAGTTCGATTGAAATCGGAAAAAGATATAGAAGTTGAACCGTTACCCTTGGATTTTCGGCGATCGAAGTGACGACTGAGAGATCCGAACGGTGAAGAGATTCATGGCTAGAAGTAGACCATCATACTCGAAAATCGACGTGATCCAACGGTGGGATTTTGAAATCAAGAGGTAAAACCCTTTTAAAGTTTTGAAACTCTTTTTTGTTTAGATATACCTGAATATACTCGATTTAAAAAAAACTAACATGGGGTTGAGCTAAAAAAGGAAAAAAAAAGCAACATCTTGAAATACAGAGAAAAGATGATGAAACGCGGAGAAAAATTTATTTTTCTTAAGCAAAAGGATATATGATTTTGTTTTTAGTAGATAATATATGAATAAAGGAAAAAATGAAACGTCTATCGGCACTATTTTCCTGTGAACACAGTGAATAAAAAAGTAATAAAAACTTAATTTAATGCGCATGGGAAACTGGAGTGGTCTTGGGGTGTGTGAGATGTGGAACCAGCTCATTTCCACTAAATTTACGCGTGGATTTAAAATGGTAAGGGGAAATGTGGAACCAGCTCATTTCCCCCTAATTTGTGCGTGGGTTTAAGATGGTAATGGGGAAATTTTGTTTGATTCTTTTATTTTTAGGGTAAAATTCCATGTTAGGTCTCTCCTTTGTCTTAGATTCTTTTAGACTTTAGGCTTAGTTTGTTTCTTTTGATATGAGTCTTAATATTTAGATTCTTTTAATTAGGTCCTTAGTTCTCATAATTATTTAGATGATTAAATAACGAACAATTCACTTAGGTTGCTCTTGTTAATTTTTTCCCTTTTAAAGCGAACGATTAATTATTTAATTGGATTTAAAATTGAGTTTAATTATAAATTAGTCTTAAAATTTTGCGAATAATGTGATTTGGTCCTAAAAAATGTTTGATTAATAATTCGCTTAATTTGAGATAAATTGTGATTTGACTTAAGGTTATGATCTTCAATTAAAATATTAATTTTCTATTTGTTATTTTATATATCTTTTTTAGCATGTTTTTTTAATTTACTCGATTTATTTGTATATTTTTGTCGTGTATAATAGTGTTATTAACCTTATCTTTGAAGCCTTTTAGACAACACAACCCCTTTAGGTACCAATCTTGGGCGTCATGGGGGTGCTATAACCTTCCCCACACGTAACCGACTCCCGAGCCCAACCCGACTCTGGTTCAGACGCATACTGGTTCTACAAGTTTTCGGTCATTCCCAACCCAAAATGACCGATGGCGACTCTAAACAATGACAAGCATATTAAGGCCCAACCAATTTTCGGCCCGGACCAAAAACGACGTCGACAGCTTGGTGACTCTGCTGGGGACTATTCAAGATAGTCAGGCCACACAAAAAGGGGTACATGTTGTGTTGCATCATTTCATGAGCTTTCTACCCGAGCTCGGTCCCGTTTAAGTGGGGACAAAACGCTGCTCCTTCGTGAGGTTAACCTCCGTATGGGATAGTAGTCACCTTCGGGATGCATATGATCTATGGCTTCGTGAGGGTAACCTCCGTATGGTCATAGGGAAGTGCATCCCCTCGAGTTGAACTTGGTCCTGAGAACCTATAATGGGGGAGGACCAGGGACCTTACTAGCCTTAGCAGGTGTCAGTGAGGACAATTCGGGTACCCTGTCTAGAACCGTAACCTCATATAACAAACCGTAGAAACCCACCCATGTTAGAGCCATGCTGAACTCAAACCTTAAGGTGTCACCCATTGATATATGAACATGTGTTTTATTTCGTTTTGTTTTTTAATCTTCATATTATGTTTTTTTTTGTATTTAATTATTTGTTATATTTGTGCGACACTAATCAAATTTCTTTGGGTTGTTTATTGTTTATGTACACATGTATCATCATCATCATAGAAGGGTGTTGGTTATTAAATTAATTTGATAGAAAAACCTTCGTAATGGCCAAAAGATTTCAATGTTTATCAGAGAAAAATGATGATGTTCGAAAATGGTCAGAAAACACCTAGAGAAGGAGAGGCGATAGTATACTAGCAAGACCAGATGAACAATTCTCAGGATACGTTCACCTTCGGCTTAAGCAGAATGACACTCATGAATTAGCGAAGATTTGGGGCCAGTGGAAGACTGATCAGAGGCAGATGTTGTATGACGCATATGGAGACGTAGCCTATTTGCTGCAAGTACACGCAGATAAAAGGTTGATACGGGCTATGGCGCAATTTTGGAACCCTTTATACAACTGCTTCACATTCAATAGGGAAGACATGACCCCAACGATAGAAGAGTATGCAACGCTGCTCCATCTAAGGAAAGTGCATGAGTTCTAAATTTATGTGAAAGGGGCTCAACCTAAGACATACAAAGAGAAGTTTATAACTTTGACTGGGACTAGCATGTCATGGGTGGAAGCCCAGTTTCAAGGTAAAGGAGGAAGCAAAGCCATCACCTGGGATAGACTTCGGGGATTGATCCATTCTCATCCTGATCCGAGAAAGCAGGTTGATATCTTTGCCTTAGGGATTTATGGCTTGATCATTTTTCCTAAAGTAGCCGTACACATTGAAGCGTCAGTGATAAATTTATTTTGGGAACTTGAGTCAGGCCTTAATCCAGTTCCGGCTATCTTGGCGGAGACCTTTCGATCCCTTAATTTCCTCAAAAGGCATGGAGGCATATATTTTATTAGGATGTGCACAACTCCTCACCGTATGGATGCATAGTCACTTGAGGGCCAAGAGGAAGTTGTCCAAACGCGTACATACTCCACAATATTCACCATTACGGGAGTTCTTAACAGAGGAGCCAAAAAAGAAAAAAACGTCGGGAGAATGGGAATCAATCTTGTGAGACTTGAGGTTGGAGGACATTACTTGGCGGGTTTATTGGTTGGATTACAATTATATCTTGTACAAGTGTGGTGCCTTTGATTGGGTCCCTCTTCTCGGTATCTAGGGTGCAACTGGATATGCTCGTCTATTGGTATTGAGGCAATATGGGTCATTATAGTTTTTCCCAGCCACAAGGGGATTAGGGTTGTGTGAGTTCGTATTAGAGAGTGAGAAGTCTAAAAAGCAAGTTCTTGAGATAGCCAGAGCTTGGGCTCACCCATATCAAGCCAGGTTTGGACCTCTAAGGCTTACTTCGGATTACCAAATTTGGAGGACAAGGAGGAAAAATTGCAACATCCCACCACCTAGCCAAGGGAATGCTCCAACTTTAGAGGAACGGTTCAGAGAAATGCCTACTGAAGCTGATATTGTTAGACAAGAGTGTGAGGAGGAGGAGAAGGCGTTGAACAAAAGGATTGCTAAGCTAGAAGCCAAAAACGAAGAGCTAGACTACAATGCTACATATTTTAAAAATCAATCAAAGGGGTTTGAGAAGCAGCTGAGCATTGTGAGTGCAGATTTAAAAGACCTACAAGGGGACTATAGGGGACTTCAAGAGAAGATAAGGAACCCCAACTTGCACAAAACTCCACAAGAATGGGAGCAGGAGATTCGTGATCGAGAGAATGATACGAAGCGATGTATGAAGTTATTAAAAGCCAAAGGAAATCGAGTGGAAGAACTTACAGCTAATTTGCAAGCAGCCCAACAGACAAATACAACAACCCTTAACGATCTCATGGATAGTCGCGCTCAGAACCAAGAATTGCAAGAACATCTAGCATCTCTGCAAGGGATTCTTCAAATCTACCAACAACAAGACTCAGTGATTGAGCTTGAAAAGGCGCGAGTCGAAAATGAGAATTTGAAGGAGTTGGTAACAGCATTAGAGAGTTCACTGCAACAACATAGAGACTTGATAGATGATATTCAAAGGGATTCTAAACTTAGCGAGGAACAGTGAGACTTACGACTTCGGTTTGCAAGGGGTGATATCAAGGTGAGAGAAGACTTGATGAGGGAAGCACTCACTCAGATCTGAAAGACAGCTGAGCACATTACTGATTTGGCCAAGGAAGCAGGGTTGTTGAAGTTTTGGATCAATACCTCGACACACGTTGCAAAGGAATGGAAGGAGTTTTTGGGAAAAGTTGAGAAGTTGGGAGATCAAGCTAAGCTATACCGTCGAGTTTGGTGTTAATTTGTTTTTTTTTTCTTGTCATTAAAAACGTTGATTGAAGATTATTTTTTTTCTTTCTATTTTTTTGGGATATTATATTTTATCTGTGGATGTTAGTGGATGATTTTTTTTGGTGGATGGATTAGATTTTCCTTTTTAGTTATTTAATAAAAGTTTTTTTTCGATTTGTGCGAATATTCTTCTATCCTATTAATTTTCTAACCAACACCTAGTTGCATTCATTCTTGCATTCATCATTACACATTACATTTATACAATGTGTTTCATATGCATTAACATTAAATAAAACACTAATCCATGGGAGTTCAATGTTAGTGATACTGGAAACGATGGACGATCAAAGCAACCATCCTCACTACATGCGATTCAAGGCTAGAAAAATGGAAGAGAGACTTCAGAAGCTAGAAAATTTCAAGAACAAGTCATTCAGGATATAAAGGGCTTGAGGGGTGACATAGGAAAAAGTCAAGAGACTCTTCTAAGTAAATTAGAGGATAAGCTGTATCAGTTGTTATCCAAAGCAACAAGCGCTAAAAAAAGGAAAAACTCACGAAGTTCACGAGGAAGATTCATCATCTTTACCTTTTGGATCAAAAGAAACACATCCTCGGTTTGTGTTCTCTGCTGGCGGACTAAAATCAAATGTCCATAACCAAACAAATATTCATGGCACTTCTGGTTCAAACATGTGGGCAAGCCCAATCAAACCAGAAATCCCAAATTTTGATGACCCTGATGAGTTGGAAAAATTAAAGAAAAAGCAACCCAAACGTTTTGGTATAAATGATGACAAGTTCAAATGCTTGGAGGAAATAATCAAAGCTACGGAAGGTACTGATGTAATGGAGCTGAGCTTGGTCCATGATCTGATTTTACCCCCAAAATTCAAAGTGCTAGAATTCGAGAAATTTGATGGCACGAGCTGTCCTAATGCCCACCTTACCATGTTTTGCCGTAAAATGACGAGGTACGGGAATGATGATAAGTTGTTAATTCATTGCTTTTAGGACAGTTTAGCTGGGTCTGCCATGCGATGATATAATCAGTTGAATAGGGCCCAAATAAGCACATGGAGGGACTTAGCACGTGCTTTCAAAGAACAATACAAGCATGTCCTGGACATGGTACCTGATCGCTTGACACTTCAAAATATGGAGAAAAAAAGCACAATGAAACGTTCCGACAATATGCCCAACGGTGGAGGGACAAGGCTGTACAAGTTCAACCACCATTACTTGAGAAAGAGACGACGACCCTCTTCATTAATTCTTTGGAGTCAACATACTATGAGAAGCTTGTTGGTAGTACCACTAGAGACTTTGATGATCTAGTGACAGCATGTGAAGCAATTGAACGTGCTATTAAAAGCGGGAAACTTAGCAATTTTGAGACTTCAAAAAAATCGTATACCAAAAAGAAAGAAAATGAAATTAATGTTGTGGGATATAATGGGCATCCATACCCCAGATATCAATCATCACCACAATTTGTGTATCATACGGGATATTCGAAACCCACTACAACCTCTCCAAATCAAGAAAAACAACCGCAAGGAGGCCCAAGCCATCAAGGACTAATACGGAAAGACAATCTTTCACGCCTATTCCAATTTCTTACAAAGAGTTGTATGCTAAATTATTGGAAGAACGATTGATATCCCCCGTCTTTCTCACACCGTTGCAACCACCATACCCAAAATGGTACGATCCTTTTGCACATTGTGAGTTCCATGCTGGAATCCCTGGTCATACAATCGAAAATTGTCCAGCTCTCAAAAGAAGGGTTCAGAGCTTGATTAATCAAAATATCCTTCAATTCAACACACCAGAGGGGCCTAATGTCGCTAATAACCCTCTGCCAACACATGAAGAACCAAAGGTTAACGTTGTGATGAGAGGTGGTGAGTTTAAGATTAAGACACGCTTATTTGAAGTGCAATCACCGTTAAAGTGGGTTTGGAAGAAACTGACAAAAAGAGGATTGGTGAGTTCTAACCGTGGAGCTGTTATGACTAGTAAGGGTGATTTTTGTGAATTTCACGATGATGTGGATCATGAGATTCAATATTGTGATGAGTTCAGAAAGATTGTCCAGAAACTGATGGACAATAAAGAAATAGAGTTCTTCGAAAAGAGTCAAGAAGTTAGCGATGTTTTTTACAGTGGATGGACAATCGTCCAAAAAGAGTGATGAGGCTAGACGACCTTTTGTGATTAATTGGCCTAGAATGCACGAAGAGGAATTAGAGAAGCCTCTACCTCGATTGGTGATCGAGACTCCTTCTCCTTTCCCATACAAGAGTAAACAACAAGTGTCATGGATTTATGGTTATAACATGGCTGTTACAGGGAAAGATGATTCTGAAATTGCGGCTGCAGGAATTGGTGGAGTTGGGAACTTCACTCACAGTGGAAGATGTTACTCCCCTGAAATTGCAAAATCGGTGGAGATAAGAGATGTTGAGCAAAAGGGCAAGTTCCCACTGATTGGAGAAAAACTAGAAATTAATGAACCTGTAAAAGAGGAAGAAGCACGTGAATTCCTGAAGTTCATCAAACATAGCGAATACAGTGTGGTTGAACAATTACACAAAGAACCAGGTCGTATATCTGTGTTATCTTTGTTGCTGAGTTCGGAGCCCCACAGAAATGCTTTGCTAAAAGTGTTGAACCAAACATTTGTCCCAAATAATGTTTCAGTGGATAAGTTGGATAGATTGGTAAATAATCTACATGCCGACAGTTTCATCTCTTTTAGTGAGGATGAAATTCCTCTTGAAGGTACGAGGTCCGTCAAAGCATTGCACATAACTACCTATTGCAATGGACATATACTACCTCATGTCGTGGTCGACAATGGATCTGCTTCCAGTGGATAAGGCTCACATGAGACCTTGTCATACAACCGTAAGGGCATTTGACTGAACCAGGAGAGAAGTCGTGGGGAAGATTGGCATCCCACTTCTGATTGGTCCAGCTACGTATAGCGTATAATTTACTGTTATGGACATCACACCTGCTTATAATTGTCTGTTGAGACGACCATGGATTCACGCAGCATGAGTAGTACCATCAACGCTTCACCAGAAAGTTAAGTTTGCAATTGACGGGCGCCTTGTAAGCGTTAGCGCTGAGGACGATATCATTGCATCTGCATCAACGGAAGCTCCATACATTGATGTGGATGAAAATGCAGTCGAGTGTACATTTCGATCACTCGAATTCGTGAATGCTACTTTTGTTGCTGAGGGAAATAAGATCCCAAAACCCAAACTCTCAAAGAACACTATGATGGGAATACGACTCACTGTTGGGAAAGGAGCCAAATCAAGAAAACAACTTGGGAAATATTTGCAAGGGATGCATACGGCGATACAACCATTTCTGAAATATGATCGAAGCGGTGTTGGATTCCAGCCAAATCCACGTCAAAAGATGAAGCAAATTTTGAAAATGAGAGCAAATCCAAACTGATTGGCCAGAGTATCGAAGGGGAATTGATGGTATTTCCCGATATTTCTGAAACCTTTGTGTCCGGGGGACACATTCATTTGGAAAAGGAAATCCTAGTGGTATCTCCGGAGAGGTTCGAAGAACTGAGCATAAATGCTATAGGGGAAGAGGAATAAATCACAGAAAATCGGTCAAAGATTCGCCCGTGTCCTCCGGGTTGTGTCTTGGATAACTGGACCGATGTTGAACTCCCCATTGTTTTTAAATCTTTATCAGAGTAATGCTCGAAACTTGCCCCGCTACTTAAGCCCGAAAGTAGTGGGGATTTATTGTAAGGGCCCCCATTTAGGCATTAGTTTATCAATTCAATAAATGAATGCATTTTCCCTTTCAATCTGGTCTCATTGTTTGTCCATTCTTTTCTTTTGTTCACTTGTCCCATTTCATTAAAACATTCTACACTTCCCTTTCTTGTGCCTTGTATATATATATTTCCTCTTACACATTTGCAGGCCTTTAGATATCAATTGCATGAATGATATTGCTTCGAGCTCAAAAGTCGACTTTGAACAGACTATATGCTTAGGAGAGTATGAGTCCGACGACAACTATGAGGAACATGAATTGTCTCCTGATCTACTTAGACTAATTGAGCATGAGAATAAACAAAATCTTCCTCACCAAGAACCAACGGACACAGTGAACTTGGGAACTCAGGACGACAAGAGAGAGATAAAGATTGGTACTTTCATATCTTCAGATACAAGAGACAAACTCATTTCCCTACTTCAAGAATTCAAGGATGTGTTTGCCTAGACCTACCAGGATATGCCCGGATTAAATACAGATATTGTAACACACGAACTTCCGTTGAAGCCAGAATGCAAGCCTGTACAACAAAAGCACAGAAAAATGAAGCCATAGATGTTACATCAGATACGAGAGGAAGTAAAGAAACAATATGATGCTGGATTTTTGCAAGTGGCCAAATATCCAGAATGGGTAGCTAACATTGTTCCGGTACCAAAGAAAAATGGAAAGGTGTGAATGTGTGTTGACTACCGTGATCTTAATCGTGCTAGTCCTAAGGATAATTTCCCTCTACCACATATAGACACGTTAGTAGACAATACAAGAAGACACCACTTGTTCTCATTTATGGATGGTTTCTCCGGCTATAATCAAATCAAAATGTATCCCAACGACATGGAGAAAACTACGTTTGTAACAGAATGGGGCACATTTTGCTACAAAGTGATGCCTTTCGGTTTGAAAAATGCAGGGGCAACATATCAAAGGGCCATGATGACATTGTTCCATGACATGATGCATAAAGAAATAGAAGTTTATGTAAATGATATGATCGCCAAGTCTCGAACATAAGAAGAACACATCATAAATCTCAGAAAACTCTTTGAACGTTTGAGGAAATTTCAATTGAAGCTAAATCCCGCAAAATGCACCTTTGGAGTAGCTTCGGGCAAATTGTTGGGTTTTATCGTTAGCAAGCAAGGTATTGAGGCAGATCCTAATAAAATCAAGGCTATCCAAGAGCTTCCACCTCCACGTACTCAAAAGGAAATTCAATGCTTCTTAGGGCGTTTAAATTATATTTCTCGGTTCATCTCTCAATTAACTGATAAATGTGATCCCATTTTCTGACTCTTAAGGAAGCATAATACAGGCGTATGTGACTCAGCATGTCAAAAGGCCTTTGATAAAATTAAGCAATATTTGTCAAATCCTCATGTATTAGTTCCTTCTGTATCAAGCAAGCCTTTGATTTTGTATCTAGCTATATTTGAGAACTCTATGGGTTGTGTATTGGGCCAACACGATGAAACTGGGAGAAAAGAGTGAGCTATCTACTACCTCAGCAAAAAAATTTACCGATTGTGAATCGAGATACTCTTCTATCGAGAAATTATGTTGCGCATTAGTCTGGACGGCTCACGGGCTTTGTTAATACATGCTATACCACACAACATGGTTAATTGCAAAACTAGATCCAATAAATTACATGATGGAATCGCCAGGCTTATCAGGAAGGATGGCTCGATGGAAAATTTTACTTTCTGAATACGATATTGAATACGTAAATCAGAAAGTCATCAAAAGTAGCGCCCTTGCGGACTTTTTAGCTAGTCGTGCTTCTTCTAAGTATGAACCTTTGAGTTTTGAGTTTCCTGACGAAGACCTAATGTGCTTAACTGCTAGTGAAGTGGAACCAACTGGTAGGAAAACTTGGAAAATGAATTTTGACGGAGCTTCAAACACATTTGGGCATGGAATTGGGGCAGTTTTAGTGTCTCCCAAAGGGAATCATTATCCATTTACGGGTCGACTGAATTTTGAGTGTACCAATAATATGGCGGAATATGAAGCGTGTATAGTGGGACTTCGTGCGACAATCCGGAGGAAAATAAAGATCCTAAAAGCATACAGCGATTCGTCGTTGGTGGTTTATCAACTTCGCGGAGACTGGGAAACTAAAGATGCAAAATTGATTGGGTACTGAAAACTCGTCCTTGAATTTTACCTTCCCCGAGAAGATAACCAAATGGCTGATGCATTAGCAACTTTGGCTTCTATGTTTAAAGCAAATAAAGAAGATGATATAATGCACATACAAATGAGTATTTATGATTCACCCGCTAGTTGTTTTACCATCAAAGATAAGGTAGATGATCACCCTTGGTATTACGATATTCTGCAATATATCAAGTATCAAAAGTATCCTGAGAGGGCAAATGATGTGAGTAAAAGAACAATTCGAAGATGTTCAAACAATTCGAAAAATGGCTGTAGGGTACATCCTTGACGGAGAAATTCTATACAAAAAAGGGAGCGACCAAACGTTGCTCAGATGTGTAGAAAATCATGAGACAAAAAAGATAATTGAGGAAGTTCACAAGGGAATTTGCGGAATTCATGCAAATGGCCTTAGTATGTCTAAGCAGATTACGAGGGAATTGTTCAGTCTGAAGATGATGTTCCCACAACTATTCAGCAAGCCCTAAACTCACCTGAGTAGAAGGAGGTTGTGGTTGCTGAATACAAAGCTTTGGTCAACAACAACACATGGACATTGGTTACTCTACCAGAAAGGCGAAAAGTGGTTGGGTGCAGATGGCTATTTAGCATAAAACGCAATCTCGATGGCTCATTTTGGCGCTACAAGGCACGCTTAGTGGCTAAAGGTTTTAGCCCGGTGGTACGTTTTACTACTCTCAATGTTATTCTTGCCTTGGCGGTTACTAATAAATGGTGTTTGCGTCAAGTAGATATTAACAATGTGTTTCTTAACGACAATTTAAGTGAGGAGGTTTTTATGCAACAACCCCTAGGGTTCGAGCAAGTAAATGGTGATGGCTCGAAACTTGTGTGTTTACGACAAGCATCGTGTAACTGGTACAATAAACTCTGAGAATTTCTACTTGAGATTGGCTTTCGAGAGCCCAAAGCTGATGCATCTCTCTTTGTGTGTGCAAAGACAAATGTCGTTACATACTTGCTAGTGTATGTTGACGACATCATTGTGACAGGTTGTTCGTCGCAAGAAATTGAGGATACGATTTGTAATCTTGGCACTAAATTTGCTTTAAAGGATCTTGGCGAGTTGTCTTTCTTCTTGGGGATTGAAGCAGTTGGATGTGGTGACTCCATCATACTTAGTTAAAAGAAATTTATACTTGAGCTCCTTCAAAAGACAAAGATGGATCAGTCTAAGTCCACCCCTACACCAATGTTGTCTTCGCTGAAATTGGTTCAAGATGAAGGCAGTCCATTACTCGAACCCTGAGAATATCGTAGTATCGTGGGCAGTCTTCTTTATGTATGTCATACTCGTCCCGATATTACGTTTAGTGTGCACAAAGCTGCCCAATTTATGCATAGACCGTGTGAATCACATCTCACAGCCGTTAAACAAATTCTAAGATATTTAGCTGGAACACTTGAGTTTGGTTTACTCTTTGCACCATCAGGTATTGACATGGTAAATATTGTTGCATATACTGATGTTGACTGGCAAGTGATCTTAGTGATCGAAGATCAACAACGAGATATTGTGTCTTTATTAATAGTTGTTTAGTTGCTTGGTGCTCTAGGAAGCAAAAGTATGTGTCTCGGTCAACAACCGAGGTAGAATACCGAAGCATTGTCGACGCGGTATCTAAAGTTGCTTGGGTAAAAGCTATGTTACAAGATTTAGGTGTTAAGTTGGCATCAACACCAATTGTGTACAGTGACAACACCAGTGCTATTGTCATGTCTGCCAATCTGGTTTATCATTCTCGTGCAAAGCATGTTGAACTTGATGTTCACTTTGTTCGAGAGAAAGTGGCTCAAGAACAAGTGCAAGTGAACTATGTTCCAGCACATCATCAAGTTGTTGACGGTCTTACAAAGCCTCTGTCAAAATCATTCTTTCATTTGTTTCGAGAGAAAATGAGTGTGCATTAAACATGTTAACTTTGTTTGTGTACAAGGTGAAAGAAGAGAGGAAGAAGCATGATTGATGTTGAAGGATGTGGGCTGTTACAGTTGTTGTCGATTTGGTTAGGCTGTTACAATTGGTTTTTGCCCGCCTTGGTATAACATATTAGATTCATTCTTTATATCGGTTTGTTAAGTCAACTTTAGAGCTATATAAACTGAGTCTTTTGACTCTGACTTTATTAGTGAAAAAATGATAAAGCCCACATCTCTTTATTCTCTAAAATTACTATTGGTTTTTTGAGTTGGTTACAACTGTAAACACGTTTCTTATTCAATCAATGTATTCAATGAATAAGGAATTTCTTCTACAGTTTCTATCAGACTTTCAGAGAATTTTTCTTCTCTTCTTGTAACTCAATAAGGTCATAGGTTCTAGATCCACTAAGAGCACACCCTTCATTCTCCTAGAGCACTCATTCCTCTTCCATTTAGGTAGGATTAAGATTAGGATTGGAATTAGAATTAAGATTTTTCAAAAAAAATTACCAACTGTACGCATCAATTTTGTGATTGGGCTACATTCTGGGTCCAACCCCAAATGGATATCAAAATAATAATAAATGATACAAAAGCCCCAAAAAATCAAAAAATAAAAAAAAAGTCGAAGAAACCCTACTCTAATGAAACTCTACTGCACTACCGCTATCTCTACTTCTTCGGAAATGTTCTTGGCAGCCTTGCACGTCACTCACCCAACGACCCGCTCTTTGCGCCGCACGCCACGAGACTCCGGATTCGTCGGACTTGTAAACGGCTTGGAGAACTGTTCATATTCCCTTATAAATACCGAGTACACCAAAGAACAAAGGGGGAGGAAAATCGGAGATAAAGATTCGAATCTATCAGCATAAAGGAAGCAAAAAGAGCAGTTCGATTGAAATCGGAAAAAGAGATAGAAGTTGAACCGTCACCCTTGGATTTCTGGCGAACAAAGTAACGATTGAGAGATCCGAACGGTGAAGAGATTCGCGGCCAGAAGTAGACCAGCATACTCGAAAATCGACGTAATCTAATGGTGGGATTTTGAAATCAAGAGGTAAAACCCTTCAAAGTTTTGAAACTCTTTTTTGTTTAGATCTACCTGAATATACTCTATTTAAAAAAAACTGACATGGGGTTGAGCTAAAAAAGGGGAAAAAAGCAACATCTTGAAATACGAGAAAAGATGATGAAACGCGAAGAAAATTTTGTTTTTCTTAAGTAAAAGGATATATGATTTTGTTTTTAGCAGATAATATAGGAATAAAGGAAAAAATAAAACGTCTATCGGCACTATTTCCCTATAAACACAGTGAATGAAAAAGCAATAAAAACTTAATTTAATGCGCATGGGAAAGTGGAGTGGTCTTGGGGTGTGTGAGATGTGGAACCAGCTCATTTCCACTAAATTTGCGTGTGGATTTAAAATGGTAAGGGGAAATGTGGAACCAACTAATTTCCCCTAATTTGTGCGTGGGTTTAAGATGGTAAGGGGAAATTTTGTTTGATTCTTTTATTTTTAGGGTAAAATTCCATGTTAGGTCTCTCCTTTGTCTTAGATTCTTTTAGACTTTAGGCTTAGTTTTTTTCTTTTGATATGAGTCTTAATATTTAGATTCTTTTAATTAGGTCCTTAATTCTCATAATTAATTAGATGATTAAATAACGAACAATTCACTTAGGTTGCTCTGGTTAATTTTTTCCCTTTAAAGCGGACGATTAATTATTTAATTGGATTTAAAATTGAGTTTAATTATAAATTAGTCTTAAAATTTTGCGAATAATGTGATTTGGTCCTAAAAAATGTTCGATTAAAAATTCGCCTAATTTGAGATAAATTGTGATTTGACTTAAGGTTATGGTCTTCAATTAAAATATTAATTTTCTATTTGTTATTTTATATATCTTTTTAGCATGTTTTTTTTCTTCTAATTTATTCGATTTATTTGTATATTTTTGTCGTGTATAATAGTGCTATTAACCTTATCTTTGAAGCCTTTTAGACAACACAACCCCTTTAGGTACCAATGTTGGGCGTCGTGGGGGTGCTATAACCTTTCCCACACGTAACCGACTCCCGAGCCCAACCTGACTCTGGTTCAGACGCAGACTGGTTCTACAGGTTTTCGGTCATACCCAACCTAAAATGACCGATGGCGACTCCAAACTATGACGAGCCTATTAAGGCCCAACCAATTTTCGGCGCTGACCAAAAACGACGTCGACACCAACTATCATCCTTTGAACAATTCTCATAATTATAAAAGCTTAAATGAAAATCGTCCCTCAAATTATGCATTTGTTTGCTTTTAGCTCTTAAATTATTTTTTGGTCAAAATAAGTCCCTAAATTATCATTATAGTCACTTTAAGTCCCTAAATTATTTTTTGGTCAAAATAAATACCTAAACTATGTTATTTTTTCTTTTAGTCCTTAAACTATCTATTGGTCAAAAAGTCTTTGTGATGTGTCAACATCTTATTGGCCGAAATAATTTTTTTATGACTTAGATAACTATTGGACTTAAAGTGACCAAAATTATAGTTTAGAGACTAATTTTGACCAAGAAATAGTTTAAGGGCTAAAAGCAAACTAAATGTATAGTTTAGGGGTTAATTTTCATTTAAGCCAATGATAAATTATTCATATATAACTTCATATGTTTTTGCATATTCATATATTTTTTATAAAAGTCGCTAAAGTTTTATTAAAAAATATTCAAAAATACAATGAGAGTTTACAACTATAAGCGTAAACTAAACACTTAATTTGGTCATTTTCTTATAATTATTAGGACAAAAGCTAGCCATTTGAGATCGTACAAGGACCGTACAATGAAAAGGTTAAAAATCCAACCAAAAAACTCAAACAAAAGGTAGATACAAACAACATCATAAGTCGACGATTTAAGGACAAAATCATCAACACTAACATTAAAAAATGTATACAACTCTTATAGCATATTGACAAAATGATCGTTACTACAACTCAATTGCGAACAATAAACATTGATTGTGAACAAGTATCTAAAATCAGCTCGAGGGTCCAAAATAGAAAAATCAACAAGATAACAAATAAGCGCCATCTTGATCAGTTGTGTTGTCGTCAAATCATTCCATAAGAAAATATTAAAAAAAAACAGTCAAACGACCAAAAAATAAAACAAAAGACATGCTAAAATACATAGAAAACGTCTCACAAAAAAGAGTTATTCTTATTAAAACTAAAAAAATAAAACTAAAAACAAAATATAATAAAAAATAAATTATTGATAATCGAGGACCAACATCACGCCTTCTGCTGCCAAACAAAATAAAAAGGAAAAGTTGCGGCGGATAAACCTAGACTCGCGCTAGAGAGAATACTAGAGATTTTTTTTTATGTGTATTCATGTTTAACTTATTGTAAATTATGTTCAAATATATATATATATATATATATATATATATATATATTATCAGCTAATCATGCATATATCATTTATTAATACATAAATTGTACAGATCATCACTTAACAATCTTCTCACTCTTATTTTGGTCACTCACAAATATTTTATTATTATTTTTAAAATTTTTAATATTATATAAAATAAAAAATAAAAATAAAAATCATATTGTACGATGACCACCATTCTTCGCCGGCCATAGATGGTAGCCGTTCGGTCTCATATTTCACCGGTTACTTTGTCTCACTCCCCTGAGTCCGAATTCAACCTTCATTTTGCCAGAAAATGCTCCAAAATCCACAAAAAAAGATCGAAAGTGAGGAAACCAAAAAGTTTATATTGAGATTTGCGAGTTTCAGGACATTTTCCGGTGAAACAACTACCGGATTCGGACTCATCGTGTCAAAACGAGTTACCCGGTGCAATTTGGGGTCAAACGATCACTGGTTTTGAAGGCTGTCGGTGATCAACGGTGGTCGGCGGGTGATGACAGCGGCGGAAATTATTTAAATAATTTTTAAAAAAATATTATTTATTTTAAATTATTTGTATATTAAATAATATTAAAAAATTCAATAATAATAATAATAATAAAATATTCGTGAGTGACCAAAAACGTTAAATGTATAAAGTTCGGTTATTAAATAAGAAAAATTAAAAGTTGAGTGACTAAAATAGGAGTGAGAAAATTGTTGAGTGATGATCTGTGCAATTTACCATTTATTAATAATAACATTATATGTACTTATTTTTAAGCATTTTAAAATTCTATTCTTAAAGGTTTTAAGAAATCTTACCGTGCTTCTCCTTCTTTTTCCTTTGAACACTAGTAACTTGTTTTTTCATTTGTTGTTTGCTTAGTCGGCAGAAACATTAATTTCGGCGTTGGTTGTGGACAACAGGTGATTCATATTTATTTTGATTATTTTATTTTTTTCTCGTATATGTAATTGTGCTTTTTTTATTTTTATAACGCGTTTTTTTTTGTCTTTATGACACATTTTTGCCTTATAGCACATTTTTTGTGTTTGTATGGTGACCCTCACGACGGTTGTTTCTAATTCGTGTTTGTCAGTGGTCACATAGAGTTTGATTCCCTTTTGGGTTGTTTGTCGATGTAATTTATAGCGAATCGTCTTTTTTTAGAATGTGCGTGAAAGATGATTACTATCAATTTTAAAGATTTTATCTAGTTCGTGTTTTGATAACTCCACAAGGACTATTCTTACAATGAACCATAGAGATATTTTTGGTACAAGAGGAAGTGTATGATTGGATACGTAACACTTACCTTTTATTTTTTTAGATTTCCCATGTTTTTTTTTTGGTGTTTTAAAATCTTTTTAAGTTATGTTATGTTATATTTTTATTTATTAATAAAGTTGTATAGTTAATGGGTAAAAAAATTATATTCTTTTGTTTGGGCTATTTTTATTAGACCCAATTGCAAGGAAAAGAAGAGTTAGGTTGAAAAAGCCCCGGAAAGTTTCATGTTGGGCTACTTTATGCTCCAAATGAATTTATAAATTAAACCCACAATTTTTCTAACTAATTAATATTTTTAATAAACTTAGATATTAAATTATTGATAAATCAAAATTATTTTTATAAAAGAGGGCTATCACTAATATATTTAACTTGAAAATTAAATTTAAACTATATTATTGTAATATCCTTGTTAAACAAATGGGTTAACTACTCGAATAGTCACTTATGTTTTCCTCCAGTACATAGTTGGTCATCAATTTTGAAAAACGATCAGTAAGGTCACTTATGTTTTCGGGGCGTAAACTTTTGGTCACTCAGCCGTTTGTTGCCGTTAAATATTGACGACTTGCTGACCTGGTATAGAAAAATAAGGGTAAACTACGGCAATGACCACTAAAGTTTATCCATGTACATTTCTGCTCCCTAATTTTAAAAAAAATAAACATTATGGTCACTACTGAAAAGGTTTCTTTATAATTTCACCCTTGAATTTTTAAAAATTCATTTTTCAACCCTAAAACTTTACAATATTAGTACAATAATATTATAAAGGCTTAAATGAAAAATAGGTGCCCAAAGTATACCTTTTTAAATTTTAGGTGCCCAAATTGCTCCTATTTAATAACTAAACTTTCAAATTGCTCATATTTTTTCACTTTAGATTATTTTATTATTATTATAACATAATGTGTCATTTTTATTATTGTTAAATTAAAAATAATTTTAAAAATATTAATTCTTAAAATAATTTAGGTATCTAAAGTGTTTTTTTGTAAAAATAGGTGCCCAAAGTTTCGATAGTTACAATTTTAGGTGCTCGACTGTAAAAATATTAATTCTTAAATTATTTTTGATTTAACGATAATAAAAAATGACATGTCATGTTATAATAATAATAATAATAATAATAATAATAATAATAATTCAGAGTAAAAAAAAAAACAGGAGCAATTTGAAGTTTAGTTATTAAATAGAAGCAATTTGGGCACCTAAAATTTAAAAACAGTATACTTTGGGCACCTATTTTTCATTTAAGCCTTTATAATAATATTGTACTAATTGATTGTAAAGTTTTAGAGTTGAAAAATGAATTTTTAAAAATTCAAGGGTGAAATTATAAAGAAACCTTTTTAAAAGTGACCATAATGTTTATTTTTAAAAATTGAGGAGCAAAAATGTACATGAGATAAACTTTAGTGGCCATTGTAGTAGTTTACCCTTATTTTTTCGCTGCCATGTTAGCAAGTCGTCAATATTTAACGACAACAAACGACTGGGTGACCAAAAGTTTACGCCCCGAAAACGTAAGTGGCCTTACCGATTGTTTTTTAATATCGGTGACCAACTCTATACTAGGGGAAACATAAATGACTATAACAGTAGTTAACCCTAAACAAATCACAAGTTATTGATAAAAACAGGTTATCACTAATTCATTTATCGATTTAATTTTGATACACATGCTGTGTAAAATTTACACAAATCTGCATATTAATATTATAAAGTAAAATTTTAAATTTTAAACCTTAAACTCCACATTCTAAATACTAACCTTAAAGTCTAAGCACTACAATCCAAACTCCTAAACTCTAACCCCTAAAACTAAAAGGCTTGTGTAGTTAACACAGTCTGTGTATTGAAGTTTTTCTCTTCATTTATTGAGATGAGACGTTAAATCCCTTAAGTAAAGCCAATAGTTTGAATTATGGCGTTATAATTAAACAAATTAATTTAATAAAATTATTAATAAATTATTACAGATCTGAAATTAATAAATTAAATATAAATGGTTATATAAAAAGTTAAAGCAACTGGGTTGGTAATAGAAAATGTTGAATCTAGAACTTTAGACCCATTCATGTGTATCATTTTCATTTGTTGACCAGATATATTTTCCACCAAGGACAACGCTATGGATGCCAAGTTGGAATACGATTGCCTTTACTTGTCTTATTTATTAATTTCCAAATCTTTAAGTTAACTCAGTAATCTAAATCATTAAAATTCTATATTAACACATTAAGCTTCAGGATGTTACATATATATATATATATATATATATATATGATTGTATTATCCAAATAAAAAATATGCTACTACATCAGTATAAATGTGTTTGTATTATTTAAGTTGTTTGATGATACACTAAATTTCTTAAATAATGTCAGAAATTTAAATTTTGATGTTGTAAATGAAATAAAAAAAATCTCAATAAAATGAATCTATGTAATTCTCGAACAATATATTAAATACAGATAATTATAAAAAAATTATTTACAATTGCAAGTACCTTTTGCTTATACTTTCCCCACCTGTCCCTTTCTTAATAAAACTTTTATAATAAATAAATAATATATTTATATCCACAAACGCCATAGTTTTACGGTTTAAGGACTTAGTTTAGGGTGTAGGGTTTAAGGGTTTGAGGATAAGGGTTTAGAATTTAGGGTTTAAAGATTAAGATTAATGTTTTAGTGTAATACGATGAGAGTTTATGTTTTAACGTATAAACCATAAATTATAACCCTAAATTCTATTCACGATCCTTAAATTCTAAACTACTAAACCTAAACCCTACCCACTAAATTGAATCTCTAAACCTTAAAATTAAGACACTTGTAGAAACTTAATTTTTACCATCGGTGTATGAAATAATTATCCATAAACAATTTAAGGCCATACAGTATTTAATTTAATTTTATATAATGAGTAGAGATTTATATTGAGCCTTTGAATGCCCAAAGTTAATAATTTGGAGCTGAAAATCAAATCCGAGGAATTGAATTAAGAAAGGAAAATTCTTTCCCGTTTTCTTCATCAATCCCTCCCTCAGTTTATAACTACAAAGCCAGAGAAATTCAGTGTCTTGAATCCTCCACCTTGGGTTCCGTTGACTTCCCTTAAACTCTCCGAAAAGTCTTAACATCTTCTCATAGTTTTTCTCCTTCTTTGATCCCCCATTAGCCCAAGAACAGGGCTTTTAATTTATTATTGTTGTTGTTGTTTTTGTCTTAGGATTCAAGGAAGGAGAAAAATTCGAAATTGAGAGGAACAAGTGGAAGGAATCTAGGGTGGGATGATCGGATGTTATCCGGTGTAAGATAAGCAACACCATGATCAACACCGCCAACGGTACTATTCCCACGTCATCTTCATCGGCGAACGCTCAATCGCCCGGTTTGAAGACTTATTTCAAGACCCCAGAAGGCCGGTATAAGCTTCACTATGAAAAGACTCACCCTTCCAGCCTTCTCCACTATGCTCATGGCAAAACCGTTACTCAGGTAACTTCAAATTTCTAGGGTTTCTTTTCTTTTTTATATCATCATCATTATTATTAGATAGTGAGAAGTGAGAACATTCCCAATTTGTTAGTAAAATGATGCTTTTTTATATATACCCATCTCTTAGAAGCACTTCAAGAACATAGTTTCCTAATCATTTTGTGTCATCCGTGTCTAAGCATTGTGATTAAAAGATTGAAACTGAAATAGTATGAATGGGTGCCCATAGTTCTATAGTCAAATTTGGATAGTTTAGTTCATACTTATGTAGTATTCGTTTGTTGAGATTGTATTTGATTAAGTTTGGTTTTCAGGTTACCCTAGCGCATTTGAAGGAGAAGCCAGCTCCGTCAACCCCGACAGCTTCATCGTCCGGCTACAGTGCTAGCAGTGGGGTCAGATCAGCAGCAGCAAGATGGCTAGGTGCTGGGAATGGGAGCCGTACGCATGGATTTGCTGGAGGGAATGGTGGGGGTAAAAGTATTAGCAGTACCAGTAGGATTGGGTCATTGGGTACTTTGAGTTCAAGTAATTCAATGACTAATATGAATTTTGATGGGAAGGGAACTTATTTAATCTTTAATGTTGGTGATGCTATCTTTATTAGTGATTTGAATTCTCAGGATAAGGTAATTTAGCATTTTCTAGTTATGGTTTTTGATGAATGAGAAGGTGCCGATGGTAGCATTTTAAGAGCCTTGGTGTTTAATGTAGGATCCAATAAAGTCTATCAGTTTCAGTAATTCAAACCCTATCTGCCACGCGTTCGATCAAGAAGCCAAAGATGGCCATGATTTGCTTATTGGGTTGAATTCCGGTGATGGTAATTCATCTTTTCTTGTTTTAATTTGCAATTATAGCTCGTCGGTTTAAACACTGCAAATTTATCAGTTCTGTGTGTATTACTGTAGTTTACTCTGTGTCACTGAGACAGCAGTTACAGGATGTCGGAAAGAAGCTTGTTGGGGCGCAGCATTACAACAAAGATGGTTCTATCAATAACAGGCAAGATTTACATTACTACATCCATTGTACTTTTTCCGACTTTTCAGAAGCTTGACTTTTGAACCCGTCTTCACCATATGAGTACTCCTTTTAAAATTGTGAGTTCAGAAATGCTTTGTTTTAGGTATTCTTGCATGTTTTCTTTTATGATTTTTGTGCTCAGGAGTCTAGACTGTGGTCTATGGTGGTGTAAGAATTTATTGTAATACCCAATGGCTTGGAGCAGGATAATTTATATGACATCTTAGATAGATCATTTTTCTCTTTTAAATGGTGTATGAAGCTTGCCCCACTTAATTATTATGAAAAAATCATTTTTCCGGAATCTGTTTTTGTTATTTTAATAGGGCGATATTTCCTTTCAGTAACCCATAATTTTGATTTCTATCCACCTAGAGACCTAGCTGTATTGTGGCTTCATTTGTTCTCTCTTTGATCATCAAAAGTTGAGCTGTACTCAAAGGTATCAATCCTATCGATACAAGGTCAGCTAGACAGTGAATGGCTTGGTCTTTCACTGAGTTTATTGTAAGCCTTCTAGCAATATTTGACTTTCCTCTGCTGTGATTCCTAGAATTTGCCTTCTATGGACTCCCCTCAGGGTAATGAAAGGGCACTGACTTCTATTTCTAATAGGTCTTTATCCTGAATTGATGTTTTTAATTGTGTTGACTCGGTTGCCTATGTTATTAATTTTTGTAATTTGCAGCAGTCGCTGTACTAGTATTGCATGGGTTCCTGGAGGAGATGGTGCTTTTGTGGTAGCTCATGCTGATGGAAACATGTACGTGTATGAAAAGGCAAGTTTTTAGTAATTAAATAAGGATACTTTTACTTCTGGAGGTGTAACTTACAAATTTTACCATGTTCAATGCATCAAATTGTTGTCTAAGTTTTTTCTTTCTTTTTCTGCCCTCTAGAATAAGGAAGGTGCTGCCGATTCTTCGTTCCCTGTTATAAAAGACCAAACTCAATTTTCTGTTGCGCATGCACGTTACAGTAAGGTACTGGTCAGTGCTTATATATTTTTTTGGGGGAAAAATAATTTTAGAATTTCCTATTTCTGCATGTTTCCTAAAAATTGGTAGTCTTTACCATAGATTTATCATCTAAAGCAAGAGGCCAGTAAGGATTCATGTATATATTTATTGCAGGTGCTGCATAGCTTTTCTTTATATGCACTTCTAGTTTCTAGCCATACAACATTCTGTTTAAATTAGATAATGCATGTATTGATGCGTTTTGTGTGATCTAGATTGCCAAAATGGGATTTGGCACCCAAATTTCTTTAGAGAGCTGTAGGTAGTGTAGTTTGCACGTTTTTTAAGGATTCCTCAAAACCTTTACTCAACACATTTAGCTGGCTATGTAGTCTTGTACCGGCCTTCTGGTTTATGCGCATATTTTTGTTTTTGTTACAGTTAATATCATATAGTCTTGATATCTGGCAAGATAGGACATGCCTTAGCACAATAAATTGGTATTAGTCCAACTGATCTTTGACATCAATGAGGAATCCATAGAAGTTTTCCTCCTATCTTTCCACATACTGTTTTGGCTTTTTTACTTGCCATTATTTCCTCCAGAGCAACCCAATCGCGAGATGGCATGTTTGTCAAGGTTCAATTAATAGCATTGCTTTCTCCCATGATGGGTCCTTCTTAGCAACTGTTGGAAGAGATGGTATCAGTCAACTTGACATCATTTTCATTTTATGGATGTTTTGTTTTTTTTAGTTCGAACTTCGAAGTTTCTAAGTTTTACTCTTTCTATGTACTGAGAACAGGTTATCTGCGAGTGTTTGACTATTCAAAAGAACAACTCATATGTGGTGGCAAAAGTTATTATGGTGCTCTATTGTGTTGTGCTTGGAGGTGCTCTATTTTTAATTTCAGAATTCTTTTGAAATCATTAATGCTGTTTTTCACGAGTACACTGTGTTTCCAATTTGTCACCTTTACTGACATCAACTTCCACTGAACAGTATGGATGGGAAATATATTTTGACTGGAGGTGAAGATGACTTGGTTCAAGTTTGGAGTATGGAAGATCGAAAGGTTGTGGCATGGGGTGAGGGGCACAACTCATGGGTACGATTCTTACCTTATGGTGAAGGCTTCTGTTTATCTAGTGTGGATTATGATGGCTCCATACTCATTTCTTTCTAAATGGTGCTGGCAGGTTAGTGGAGTGGCATTTGATTCGTATTGGTCATCACCTAATTCTGATGGCACGGGGGAGACGGTGATGTACCGGTTTGGCTCTGTTGGTCAGGTATATAGATGATGTTAGTCTGGTAAAAGTAATTACTATCAATGTCCTAATTATGTCACTTCTATCAATGTTAGTCTTGAAAATATGCTTCCTTGCAGCACCTGCACTATCATTCACATCTCATTATTACCTTCCTCTGTATAGGACACACAGTTATTATTGTGGGACCTGGAAATGGATGAAATTGTAGTGCCATTGCGTCGATGCCCTCCTGGTGGATCTCCCACTTACAGCACGGGGAGCCAATCATCCCAATGGGACAATGTATCCCCATTAGGTACCCTGCAACCTGCCCCAAGCATTCGAGATGTTCCAAAAGTTTCACCACTGGTTGTTCATCGCGTCCACACCGAACCACTCTCTAGATTGATTTTTACCCAGGAATCTGTACTTACTGTTTGTCGAGAGGGACACATAAAGATCTGGATGAGACCCGGCGTAGCAGAAAGCAACTCAAGCAACAACAGCGAAAGCGTGTTAAGTAACAGTTTCAAGGATAAGCCATTGGTATCCAGCAAGATTGGCAGTTGTAGCTAACAATCATCAAAAGAGGCAAGACAAAACAAAGCTCTATTTTTTCCCTTTCTTTTTTATCACTGTAATGTTTCTCTGTGCTGGAGTTGCATTTCTATTTGCTAGTGTGGCCGTTCATCTGTTTATGGAGTTGGGTTTTTCTCAAAGTAGAATTGGAATGAGGTAAACCATCTGAATCCATTGTATATTGAAAGAAGAAAAATGGCATTGAGAGCAGAAAGAGGTGTGGAGGAAAATGAGAAACCTCCATTGTAAGTACAAACGGCTATTTCTAGAATATATATGAACACTGACATGAAATTGCTCCTTCAAGATTTGTATTTGAAACTTGTAGATCCCTTTGTTTCTAAATATCTTAACACAGGCCGTTATCATAATCTATTTTCTACTAAATGTCACCTTTTGAAGCATATTTGAAAAGACGCATCAAGATTACTCATCGCAGAAAAAGTTGCTTAGGTATCAAGGAAGGAGAGTTCATAATTTGTACCAAATATTTCACTTATTCGAAAATTAATTCAAAAATATACTAATCATCCTATGAAAAATTGTGCTGTCACACAAAATGTTCACTATATTACTTGATAGTAAACGAATTTCAAAATCAATTCAGAAAACTTTGAAAATTTCATAATGTAAAAGACAATTGAAGAATAAAAAGTGTGAGACTAAACTATATTCCTATTCAACATCTTGCAAATATTTTTACCTTCCAAGATGAATTTAAAGTAGTAGAAAACATAGTTTTTGTTCATCACAAATTCTAAGTTCTAATTTACTTAGTGTTGGGTTTTAAAAATATGATGAACTTTCTTAGGAGATAAAGGTTAAATTTTACTTTGTAATTCTCATCCTACAAAAACAGACTGATTTTTCTTTTAAACAACACATACAAACAATCTCAGACTCTTTTTTTTTTCATTTAAACAACACATACAAACAATCTCAAACTTTTTTTTTTCATTTAAACAACACATACAAACAATCTCCCGTCTGGCTCCATTACCAACCCTATACACATACATACCTGCTACCTTGCTCGGCAGCTCAGGTTCAAGAAAACGAGAGTTCTAGTTGTAGAGCAAGCATCCTATAAGGAACAAATAAAGTAGAACTCGCAAAAATATTTCTAAAGTCCCATCAAACAAGATGGCATCTATTTGACTGAATATATCTTTGTGTAAATTCCAGCATTTCGTTCATAACATGTAATGTAATTGAATATAACTTCATGTTTCGGTTATTTGAAAGGCTTGACATAAAGATAACAAAATACTATACAGGAAGATAGTTGAAGAAACATGTTCTCATCTCATTCATCAGGGCCATTGTTGACCTTTATCTCCAAAAGCCTCTCAACCGGTTGCCTACAGATCGGGCACCGATTCGTTTGGCATCTCAAAACCTTTGCACATGAGCTGCACATGCACTGCATTATGTACAAACATAAGTTATATCAACCACCTGCTATAATCTCAATTCCCCTAAACTGAAAATTGGTTATAACCAACATTTCCCTGAATGGAAAGGAGTAGGTGAGTAGTCTATTACTTGAAAAAGTAAAGATTTTCACTACCTATTAAGTTATTACTACAGGATTTATTCATCGAGTTTAGGCCAACAGTCGGGTGTTGCCCTTTGCTTTCTTGTCTATTCAGTCAATAGTGCAAAAGACAAAACAAAGGGAGAAAAGGAATGGAGTTGAAGTAATGAAGAGAAAGAACAAGCAGCGGTGTTTACCATGTGTCTGCAGGGAAGGACGGTTGTGTCCCGAGGTTCTGAAAGGCAAATAACACATTCTTTTCCACTATCATTTGCATCAACATCATTGTCAACTGAATTTCCGATCCCATATATTTCTTGCAGTTCATACCTCATCCCGTTCACCCACAGGATCTGTTTCACGACTCTCGTCTGGTATTCACCCTTCTCCTTCTCAAACACTGCCTGTGTTATCTGAGAATTCATGGCTCCTGACTCTTGGTTTCCATCCGACACATTCTGGTTGAGAGGCAATGCCTCTGCCTTTATGGCCAGATGATAGATGTCCACTGCATCTACTTTCAATAATTCCGACTCCTCAAACATAGAGACATCGATCCCTGTTCCAGAGGGCAGTCTAAACTTCTGTCCTAGACCTTGTTCGAAAGGTAAAATAACTGGGGGTAGAATACTTTCCTTCATTGCTGTCAGATTGCAGTCTTCACCTTCTTTTGCAAAGAAAATAACAGTCATCCTGTATGCAGAAAAGCCAAATAATACATCTCGTTAAGAAATAATATCAGAGACCAAACACGATTAACCCCCCCCCCCCCCCGGGCAAATCTGAACTACAATATAAGATTCAACACAACCTCAATGCAGAAAATTGATTCTAAGAAGAAAATGGAAGCACTTGTGCTTAAGGGCTACATGAATGTGCTCTATTAAGTATAACTTTCTCATGATCCTAGAGAAACAAAAATACATCAAATAATATATTGTTTGATTAACGAAACAGAGTATAAGAAAATGATTATATCAATTGCATTAGTACATTTCTACAAGAAAGTCAGCCACCTACATGCTTAAATCGTGTTTCTTTTCTACAAGAAATAATATCAAATGCATTAGTACATTTCTACAAGAAAATGAATCAGAGTTAAACATCATCGTGTTTCTTTTCCTATACTCACAAGCTCCTTAAATCTAAAGCTCAGAATTCTCTTTTCCATCAATTCACTCTACATCATAAGTCTTTACATCTGATTAGCACGATGTGTAAATTTAAAAGGACAACAAAATACCACTATTATTCTAGCCCTCTCAAGGTAAACGGTAAACCTACTTCCATTTGCTCTACGAAGTAAAAAAAAAAATCTCTGACATGCAGAGGAATGAATGAGACCTCAAAAACACATCTAATGAGGTAAAATACCATCTTGTAAGTTCTCTTCCTTTTTCGATCAACTTGGCATCTGGATTAAAGTTGATTCGAAATTTCAAATAGTATACAAAAAAAGAGTTCTTTACAGTCAAACCCCATATAACCAAGGCAACTTTAAAACCTCCAAATATAGCTGAGAATCTACAAAATCGATACAGAGTTAACAAAATAAAACCCTGAAGTCATGTGTTAAAATCACTTCCCAACTTTTTATCCCTTTAAGAATGCATCTCTCTCTAAGTCTAATACAATAATCATCTAAATTGGCATGAACAAAATTAACAATAATCATATGAATGATATCCGAGGAGCAAAGTTGTAATCGAAAGTAGCTAGAACTATTCTATTGTCACAGATGGCGAAACTGGAAAATTTTTTAAACAAAGAGACTGAATTCTTATACCTTCCAGCAACGGTAGCATCAAACGTGAAAGATACCAACAACTTCCCAGGATTCAGCTCATCAGCTTCGAATTTCAAGGTTTCCTTCTTCAAATTGACGTCGTTCTTTATCGTAACCGCCTTCTGGTGCTCTATATACGGCACCGGCGGCGGTGGCATCATCGGTCCATAAGCATATCGACCCCAATTGGCGGGCTCCATGTGGGGCCCACCCCGATGGGGGTGATGATGATCGTAGGGCGCCGGAAGCGGCAACGGCACAGGCGGCTGGTGAGGGTAGTACCCCGGGTACTGGTAGTACTGGGGCGGGTTGTTGTTCGGGTATTGAGGCGGGTAAGGCGTTGCGGCGGCAAAGACGTAACGGTTGGCGGCGATTTCAGCCTGCGGCTGAGTTGGAGGAGGCGGAGGTGGCGGAGGAGGGTGATTCCTCCGGCTTCCGTGCCTTCTCCGGCCATTTACTCCGCTACTTCCGATGTTCCCCATGAATTTTTCCCGGGTTTTGGAATATAAAGTAAAACAAACCGGAGAATTTTGCAAATAAATTATAAAGGATTGATTTTTATAACCAAGTTCGATCCAAATTTCATGTAAAAAATTCAGGGTTTTCCATTTCCCCCTCAAAAACCCAAAAAATGAAGAAAAAAAGACCAAATTATTTGGGAGAAGAAAAGAAAAACTACGTTTGCTATCTGCTCTCCCCTTTCATTTCTGTATCAAAAGAATAAATAAATAAAAAAGAGGGAATCTTTGGTTGGGTGAATATTGGGTTTGCGTAAAGCTCCACCGAAACCACCATTGATGATGAAGAGATAGAAATTGTGCTAAAGTGATCAGCTTTGTTTTCTCTTTTTCTTTTTCCCATTTTTCTTGTCGTTTAATGACAAAAATACCCAAACTTTGACAGAAGGTGATAGGAGATTAAAGTCTTAATATTTTTGGTTAATTACAATTTACGTTTTATTATTAAAGATAAGATCTTTATCAATTTTAATTTTATATGTTTTTATAATATTTTAGTATAATTATTATTATCTGATTCATGGACCGATTAATTATAATCGAATACTACAAAATTTATTAGAGAACAATCATTTCAATCTTATTCATTCTATTTAAAAACAATATCATGATTCAAACTTTAATATATATTGTGTTATCTTACTAATGGATAATTGATTTCTTAGCTCAAAATTTTACAAACCATTCGGTTTATTGATTTTAAAAAAATGCCTTACAGGTATTTTCCACTGCCACCATTTTCAACCTTATCTCATAACATGGCTTGTTCCACAAATTGGACACTTCAAATATCAAATATAACTCTGAAATTAAAAAATAAAATCTACAAGTTGCCAAGAATCAGGATTTTCTTTTCTTAAATTTTATGATTATTTTCGTGGGGTGAGGAATAATAGGATTTGAGATCTCAATTCACAATTTCAACGGTTGGAGATTTCCCCTGGTGAAGTCATTCGTATAATAATTGAATTTCCTGTAGATAATGGCCAACCATACGGCCTTTGCTAATCATTATAATGGAAATAAAAGATGAAACTTTAACATAATTCCCATCTAGACTGAAAATGATATATTTAGAGGCTGCTAGTGCTAAGTGCTTTGGTCCCCAGGATTTGGCCAATCACTGTTTTATTCAATTTTTAATTTGTTTTTGGAAAAAATAAATCGATGCCATCAAAATCCTGTCGGCAGGCTTTTTTTAAAACAATTGAACATTTTTCAAATTTGAGACTCACTTTAAATCCGAATAACATATGCTTTTGCAGCAATGGTTTAATGGATAATGGAATGGACACAAATGCATGTTACACAGTTTATAGTTTTAGGAAATTATGAGCTAAGCAGACAAATTGTATTCGATTTTAATTTTTTTATAACTATCTGTATTCAACCTATTAATTGATTAATTCGGATCAGGTACTGCAGAAATTTATTATGAGAGAGACTTTCTCAACTCAATACTCGAACTCCTCATCTTGACTTGCATGTTTTCGATTTAGACTGAAGATGAAGAATAGTGTTACCTACTTCTAAAAGTTACTGTTGAATCCAACATTGATGCCAGAAAACTATAGCTTTCAATATCCATTTTCAGCACATATACATATCCACTGACATGTTGGTTTTATGTGTAGCTTTCAATATCCATTTTCAGCTCCCTTTGTTCATCTTCTTTGACTTGCAGGGTTTATTATTCTTCAAGAAGGATAAAAAGAGTAAATATATTTAGTTGGTTGGCTAAGCTGTTCATCTTTGTTCCCTCACATTCCTCTTCCTTCTAGGTAGGATTAGAATTTGAATTTGTCGAAAAAAAGAATTCAAATAGGAATCATTTTTATAGACCACCTCGCCTGTCACCAGTTTAGTAATGACTCAGTATACCAATCAAAACTAATTCAGTTCAGAAGATGCAACACATAAAGACAAAGAAAAGGGAGAAATCTAATTGAATCAAGTTGGCTTCAAGCTGACTATGCTTCCATACTAGTTTTTTTTTTCTTCCTTTTTGTTTCCCCTTGAAACATGTCACCCTTGCTTTTGAGTTGTCAAATTTGGCATATAGCTCAATCCATGTAATTCCCACCTGAAAAGGCAACTTCTTTTTCCAACTTTTCTGGCTCTAAACTTGGTGTTTGTATGACTTGGCAATTGTAAGAAAGAAACTCAAGGCATGTGACACAAGCTCATTCAGCCCTCATCTGTTGGTTTTTTGAGATCCCTTTTTCCTCTTTCTAGATCATAAAGCAAAGGCTCTTTTGCACTTGGATTGGATGATTTGGATTCCCATAACTATACAATTGGTGTTTGAAACAATCTCCCCCTCCCTTTCTCATGCATAGCATATGCTCCTTGTTGATATTGGAAATAGGCCGACACCAAATATTGAGGCTGTTGTGGCGGTTTCAAGCGATTCAGCCCTTCTAGGGTAGAGAGCCGCTGTAAATGGTGGTCAGAATAAGTGAGAATTGGATAAAGAGAGACTCTCGCCCACTTAGCACTATATCTCCGGCTTTTCCCTTTAGCAGATTCCCACTTATTCTGACCATCATCTACAACAGCTCTCTGCTCAAACTAGAAAGGATGAACCATTCGAAATTGCCACAACAACCTCCGTCCACATCTTTGGTTGGTGTTAGCCTATTTTCAGGCTCAACACTTCTTGATAGCGAGACCGAAAATCGACCAAACAAATAGTCTTGAAGGAATCTGGTTTCGAGTTTCAACATCTCCATTTTCTCCAAGCCAAAATCCTGAATTCTATCACTCTGTATTTTGTTTTTGCCATGTCTTCGGATTTATGTTGTAATTGCAAATGATGTATGTACATGAGAATCTGATATTCCATAAGTACAGGTACAGAACGCAAGACAATTGACACAAGTAAAACTTTATTGCTCTTGTCTGCATGCATAAAATAAATAGGCACACCATTTGTCCTACATATTCTCAAACCGGTTTACCTGATAAAAAGGGTCTAATCTGCTCACCAGAGTTTAAATTAAAAGACAACAAAGCAAATATAACATCATGCGGTGAAACAAACAGTAACAGGTTGTGAATGTTTGCCATCTCAAGAGGACTAATTCTTTACGGTTGTGACATGCTTGAGAAGCATTTGGACAACATCATCTGATATTCTTGCAGCCTCGTTTTTCAGGTGCTGAATCTTTGCATCAGTTTCTTGCTCAAGTCGCTTCACGTTAGCACCTGAATCTCCACTGCTCTGTTTGAAGACCACAAGACAGACATCAGAAGACAGAGAGTTAATGAATCTATGATGCTACTATTATGCAAGGTGAGAAGTAAAGCTTCCAGCGCTCATTAACAATCTCGAGCGATAAAGAGACACTTTACAAGCTGCAAGAAGAAGGGTCAGATGCTCAGCCTAGTAAACCATCAAGAAGTATTTACCTCGGCAAGTTTCCTCTGAAACTCCTTCTCCACTTGAGCCCGGTATTCCGCAATCTCCTTTTCAGCCTCTTCCTTGGCTTGTTTCAGCCTAGCCATCTTGGCTAAAGGTAGAAATTGAAGAAGTAAAGAACCAAGGAAAATTACTTTAGAGCTAAAAGGGCAATGTTATAATAATGAACCAAAAAGAAACCCACGGACTACTTTGAGAAGACCAAAAATAATGCAAGCAAAAGCAATTCCACGCATGTCAGGAAACAAACATGTACATAAAATCATTCATGCGAATGACTGAGTGCATACACACACAAAAATACGGACGGATGCAACGTGAGAAAAAGACGGCCAACTTCTGCATTGAGGTCATGAAAACATAACTTTTCCTTTCTCCTCCTCAAAATCAGGGATATGAGAAGGTAGCCTCGTATATTTTCACCAACACTTGCAGGTATACACATGAACAAACATAGATATCAATCCATAAGTTTGTAATAGTACAAGTGTGAATCTGATGAACACAACAAGTAGAGTAGTTACCATTTCTGGCAGAATTTACAATATGCTGAGCTTCTTGTTCTGCAGCAAGCAACTGCTGAATGCCACCTTGTCCCCTATTGGATTCCATGTTTTCCTACAAGATCAAAACTAGTACTCAAGAACAAGATAGACTATAAGTTTGTAATAGTATAAGTGTGAATCTGGCAGGAAGACAACCTCACTTATAACTACTGAATTCAGAAGTTGAAGAAGATGGCAATGATAATTCCAAACAGACTAAACTAAATGCAAAGTCCAAAGTTCATGAGAGTCGAAAAAATATATTTTAAAAACATGCTCCAGATTTATCAGAGCAGCTGACCATATTGAGATAAAGTATTATGGAACAAGGGCAATAACAGGTTATAGCTCCAAATGGATTCTGCTAGAAAATTCAAATCACCATAAGAAACAGCATACAAATCACGATTAGTTCTCAAAGACCAAAGAAGAAAGTTAGGTTCAATAGAAGATCTGTCCTGAAATCCCATCAACATCTTATAATTCTATTACAGTACTAGCAAATAGGGTTTTCAAAAAAATCTGGGGAATTCAACTACAGGAACAAAAGGCATGAAAGTGAGATCTAAAGAGAACTGAACAACCAAAACCATAAGAACTAAAACTGCAAAGAGTACAAAGAAAAGGTTGTTTCTTTGCTTTGGTCCTTCACACAAGGCAAAGTCTTGATCTTTTGGCAGAAAACCAACAACCCGTAAATGAAGATACTATGAACATCAAGTGAAAAGAAGAAATTTTGGGTTACCTTTGACAGAAACTCCGATTTGCTCTTTTTTCTTCTGGTCCGAAGATTTCAGTTGAAAACGGAAGAACTCTTGTCTGATTAATCTTTTAGGGGAATAAATAAATAATAAAAATTGTTACTATCACACACAGAACTTCACCAAACGGAGTCGTTTTCGGGTTGTCTGCCAGATCTCATTTGTCTGGGTCATTCACACGTTTCGATTAATCCGGTCTAATTTAAAGAGTTAGATATGTGTAAAGATTTTTAACTTCTGAGTCGGTTTAACCTGATTGCAATTTATATTATATTAAATTTAGGATTTTTATCATGGAAAAAAATTGATTCTAATGTAAAAATATTAAAGTCTAGGATTAGAATTATTCAAATACATCGGATGATATTTAAATAAACTTGTTTATGAGATATTTTTTTATTATCAGTGTATAAAATAATAATATTAAATATTAATATAAATTTGGTTATGAATATTTATTTATATGTTGTTCATTATGATTGGAACTTTATGTATTAAACAAGAATTTGATGTACTTTATTATTATAATTTTAATATCTATTAGAATTACAATTGTATATAATATCTACTTTTTATATTTATAAATATATAGTTGAAGTTTGTCAAAAAATATATATATATAAAGTTGAAGAAAACATTGTAAATACTCCACATTAAAAACATAATACAAATTGTTTATTTATCTCTCGTACTGTTTATTTTTGTTCCTTTTATTTTATTTATAATAAAATTATATTTTTAATTTTATCAATTTATTATTAAAATAAGTTTTAACTATAAAATAAGTGTATAAAGTATATTTCCTTTTTGCTTTAAATGCTTAATTCTTTGTGTCAAAATAAATGCTTAAAATTTACTTCGTGACTATTTTCAGATAACAATCTTTAAAAAATAAAAAATAAGATATTAAACTATATATATATATATATTTGTTTCAGATGTTTTTTTAAATAATTATCCAAACAATGTTGTTATTTGTTTGAGATGCCTAAAGTTTTCTTGAAATTTTTTTTTGATTGCTCTCTCGATTTTTTATAGTTTTGCTCTAATTAACTTGGATCGACTCACGTCGCACACATGATTTTAGTGGCTTCTAAAAATAATAACAAAGTAAACTTTAAGCATCTATTTGGTTAATAAAAAAACTTAAAGCACCTAATATATATATAGGTATATATATAATTTTGAACATTTATTTTTGTAATCAAACTTTAAAATAAAACTCAAAACATGGTAGGCCAGGTCGAGTGCATGGAGGAAAAAGAAAAATCAATACAGACCAAAGAAAGGAAAAACATCTTCTCCTCTGATCCATCAAAGCAAATAATTTCGGTCATGATTCAGAACCAATAATAGTAAGCAATGTTTCCAGTTATGAATAAGCCGGATTTAATTTGATTTGATTTTTTTATATGCATTTTGAGTTATTTGTATCGATTTAAATTTTTAATTTAAAATTTAAGTTTGAATCGAGCTTGAGTTTATAAAATTTAAATAATAAAAAGGACTGAAAAATAAAATGATAGTTATGGTCTTTAGCTAAATACTGTAATTTGATTATTTTGTGATTTGATCCTAATTCCTAAGTTTCATATTCTTCTATTCATCTTTTATTTTAGTTTATTTTTTGACCAAATTTGAACCACAGATTCACATACTCCTCGATCATTGTAAATATCTAAATAACTTCAATTTCTCCTTTTTACAATTTTTTATTTTATTTTTTAATTTAACCCCTTAATTTTATAGGATTTCCTTGTTCTTCAATTCCTATATCATTTTAAGTCCATTTCTTTACTAAATTTGAAACACTTGCTTTTAAATCACTATAGAATACATGTAACTTCAATTTCTCTTTTTGATAATAATTCTTTTACAATATAGTTTATCGATTTTACAATTTTTTTCAATTTGGTCATTTAATTACAACTCTTTGTAAATTATTTCTTCTCATCAATTCCTAGACTCCTTCATACTCTCATCAACACTTTATCCTCAAAAGCATTCTTTAAAAAATAACATTATAAATATATTATAGGCTGTGAAACCGATAAATTGATTTTGATATAACTAAAAAATTTAAGGACTAAATTGAAAAATGGAAAATGAATTTTTAAGTCCTCAAAACCTCTCTATGTATTTAAAGAAAAATGCTTAAGTCAAAACATCAACTTGTCAAATATTTTCTAAGTGTTTATCAAGCCAAAACAGTGATTTTCGAGTCACCGTTTCGGAACGGCCTTTGGGCGTTTCGGAACAGTTTTGAAACTGTTAACCTTTGTTTCGGAACGTGTTTTGAAACGGATGAAGAACATCGGAACGGCTTGACCCGTTTCGATACTACCGTACCGAAACGACCTCAAACGTTTCAAAACGGAATTCAAACTTGGTTTTAAAATATGTCCGTTGAAGTTTTATAACTGATTTTAAAATTATCGTTAAGGCGTATCGAAACGCTTCTAAGTCGTTTCGATACAGGCTTTGACAGTGGCAAAATGTTTCGAAACGAGTTTCGAAACGGGCTCTTAGTGTATCGAAACGATCGTGCCCGTTTCGGTACGGTCTATTTTTTACACCCCAATGGCTCTTTCTATTTTGGTCTGTTTCGAAACAGGGTCGTGCGTTTCAGAACGGGTAGTTGTAGACTACATTTATAGAGGGAAGATAACATCCCAACGGCTATATTGATGAATGCAACAACCCAACGACTAGAATTAATTGAGAAGGTATAAAAGGGACCTCTAAAAGCTCCAACAACAACTATTGATCTCCAAAGTATTATCCAAACATCAAAGCCAAGCATTTGTGCAAAAATCCCATTATTTCTTGTAAACCCTAATTGTGAAATTTGTAATTCTCATTCTTATCTATTCAATTGGGTTGAGTGCTTGTAAAAGGGCTACATTTTGTATTGAGAGATACTAGGTTTAGCCTTCATCTTCTTTGTATTTCTTGAGTGAGGATTGAGTCAAATTTTGGGTAGAAAATTTGACCGGTATTATAAAGGTTACCTCCTTAGCCTAGAAAAGGGGAAGAACAGTTAGTGGATTGTTGGAAAATCCTTGGTGAAGCTAAGGTAGTGGATGTAGAGTTCGATTGGAACTTGAACCACTCTAAATTCTATTGTCTATCTTTTTTAACTTTCCACTTCACCACCAAAATTTCTAAAAATCCAATTCACCCCCTCTTGGCTTATATCGGTTAATTGATCCACTCAACAATTGGTATCAGAGCCTACCTCTTTGAAGGATTAACAACCACAAGAGGAGTTCCTAAGAAGAGTGTGATCAACTACTAAAGCAAGCCATGGCATCTACCTCCGGGTCAAACATGTACGAGTCTCAATCAACCACCAAACCACCTTTCTTCAACAGTGATAACTACCCCTTTTGGAAGAACCGGATGCGCCTCTTCATTAAATCCAACGATTATCTAGTTTGGGATGTCATTAAAGATGGTCCCTATATTCCGATGAAGAGAGACAAAGAAGGAAGGTTGGTGCTAAAGAAGAAACATGAGATGAGTGAAGAAGAGAGAAAGAAGATTCAAATCAATGATAAAGCTCTTCACATGTTGTTTTGCTCTTTCGGTCCCGACATCTACTCCAAAGTTTCCTCCATCGAAAGTGCTAAGGAAGTGTGGGATACACTTGAGACTACTTTTGAAGGAACATGTGATGTGAAGGAGACAAAGATTGGAATTCTCAATCTTAGCTATGAGAATTTCAAAATGGAGCCTGACGAAACCGTGTCAAAGATGTTCTATCGTTTCTCAACAATCATCAACGTGCTAAAGGGTTTTGGAGAGATAATCCCGAAGGACAAACTAGTCCGGAAGCTACTCTACTCACTTCCTGAGTCTTGGGATGGGAAGAGAACCGCCATCATTGAGGCCAAAAATTTGAAGACACTCAAGCTTGATGAGCTAGTGGGTTCTCTCCTAACTCATGAGATAATGAAGCAAGGAAGGGAAGATGAAATAAAGAAGGAAGAGAGAAGAGTGGAGAAGCTAGAGGTAGATAAGAAGAAGAAGATAGGAGTGGCTCTAAAAGCTTCTCTACATGAGCAGAGCACTTATAGTGAGGAGGAAGACCTAGAAGAATTGGCTATGATAGCCAAAAGGTTCTCACGGTTTATGAGGTCCAATCGAGGAAGGAAGATTCAACGAAAAATGGACTTCAAAACCAAAAACAAAGAAGAAGAGAGGGTTAAAATCATTTGCTTTGAGTGTAAAAAACTGGGTCACATTTGTTCAGAGTGCCCTCAACTCAAGAAGAAGGGTTTTGAGAAGAAGAATAAGCTCAAAGCCAAGCGTGCTACTTGGAGTGGCGAGGAGTCATCCAAGGATGAGAAACACGAAGTGGCCAACCTTTGTCTCATGGCTCTTGAGGAGGATTCCTCCATGGTAACCTCTAACTCATCATCTTTTGATTTTACATTTGATGAATTACATGATACTTATGATGAGTTAAAAGAGGTATGTGATGAGTTAGTTGAGAATTATAAAGAGCCGGTCATAAGAAATAAAAATATTATTTCAGAATTAAATGCTAAAAAAGACTCATTTTCTCAAGCTAACTTAAAAATTGAGAAAAAGATCTTAGGTTTACAAGATGAACTTAAATTCTTTCAAGATAAAAATGTAGACTTAAACAATCTTATTTCTCAATGCAATAGTGAACACCAAAGGGTGTTAGATGAGCTTAACAAGCTCAAGGAGTCTTTCAAAAATGTTGGTAATGTGAAAAATGAGATAGGTGAATCCTCTAAAACTAATCAACCTAAGAGAAAGACATATAACTACAAACAAAATAGCTTCCATAGGCATAATAGAACTAAGAAAATTAGAAGTGTATGGGTTCCTAAGGAACTCGTCAAGTCTAATAATGTTGTTGCTATGTCACCTTGGATTTCTAAGGGAACCAAGCTTTTGGGAGCTAACACTCGTGGACCCAAAATGATTTGGGTACCAAAAATCAAAGCTTAATATTTTTGTTTGTAGGGGGAGCATTGCTACAAGGCCAAAGCACAAAGTCAAAACTCATGGTACCTTGATAGTGGATGCTCGAGGCATATGACCGAAGACAAGAGTCGATTCATGGACTTAAAGCCAAAAACTGGAGGAGTAGTGACATTTGGTGACAACTCCAAAGGCCACATTAAAGGTATTGGATTCATAGGTAATCACTCTACTATACTTATTGAAAATGTTTTGTATGTCGATGGTCTAAAACACAATTTATTGAGCATTAGTCAATTGTGTGATAAAGGATTTAATGTCTTATTTGATAAAAATGGTTGCAAAATTGTTGACATTAAATCAAATAATATAATGCTCATTGGTCATCGCATAAGTAATATATACATGGTGCATTTAGATGACATTCATACATCCCATGCATGCTTTGTTGCACAAAATGAAAATGATGCATGACTATGGCATAAGAAACTAGGGCATGCTAGCATTAGTGTTTTAGAAAAATTAGTTTCCCTAAATCTAGTTTGAGGTTTGCCCAAAACTAAGTTCTTAAATGACAAAATTTGTGATGCATGCTCTAAGGGTAAACAAAATAGATCATCGTTTAAATCCATTAATGATGTTTCTACAAGTAGGTGTTTACAACTTATTCACATGGATTTATTTGGGCCTATTAGAAATATGAGCTTGGGTGGTAAATCGTATGCATTTGTACTTGTTGATGACTATTTTAGATTTACTTGGGTTCTATTTTTAAGTACTAAAGATGAGCCTTTAGAAAAATTCATCACGTTTTTCAAAATTAACTCGAAATAATCTTGAACTTAAAATTTCTCATATTAGAAGTGATCATGGAACCGAATTTCAAAATCTAGGTTTTGAAGAGTTTTTAAATGAAAATGGTATTAGCCACAATTTTTCGGCTCCTCGAACTCCTCAACAAAATGGGGTAGTTGAGAGGAAAAATAGGACTTTACAAGAAATGGCTAGAACCATGCTTTGTGAAAATAATTTACCTAAATATTTTTGGGCGGAAGCCACAAACATTTCTTGCTACATTGTAAACCGAGTAATGATTAGACCACTTTTAAAGAAAACACCATATGAGATTTTAAAATCTAAGAAGCCTAACATTAGCTATTTTCATCCATTTGCCTGCAAGTGTTTTGTTTTAAACAATGGAAAAGATAACTTAGGTAAATTTGATGCTAAAAGTGATGAAGCTATTTTCTTAGGTTATTCTTTAAACTCTAAAGCCTATCATGTATTTAATAAGAGAACTTTAGTAGTATAAGAGTCTATTCATGTTGTATTCAACGATAACCTCCTTCCGAGGAAGGATTCTTGTGATGATGATGATGTAGGAATCCTTGATGCCTTTGATGGAGGACAAACTTCAAAGGAGGATTAGATTCCAACAAAAGAAGAGGATACACAAGATCCACCTCTTGAAGCCTTGAAGGACTTGGCTCTTGAGGAAAAGGAAGTGAGCTACCCAAGGGAGTACAACTATGTCAAAGGTGGTGAAATCTTGGGTGATCCATCCAAGGGGGTAACTACTAGATCTTCTCTTAAACTCATGAATCATGTTGCTTTTATCTCATGCATAGAGCCTAAGAACATTAAAGAAGCATTAAAAGATGATTTTTGGATTATGGCTATGCAAGCAGAGTTAAATCAATTTGAGAGAAGTAATGTATGGACATTAGTTGAAAGGCCTAGTAATCAATCTACTATAGGAACTAAATGGGTATTTAGGAATAAACTAGATGAGAGTGGTAACATTGTGAGAAACAAAGCTAGATTAGTTGCTCGAGGTTACACTCAAGAAGAAAGAATTGATTTTGATGAAACCTATGCACCCGTAGCTAGAATGGAAACCATTAGGATGTTGCTTGCATATGCATGTTATCATGATTTTAAGCCTTTTCAAATGGATGTTAAAAGTGCATTTTAAATGGTTTTATAAATGATGAAGTGTATGCGGAACAACCACCGAGTTTTGAAGATTCAAAATTTCCAAATCATGTTTTCAAACTAACTAAAGCACTTTGTGGTTTAAAACAAGCTTCTAGAGCTTGGTATGAAAGACTTTCAAACTTTTTGATTGAAAAAGGTAAGGTGGACACTACACTTTTCATAAAAAGGTATAAAAAGGACATCTTAGTAGTACAAATATATGTTGATGATATTATTTTTGGATCTACTAATGAGTGTCATTGCAAGGAGTTTACTAAGTTAATGCAAGGTGAATTCGAGATGAGCATGATGGGGGAGCTCTCATTCTTTTTAGGACTCCAAATCAAGCAAAAGAAGGATGACACCTTCATCAATCAAGCAAAGTACATCAAGGATATGCTCAAGAAGTTTGACTTGGAGAATGCAAAGCCTCAAGCCACACCAATGAGCTCATCTACAAAGCTTGACAAAGATGAATGAGGTAAGTGTGTTGACTCTAAGCTTTATCGCTCTATGATTGGATCTTTGCTTTACCTTACCGCGAGTAGACCAGATATATTGTTTAGTGTTTGCTTGTGTGCTAGGTTTCAAGCTAGTCCTAGAGAGTCTCACCTTATAGCCGTTAAAAGAATCTTTAGGTACCTTAGAGGTACTCTTTGTCTAGGTCTTTGGTACCCTAGAGACTCAACCTTCAACCTTCATACTTATTCGGATGCGGATTATGGGGGGTGTAAAATCGATAGGAATAGTACTTCGGGAACATGTCAATTCTTAGGTAGTATGCTCATATCTTGGTTCTCTAAGAAACAAAATAATGTAGCTCTATCTACCACCGAAGCCGAGTACATATCCTTAAGGAGTTGTTGTGCTCAAGTCCTTTGGATAAAGCAACAACTCTTAGATTATGGTATTAAAGTTGAAACCATACCCCCTAAGTGTGATAACACTAGTGTCATATGCTTAACTAAAAATCCCATCCAACACTCTAGAACCAAACATATAGAAATAATGCATCATTTCATTAGAGATCATGTCCTTAAGGAAGATGTTGCTATAGAGTTCGTTGACACCTTAAACCAACTAGCGGACATTTTTACAAAGCCTTTGGATAAAGAGCGTTTTTGGTCCCTTAGGAGAGAGTTAGGTCTAACTAGCCTTTTTTGACCTTTTAGGACCTTTTTGTACTTAAATTGCTTGATTTCTTGAAAAATGTCATGCTTATGTGGTTTTACTCTTAATTTCATCCATGCTAATAGTTAGGGGGAGTATGTTTATGTTTGTACATGTTATTCATGCTCATTCATGTCATTTATGCATATAGGACTTCATGAAATTCATTTTTTTGCAATATTAGAGCCTGATCTGCACTTCCATGCCTAGGTGTATCGAAACGGGTCAATTTGTTTCGATACGGGTGCCTTAAAAGAGTGATCTATGACTAGGGTGTTTCGAAACGCCTTAAAAGGGTTTCGAAACGATTTGCCTCTGCCAAGACGTGTATCGAAACGAGTTTCGATACGGTTCAACATGTGGGATTCGATACGGTCAAAGTCGTATCGGAACGACCAACTAGACTCGAAACGTCAGTCAACGTTTCGGTACCCACGTTTCGGAACGATCGTGCCTGTTCTGAAACGGGTATGCGGACAGCTTTAAAAGGAGTCTTTAATGATAAATTGACTTTTAATTAAAACTCTTCAAAAACCCTAAAAACCCTAACCTGATTTTTCCCTATAAAACCCCTCTAAACCTCATTGTTTTTCATCAAAGCTTGAGGGCTTTTTACACACAAACTCAAGTTTAAGCAAGCCTCAACAATCTTGTGCAAGATTTTCCATTCATTCATCCAAAATCCCCATCTAAGGTATATTTTCTTCTTTTTCTTTTTCCTTTGATTTTATTCGAATTATAGGTTAGAAAATTTTAATTTTGTATAGATTATATGTTTTGCATCGTGGGTTTTTCAAAACTTGTAAAAAAATTCAAAATCTTAAAATTTTTGGTTCGGATATATTAGTTTTTACTCGTATTTTTTTACAGTTTTTCAAAAGTTGTTTCCTCTTAAATTTTTTAAGTCTTTTTAAACCTAAATGGGATTGGTCATTGGATTGAATTAAGGATATTCATGCATACACTTCAATTTTTAAAATTGCATGCTTTATGTTTTTAGTATTTTTCAATGGAAAACGCTAACAAGAAACGTAAGACGGGTCAATCGAGTGAAGCTTCAAGTCAAGCCAATATCCATCCTATTCTCACCCAAATTTTTCTCAAAAGTCTTCGGACTCCAGAGATGAAGGATCGTTTCTCTTACGTCAAGGATATTGCCGTTTGTCGCGAGCGTGTTGTTGATGTCCCATTCTTTGATTCTGAGCGTTTCGCTTTCCGTTATCTAGAGCATTTGCAAGAATGGAACTTCATGGCTTTCTTGAACATACCAGATATTATCTACAAGCACATGGCTCTCATTTTCTACTCAAATGCCCAGCTCGTTGATAATGAAGATCACTCTGAAGTCATCGGCATTGAGTCGTATCTCTTGGGGAAGAAGTTCGTTATCAACATATCCTTTTTAGAGAATGCTCTTGGACTCAAGAACAAAGGCATTAAGGGTGAAACCCACTTTGGTGCTCACATCGGTTCCGTGCTTTCTTTGGATGCTCATGACAGTTTCCTTCACTTGATGATTTCATGGTTTATCCGCCCCTCCTGAGGTAAATTCTCCCATATTCGTCAAGTTGATTATTTCTGGCTAGATTGCTTTCGCCTAGGAGAACAACCAAATCTTGTCAAGATTATGTTCGCCGAAATGGTCAATAATGTGATGCTTCGTGAAACGGATGCTCTTAAATCTTTCACTTATAGGACTGTTTTGAGCTATATCTTTGGCATGCTCAACTTTGCTTGCTCATATGATTCTCTGGAACCTCGTAAGAACAAGATTGGTGAATCTTCTCTCCATAAGTCCGGGTTCCACTACACTCTTGGCCGATGGGAACGCGTTGATAGGCAAGCCCTCCACCTCAAGTTGAGCCACCACCTCAAGCTCTGGGTCCTAACAATGAAGCTCTTATGGCTTTTCTCACCGAGCGGTTCAACATGATGGAGTCGGGTCTCGGTGCTATCAATACCCGTTTGCAATCCGTGGAGAATCGTCTCACCTCCCTTGAGAATCAACATCAATCGATGGACTTGTCATTCTCTACCTTATATGGTCAATGGATGACCTTTCGTCGCTCTCAAGCTAAGAACGATGATGATTCTTCGAATGATGATGGTGAAGATGACGAGGCTTAGGGTCTTTATTGCATCTCATATTAGGACTAAGTTTGCACCTTTATATTGTTTATGCTTTATGAACCTATGCTTTGATTACTTTGTTTGGGATTGAGATTTAATATCTATTACTTTAAGTTTTATGTTTGGTTATTTGAACTTTATGAATCTATATTATGTTGCCTATTGCTTTTAACCTTGTTTCTTCTCTTGATGAGCCTTGTTTATTATTCTTTTTGATCTAACAAAAAGGGGGAGAAGTAATATAAGAGCCAAAATTTGTTTTAAGTCGGTTTTGAGTTTTAAAACTTGAATTTTAAATCTTTTCAAAAACTTAAAAACCCATCTTAAATTGAGGGGGGAGTTAGAACGTCTTCAAAAATTCAAAACTCTTAAAAATTCTAACTTGGTTTTGTTATATAAAAAAGGGGAGATTGTGAAACCGATAAATTGATTTTGATATAACTAAAGAATTTAAAGACTAAATTGAAAAATGGAAAATGAATTTTTAAGTCCTCAAAACCTCTCTATGTATTTAAAGAAAAATGCTTAAGTCAAAACCTCAACTTGTCAAATATTTTCTAAGTGTTTATCAAGCCAAAACATTGATTTTCGAGTCACCGTTTCGGAACGGCCTTTGGGCGTTCCGGAATAGTTTTGAAACTGTTAACCTCTGTTTCGGAACGTGTTTTGAAACAAATGAAGAACATCAGAACAGTTTGACCCGTTTCGATATAGTAGTATCGAAATGACCTCAAACGTTTCGAAACGAAATTCAAACTTGGTTTTAAAATATGACCGTTGAAGTTTTATAACTGATTTTAAAATTAGGGTAAAGTACACAGACGGTCACTGAACTTTGATAAAAATAAAATAAAATGGTAACCAAACTTTCAAAAATCACAAAATGGCAATTAAACTTTATATTTTAAAACAAAACGGTAACTAGAGCGTTAAACCCTGTTAACTCTTAACGGAAAACTACTTACTTGCCCCGTCACCTTACTCATCTCCACATCATCCTCTCTCATTCGTGTTTTTACAGTTTGCTATGATGTTTTTTTTGGGTTTTCGCACTTCAGCCGCTCAGCTCAGCAGCCCTTAGATTCTCACTTGTTAGCATTCTTGCTCCAGAGGTAGCCAATAATCTTTCTACCATAATATTTTAACTTATTTTATTTAGTAAATTGGATTTTTATGATTTGTTATCTGGAATTTCAGCCAAAGGTTGTTATCATTATGTCTGGAAGATTACTGGGCTGCTTATGATAGATCAGGGTATGTTGGTTGTTTCATATGGCATTCCCGTTGTGTTTTCCACAGTAGAATAAGCTTTGTACTAAAAGAAGACTTCATTTAACTAATATTGAATTATCCAGCAGGGAACCGTTAAAGATTACAGACTCGGGTGCCTTTAAGCATGGACCATCTACAGGAGCAATTGGCGCAACCCAGTTTCAGTGGCCTTGAAAGCACTGACAGAGGAATCTCAAATCGATGAATTTGGACATTTTTGTCTGCTGAAAACGGTACAGATTCTATATTCAGATATGTGATGTTATATCATTTCCTTTCACAATAAATTCCCTTGGCAAACTTCTTGTTGATTTGAAGGAAAACAAAAATGGTGACATCATGTATGACTCTGTAAGTAGGATAAATACAGTTCAACTAATGTTAGTTGACTCAGAATCTAACAATCTCATGAACATAAACCTTTCTCGTATCTGGAAATAATTGAGGAAGGGAAAAGACTGCGTCAGACGAAGTGATTGAGGTGCTTCTAATGTGTAATTTGATCAAATTTTGGTCAAGGGAAAAAGTCTTTAAAAGTCGCAATGCCATTTGTGTTTTGCATGTCAAAGCTGCAATACTATTGTAGGAAACCAGACATGATCATATGAACAATGATGATAATATCAAAAGAAGATGATAAGTGAAAGTCAAAGTAAAAGTAAAAATTATTTTTTATTATTTTATTAATCTTACGTGGCAAATGAAAGAGGGTGATGTGGAGATGAGTAAGGTGATGGGGCAAGTAAGTGAGTTTTCCATTAAGAGTTAACGGGGTTTAACGTTCAGTTACCGTTTTGTTTTAAAATATAAAGTTTAATTGCCATTTTGTAATTTTTGAAAGTTTGATTACCATTTTATTTTTTTTACCAAAGTTTAGTGACCGTCTGTGTACTTTACCCTTCAAATTATCGTTAAGGCGTATCGAAACGCTTCTAAGTCGTTTCGATACAGGCTTTGATAGTGGCAAAATGTTTCGAAACGAGTTTCGAAACGATCGTGCCCGTTTTGGTACGATCTATTTATTACACCCCAACGACTCTTTCTATTTTGGTATGTTTTGAAACAGGGTCGGACGTTTCGGAACGAGTAGTTGCAAACTGCATTTATGGAGGGAAGATAACTTCTCAACGGTTATATTGATGAATGCAACAACCCCAACGGCTGGAATTCAATGAGAAGGTATAAAAGGGGCCTCTAAAAGCTCCAACAACAACTATTAATCTCCAAAGTATCATCAAAACATCAAAGCCGAGCATTTGTGCAAAAATCCCATTATTTCTTGTAAACCCGAATTGTGAAATTTGTAATTCTCATTCTTATCTATTCAATTGGGTTGAGTGCTTGTAAAAGGGCTACATTTGTATTGAGAGATATTAGTTTTAGCCTTCATCTTCTTTGTATTTCTTGAGTGAGGATTTGGTCAAATTTTGGGTAGAAAATTTGACCGGTATTGTAAAGGTTACCTTCTTAGCCTAGAAAAGGAGAAGAACAATTAGTGGATTGTTGGAAAATACTTGGTGAAGCTAAGGTAGTGGATATAGAGTTCGATTAGAACTTGAACCACTCTAAATTCTCTTGTCTATCATTTTTAACTTTCCACTCCACCACCAAAAGTTCTAAAAATCCAATTCACCCCCTATTGGCTTATATCGATTAATTGATCCACTCAACATAGGCTTAAGGGTATCATAAGCCCTTAAACTTTTGAAAAGAACCAATTAAACCCCTAAACTTTTTTGCACTCAATTAAGCTTTCAAATCAATAAATTAAATCAATTAAACTCTTTAACCAATTTTGACCATCAATTTTTTATGGTTTATTTCTTGAGATATTACTGTCACTTGATACACTACAGTAATATCATTTGACATTTACAGATTTTTAAAAAAAATATATTTTTTTATAAGTTTTCTATAACTTCAAAACTAGTTTTAAATAAAATAAAAAATTTTAAAAATGATGAGTGACAATATTATAACATGACACGTTGCGCCAACTGATCCATAAAAACTTATTAGATTTAACTGTTAGTGTTGATCAAAAGGCGCATTAATGAAATTTTAGAGTATAAGAACTTAATTGGATACAAAAATCAAGAACTTAATTGGATACAAAAATCAAGAGCTTAATTGATTTTTTCTCAAAAGTTCAAGAATTTATAATACCCTTAAATTTAATATTATATAATTTTAGAATATGCAATCAAACAAATTTTCAATGATTTACCTGGTTCAGACCTAAAGCTGCAAGATGACATCTTGGTATCGATATTCGACATTGCTTATAATCCCAACTTGAAGACCCTCTTCATGAACCCATCTTAGCCAAATGAAGCATATATGTGGTTAAATATCTTCTCGCATGCACCCTCATCATACTTGTATCCAACATGTTAGCAAAAATAAAACAATAATTAATCTACCAACAGGTTGGTCTAAGTGATAAATAATTTAGTAGCATTTATCAAATATATATATATATATATTAATTGAATAATATTAATGCTAAATTATGTCACTTGGTGAATAGACATACTAATAATAAGCCACGTCACTTCGTGCATAGACTTATTAATTATTAGTTTAAAGTTGCATTCATTCAATCATATCTATTAACTTTTCAACAAATCTTTCCATCAAAATGTTTAGTGTCTGTTTAGTTTTAGAAAATATTTTCTATTTTTGTTTTTCATTTTCATTTTCAGAAAATGATTTTTATTTTCTGTTTTGTAAAAATTAGAAAACACGTTTGGTTAATAAAAATAAAAATTTGTTTTCAAAAATGAAAATAGTGGAAATGTGTTTGGTATCTAGTTTTTCAAAATAAGAAGGTTTAAAGGTCAAATTAGCTCTCAATGAAAAATAAAAAATCAATTAAGTCCTTATGAATTTTTACACTCAATTTAGCCCTCATAATTCAAATTACAATCAATCAGACCCTCATAATTCAAATTGAGATCAATTTAGTCCTCTCATCATGTTAACCATTAACTCACAAACAATCATTAAGATACTGACACGTGTACACCTGAAAATATTAAAAAAATCTAAATAACATATTTAAAATTAAACCCTCCACAACTACCCACCTTAAAATAGTTTGCTAATTAGTTCCCCTCCACAACTACCGTCTTCACTTTGATCCATTGAAACGATATGGAGTTTACATGGGATGGATCTGACATCTCCAGCATATGGTTTGTTTCCCACGAATTAGTAAAATTCCAATAAAAAACTTTATGCGCATGGATTGGAGGAAGACTTGATAGGGGATCCAACAGCTATACTAGTTCTCACAGTAATAATAACAATGGGATTTGAGAATTGAATTAAAAAATTAATAAAAACTAAATTTAAAAAAATCAAAACTATTGTTTTTAAATAAAAAAACTAGTAAATGGCAAAATTAGAAAATATTTTTAAAATTTTATATTTTTAAACACTTTTTAGATTTTTTACGATTTAATGACGTAACATTTTCAAAGTGTGCCACACGTTATCATTTATTGGTTTTTAATGAGTTAATGGTCAAATTTTGGCCAACCGTTACGAAAGGACTAAATTGAGTGTGTTTCGACTAATGAGTGTTAAATTGGGTGCAAAAAATCAATAATGGATTAATTGATTTTTTTTATTTTTCGTTGGGGACTAATTTGATCTTTAAGCCAAATAAAAATAAACAAATAATTACTTATTAAATAATTAAAATAAAGTATAATTATTAAAAATATTATTATAATAAAAATAAAATGTGATTAAATAAACTAAAGTTCTAAAATTGGCATTAGAAGGATTTGAACACGAGTTAAATATAGTTATAATTTAAAAATCCTTGTTTTAATGTTTTCTACTTCTCTAAAACATTTTTAATGAAAATGGTGAAAACATCTTCTTTATGTTTTCAAAACTCACTCATTTTTGTTTTTATTTTTAAAAATTATTTTTAATTTTTGCAACCAAACATGTTTTCTTCAACATTTTTTATTTTTCAAGAAAATGAAAATGTCTTGTATTCTTCAGAACCAAACACACCCTTATCTTTTCATCAAACGATTTAATTTTTTCATCCACTATATAAAGGATTGTTGTGACTCATTTTTCAAATCAACTCACAAAAACAACATTAAAAAACTTTGAAGTTTTTGACTTAGAAAAATTCTGTCGAAAGTTCGTTTTATTTTTTGGTGATAGATGAAGGCAAGTAAGTGTTTAATTGTTCACTACAATTGTGCTATTGCTGTAAACGTTTGTTGTTGTATCCTTGAAGATAGATGTCCAACGTTACTCAAGCACCAAGGAAAGGACGAATGTGTCTTAAGGAAACTGTTTATACATGTCTCAACAATTTTCTTCTGATTTTAACTATGTCCGATTTCAGGTTTTGTCTTTAATTTATTATTATTTATTTTCTCACGGTATTATAATATTTGGATCATTACTACACCTATTTTTCTAACATCGGTTAAGCAAGTTTTGAGTTCGAGACTTTGCGTATGTAGAAAATTCCCGCTGCGAGGCTCACATACCAAAACTAGTTATACGAGTGTCGATTTAGATTAGTCAGGACAAAACTTTAAAAACCCGGAAGTACAACCAAAGATAAAAACAATAAGTAATTTTTCTCTTTATCTTCACCCGTGGGCGTGGATGTACATATGCAATGGCAATACGCAATAACTCATTTGATAAACCTGATACGAATATCTTACCTTAATAAATGAATCCGTAAAACAAATTTTCTACCATTCCATGTTGGGCATTTTCTCTACAAACCCGAAACTCAGATACATTTTTGCCATCTTTGTATATGCAAGCTTGAAACCTTCATGCACACACTTATAGTCAGGGCATGACAATCCAATAGATTTGGTTGCCATGCATTAGTAGTCATCAAACTCTTATTTATAAGCTATGAGAGTCTCAGGTACTGTTATAAGAATAACTGTAATTAGTTTAAATGTTTGTTAATGAATTGTATTTAGTTAGTTGGGTTAGTTAAGGGTCTGTTAATTTAGTTGGATTGAGTTATAAAAACCACGTCATTGTAAAGAATATAATCTCAGAATTCCTTTTGTCTATTATTTTATTAAATCCCTAACCGTTCTTTACTTTCTTCTACGTTCATCGCCGGTCATCTATTTCGGCCACCACAATGCCTCTTTTCTTACAGTGACATCCATAACAATACATCCTAATCTGAATAAAAAAGACATTGTAATTGTTAATGGTCTAGATGGAAGATGCTGGATAACAATAATTTATCTCTTCTAATTTGAACAGAGAATCGTAAATGATACTCCATAACAAATTATGGACTTCATCACCTCACTTTTCCTGATCTTGTCTAGCTCATTTCCCTTCCGGTAAGTTGACTGGGTGGTTATGATTTGTCAGTCATTATCTCATTCATTAACTATTAGATCAGTGCAATGTGAAACACTATTGGCGCAATGTCTTGTAGTGCCAAATAGTATTCTCGGAAGCAGGGACGGAGCCAGGATTGAACCATGAGGGAGCAAGTTAACTAACCTCGAAATAAATAGAGTTTTAAAAAGTAATTAAATCATAAAACTAAAATTTAAGAGAATTAATGTTTAATTTTCCTAACTTTAAAATTGAAGGGTCTTAAAAAGTGATTAAACCAGAAAAAATGAGGGGTCATGGCTTAATTTTATAAATTTTAAGTTAAAGAGTCTTAAAAATAATAAACCATTTTTTTTGGGAGGGACAAGGACTTAATTGCAAAGGTTTTAAAACTATCAATGACCTAAAAATAATTAAACCATTCAAAGTTGGGGGAGCAATTGCCCCTCCCACCCTCCCTTTAGCTTCGTCCCTGCTCGGAAGCCTTAAACCTCTTACTTTTTGTTTATTTTGATTTTCTCTATCGTATTTTATTATTAATTATACTTTGTCCTCTTGAAATAGAAAAAAAATTATAAAAAAAATGTGTAGATGCATTACTAGCAACTAATTAGTTTAGTAGGATAAAACACAAAAATAAATTAATTGTTGTTATAAGTTCAAATATTGACATTATGAATATGTTAAATTGAGTTGGAAGGGTCACTCCATAATAAACATTTATAGTACATGATTCGAATTAGTCAACCAAAGAAAAACAACCAACGGTAATACTCAGGCTCGTCCTTGAGGTAGGGTCATAAGGGCTCCTGCCCAGGGCCCACCGCCATATTAAAAATAAATAAAAATCATTTATTTTTTCTACAATACTTGTTATTAAGGGCCTATTTTTCTAACATTTGTTATTAGATACATACTCTTAAAGTTTAATTTTTTTCTTCAATACTTGTTATTAGAGGCCTAATTTTTTAATACTTGTTATTAGAGACTACTATTAAAATTATTTTTTATTCAAATAATTATAAGCAGGGGACTAATTTTTGAGTTCACCCCTTAAACCACCAAAATCTCAGGAAGGCATGATAATACCAAAATCTCCGGACCGGGATCAAGTATTATTTGGTTCGAGTTGCACTTCGCTTTCCTGTCCAATCTTGTGGCTAACAATTTGCCAGGTGTCTTCTATCTAATGGACAAGTTAAAAATAAAATATTTAAATATTCAACTACATTTTGTTGATAGAAAGGAAAATTACAGTAACATAAAAAAAGATAAGGAGGAGAAGAAGACAGAGATAGAGAGAGAAATAACCGCAGCTAAAAGTTTTAACAATTTTTCTTCTTCCATTCCCTAATTCAACCTAAATTATATATACTATTATCACTATCATATATTAAAAATAAAATATTACTATCTAATTAATCTAAAAACTAACTAATTCATGTGGCCCCATTTGTACGACGATTTTCGATTCATAACATTATCCCGCCTTTAAAAAATCTTTGTTGTCAAGGTTCCGAGTGAGTGTTCCCGACAGTGGCTTTCACTTCAAAGATACCCTCTTCAATGGTTAGAAGAGAGACATCCAAAATATATCACCAAGAGCAAAGATCACGACATTCTTTAGGATTGAATCATGCATATCAGTCATAGCAGCAGGAGATCTATCTGTCATCTGAACATCCTCTGAAACAATAGAATTTTCATTTTGTGCAGGAGCAGAATCGGTGGATATTGATTGTACTGATTCCGAAGGTAGAGATTTGAAAGCTCGAAGATGATCTTTTACATTTAAAAGAAACCCATGGTGCTCATTCTCTACCAGATCAAATGTGACTTGAAAAGCCGAAAGAGCATGTAGAACTAATGTTTTGATATAATAATTGAAAAATGTTTTGAACTGATTTTAAAAGAATTCAAAACTATTCCATAGTCCAAATAACTTGAAACTATGTTTAGGGATGTTTTCAAAGGGTTTTAAATGTTTTCAAAAGTCAAACTACACAAAACCGTCCAGGTGTTTCGAAACACCCTTAGGTGTTTCGATACGGGGGATTCCAGTAGCAAAAGTGTTTCGATACGGGTATCGAAACGGGCCTTCCCTGGATGAGAATTTTGCCCAGCGTTTCAAAACGGGCTATGCTGCTTCGATACGCCTACGTGGCATCGACCACAACAGTCATAAACCCCAACGACTATTTTCCAACTAACTTTTAAATGCAGAGCATTTCGATACGGTGCCTAGCGTTTCGATACGGGCGTTTCGATACGGCCCATGACGTTTCGATACGGATGATCAACGACTCTTTCTACTTAAAAAACGTATCGAAACGGGTTCGAGCGTTTCGATACGGGTAGCAGCAGAACTGCATTTATGGTGGGAAATAAAGTCCTCAACGGCTCCAAATCAACCTCAACGGCTAGTAAAGGCTATAAACTCATCAAGGACTATAAAAGAGACCTCCAAGCATCAAGATATGGTTAATGCTCATATTGTCAATCAACAAATGATCAAATATTGTCTTAGTTCTTAAATTGTCAATTCTTGTATAGACAAACACTAGTGAGCCAAAATTGTCAAATTTGCTCAAGTGTTTTAGGTTTTGGGTGAGTGCTTTAATTGTGCAAACAAACACCTAGTAGAGGAATTTGTGTTTGCTTTTATTATCTCTTTGTAAAAGAGGGTTTGATCAAGGCTTTGGGTAGAAAGCTTGATCAGTGTATAAGAGTTTCCTCCTAAGCCTAGAAAAGAGGACGAATCAATAGTGAATTGATTGAAAATCCTTAGTGGGAAGCTAAGGTAGTGGATGTAGACCTTGGTTAGAAGGTTGAACCACTCTAAAATTATTGTGTCATTTACATTTAAGCTTCCACACCATATCCACCCAAAAATCTACCTCTCCACCACTTGGTGAGCAACATCGGTTGAACGAATCGAGAACCCTTACATCTCAACAGAGCATCCTCTTTACTTTCTAAACAGAGAAGTTTTTTTAATATATTTGCAACATTTTCAGGTTCATCCCAAAACACGAGACGCTGACAAATGCTCAAATAATCAAGAGAACGAAGCAACTGCTAAACTTTAACAAAAAGTTTAAGCACCTCTTGTTGATACTCTCGGCGATAAACAAACATATAAGAGACGTTGATGGAATATACTAAAGTCATATGAACATTATTACTTTTGGTTATGGCTTCCTCAAGTTTATCTAGTCTCTGACACTCAATTGCAATTCTCAAGGTTTGTGGGTATATTTCATTCACGATACATAGATCCAGCATTCTCTCCACAATAGCTTCCAACCTAGGATCCATCGTTGTTGCTTCAACATTTGATTTAACTACTTATAATCGAAGGGCGACATACTCATCTGTTGTCTTGGAAAGGAATGTATGAACATAATCACAACCCTCATAAACATCAACAAAGGGCCCAACTCTATGAGCATAAGACAATGAATCATTGAGTTCACTCAAGTAGTAAAAGACCTTTGTGACTAGCGGTGCAATCTGAAGCTGGCCAAATTCTTCAACAATATATAGGCCAAAATAAAAGGTGATGATATGCGTATAGCTTCCTAGCACAATATATTGAAACATTTTCTTTCCAAGAAAAAGAGCAAACAACTCATAGAAAACAAATTCAAGTGGCAAGAATACAACATCAGATATGATCTGAAGCGGATGTAAAAGAAGCTGCCATCCATGCTTCCTCATTTCCTCTTGAAATGTTGCAACCCTAGGAAAACGTAAAATTGCACTTCCTTGTTCAAACACAACAATATGTTTACCCCAGGATCAAAGGAAATGATATGGTCTATCTGGGAACCTTGATTGTTGACGAGGATCTCCACTCGATCACGTTGCCAAACACAAATCCAAGAGTAAGTGGTTCCACGTTCACTTGCACCTGAGAAACCAACAAATATAAAAGCGACATCAAATAAATATTTCGCTAACTCATTCATACTTATAATCTTATTAACTTCAACTTTCAAGTTCCTATCATCCCACTTCACCCTTCTCTCCATCACCAAAAGTCGAAACATGGAAGGGCCACCCACCTTAACTACTTTTTTCTCATTAGACTCCTTCTTTGACCATATATTTAAATAATCAATGTATACAAACTTACATACAAAGTATGTCGGAAGTGCTCATGATCATCAACAATAGTGATTTTCACCACTTTAGTGATTTTTATTTGCTTCCGAGGTTCGATCACTAATATGCGTTGAGGAGCCATTTTCGGGCAGCTCATTTGCTTGTTGTGCTGATGCTGATAAATCAAGTGCTTAGCTGCCAGATGCTTTTGCAAAGCCTTCACATTTGTTGACATTTGAGTGTCAACAGTGAATACACAATAATTAGCGTCGACAATTGCAACGCAAGATCCCTCATTGTTGTCGTAAGGAGGCCAGGTAACTTGCTGCTTGGGAACCATTTGATTTGTAACTTTGTACCCCTGTTTCTCATAGTTGAGCATTGATGTGTGGGCAGTGACCAAATTATCCTGCATTGTTGTTTCATCATTATAGAAATTAAGTTCTTTGTTGCTTGGAATCGAATACTTGTCCATTTCGGTGTCATTGATTGTTGGCAATTCCTTAAACACATGTTGGACCTGCATCACTAATTCATCTTGCTTAACCAAAACTTCACTGATTCACCCTCGTCCACTATACCGAGATGAGCTGATAGCAATTTTACTTGTCTAAGTATTTCTTGGAGCATCCCGCTATTTTGCTTCATCATTCTTGTATTTGCTTCATAAGTTTCGATGATGGTCGCCATGAGTTTCGACTCTCAATGAAAGCACCAATGTTGAGAATTCAAATACAAGCATTCAACTAGATTTTGTTAATAGAAAGAAAAATTACAGTAACAGAAAAAAAAATAAGGAAGAGAAGAAGACAGAGATAGAGAGAAATAGCCGCGGCTAACAGTTTTAACAATTTTTCTTCTTTCATTCCCTAACTCAGCCTAACTTATATATACTATTATCATTGCCATGTGTTAAAAATAAAATATTACTATCTAATTAATCTAAAAACTAACTAATTCAAGTGGTCTCATTTACATGACGATTTTAGATTCATAACACAATTTGCTGGGTGTCTTCAATCTAATGAACAAGTTAAAAATAATTATACTACCACTTTATATACCATGATACTTTCGAAATCAACATATCCAAAAGTATCGATACTTTCGAAATCCATGTTTCCGGTATATCTTATCATGTTTCCAGTATATCAATCCATGTTTCCGGTATTTCTTAATGATGTTTCCAGTAACGCCGTATATTAGCCGCATATTAGGCTGCCGCATGGTAGAAAAATCCATATACCATACAAACCATTTCCCATGAAGATTAAAAAGTAAAACAAGAGCGCTTTAACCGAATTCCATTTAAATAAAGCAAACTTGGGCACATTAAAAATAAGTGCCACATACAGAGACAGTCGCATTACACTTTGATTATAATTTACAAATTTAAAGCTCTGAAAAAAAACTTGATCCACGGCAGCCTTTAATTTGAACTTGTGGCTGTGGAATTATTGCTTCAACGGTTGTTTTACATGGCGGAGCTGCTCCTGAAGGATCCCATAGCTTTAGCAGCAGATGCCCTTAGGATAAACTGGTGGTAGATTGCAGCAATGGCAGCTCCAATGAAAGGGCCAACCCAGAAAATCCACTGCACCAATTCAAACCAACAACAAATGTTTGCATTCAACATCAAAAACTTTAAAAGGTGCTATAAATCGATTATATAACTGAAAGATTCATACATGGTCATCCCATATCTTGTCCTGGTTGAAGATAACAGCAGCTCCGAAACTACGAGCAGGGTTGATACCAGTGCCGGTGATCGGGATAGTGGCCAAGTGAACCATGAACACGGCAAACCCGATGGGAAGTGGTGCCAGGACCTTAAATTACAAATACACAAAAATTCATTAACCGATTCGATTTATGTCTATATGTTTCGATTACTTGTAATTGGTTAAGGTAGAGACTTACAGGGATATGGGAGTCTCTTGCATTCCTCTTGGGATCAGTTGCAGAGAAAACAGTGTAGACAAGAACAAATGTGCCGATGATTTCGGCACCCAAACCGGTTCCGGTGTTATATCCATCGCTGAGGCTGTTGGCGCCTCCTCCGTACTGGTTGTAGTATGAATTTTGGAATGCCTTAACGAGCCCACATCCACATATGGCTCCCAGGCATTGAGCTGCCATGTAAAATATGGCTCGGATCAAGGATACCTTCCTAGCCAAGAAAAGTCCAAAGGTCACTGCAGGGTTGATGTGTCCCCCTGCATATTGAGCCAAGCTTGTTAGTCATATGCTAAAATCATCCAGTTTTAGCCCTTTTGAACTTTAATTTTTTTTCCCGAACTTACCCGAAATACCGGCGGTGCAGTAAACAAGGATAAAGATCATGCCACCAAAAGCCCAAGCGATGCCGAGAATGCCGACGCCGCCACAATCTTCACCGCCCATAGTATGGTCGGTTTGGGCCTTGTAACCGATCACTGTCAACACAGTGATGTACAAAAACAGGAGCGTGGCAATGAATTCGGCTATCACAGCCCTGTAAAAGGACCACTTGGTTAACTCCTCGGCATCGACCAATGGAGCCGGTGGAGGATCATGGTAGTCCTTGGCCTGGAACTCACCACCAACCTCAATGTCCTTAGCCATATTCTCTTAATTCAATAGAAGCTTGGATTCCTTTGTGAAAGAGATGAGAAGAATATGTTTGGAATGAGATTATATATATATGGCTGCGGCCTATGGTGAAGTGAGTGTCAATTCAACCGAGCTGCTAGCTTTTGCCGCCCCATTTCACAAAATAAAAGTAAGGTTCCTTTCAGTGTGTGAGACCCTACCAAGGCTGGCTGTTTGCTGATCACTCCCATTCTCTTGGTCTCTTTGATTTGGCCACTACTTTGGGACAATATTCTTTATAATTAATGACAGCCCCACTTAGGAGTTTGAGTGTTTTACTTATTTGAAAAATAACCCATGTTCATTAATGACAAAATATTTATATATCCGACCCAAAAAATTTGTTTTCCACAAACAAGTTTAATTTGAGATTTAGTAATTTAATTTATGGTTTAAAATTTAGAGGTTATGGTTAAAATTTAGAGTTAAAGTTTATAAGATTAAAGATTTAAATTTAAATTTTTAAAATTAAATTAAACATATTTGTGAAGTATGTTTTTACTTAGAGTGCATGAAATAATAATCCTATTTATTTTGCTTATTTATTTGCATTCGTGTAGTATAAGATTTTAAGCTCAATATAATCTGGAATTAAGAAACTCTTATATCTCGTATTTATTGTTATTATATATCAATAAAACTTATAATAATTAACTACTATCTATTTTTTAATTATCATTTTAATCTGGGACCCTAGTATAGTAGTATTTCGATAAAAGAAAGAAAGCTAATGTGAAGTTTATAATAACAAATTTTAAAATTTTCGTGTTATATATTTATTGTTTTTAATATATTGAAATTTACTATAATAACTGTTAATATATTTATCGCTTAAGAGTGTAACAAGTCATTGAACTTTTGAGGAAAAAATAAGTAAATTTTTGATTATTTTTCTTTAGATATTATTATCACATGATATATTACAGTTCTACCATGTGACATTTACAGATTTTATAAAAGAATATGTTTAATTTGCAATATGTACGTACATTCGACTAAACAATAAACCCTTACAATTTTTTCTAAAGCATGTGGACGTACTTTTTTTTTTGAAAACATATTCTACTTCAACCTAGAGGGGAAAGGGAAAATCTAAGTGAAAGCAACGCTCTTGAGGTGTCTTGAACTTGGGACCTTAGAGAAAGGGAGTGGACGTATTTTTGAATATGTTATTATTTGCAATATGTTTAATTTTTACATGTTATTCGTCATTCTATTGCTGTTGTTGTTGTCATTAAACAGTTTGATTGCGTGATACCAATTCAAATGCATACTTTTAGAGTACCAAAAATCGAAGCTCAACATGAAAAATTGGAAAGGGTTTAATGAATTTATTGTAAATATCAATGTTTATTGTTAATTTTTCGAATTAAGACTTCATTGATTGAATGTGTAAATAAGGTAAGCAACACTATTAGTCGCTAAATTATTTTTATATTTTTGTTTTGGTCACTAAATTATTATTTTTTGTAAAATTGTCAGTAATATTACAATTTTTCCTATTTTAGTCACTAATGATACTTTTTTTTTATCTTGTTTTGGTCACCAATTATTGCTTCTTTCCTGGTTTGGTCATCAAATTATTGTTTTCTCCATAAGTTTTTTTAACCGCGGGCGACTAAAACAGAAAAAAACAAACTTAGTGACAATTTTATCAAAAATAATAGTTTAATGATAAAAAAAACGAGAATAACTTAGTAGTCGATAGTGTTGTTTACCCCTAAAAAGAATTGGGGCATGATAAGTGGGTAGCAATTTGCCAGGTGTCTTTAAAATAATGAACAGATAGAACCCACATGGAAATGGTTCGTCGCGCGTGATCAAAAAGGTGTACCGACTAATCACGGTTGTTGTCACTGCTGCCGTCCATTTCAAGTGCGGTCCCACCCACCACCGCCGTTACCGTCTCAACCACTCCTCTCCTGCCACGTTGGTGCAATCATAACGACAATGCTCTCATTTTTAAAGTAATCACATCATATGGACCAAACTCCAAAGAATATAGAAAAAATAATCTCCTGGCTCATGTTTAGCCACGTGTCGTGCATGGATTTATTCAAGGCTGATGGTGTAGCTGTCGATGATTGGTCGGTTGTCCTCTTCTAGTATTTCATCACGTGTACACGCGGTGTAGATGATAATACGGCTTACAGCATTTCCACTATTGCATTTCCGTGTTTTTGGACTTTCTGAAATTTGTCAATATATTATTATTATTTTAAATAATAATAGTATTGAATTGCATGTAATATTTGTTAATTTTATTTATCACTTTTAATATACGGTTTAAAATATTACAATGTAATAAGGATTTCAAATTAAAAATATATAGTAACGGATTTATTATTTAATTTGAGGTATGATTCTACAATAAACGTCATGTACAATTATGTACCATTAATTATGTATACCACTGTTGCGACTAAAAAATTTCAAAAATACAAGTACCTCGGATGTCGCTCGGACGAACCGGGTTTTAATTTGGTTTTGAAGATTTAGTCGGAATTATAAAAAATAGAGGAGTCGCCACCTTCCATTTAAAAATAGTAGACCGGACACCGAAATAAAACCATAGATTTTTCTTTTGAAAATGAGTTCGGGAGTCGATTACACGCGGGGAAGGATGAGCACCCCCGTCGTGCCCTAAAATCGGTACCAAAACCATTACCGCTTAGTTAATATTAAATTTTGCGAATTAAAGTGGCAATTCATATCGGAATTTGATTATACGAGTGAGTAAATTTTAAAAACCTTAATATTTAAGAAGGAACGCCCGAACCACCACCACTACGACTGGTATTGGCCTCGTTCATTCCCGAATAAAAAGACATCCACATTACACTTTAAAATTCGAGGTGCAACTTATAAATTCATAAACGGGACATAAAAATATACGAATAATCAAGCAAAAGGTATAAAAGTATAAGAAGGCATAAACGATACAAATACATGCATATATCATATACCGTAACGCTATACATTATATAAGTCATGAATTAAATTATACTATATAACGTAAGATTATATACCACATAAATCACACATCATCAAACATATATAAAACATATAAATAAAACACGAAGTAAAATCAAAGAAATATAAATACGAGACAAGAAAATTAAAATGCATGAGATAGAAAAATACTATGCTGAAAAAGGCTAAAAATGAACTCAGGACAGACTCCGAGGACTGATAGGAGAATTAAACCATTAAAAAACTATTAAATTGTCAAAATAGGGACCAAAATTAAAAGACGTTGAAATCTGTAAGGATTGAAATGGTTATTAAACAATTCGAAGTCGATTAGAACAAATAAGGGGGCGAAATTGCAAATGTCTGTGAAGTTTGAGGGACCAGGGGTGTGATTTCAGAATACAGAAGCCCTGGGATGAGAATATAAAAACGCGGAGGGACCAAAATAGTAAGCGGGCCATTTTTAAAAACCAAACGCGATATAAATACCTTTTTTATAAAATTTTTGCTCTTTTGGCCCATTTCGAGTAAAAAAAATGAACCCTCTCCCCCTCTGTTTCTCCGGCCGACCATTTGAATTCCAAAAAAGAAAAAAGCAAGCTGTGCCGGCCGGTTGCCGTTAATCGGCAACGACTACATCCTGCTTAAACCTAAAAAGCTTCAAACCGTCAACGACGAAAAACCCTTGCCCCTTTCGAAACCCTAAAATGAAAACCCAAAATGTTTCTGACAACCAGGGTTCGAAACCCTAAAAAGAAAAGAGAGCCCACATTACTAAGCCCAAGAACAAATCAAAGTGGGTTTAAGGCCCGGACAAAATTAGTGATTACAACCACTATGTACCATTAATCGTTTTAATTACTTTTAAAATCATGAGACCGAAATTATTATTATCCATTTTTAGAATAAAATCTATAAAAACAAATTTTATATTACTTGTTTTAAATATTTTTTTTTGGTAAAGTACACAAATGGTCACTAAATTTTGGTAAAATTTTTAATTTAGTAACCAAACTTTCAATTGATTCAATGTTACCATTAAACTTTTAGTTTTGCTCCAAATTGATCATTGACCCGTTTAACAACCGTTGAAAGAGTGACGTGGCAGTTAATTTTTTTGTACAATAACACATTTAGTCCTCCATGTTTGCAAATTAAAACAATTTTGTCCTAATTCGAAAAAAATAAATTTAACCCTCATTATTTACTTATTATTTCAATTTCACCCTATTTTAATTAAAAATAATTTAACCATAATCCCTATTTTAATTATAGTTTAGGGGTTTAGGGTTTTATGGATAATTTTTTTTAATTAAAATAGGATAAAATTAAAATAATATGTAAATAATGAGGGTTAAATTTATTATTATTTTGAATTAGGACAAAATTGTTTTAATATGCATACGTTGAGGACTAAATGTGTTATTATACAAAATATTTTAACTGCCAAGTCACTCTTTTAACGGTTGTTAATGGAGCAATGACCAATTTGGAGCAAAACTAGCTAAAAGCTTAACATTGAAGCAATTGAAAGTTTGATTACCAAATTGAATATTTCACCAAAGTTTAGTTATCATTTGTGTACTTTACCCAAAAAGAAAAATATATAAAAAATAATATAAAAATGTTGTAAATAAAATAACAAAGAACAATAATAAGAACAAATAACAAGAATAGAAGAACAAAGAACAAGAATAGAAGAACAAAGAGATGAGAGAAAGAGGGAGATTTGTATTATTCTCAAATATAGACTTATGTACAATGACTTCAGTAAATCATCTATTTATAGGCATAAGAAGTTGTGAAACCGATATTTTAATTTTGATATAACTAAAGAATTTAAGGACTAAATTGAAAATGTCAAAACAAATTTTTAAGTCCTCAAACATCCCCATATAATTTAAAGATTATGCCTAAGTTAAAACCTAAGATTTCCAAATATTTTCTAAGTGATCTTAAAGCCAAAACAGTGATTTTCGAGTCACCGTTTCGAAACGGCCTTAGGCGTTTCGAAACGATTTTGAAACTGTCAACACATGTTTCGAAACGGGTATCGAAACGTTTTTACCACTGCCAACCCATGTTTCGAAACAAGTATCGAAACGACTTTAGAACATAGAGAACCCGTATCGAAACAACTTCAAGTGTTTCAAAACGGTTCTTCATTTGATTTGAAAAATATGACAGTTGCAAGTTTTTAACTGATTTTTTAGAAACCGTTAAGGCGTTTCGAAACGAGTTTAAGATGTTTTGAAACGACCCTTGACAGTGGAAAAAGTGTTTCGAAACGGTAAAAACCGTTTCGATACGGACTCTTAAATGCACCCCAACGGCTCTTTCTATTTTGGTCCGTTTCGAAACAGGTTCCCGCGTTCCGAAACGGGTGGTTGCAGACTACATTTATAGAGGTGAGATAACACCACCAACGGCTTTATTCAATTCCCCAACCACCCAAACGGCTAGAATTAATAGAGAAGATATAAATTGAAGTCCTTTGAAGGCCAACACCAATTATTCAACCTACAAGCATCATCAAAGCAAAAATCCAAACCCTTGTGCTCTTCAAAGTCAAATTCTTGTACCCAACTCTAGTGTCTTTCATTGTTATCTTGTATTGTGAGTTTGGGGTAATTGAAATTGTATTTGGGTAGACATTTATCCTTTGTGAGGAATTATTTGAGTTTACCAAAACCTCTCTTTGTAAATTGAGTGGATTAAGCATTGGGTAGAAAGCTTAATCAAATTTGTAAGGTTACCTCCTCATCCAAGAAAAGGGGAAGAATTCAAGTAGTGAATTGGTTGAAAATCCTTAGTGGGAACTAAGGTAGTGGATGTAGAGTTCATTTGGAGAACTTGAACCATTCTAACTACTTGTATCAATTTTTAATTTTCACTCATTCTTCCCACCAAAATTTTTATTGCCAATTCACCCCTCTTGGCCATTTGCAATTGTGTGATCAACTCAACAGAAGTACATAATACATTAAACTCTAATTAATGTAGATAATATTCCTAATGATAAAGTAAGTCAAATCTCATTGATAAAGTTCTTATCATGATAGACATCCACATAGATAATTATTCATAACACCCCTTGGATGTCTATGAAGATAATGTGCATCGTTAAAACCTTACTAAGATAAAAACCCAATGGAAAAAAATCTTTAGTGAAGGAAAAAGAGTACACACATCTTTAATACGCATAAGATGTTGTCTCATTAAAAACCTTACCAGGAAATTGAGATGAAATGATCTGTCCCACATAGTGTGTTCCATGTGTGATATATTCTGTTGAATGGATTGTATACGATTTAATCATGAATAATATTATGTTTGATGAACATTTCAATTGTTATTTAGATTGCATTACTATGTTGGAAAATGAGATGAAATGATGAACTGGATATATGATGACATTCTCTGCCTACTTGATGTATGTCTACTCAATATGTATACTTGTTATGTGATTGCTTGATCTGTGATGGTATTGCCTGACTGTCTGATGAACTTGATAGTATGATTTGTTAGCTTGACCTATGATGGTACAATATGTTTGCATGATGAATGATGAAAATGTTTGCTCTGCTCAATGGTATGCCCATTTATCTGTCAAAAGCATGAATCTTTCGTTTCTGATACTCTGAATGAAATGTCTGTCATATGTATTTTGTTACTCATGTATGGAATCTGAACACCGATTACTATCTGGGGTATACTGTGGGTTTATATTATGAAGTCTCTGTCGGTACAGCCCTAATCCAGTCGGTAAATCCTTATGGACTCAAGGTCTCCCCTTGAGTAGGTACCGATGCTTTAGCACGGGTAAATCCTTATGGACCTAAGGCAGCCCCTTAGGTGGCACCTATGCCCATCGAGCCTAGGGTAAGTCCTTATGGATGCAGTTCTAGGGGATTGCATATTGGTGTAAGGTTGGAGGGTAGTTACTAGTAAACCCTTGTATGTACTTGAACATTTGCATTGAATTGTTATGTGTTCTCATGATATGATTGATATGCATTTATGCCTATTTGATATGCACCATTTGGGACACACTAGACTTTAAACTCGTTGTTTTCATCTTCGTAAACTATCAACTTGTATAATTCCCGTTTGTTACTCGATGATTGAATAAAGAACAAGTACTGTTAATCTCAAGTATAACGTTACCTTGAAATAACATAAAGGAAAAGAGGACTGTCACTGCTTGGACACATCATGAAAATGTCATGCCTACCATATATCTGCATGAGCTTATAGCATCTTTTGGTAGTTATGTATTACTGAGCTTTTCCAAGCTCACGTTATTTTTACTATCGCAAGTTAAAAGAAAATAGCATGACATAATGTTTGACATCAGTGTTCGGAGTTCTTTCGACGTTGCCTCTGGAGTACGGTACTGTATAGTTAGTGGGCATGTATGTCATGTATGTCACGTATTGTTTTATGATAGAGTCTGTAAAGCACTTTCTTAAATTCTTGTTATGTGTTTAAAAGATTTTCTGAAATAATATTTTAAATAGAAGTTGATTTCACAGTTTAATAAGTGTTCTGAGGAAATAAAAATGTTTTTATGTGTATTTTTATTGTGGGTCGCTCTTGTGACCCTAATGTGACTTCCTAGGATCTGTTGTAACGCATAGGCGGGTCTAGGGGGTTACACTTATCCTCATACCGTCGCATAAGTTCCCACTTTCGCAATGACAATTGAACTTTGTCACTCTAGTAAGGATTTCAATTGTAAACAAGGGAAGCCGTAAATATATTAGCAATGGCAGTGTTTCTTGGAAGACAACGCAAGGGCCATAAGCTTTGTTCCGCTTTCGTGAGGTGTTTTAAAATCTATGGCTCGCTCAAACCTTCAAATCATGTCATCATGATTTTTCAAAAATTAAAGATTAAATTAAAATATTAAGATAAAAGCAATCAATAAATTTAAAAAAATGAGGGGAAAACACTTATCTTCGGTTCAACATAGAATCGAATTTTTTCCGATACTTCCTTTGAGACTCGAACAAGAAGCACCAAAATCTTTCGAGCGAACTCGTGCTGATAACGTGTTGTAAATAAAATAACAAATAACAATAATAAGAACAAAGAACAAGAATAGAAGAACAAAGAGATGAGAGAAAGATGGAGATTTGTATTATTCTCAAATATAGACTTATGTACAATGCCTTCAGTAAATCATCTATTTATAGGCATAAGAAGTACATAATACATTAAACTCTAATTAATGTAGATAATATTCCTAATGATTAAGTAAGTCAAATCTCATTGATAAAGTTCTTATCATGATAGACATCCACATAGATATTCATAACAAAAAAGTGTTTTTTAGATTTTATTCTAAAAAGGGACAATAACGCTTTCGGTCCCTATGATTTTAAAAGTATTTAAAATACTTAATGGTACATAGCGGTACACATGATTAGTGGTACATAGCGGGACATGATATTTATTGTAGAATCATCCTAATTTGAGTATATATTTCGGTAATTAGTGTATATATTTTTTATTTTCAATAAAATATTTTAATCTCATTTATTAATGAAAAATAGAAATCACTTAATCAAAATATTATATATATATATATGTGAGATTATTAATTGATACTATATTACTAGTGTGATCTTTTAATTACTTGAGCAAGATTAAGAAGTCACTCCATGTCTTTACTTACCATTTGAAAAAATGTAATCGATTAACTTTAATTTAATTGACAATATTACTGTTATAACATTTAAAATTATTTTTAAATAAAAATTTGAGGCTATGTCTAATTTAGACATTGAATTTGTACAAAAAAAACATTTGAAAAGTCAATTTTCTACTTTAATTATGTCAATTCATGATATCGAGCCTTCTAGAAAAAGAAATATGCTATTATTTTTTTTTTTCTGAATATGATATTATTTTCTTAAATACTAATCAACAACGTTTTGCATGAAATTACAAGATGGAGTAGTTTTTTTTTATTTGGTTTGAAAGATGTTTTAAGCCCTTAAACTTTGGGAAAACTAATTAAACTCTTTATTTTTTTATTTAATTTAATTTATGTACTACAAAATTTCATTAAATAACTTTTTTTTCAACATTGACAATTAAACCTAATGAGATATTTGGAATTAGTTGGTTATGTGTCGTGTCACAATGTTATCACTTGACATTGTCAAAAATGGTCAAAGAATTTATTTGATTCAATTTATCGGGTATAAAATCTAATTGAGTGTAAAATTTTCAAATCGACTCCTACATGATTCGGAATGACTACAAGTGATGTGAGTATGATTGTTGTGTCTATGTTAAAAGCATTGATGATGGTTCTTTTATTTTTTTGCTACTGTATGTTGATGATATGTTGCTGGCTGTAAAGTATATGCATGATGTTGTCGGTTTGAAAACTTTATTGAGTCAGGAATTTGATACGAAAGACTTAGAAGCTGCAAAGAAAATTCTTGAAATAGAGATTCACAAAGATAGAGGCTCAAGGAAACTGTGGTTATCTCAAGAAGGCTATGTTGAGAAAGTGTTAGGCAGGTTTTGGATGAGCAAAGCAAAGCCCGTGAGCACTCCATTGGCGAATCACTTTAAGCTTTCTACAGAACAGTGCCCGAAGACAGACAAAGAAATTGAAGAGATGACAAAGGTCCCTTATGCCAGTGCTGTTGGCTGCCTGATGTATGCGATGGTATATAGTCGTCCTGATTTAGATCATGTTGTTGGTCAAGTCTGTAAATACATGTCTAAACCAGAAAGATCACATTGGGAATCAGTCAAGTGGATTTTCAAGTATTTAAAGGGTACTGTGGGACATGGAATTGTTTTCGACAGTCAGCGACATGATCCTTTGATTGTTGGATATGTGGATTCAGACTATGCAAGTGATTTGGATGATAGAAGGTCTACAACTGGGTATGTTTTCACCCTTGGTGGAAGGCCTATATGCTGGAAGTTAATTATTCAGTCTGTTGTGGCATTATCAACAACTGAAGCTGAGTACATGGCAGTAGCTGAAGCTGCAAAAGAAGCCTTATGGCTTATCGAGCTAGTGAAGGAATTGGGTATTCGGCAAGGTGGAGTTCAGTTGCATTGTAATAGCCAAAGTGTTATTCATTTGGCTAAGAATCAGGTGTATCATGCTAGAACTAAACATATTGATGTGGGGTTTCACAAGATTAGAGAGTTGATTGCATCTGGTGAGATATTGTTACAAAAGGTGCATGCTGCAGACAATCCAGCTAATATGTTGACCAAGTCTGTTTCTACAGATAAGTTCAAGCATTGTTTGGACTTGTTGAATGTTTGCAAATGCTAGAGAAGCATGGTAGCCCAACCCACTTTGATGTGTGAAAGACTCTAGATCTATCTCATAAGGGGCATGATTTTCGCCAATGTGGAGATTTGTTAAGTATGACTCATATACTGTAAAAGGACATATGCTGGCTACTTTAACTAGGATTACAATTGTTTTAATTCTTGGGGGAGTAGTATTCCTTATCCTAGTTAGAATAGGACTTGGATGTAAGGGACTATATAAAGAGGCTTACCCCCACCTCATTAGGCACTTCATCAATTGTTCTTTAGGCTTTGCGGAGCGAGAGCATCTGTCTATCAAAGGAGTACTCGAGTTTTCGGTGGGCTTGGATTAAGCGGCACGGTACGAGGTATCTTTGTAATTGTACCGGGTCTATAAATAGATGTGTTATTTGTAACCTAAGGACCATTGATTGAATAAAAGAAAACAACCGCTCTTTGTTCCCCGAGGACGTAAGCACACTGCTGAACCTCGCTAAATCTCTTGTGTTCTTGCTTGTTTGATTTTCTTTTTCGTTTGTCGCGTGCACAACATCTTTTTTCTTCAAATTTTAAGGGTTAAGGCTCCCTTAAGTTTTTTTGCTAGCACTCTTTAGACAAAATAGATTGGTGATTTTTTTCTTAAAAATGATTAAACTTATTTTTTTTGTGAAATTTATTTCGTAAAGATGATTAAATGATTTTATTCTGTTTCATTTTTGAAATAAGAAAAAATTGATACAAAGACTGTGTAAACTAAACACAAGCTTTTTAGCTTTAGGGGTTAGGGTTTAGAGCTTAGAGGTTTAAGTTTTAGACTTTAGAATTTAAGGTATATGATTTAGAGTTTAATTTTAAGTGTTAGGAATATAGGATTTTAGTTTTATAGTGTAAATATGCAGATTTGTGTTAAATTTATTTTACACAGTAGCCCGTGTATCAGAATTTTACCCTTTTAAGTTGGATGTTGTAATTCAAACCATAAACCTCTGAAACATTACATTTTAAAGGTAATTTATTTGGATTGACTGGTGTCAGTTAAATTATTATTTTTTGATTAAATAGAGAGACATTATATTCTCATATTGAAATTTGAACCCATATAAGATGAGACAATATGAGCGTCCTAAGCCATTAGGCCAATTAGTGGATATCGGTATCAACTAAATTATTAGTGTAATGATAAAAAAAACTTGCATCAATATCTAATTTTATGCTTAATTTAATCTTGGATTCAATGTTTGGAATTTATATTGAATAGTCACTCTCTAGTTTTGCCAATTAGGAGCCTTGGAATCTAACTGGCTTTGCCCACATTTTCTCCATGGAAGCACAAGCACGTGAGAAAGTCGGCATGGTGGCCGGAGATGTGATGAACAGTGGTAGTTTTATGTGTGAAGAAGATAAACGGTGGTTGGGGACTGTATACTCCAAAACAGAGAATAAAGAAAATATTCTTTTATTTAGAAAAATGGTGAAGTAAAACTGGTAGGGCATATTACAATGACATGGGCATTTATAATCTAATATTAAACGTCCAACAAAATCCAACTAACTAATTAATTACAGTTTAATAACAAAGACTAAAACTGATTACAATTAACCTTCTAACAAAGCCTCCTAGGCAGCTTAGCCTTAGTTGATAAAACAAGAGATGATCATTGAAACATAGACAAAACTGGAATGGATTCCAATGGAGTGGAGCAAGATAAAACAAAATGTTATTTTCCAAAACCAAACATTCTGTGTTAACCCCCAAAACTTACAATTCACAACAGTCCATAACCACACAAAAAAAAAAATCCAAAAATTGACTAGTGTCCTTTCCTAGTCTTCATCCGATTCTTCAGATTCATCTTCTGTGATAGTCTCCAACGCAGGAGAATTTGAAGCTCTTCTGATTCTTTTAGGTGAAACGAGAAGCGCTGGTGCAACTTCAATCCATGAACTCAAATGCCTAATCTCCTTCGCCATCACTCGACAACAACAACTAAAGCCTCTCCTGCCACACTTGTTCTGTCCTAGAAACCAAGAACTTGTCTGCAAAGATTGTTATAGACTTTGGTGGATGTTAGAATGGAAAGTTGTTTGATGGATGGTGAATGAATGGGCAGTAGGTGGTTTTTATAAGGAGTTTAAGGGAAATTGATTCGTATGGAAATGAGGGGGAAGTTGCCTTCCCTTTTAAGTTAAAGCCACGTGGAAAATATGGAAGATGAAAATAAAAGCATGGGACAAGCAGCTGTGGAGAACACTTGTCAAAACCACATGCCATTACTATCTACCTTACAATTTGATTGGATGTGATTAAACCACGTAATGCATTTATTTGTCTCTAATAAAAAATATCTTACCATAAACATTTTCTTTTCCAATCATTTTCTTGCAAAAGTTATTGTGGAAACTTAGTTACGAAGATCCATCTAAACTATTGTTTTAATTTTGAATTTTTCTCATGTTTATTTTGTTATATTCTGATAGTTAATTTTTATAATATAACTAGTTAATTTAAATAATGGTTAATGATGTGCTTGCTTTATTCTCTCCCAATCAGTTTACTTCTTGTTTTTCTTGTTTTATTCTCATATTTACTTTAGTTTTTCTCATATTATTGACTCATATAGTTTTATTACAAGAGTCAAGTTATGTGCTAAAAATTCAAATAAAAATGATGTGTCAAGGAATGTACATTCTGATTTGATCTATTAATAATTATATGTGCTCTAAATGTGGGCTTCTACTAGTTTGAGCGTATGATCTCTTTAACTCTCCTTCATAGAATAAGCTAGGCCAAGCTTGGACTTCTTGAAAGTCTTTATTTTCCAAACGTGCTCAAAGGCCTTTGCTCACAAAATCTTGCACCGCTAAATTCACCATGAATCTGATTTATGTTGATTTGGATCTTGTAATGGGTCCTTGTGAAAAAGTCAACCCATCATGTCCTTGCGAAACTAAGAATATAAAAAGTCTTTTTTAAAATTAAAACAAAGCCACTGCTAAGCACTAATTCGCTGTCCCAATAGCTCCCACATGCGACTGCATCTTATATCCTGAATAGATGTGTCGCTCAGCTCCCGCTGGTTTCATCAAGTTTTTTAATCCCTGTAAGGAGTTTGAAACATGGATTTAAGACCAGGATAACTGAGATTGATTTACCTTTCTTCTCAAGCCAGCTCTTGGGCATCCTCATAATTAGCGTTCGAGTGACCAACAGTTTACAGATTAAAAACGTAAATGACCTTATTAGTCGAATTTAAAAATTAATGATCAAAATTGTACTGAGGGAAAACATAAGTGACCATCGTTGTAGTTTACCCTAATTAAAAATATATGACCACGTAATGCATTATTTGTCTCTAATAAAAAATATCTGACCATAAACATTTTTTCCATCATTTTCCAACAAAAGTTATTGGGGAAACTTAGTCACGAGGATCCATCTAAATTATGGTTTTAATTTTGAATTATTCCCAGATTTAGGTTTAGTATTTAGGCTTTAATTTGTTATATTCTGATAGTTACTTCTTTTAATATAATTAGTTACATTTAAATAATGGTTAATGAGGCATTTGTAGAACCGACAAAAACTGGCCTCCTAAATTTTTAAGTGCTCGTAATGTAAAATAAGAGTTGAAGGGGCAACATAGAGTTTGAAAAATATCGAGTAAGATAAATTTATAATTAATCAATTTTTAAAAAATGAATTTGTGAGTGGGTTTGGAGCCTTCCCACCATTCACTCGATTTTAAATTATGTTATAAGTGTATTTTAGTTTAAGTTTCACTAAATATGAGTTTAACTAGTTATTTTACTTTAAGTCTCGATGATCTTAGTGTGGTCAGTTGGTTTTTTATTTTTAATTCTAAATTAGACTACCTTCTATTTAGTTTCCTTCTTTTCAAATATTATTGCAATGGTCTTTCGCCTGCTTTTGTAACATGATTTTATCTACACTTGTTGCATAATTTTCATCTACTTATGTAGTAGTTTGTCGTTCGTGAAGCAATCAACATGATAAATATTATTTTTTTATGTGTTCTTCGATGTTATATCAAGGCTTTGATTTCTCTCGACCATCACTCTTATATCAATACTTATGTGTTTAGTTAAGGGATGGACGTAGGATTTTATGTTTAGGGGGCGAACCTATAAAATTTTAGGGCGCGAAAATATATTTTCATAGAAAACACATAAAAAATTTCTAAATTTATTTTATGTCATACATGAATTTTAAATTTGTAGGGGTAAGCGACTGCCCCCTCTAACCCCTCTGGATCCATCCTTAGTTTAGTTAGATAGAGATAAATTTTTTTGACATAGATGCTTGATTTTCTTGAAAAGTGAATGATAGATTCAAGGAAAGAATTAACTTTTTGTTTTATTCACACCTTTTTTGCGATTTCAATTTTTTAAGTTTTTGTCGTCACGAGTTTTGTTGGTGAACATAGCCTACAAATATCTCTTTATGACCGAGTTGTGTACATTTGTTGTCTCTTTTCCTACTTTTATTAAAATTAAACTTCTTGTTCGTATTTATAAAAAAATAGATATGTTTTGACTATTAATGAGTCTATTTGTGCATTGTAATGATTGATTCTAGCTGTAATTTTATGGACATATCGATTGTAATTTAATTTATACATTGTATTTATTTTAATCACAATCATATAGATTTATTATTTATAATTGTAATTGTAACTTCAACAAAAATCTAAATAATTAATTATCCAAAAAATTATGATGCAAGCATCAAGGCTTAAAATTTAATTTCTGGACATGATAGGTTGACTTTTCTACAACGACCCGTTACAAGATCCAAATCAGCACAAATCAGATCCATGAAAAATTTAGCGGTGCAAAATTTTGTGAGCAAATGCATTCGAGCATGTTTGGAATTAAAGACTTTCAAAAAGCCCAAACTTGGCCTAGCTTATTCCAAGGAGGAGAGTTAAAGAGATCATACGCCAAAGTTAATAGAAGCCTACAATTAGGGTTTTTCTCATATTATTGACTCATATAGTTTTATTACAAGAGTCAAGTTATGTGCTAAAAATCCAAGTAAAAATGATGTTAGAAAATAGGCGTTAATCCAAGAATAAATAATAAGATAAATAATATTATTTAAACGAACAATACAAAATTAAGAACAATACAACAATATATAAATCAAACCGATTTGGAACCAAAAGAAACGTGTTGAGGCCTGCACGAACGCAGTTTCCTTAAGACAGATTTTCGGCCACTCCTATGGTGCTCGAGTTCATTGGTCGTCTGTCTCCCAGGATACAACAACATAAGATCAACCACAGTTGCACTACTGTGGAGATCACGAACTGACCCTTGCCTTCGCCTATCACCGAAAACCACTTGTAAAATCCATAGAGTAAAACAATGAAAATTTTCTGTGGTTTTGAGTTGTGTAAAACTTAGAAGGTTTACTCCCTATTTATAGTAGTGTCATGAGGGTATAAGTGGAAATTTTGACCTAATGGAGCATTCAATATTGAGAATCAATTGATTCTCCTATAAAGCAATTTCCAAAATTATTATCTGAATTAAAGGTAACTTCTAATATTTATCCTTTTAATTCCAAGATAAAATTTGGCAAATTTATGATTTTATTTGAGGAAAATTCATTTTAAATTTGGGTCAAAATATCTGCAAGCCCACGAAGGACCAGACCGGTTCAGACATTTGCGTTACCCACGTCGTGCACGTCTGCACATTTACGAACCAACAATTGGTTCCACATTTTCCTCAACAACATTTGAATCAATTTCTTATTCAAAGCTCCAAAATTATCAATTTTTTTCCAACAATCCCCCACATGAATGAAATTGATTTAATCAAAAACATTTTGACTCGATGTGGTGATAGATTCTACGATCGATAGCTGCATAGGATAGGTAGGTGTCCACCATTGAACCTTCCCTTGTGAAAGTATATTTACTTTACTAGCTGACCAGTAGACGTAATGTCCTTGAACTGTTCTGCCGTTTGTGTAAACGATGATATACTTCACACAACTACCTCTCTGACAAGAGTATTAGTTCTCATGGGTATGTCCATACGGCCGTGGACATCGCCTGGTTCTGCAAGAGTTTGAAAGAACTATGCCTAATAGTCTCATTGAAGCGGCCCCACTTCACTCTCACATAGGTGACTTATGTTGCTTGACTCACAAAAGCACACAATGGTCATTAAAAGCATTGCTTAGCCTAAACCACTTTGATCACCGTTTACATCATAGGAATGGACTTGGGGATAAGAGCCCCTACAGTGACCGCACAGGTCTATGCAATTAGGTTGTCCCTTTGAACCTAGATCTTGGGATCTCCAGTCAACTAGGTAGGGTTTTCCTTCACATAGCACCTTAAATTTACATGGGCTTTAGTCTCATTCCTTTAGATGTTTTCTCAACTTGATCTCAATTTAACCCTTTGGTTAATGGATTCACAACGTTATTCTTTGATTTCAAAAAATCAATAGAGATAATTTCATTTGAGATCAGTTGTCTAACGGTATTATGTCGACAACGCATATGTCTCGACTTACCATTATACACAAAGCTATATGTCCTACCTATTGTGGGCATTGGCTTTGGTCGTTCAGGAATATCCTCCAAGAAATTTCTAAAGCCATTCGACTTCTTTTCTAGACTTGTCTAGAACTTCAAAATCAGATTCTATTATGGATTTGATTATAACCATTTTTCTTGAGGATTTCCATGACACGGTTCCTCTTCCCAAAGTGAAGACATATCCACTTATGCCTTTGATATCTTGAATATCAGATATCCAATCGCATCGGAGTATCCTTCTAAATAGAAGAATCTCTGGAATAATGCAATTCATATTCTCGAGTATATCTAAGATATCTCAATGCCCTCACAATTGCTTTCCAGTGATTTTCACTTGAATTGCTTGTGAATCTACTTGAACTGCTCACAGTAGAAACAATATCTGGTCTATTGAATATACTTGGTCAACACTTTGGTCTTTGTTCTTGGACAAAAGTTGGCATGTATTTATTGGAGTTCTGGCTATGCCGGAAACATCCTTTCCAAACTTCTCTTGTCCGCGTAGTGTGACTACGTCAATATGAGACCTTCAAGTGATCGTTTGATTTGGATGCCCAAACTCAAATATGTTAATCTCATATTTTTCATGTCAATCTTGAATTTGACAAGTCTTTGGTACGTTTACCATTTTATTGTTGCTTCCAACAATGAATATGTTATTAACATACAAACATAGAATAATATATCCAATGTTAGTAGTTTTGACATATACACATTTGTCACACACATTTATCTTGAAGTCGTTTGTCATCATGACATTATCGAACTTCTCATGTCTTTACTTTGGTGCTTGTTTAAGTCTATACAAGGACTTCACCAACCTACATACTTTTCTCTCTTGACTTGAAACTACATAACCCTCAGGTTGTTCCATGTATATTTCTTCATCAAGATCTTCATTTAGAAAAGCTCTTTTAACATCTATTCGATGTACGTCTAGATTTCGCAAAGCGACAATTGTATGTATCATACTTATGGAGGTTATCCTTGATACATGAGATTATGTATCGAAATAGTCAAGGCATTCGGTAACCTTTTATTACCAATCTGGCCTTATACTTATCAATTGTTCCATCTACTTTCATTTTCCGTTTGAAAATTCATTCAAAACTTAGTGGTTTAATTTACAGAGAAAGATCCACTAATTCCCACGTATGGTTTTGCATGATGGAATCAATTTCACTCTTAATGACATCCTTCCATAAGATGCCTTCAGATGAATGTATAACATCATTATATGTTTGAGATTCAACCTCTAACATAAAGTTTAGAAAAATGATCCAAAGAATTTTTCTACCCTTGCTCATTTACTTCTTTACGGCTCTATTTCAAGCTCAAACCCTTGTTGATCATTTGAGTCATCTTTATCGATAATCTCCGAAGTTCGTTTCATTGAACTTTGACCAACTTCCCTAGCTTTACAAGGGAATACATCTTCCATTATCGTATGCTTGTGAATCTCAGGGTTCTTCGATTCATACACAAGAAATCGATATACATTGCTATGTTCTATATAGCCAATAAAAATACAATCCACAATTTTTAGGGATCTATTCTCAGTTGCTTTAGTAATGTGTCATTACTTTTGCAAGACACCCCCACATTTTCAAGTAGTTGTAGGAAGATTTAATTACCTTTCATAACTTATATGATGTCTAGTCTCTTTAATTACGAGGAATCTTGTTTAAAAGGTAATTAGCTTATAGAACAGCTTCCCCCACATGTTAGGCACATTATAGTACCAACGTTACTCATATAGAGCTTCTCCTCATCTTAAACCTTTAATTAAGTTTGGGATTCAACATCATGCTCATAGAGAACAATTTTCACTATAGCTTCATCTTTACATTATTTTTGTGCTATCATCAATGAAGGTAATAAACATATTCCTTCAACCAATATGTTGTCATATCAATTGTTATGACAATAACATTGCCCTCGTTTGAAAGTCTATAGTCTGAAGACTTGTTCCTCATCTTATGGCAATTGAAGCATTTTTTCCATGAAATTTTGCTTCTTGAACACACCGTCCAATTTACGATTTGATGTCGTTTTTGACTTCTACTATGTTTGCCATGATAATATTTATCTTAGCAATATTTACCTTAGTAACATTTGAAGGTGGTAACAATATTTACCTTATCCTCTCTAATAATAGGAGGATCATCCTTCAGATATTTAACTAGGTTTATCATGGTCAATTATGCAACATCTTTTGTTGCAATGTATGGAATTTTTTTCTAATAAATTTCACTGATTTTTCCATTGTGTCACGTAGACACAATCCAGAACCAAAAATTATGAATCTGTTAAACGTTAGGAATTTAGTCAAAGACTAAAATCAGAAACAGAAACATAATTTCTAACTTTTGTTAGACGACAAAGATTTAGTAAACTAAACCCCAAACAAAAGTTCACACGGTATTAATAGAAAGAACAATAATAAACAATGCACCAGGTAGGTAACTTATGAAAGAGAGGTGGTGCACTAGGCACGCTTAAATACCAAGTATCTCAAAGAACCAATCCTAGACATGCATTTTTAAATTTTCTTTCAATCACCGTTTATGGATTTTATTCTTGAAATCATTCCAAGCATGGATGGTCAATCGGAATCACTACCTTTGATTCACAACAATTTGGAATCTTCCATTTATGGTCCAACGACCCTCTCGATTCTTTAGCCATTTTTAAACACTGTGCACTTCATAGCATGCATCAGAATAGGCTTTAAGAAGTTAATTTTGACATAGAGAATCAAGTTCTTCTATGCTTTGATTCGAGACCTCAGTCAGAATCAGCGCTCTAAATTTGGTAACCAATGTTACTTTCCGAAATAAGTTCACCAATTTATTTCCAAAATAAAATCATACTTGATAATAAATTTGAGTTATTTTTTTTCAAAATAAATTCACCAATTTATTTCAAGGTTGAATCATTCTAGATTCTCACGAAATTAAATCCAACGATTTATTTCCCTTAACAAGTTAGAATCAACACATGATTCTAGTACAGAAAATAAATTTAATAATTTATTTCCTTTTACACAAATTTAATCATATTTGATTCTTACGGAAATAAATTCCATGATTTATTTTTCTTAACAAGTTAGAATCAACGCATGATTCTAGTATAGAAATAAATTTAATGATTTATTTTCTTTTACAAAAATTGAATCATACTTGATTCTTACAGAAATAAATTCAATGATTTATTTTCCTTGCAACGTTAGAATCATACAAGATTCTCTTGAAAATAAATTCAATGATTTATTTCCTTTTCCAAAATTAGAATCAACACAAGATTCTAACGAAGAAATAAATTCAGTGATTTATTTCTCATATATCTTTTGTTAAATATTGGGATTAGTAGCACTAAAACCCAAACCAAAGATATCAAGGCAACAAAATCAAAGGAATTGATCCTTAATTCTTTTTATTCTTGTTTTGGAAAGATCACGTAAATCCGTTAAAACGACAGAAATTAATTCCTGAAACGAATTATTTATGAGATCTTTGTTTCCACAACAATCACGATTTCGCTTGAATATTCTGTTCGTCTCTATAAAATTTCTCAAAAGAAATTGTTAGTACAAAATAAAATCCACATAATTTCCAAAAATACAAAGGATCATAATTAAGACAAAAAATGTGACAAAGTATAATTTATATACATGCCATATTTAAAATGTCCACGTTATAAGGTAACACTATCATAATAATATTACCAAAAATATTACCAAATTTTAACCTTTATCGTAACAATGTTATAAAAAAAAGTTTAATTATGGCATAAACCATACCATGTTAGAAGTCAGAATTTAATATGGAATATTAACTTATTAATACCATAATTTATGGTTTTAAAAAATGTCATATAAACAAGAAAACTGATTAAGGAATATTTAAATTACCTTACTAATCGAATATCCAAATATTCTATCTCAAGAAATACCGCTTGCATCGTGTTGAATCCGTGGTATTGGTGATCTCAACGTTTCTTGTCTTTGGGCATTCACTTTTTCTATGCGTGAAAATTTCCTCATCGTGTGAATCATTGCTTTAGATACAATAATCTGTTCGTCTTGGATTAAAACTGAAAATCTGTCTTAAGATTGTTAGAAAATAGGCGTTAATCCAAGAATAAATAATAAGATAAATAATATTATTTAAACGAACAATACAAAAGTAAGAACAATACAACAATATATAAATCAAACCGATTTGGAACCAAAAGAAACGTGTTGAGGCCTGCACGAACGCAGCTTCCTTAAGACAGATTTTCGGCCACTCCTATGGTGCTCGAGTTCATTGGTCGTCTGTCTCCCAGGATACAACAACATAAGACCAACCACAGTTGCACTACTGTGGAGATCACGAACTGACCCTTGCCTTCGCCTATCACCGAAAACCACTTGTAAAATCCACAGAGTAAAACAATGAAAATTTTCTGTAGTTTTGAGTTGTGTAAAACTTAGAAGGTTTACTCCCTATTTATAGGAGTGTCATGAGGGTATAAGTGGAAATTTTGACCTAATGGAGCATTCAATATTGAGAATCAATTGATTCTCCTATAAAGCAATTTCCAAAATTATTATCTGAATTAAAGGTAACTTCTAATATTTATCTTTTTAATTCCAAGATAAAATTTGGCAAATTTATGCTTTTATTTGAGGAAAATTCATTTTAAATTTGGGTCAAAATATCTGCAAGCCCACGAAGGACCAGACCGGTTCAGACATTTGCGTTACCCACGTCGTGCACGTCTGCACATTTACGAACCAACAATTGTTTCCACATTTTCCTCAACAACATTTGAATCAATTTCTTATTCAAAGCTCCAAAATTATCAATTTTTTCCAACAAATGATGTGTCAAGGAATGTACATTCTGATTTGATCTATTAATAATTATATGTGCTCTAAATGTGGGCTTCTACTAGTTTAGGCGTATGATCTCTTTAACTCTCCTTTGTAGAATAAGCTAGGCCAAGCTTGGGCTTCTTGAAAGTCTTTATTTTCCAAACGCGCTCAAAGGCCTTTGCTCACAAAATCTTGCACCGCTAAATTCACCATAGGTTTGATTTATGCTGATTTGGATCTTGTAATGGGTCCTTGTGAAAAAGTCAACCTATCATGTCCTTGCGAAACTAAGAATATAAAAAGCCTTTTCTAAAATTAAAACAAAGCCACTACTAAGCACTGATTCGCTGTCCCAATAGCTTCCACATGCGACTGCATATTATATCCTGAATAGATGTGTCGCTCAGCTCCTGCTGGTTTCATCTAGTTTTTTAATCCCTGTAAGGAGTTTGAAACATGGATTTAAAACCAAGATTAATTCACCATGTGTTATAATTAACATCAATCATATTTGACTCAAAGCAAACGAAGTGAGATTAATTTACCTTTCTTCTCAAGCCAGCTCTTATGCTTGACACAATCCTTTTTTATGTGTCATTTATTTCTACAAAAGAAATATATGACTCTTTCTTTATGTTAGTTTGGGGTTGTATTTTAGCCTTCTCCTTTTTCTTGGCTTGAAGTAGACTATTTCCTTGAATAACCATCAGTGCACTCTCTCCCATCTCCAATATGAGCCTACCCTCTTCTTGATCACTGTAACGACCTCTTTTTGGAAATACTTATAGGTATAGTGGTGTGGAAAGGATATTTTGAAAATTTTGAAAGGATAGGGCTTTTAAAATAATTGGTTAAAGAAGGGAAGGATATTTTTGGAAAATGGATTTAAAAATAGACTTAGAAAAAATGATTTTAAAATAAAGAGGGGATTAGTGAAAATAAATTTAAAATTGGTGGAGTTTAAAAATTGGGGAGTCGCCACCGGTCACTTTGAAATGGTAGACCGGACACCAGAAATAGTAACCAGAGATTCGAATGGGATCGGGAGTCGGTTACATGCAAGGAAGGGTTAGTACTCTCGACGTGTCCAAAATTGGTACCAAAACTTTACCGCTTAATTAATATCAAATTTTACGAATCGAAGTGATAAATTTTGGCCAAAATTTGGTTATACACGCGAGTAAACTTCGAAAATCCTAACATTCGAGACCGAACGTCCGAACCACCACCACTGGTACTAATCTCGTTCGTGTCCGAATAAAAGGACATCACATTTTTGAAGGAAATTTAATTTTTGAAAAAAAAAATCTAAATGCACGAAAATGGAGATATACAAAATTGATAACATGATTTGTAGTTCTCGATGCTAAAAGACTCGATATCCGTGCATCCGGAGTATCGTTTCCACGCGGTCACCGGAATCGAGAGTATAATAATAAAGAGAAGTAATAAATTAGATGAAACAATGAAATGCATGAACGAACTACACTAATATATTTTTTTGAAAAAACGTGTACTACCGTTAAGGGGTCATACACATACGTGTGTAAATAGTTATATGATAATTTAAAAAAGGAGTATATGTAAGAAGGATGTGAATAGGCACGATATATACATATATATACGACTACATAGGGGGAAAGCATAATATATATATATATATATGCATATACATGACTTCTTAAAAAACCAAATAATATATACATATAGACTCGTGAAAACCATGTAATACGTATACATTACTACATAAAAGGAACTAAGAAATATATGTATATAGTTACATGAAAACCTTATAATAATAATAATAATAATAATAATAATAATAATAATAATAATAATAATAATAATAATAATAATAATAATATACATGACTACATAAAATTATGTAATGTACAATGTAACCACATTCAAAGCATACCAACATCAAAACAAAAATATATATAATTCAATTGGGGCTTTTATTTATACTGAAGTGTTTTATTATCATTTTTGTTAATATAATAATACCCGTACGAAGTAAAATAATAACAATAATAATAGAAATAGTAGTAGCAATAATAATAATAAAGATAATAATAATATAATAATAATGACAATTTATGATATAATAATAATATAATATTTAGGTTTTTTTTAATTGAATAATAGTATATGTATCATTTTTTTTCTCTTTTTATATAATAATAAAAAGTCCATTTTATTAAGCCCAACATTAACATAAACTAAAGTGAGTTAGTGGAGATCAAGCTACGACTTTGATGAGGAGGCATGACTCGAAGAAGTTAATGGAGATCAAGCTACGACTTTGATGAAAAGGCATGATCCGAAGGAGTTAGTGGAGATCAAGCTACGACTTTGATGAAGAGGCATGATCCGAAGAAGTAGTAGAGATCAAGCTACGACTTTGATGAAGAGGCATGATCTGACGGAATTGGTTGGAGATCTAGCTACGACTTTGATGAAGAGGCATGATCCGAAGGAATAGATTGGAGATCAAGCTACGACTTTGATGAAGAGGCATGATTCGAAGGAGTTGGTTGGAGATCAAGCTACGACTTTGATGAAGAGACATGATCTGAAGGAGTAGTGGAGATCAAGCTACGACTTTGATGAAGAGACATGATCTAAAGGAATTGGTTGGAGATAAGCTATGACTTTGATGAAGAGGCATGATCCGAAGAAGTAGTGGAGATCAAGCTACGACTTTGATGAAGAGACATGATCTGAAGGAATAGTTTGGAGATCAAGGTACGACTTTGATGAAGAGGCATGATCCGAAGGAGTTTGTTGGAGATCAAGCTACGACTTTGATGAAGAGGCATGTTCCGAAGGAGTTGGTTGGTAATCAAGCTACAACTTTGATGAAGAGGCATGATCCGAAGGAGTAGTGGAGATCAAGCTACGACTTTGATGAAGAGGCATGACCCAAAGAAGTTAATGGAGATCAAGCTACGACTTTGATGAAGAGGCATGATCTGAAGGAATTAGTGGAGATCAAGCTACGACTTTGATGAAGAGACATGATCTGGTGAGTTAGTTGTGATCAAGCTACAACTTTGATGAAAAGGCATGATCAAAGGAATAGATTGGAGATCAAGTTACGACTTTGATGAAGAGGCATGATCCGAAGGAGTTAGTGGAGATCAAGCTACGACTTTGATGAAGAGGCATGATCCGGAGGAGTTGGTGGAGATCAAGCTACGACTTTGATGAAGAGGCATGATCTGAAGAGAATGGGTGGTCAAGATACAACTTTGATGAAGAGGCATGACCGAAGATCCACTACGTCATCAACAACAAGACAAGATCCAAATAGAAGGGTTGATCAAGCTACGACTCCGACGAAGAGGCATGATCAAAGGTCCGTTACACCATCAATGGTAAGACAAAACCTGAAGAGAAGGGGATCTGCTACCATCAACGGCAGGAAAAGATCCGAAAAAAGAAGAGACTCGCTACCATCACGGTAGGACAAAATCTGGTGGGAGAAGATCTGGTACACCATCATCGGCACAACAAGATCCGAAGAAAAAGATCCGCTACCATCAACGGCGGAACAAGATCCATTTTATTGACCTGAAATAAAACAAATAAGAGTTGGTGTTGTACTTGTCCCTCTTTGTAGGTTCAACTTCTTTGTTGATATGGTTTTTTGTTGATGTAGCTTTCCTTTGGTTGAGGATTCACCATTTTGCCATTGTTTTTTTACATGTTTGTTTTTATGTATGAATGAGGCATGCGCGCTTAGTATGGATGCATCTAACTTGATGCATGGTGTAGATGCTTGATGAGTGTATGGTGAATGCATTGATGATGATGTGAGTGTAATGCAACCGATCCTGATGTCGACTTTCAAAGGGATGCCCCTTGAATTCATAGTCATACTGACTCGTTTTGTTTGCTTAGTTCTGTCTTGTAAACTTGATCCAATGACAGTTGTTGTCTTGTATTCAATGAAGCCTCAACCTCTTGTGGGTTCGCTCCTTATCTTCAAAATGTCACCCTCTTTTAGGGGGACGATCGACTTTTGGGTGCCCTCATAGTCAGAATTCATCCTTTGTGCAAGTTGTTAATAGATTCGTTGCTAGTCCCTGTACTTTTGAATCTCTTTTTAAAGTAATCCAAAGAAATCTTTTGTTTCACTATAATACACAGACCACATGCTCTTACTCCAATGTGAGATGTTTCTTAGAGAAACCGAGTATTTTCTCTTCGGATCATGGATAGCCCAAGCTAGATCAGATACCTTGAATATCAAGTGTAGGAGCGATAGTGAAATGACTTACCGGGGTTGCCCCAAGCATATCTTGTGTCTAGAAGACCTCGTAAGTAGGGTTGATATCTAAAACGTGAAGTACAACTTGACTTATTTTGGTTTTTTACCAGTTATGAAGTACCATTTGCAGATTTTGGCATTATTTTGCTTCAGTGTGGTTTTGGGGAAATCAAATCATAACATTCCTTTGGCTTGAAGTTAAAGATGGAGCAAACACTAAAACCACTAGTTACTCGTCATTGTCATGATTTGAAAATATTACCATCACTCGTGAAACTAAGGTTTTTGAATTTAAATGGTGCATTGCAACCTTATTTGCCCATTTTGCTACAACGGAGTGCCCCAAAATTGCCACATTCTTATCCGAAATGCCTATTACCAGGCTTCGAACATTGGAGTGCATTTTGATTTTATTTTGTTCCTTTTCTCTTTTTTGGGTGATTTTTTTGCCTTGGTCTCGATTTAGACCTTTTTATTTAAAAAAAAATAATAATCTTGATGCATTAATGCCCTACGAGCTTAAAAATTGACCAAATTAAGTCCGGATGTTAGTCATAAATTAGTTATCTTCGCAACTTCCGATTTCTACTAGACACAAGCTGCTCGAATTCAACCTTCGGGTTACAATCAGCATCCCTCGCATAATTGATATACGAGGGTCCGATAAGCAGATATATACATAAAAAGAAGAGATAACTGAGACACAAATTGCGATGCATCATTTCATTGAACATGAAGTCATAAGCCCTTACAAAAGATTATCACCGCCTTCGGGCTTAAGCGGGCAAGTTTGAATCAATGTGTTACTTCAAAAGAGATTAAAAGCAACATGGAAATCTGCGAGAGTCTAGACCGATAAGCACGAGTGAATTTTGACGAATCCTACCCTTAGGTCTCCTTTTCTAGAAATGTCAAGTCAATGCTCAAATTTTCTAAGAGTTCCTCCATTGTTGGTTCCTCGGCACTATCTTCATCCATTTCTTTGACAGCATCCCCAAACGGTGCTTCAAATTGCTCGATTGGACCAACGAATCCTCCCGGTAAAAAGATCTTATCTAAAGGGGAAAAACATGGGCTCCATCTCCCCTTGGTCCTTTGTTGCTTCTCCTTCCTTAGGCTCATAGCCTAAACCGAGGCGGTCTCTCTTAGCAACCATATTTGCCTCAAACTCAGATATTGGGGACTTTCCTTTGACAAAAATGGTTATAAGCCCCGGAGTTGGCTCTTCAACAGTCTCTTTGACTTCCTCAAAGAATTCAATCTCTTTCTTGTCCATTATCCCTTGAACTATAGTTGCGAACTCACAACAGTCCTGGATAGTGTGTTCGTTCTCGGTGTGGAACTCGCAATAAGGACCAACATATCCCTCGGGCGTCATTGCCCCCTGGCTGATTAGACCCACTTTGAAGAGCTCCTTCCATGCCTAACTGGGGGGTGACTTGACTTCAGATACACTAGTCTTGGTTTTTCGATCATCCTCATCGGAAATGGCATTCACCCCATTTACATGACTTGGTAGAGGGTTCGTGGTTGTAGCTGGTCCACCTGATTTCTCGAAGCTTATGACCCCAAGCTTGATGAGCCTCTCTACATTCTTTTTGAAACCGAAACAGTTCTCGATCGAATGCCCCACTTGCTCGTCGTGGTGTGCTCCTTTTGCGTTGGCATCATATCATTTCGGGAATGGAGGCTGTAATGGAGGCTGGTAGAAAGGTGCCACCACGTGGATATCAGAAAGCTGCTTGTATAAATCTCTGTACGAGATCGGTAACGGAGTGAACTCAACCCTTTCGTTATTTTTCTGCTGATTGAAGCTTTGGCTCGAGGAACCTTGGGTGTTTGAGACCGCTTTAGGTTGTACAACCGCTACTGGCTTAGCATTGTAGACGTCTGAAAAGTTCACTTTGTTATCCTTCCTTCCGTGAGGTGGCCTCTTGTAGAACGAGCTTCCTCCTGTCTCGATCTTTCCACTCTTGACGACATTTTCAATAAGCTCACCGGACAACACTAGGTCGGCAAAGTTGGTGGTTGCGTTTCCTATGAGGTGATCCAAGATTGGCCCCTCCAAATTCTGAATAAATATGACCACCGTCTCCTTCTCACCGAGTGGGGGTTGCACTTGAGCTGCCACATCTCTCTACCGATGTGCATACTGCCTAAAACTCTCATTTGACTTTTGTTTCATGTGCTGTAGGGTCCAACGGTCCGGTACCATGTCACTAACATGCTGGTATTGTGCTAGGAAGGCCTTGGCTAAATCCTTCCACGTCTTGATCTGATGACGACTTAACTGATTGTACCACCTAATAGCGGATCCCGAGAGACTGTCTTGGAAACAATGGATTAACAGCTTGTCATCCCCTCCAAACCCGGTCATCCTTCGGCAAAACATGGTGAGATGAGCATGAGGACAACTCGTCCCATCATACTTCTTAAATTCCTAGACTTTGAATTTAGAGGGTAGCACCAGATCTGGAACGAGACTGAGTTCAACAGCATCGAATTCGGCAAAGGTATCGACTACCTCCATAGCTTCCAACTTCTCCTTAAGTCGTTTGCAACACTCTACGATCTCTTTTGAGGCCTCAAATTTTGGTTTCTCAATCTCCATCAATTGGTTCATATCCGAGACGGCGTTTTTGGCTTGGTTTCCTCTGAGCCTCTCTTCCGGTACAGAGGGCAAACTAACAGGGAAAGGGGCGTCAGCCTGTTGAAGTGGTGATTTTCCTTGAGGGAGTATCACCTGAGGATTAGCTTGAACTCTAACATGAGTAGGAGTAAACCTTAGAGGATACGGAAGATCTTCATTCTCGACGATGGGTCTTGTCACCAGATTACCTGTAACACCCCAAAAATTTGCTTAGAAGTTTGGGAGTTTAATTGAATGATTACGAAATTAATTAGAATAGAAGTCTTAAATAATTGAATTGAAAATAGGTATAATAAGGACCAAATTGAAATTTAAAGAAAAGTCCAAGAAGAATTCGGCTATTTGTTTAGTGACCAAACCGAATTAAGAATAAAATAGAAGAGATGCATGCTAAGGTTCAAAATCCTTAAATTAACCTTGGACTAAAATGAAATGATAGTACAAGCAAGGGGTATTAAGGAGACATTAGTTGAGACATGACTTTGTAAGTCTCATCTCATTAATGTGTTCCCTTCTCCCTCCTCTAACTGGCTACACCAAACCACATCACTAATCAACCATTTGGTTCATTTCACACACACTTGAAATACAAAAATTTGAGAGAAATTGGAAGAGCACTCGGTGAGGAAGAAGAATGGCATGCATGGCTTTACACGCTAAAGGTCTTCGATAAGTGAATAAGTGGATCGTATTGGAACGACCTGGTCTTGTTTTTAAACTGGAGCCCGCGTTTCGGAACGGGCAAGCCTGTTTCGAAACACATACATGTAAATTGGCTTTTTGGCATCTTCAAAGGTTCTTGGATGTTACGTTTTAAGTCCCGATTGATTGTTTGATTCCTTGTTAAGCTCATATGTACCTCTTATAAATGGTTTTGTTTAGTATGCATGGAATTGGACTAACATGTCACTTGGTAAATTTAAGTTGCCTTATGATCTGCTTGGATTGTTTCGCTATCGTTTTCCGATGTCGCCTTCGCACATAGGGTTAAACACGATATTTAGATAAGATACTTAAATGAAAAAATAGGGTTGCTAATCGGAGTGAGGCCTTAGTGGGTTTCACCCCAGTTTTCCCCGTGTAACCCGTTCGGACTGGCCTGTCGGCTAGACTGGAACGAGGGGGTTACAAAATTAATGCGAAAATACCATAGGAGCAAAATTGATAAATTAGAACTACTACAGGGGCAAAAATGATAAGTACTTCAGAAGATCTAACAGGTTCGAGATAGGAAGGCCGAAGATCGCTAAAACTTGTATTGTTGGGAAGAGAGGAAAACAGAGTGATAAGTACTTACATTACTTAGTGAGGAAACTCCTACACTAACGTCTTTTAAAGTTTTGATCATTTAAACGTATAATAATTTCCAAATTATTATCAAAGGTAATACATCATAACAAACATATCATTCGAATACAAGGAGCAACCGAGGGCCAATATGTCACTTTCATGCATATACAATCGAATCAAACCATATTCAAGAAGAAATTCACATTTAATTAGATAATAACATATTACAAACAACAACAAACTATAGCAGAGAACCAATTTCGAATTTAATTTAAACATAGGCATCATAATTTGATCTATAAGGCATTATCATCTTACCAACATTCAACATTATCAAAATTTTCACATATAACTATTCTCAATTCAATTCTCATCAATATGATTGCCTTGGTATATATAGCGAGTTAGGTATTCGAGTCACATATGACAGAGGGGTGAATAATCACCAAACAGAGGGGTACATAGTACCAATTTCATGTTATCGTGTTACATATTAGCAAGGTGTACATTACACTGATCAGAGGGGTACAATCACGTACCAATTTCAAAGGGGTACACTCACGTACTAATTTCGAGCTCTAGACTCTAGGCATGTCGTACTACCTAGAATGACCATATAACCAAGGACTTATTACTCATGTAATTCAATCTCAAATTCGGGAACTATCAAGTAATTACACCATCAATTATTCAATCATTATCAATTGATTCATATGACACATAGTTTCATATCACTATACATATATTCCAATTCTCAAACATACAATTTCAATCATATGACATAACATTCCAATCATCGATCATGCTATATCAATTACTTAACATTTCACATATGTAACATAGAAGATGTACATTTTTCAATCTTCATATAGATTTCCAGCAGCCAAATCACATAATGCTCAACTCAATTTCAATCATATTATCACAACCATACATAAATAAAACATAGTAACACAGAAATTCAATCAATAGCATCCAAGAATTCAAACATACATATAATCAAATCATCCAATTCTCTTTAATCCTTCTTCCCATGTAACTTATTTACCAAACCATTATTAGGTCCAATTTCATGCAAATCTAAGATAACAATTAAACAAATTATTAGTTGAGATACTAATCCCAACTCTAGAGTTTGTTTCACTCACAAACGTCCAGCTAGTCTTGAATTCGTATGCTTTTCCTTCAATCCTTGGTCGATCCAGTTATAAGATTTTCCTCGATATCCTCAGCTCGTGGCTCTAATAAATTATCCACAACCAATTATAGAACTAATCAACATTCATTCCAACAATTAATCATTCAACTATACACAATCCATAACAACCCTTAACTTATTTTCAGTTCTGGACAGATTCAGTCCTAGTTACTAATTTGGCCATATCCCTCAATACGTATATCGGATTTCCAATTAACTTATACCATTTTAAAGCTATTAAAATTATCTTTAAAACCATATAAGGTTTTCATTTTAATTTCCAGCCATGTTATATAGTTTATTGTTTAAAGCTGAGACATTCCTACATTCGAACAACTTGTACCACCTTTACAATTTTGATTCCAGATTTCTCTACACAACTTGGATTTTAGTGCTATTTGTTTCTAATTAAAATAGGAATTCTCAAGTACTTTCTATCAAAATTTCAGGTCTAAATTTCATCTCTATTATTTTTAGTGGATTTTAGAAGTTGTTGTCCAGATCAATGTTTTTCCTAGGCAGTTTATCCAATTCAAGCTTTAAGCTTCTCAATTTCTCTTAAATTCACCTTAGCATGTAATCCTTACTTCACCTAATTTATTCCTTTATGTTTTCATGTTAAATTTAGCTATTAAATCTTTCAATCAAGTCCTCAATTTCATTAATTTTGATAAAACAATCTAATGGTTTTATCTAAACCGTCTAAGTGTTTCGATCTACTTTTCTAATTATTGACTAATTTTCCAGCTTCAATTCACTCAATCAACACTTTAGTTCTGCACTAATTCTCATTTCCAGAAATTCCTTCCTACATAAGATTTTCTAATTAAGCTTCTAACATCATCAATTTAGCCGATTTTACCTTTAGTCCCTATACTTCTAACCAAACTAATTTTTAACCTTTATCAATTGGTCATCATCTTTATTCTTGCATCATCCGGCCTTTGCTCCATTTCTTTCAAAATTTTCCAGATTTTCTATCAACATGCATCACTAATTTCATATCCATTTCTTAGAGAGTTTTCTAACAAAAATCAAAACACAATCACTAAAGAATTTAGGTGAGTTTCGAACACTAGAGAAGAAATTAAGCTTACATGTTCTTTACAATTTGAGTTTCCAAGCTCAAATCACTAACATGCAAGCTCTCATTCTTCTTCCTTTGACAACAATGGCTGAAACTCTCCCATTTGTCTCTCAATTTTCATTAATTTCTCCCTTACACACTAAGGTGTCGGTTATGGAGAGAAGAAAAGGAATGATGATGTTTGACAATGTGGTCTTAATTAAGTGTAGGAATTGTCAACTTTGTCCCTTGTTTATCTCTTAATGTTAAGTTAAATTAAGGGCAGCCCAAGAATCCCAATATTTGACATGCAAAGACTTTATTTTCACCCTTGTTCGGTTTAGTCACTCATCAATCAAGTCTCTTAATTATTTTTGATTCTCAATTTAGCCACTAACCGATTTAATTAGCTAAGACACTTCATAATTCTAATTTAATTAGAATTAAATCTCACTTAATTATCCTTTAACATTTAAGCTAGGTTTTAGGGTGTTACAATCCTCCCTTCCTTAAAAGAAAGAATTCGTCCTCGAATTCTTACCTGAACTGAACATATGTGGATATTGTTTCCGCATCGTATCTTTAGGTTCCCATGTCGCTTCCTCTACTTTATGGTTTCTCCACAACACTTTAACCAAAAGGACACTTTTGTTCCGAAGTCTTTTAATTTCTCTATTCAGAATTTGAACCAGTTCTTCTTCATATGATAAGTCGGGATTTAGTTCCACCTCTTTTAGTTCCAAAACATGAGATGGATCGGATCGATACTTTCGAAGCATTGAAACATGTAATACATTATGGATTCTATCAAACTCGCTAGGAAGCACAAGTCGATAAGCTATTGGTCCAATCCTTTCAGTAATTTCGAAGGGTCCGATGAATCGAAGACTAAGTTTTCCTTTCTTGCCAAATCTAAAGACTTTCTTCCAGGGAGAAACTTTAAGGAACACTTTGTCTCCAACATTGTGCTGGATGTCCCTTCGTTTTAAATCATCATAAGCTTTTTGTCTATCAAAAGCTTGCTTCAATCTACTGTTAATGACTTGAACATGTTCTTCGATTTTTCGAAGCAATTGAGGACCAAGAACTTTATTTTCACCTAACTCAGACCAATATAAAGGTGTTCTACACCTTCGTCCATATAGAGCTTCGAATGGAGGCATTTGAATCGAAGCTTGATAGCTATTGTTGTAAGCAAATTCGATGAGTGGTATGGATTTCTCCCAGTTTCTTCTGAAATCGATAATACATGCTTTAAGCATATCTTCAAGCACTTGTATCACTCTTTCGGATTGACCATCGCTTTGAGGATGGAAAGTTGTACTGAGATTTAACTTGGTTCCAAGAGCCCGTTGCAAAGTTTTCCAGATTCGAGCTGTGAATCTAGGATTTTGATCTGAATCAATTGAGGTAGGAACTCCATGCAAGCGAATCACTTCACGAATGTACAGATCGGCTAGGGTTTTCAAGGTATAGTTCATTCAAACAGGGATAAAGTGATCCGACTTAGTGAATCGGTCCACAATTACCCACACTACATCACATTTTCTTGGAGTGAAAGGAAGACCGGTTACAAAATCCATCGTGATTCGGTCCCACTTCCATTGAGGGAATTTAAGAGGTTGAAGCAATCCAGTGGGAGCTTGGTGTTCGGCTTTGATTCTCTGACAGTTCAAACACCTAGATACAAAATCAGTGATGGTTGATTTCATTCCTGACCACCAATACAAAGATTGAAGGTCTTTAAACATTTTGACATATCCAGGATGAATCGAGAAGGGACTTTGATGAGCTTCATGTAAAATCTCATTTTTCAATTCTTCATTATTCGGAACACAAACTCTATTCTAGAAATAAAGTATGATATTTGGACTGTAACCCCCTAGACCGGCCTATGCAGAAAGACCAAGTCTAGTAAGGCACATTATAATTTAAAACTCAAGTAGAAAACATGTTTACAAACTAAGCGTTAATTTCGGCAGCATAACGGTAGAACTTAGTGAAAACCATCAAGTTAAATAAACATGTTTAACACGTCAAACAGTAATACTTTCCAAAATCATTCAACACATAGACTTCATAGATAATATAGACAGCCATGATTACTTAAATAAACCCATCATAGGATGATTACAAAATAAGTATCAGTTAACATATCAAAATACTTCTAGTTTAATACCATACATAACAAAATATAGGCACATGTCACCCTGAAAGTACAAACGGTGGATGGAAACATTATATTCAAAAAGAATACCAAATGTGTCGATCCTCCAAGTGTCGGCTACGGGGTGGCCTATCCAAAAAAAATCTGAAAAGGGAAAAAAATTTGGGGGCGTGAGCTAGAAAGCTCAGTGTGTTCCAACAGTGCAAGTAAAACATGTACAACAACAATATAATATACATTTATAGTTCAAAAACATAGGGTTCAAGTAACAGTACGGTTCAGTTTAATCTTTTCTCTACCCTCCAACCATACTCCAAGAGGCAGTTCCCCAAAACTGCGTCAAAGGCGTTAACCAGTGCCCATTGGGCATAGGTGCCATCCTAAGGAATTACCTTAGGAACGGTACGGTACGGTAGGAATTACCCTAGCCGAAGCATAGGAACCTGTAACGGTAAGGAATTACCAGCTGGATCAGGGCTGAACCTGCGGTCACTTCATATTCTATCCCAAATACCCCAGTAACAACCTATGTAATAGTTCAATTATCAATAACAACTGTAATTTCGGTAAATGTAAAATATACATGTATTTTCCATGAAACAGTAATCAGAAAGCATATTGTTCAATCAAACTACGATGTATCACACATATAATATAATCATGCTTATTTCAGAAATCATATCATAATCATGCAAAAACACTTTATCAATCATGAGCATGTATTTAGCTTAATAACATACTTTCATCATGTAAAACAATATTAAAACGGTCATATAGCACACAAGGAACACACCTCAAAAGATGAGATCGGTCAAAAGATCTATCGAGCACCAAGATCACGCTCCGCTACAGTGCTGGAACCTAAATAGACAGGGATTATGGTTACTAACAGATTTACACCTTAATCATAGTAGAATACTAAGCTTTCGGGTCGTACGAGTGACGATAGGATCACGAGGCGGTACAGATCGGGACGAGCTGGGCTGGGCGTCGGTACGGTCGAGAGATCCACGAGTACCTATTAAATAAGAAAATCACTATCAGTCCTCAAACATCAATCTCTCTTGAAAGACATAACTTATACATATGCATGCTAGGGTTCAACGTCTAATTTGGAGGCTTTCGGGTTAGAATTTCGCGAAACGGGCTTCAAAATCGGACTCAGGACGTCGAAAAACATAAAATAGGACTTTTCGGGAAAAGTTGACTTTTTGGTCAAAGTCAACGCTGACGTCAGCAGTCAAAGTCAACGCTGACGTCATGCTGACATCACTGGTCTAAGGTTGACTCACTGGGTTGACTCGGGCGAGTTGACTCACTGAGTTGACTCGGGCGAGTTGACTCACTAAGTTGACTCGAGCGAGTTGACTCACTGAGTTAACTCGGACTCGGACGGGTCGGGTCGGTCAACGGGTCGGGTCGGTCAACGGGTCGGGTCGGTCAACGGGTCGGGTCGGTCAACGGGTCTAACCGAGTTGTCCGATTAAACCGGTTCAGACCGGTTCGGTCTACACGAACCGGCTCTTACCTTTAAAGAACCGAAGGTCGCCGGACGGTCACCGGAACATTGCCGGAAAAGCTCCTTTCGCGTCGATTCTGCCGGAAAAACTTAGATTTTTAGATAAGCAGCTTAACACACACGATTAAACACGAAAACAAAGCCGGAAATCGAAGAAATCTTACCTTTAAGCTTCGATATCACCGGAAAAATTCGTAACTCCGACCACACTCTTTCCGGCGCCGATAGGACAAAATATTTTAGGGGTTTTGCTCAGCTCAATACGAGGAACCCAATGACGGTGGTGGTGTGGCGAAACGACGCCAACAACGGCCGTAATCGGCAGAAAACCGATCGGCCTCAAACCCCGGGATTCGTCGAACGTTCAACGAGTGATTGCCGGCGATTGCGGCTACGGTTACTCGAGTGACCTTAGGGGTTTTGATCGGGACGTCGAGGTGGTTCGTATGGCGGTGGCGGTGGAGAGCACGGTGCGGCGGTGACGATGGACGGACGGTGGCCGATTCGGTTAGGGAAGAAAATCAAAAGAACACGATAGGATGAGGGATGTTTCTGGAAATTTTGGGAAACAAATTGATCCCAATTAATTCACATTCATCAGGGTAGGTAGGATATTTTGATTTTAATATTATTTTATTTCCAAAGGATATGGTTTAAAAGAACTATGGGGGAAGATTAGAGCCAAGAGCTCACTTAGCTCAATGGCTGGGCACCCGGCTTAAATCCCTTGAGGTTGTGGGTTCGATTCCCACAACCCTCACTTCCTCCTTTTTTTTTAACATTATCCTTTATTTTATTTTATATTATTTTCTGGGTGTTACAATTCTCCCCCCCTAAAAAAATTTCGGCCTTGAAATTTACCTGAGTGGAATAAGTGCGGAAACTGCTCTTTCATCGACTCCAGAGTCTCCCAGGTAGCTTCTTCAGGACCTCGATTACTCCATTGTACTTTAACCATTGGAATACGTCGATTCCTTAAAACTCTCTCGTCTTGATCCAAGATCTGAACAGGTTCCTTCTCATAAGACAAATCTGGTCTCAACTCCACATCCTGTACCTGAATAACATGGCTCGGATCTGGGTGGTACTGCCTCAACATAGATACATGAAACACATCATGAATACGGCTAAGCTGAAGAGGTAACTCAAGCTGATAAGCAACAGGCCCGACTCTTTTCCGAATACGGTACGGTCCAATAAATCTTGGACTCAATTTGCCTTTGCGCCCAAATCTCATAACTTTCTTCCATGGAGACACCTTCAGAAAAACCTGATCACCAACCTCAAACTCAATGTCTTTCCTCCTCCGATCAGCATAGGACTTCTGCCTATCAAAAGCTTCTTTCAGATGACTGCGGATCAATCTGACAGTCTCCTCGGTCTCTCGAACCAGCTCTGGGCCCAAAGTCTTCTTCTCGTACAACTCTGTCCAACAGATGGGAGTACGACACTTACGGCCATACAAAGCCTCATACGGTGCCATACGGATACTAGCCTGATAGCTGTTATTGTATGCAAACTCAGCCAAGGGTAAGAAATCCTCCCAACTACCACGGAAATCTATCACACATCCCCGTAACATGTCCTCAAGAATCTGAATCACCCTCTCCGATTGTCCATCTGTCTGCGGATGAAAGGAGGTACTGAAATTCAGACGGGTACCCAAAGCACTGTGCAAGGCCAACCAGAATCGGGAGGTAAATCTCGGATCCTGATCAGAGATGATAGATAAAGGCACCTCATGTAGTCTGACGATCTCAGAGATGTACAGTTTAGCCAGCTTCTCCAAAGAGTAGGTGACTCAAACTGGAATAAAATGAGCTGACTTGGTGAGTCGGTCAACAATCACCCAGACCGAATCCTTTTTAGAAGGTGTCAGAGGAAGCCCTGTAACGAAATCCATCGTGACACGTTCCCATTTCCACTCGGGGATTTTAATGGGCTGCAATAAACTAGAAGGATGCTGGTGTTCTGCCTTAACCTGCTGGCAAGTCAAACACCGAGATACATAATCTGAAATGTCCTTCTTCATGCCTTCCCAACGATATCTCTGCCTCAGGTTTTGGTACATCTTGTCTCCACCGGGATGCATAGCATAAGGGCTGTTATGAGCCTCACTAAGAATAGTCTGCTTCAACTCGGCATCATCTGGTACACAATAACGACCCTTGAAGCACAAGACTCCATCCTGATCAAAGGCATAGATAGACGTAGATCCCTGCTCAACCTGCTGCATGACAGGGAGTAAGGAACTGTCTAGAAGCTGTTTGGCCTTAATTTCCTCGGCCAAGGTCGGTTTAACTTGCAGCTCGGCTAGTAAACTGCCATCACTGTATATACTCATCCTGGCAAACAAGGATCTCAGGTCTGATATAGCCTTACGACTCAAAGCATCAGCAACAACATTAGCCTTCCCCGGGTGGTACTCAATCACGCAATCATAGTCCTTAAGAAGCTCAATCCAACGGCGTTGTCTCAGATTAAGCTCTCTCTGTGTAAGGATGTACTTTAGGCTCTTGTGATCTGTGTAGATATAACACTTCTCTCCATAGAGATAGTGTCTCCAAATCTTCAGGGCATAAACCACAGCGGCCAGCTCTAGATCATGGGTAGGATAATTACACTCGTGCGGTCTTAACTGACGAGACGCGTAAGCTATTACTCTGCCATCCTGCATCAAAACACATCCAAGCCCAGAGCGTGATGCATCACTATAAACTGCAAAATCCTTCCCAGATTCGGGCTGCGTCAAGACTGGAGCTTGTGTTAGAGCTGTCTTCAACTTCTCAAAACTATCCTGCTGAGCATCTGTCCAGATGAATGGAACATCCTTCCTCAACAGCTTCGTCAAGGGAGCGGCAATGATGGAAAATCCCTCGACGAAACGCCTGTAATACCCAGCTAAACCCAAGAAACTACGGATCTCAGAAACATTCTTGGGTTGCTTCCAACTCACAATGGCCTCTATCTTGCTCGGATCAACCTGAATACCCCGAGCCGATACCACATGCCCCAGAAATGTCACCTCGTTGAGCCAAAATTCACACTTGCTCAACTTGGCATACAGTTTGTGCTCTCTAAGAGTTTGCAGAACAATCCTCAAATGCTCAACATGTTCTGCTTCAGTCCGGGAGTAAACTAGGATGTCATCAATGAACACCACCACAAACTGATCCAAATAAGGCCGAAACACACGGTTCATCAGATCCATAAAAGCGGCAGGAGTATTAGTCAGACCAAACGGCATCACTAAAAACTCGTAGTGCCCATATCTGGTGCGGATGGCTGTCTTTGCTACATCAGACCCCTTTATCTTTAGCTGATAGTACCCGGAACGAAGATCAATCTTCGAGAAAACTTTGGCTCCTCGAAACTGATCAAACAAGTCATCGATCCTGGGTAGAGGATACTTGTTCTTTACTGTCAGCTTGTTCAGCTTACGGTAGTCAATACACAACCGAAGGGAACCATCCTTCTTTTTCACAAACAAGACCGGAGCTCCCCAAGGTGAAGAGATAGGTCGGATGAAACCTCGGTCAAGGAGCTCTTGCAACTGAATCTTCAGCTCTTTAAGTTCCTTTGGGGCCATACGGTAAGGGTTCATAGAGACTGGTGCAGATCCAGGATAAGTCTCAATTTTGAACTCAACATCTCTATCCGGAGGTAATCCAGGTAATTCCTCAGGAAAGACATCAGGGAACTCGCTAACAGTGCGAATCTCGTCAATCTTTGACAAGGAACCCTTGGTATTCAAGAAACAGGCGATGAAAGTCTGATAGCCCTTTCGGATCATCCTGTCAGCAGCCAAAGCAGATATCACATTGGACAGATACCCTCGGCGCTCACCCACAAGAACCACTGTACGATCGTCAGAAGTCTTCAAAACTGCTCTCTTGGACTCACAATCTAGATTAACCCGGTGTTCAGTCAACCAATCCATGCCAAGAATCAAATCAAACTCTTCTAATGGTAGTTCTATAAGGTCAGCTAGAAAGATTTCCCCTTGCACCTCGAGGGGACATCGCCTGAAAACCTTATTTACAACAACAGACTAGCCCACTGGACTCATAACGGTAATTGTATTCTCGGTGGTCTCATCAGGAATCTGGAGGTCTCGGGACACGGATCTCAATACATAGGAATGGGTAGAACCATTGTCGAGCAATGCAAAATATGGAACAGAAAACATAGTAAATGTACCTGCAATGACGTCTGGCTCATCTTTGTCATCTCGATGTCTGGTGGCATAAACAAGTGCAGGCTGCCTAGCCTCGGTCATAGATGGTCCCCCACTCTGATAGGATCGGCCTCTACTCTCAGATCTAACAGCAGACCCAGAAGCTCTACCCTGATTACGGCCTCTAGCCGGAGTCTGAACAGATGTCTGTGAACGAGCAGGTGTCTGAGTACGGGCAGGAGTCTGAGTGGACACCCCCGTGGAAGGTGAACGTGGACAATCCCTAAGGAAATGATCCATAGACCCACAACGGAAGCAAGCACCAATCATCTTCCAACACTCTCCTCCGTGTTTCCTACCACAGTGCTCACATGCAGGCATAGATGAAAAACCCAAGGAATCACCTCGACTAGTAGCTGGGACAGAAGGAGCTAAAGGCCTAGAACTCGTATTACTCTTCTGAGAGACAGCGGTGCGGGTTCTCTTATTTGGACGTCCGCAAGACTCACCCTGACTAGGTCTCCTAGATCGATCCCAATCTCGGCCTCGATCTCGACCCCGATCTCGGTCTCTATCTCTGCCACCCTGACTAGCTGCCAAAATCTCCATATGTTCTGCAGTCTTAGCCCGATCTACTAAATTCTCAAATACCTCATCATGATGTGTAGCCACTCTGTCACGTATCCCAATACGGAGGCCCTCTGTGAACTTTTCGCATCTGTCCTTCTCGGTAGGAACCAAACTAGGACCATACTTTTGTAGCTCCAGAAACTGTATCTCGTACTCGGCCACTGTCATAGAACCCTGCACCAAGTCCTTGAATGCCTGACGTCTCTCCCTCAAGAACCGTTCGCCCAGATAACGGTTCCTAAAACGCTCCTTAAAGAAATCCCATGTCAACCGATCAGAGGGAACGCTACTCATAATAGACTCCCACCAGGTGCGGGCATTCCCGTTCAGCATAGATACAACACCCAAGTATTTCTTCGATGGCTCAAAACCCATCTCTGTCATACGTCACTCGATATCATACAACCACTCCTCAGCCTCAGTCGGTGCTCCACTAAGAGATCCAGAAAAAGTCTTGATCCCGTTAGCAAACAAAGTCTGGGAGATAGGGACTTCTGGAACAACACCCGATGCTCTAACTACACCCTGAATCAGCTGAAGAAACTGTCTACTCAAACCCTCATCAGTAACCCGAATCGTAGGCTCGGGCCCAGAAATCGTCGCTCCTCTAACCGGAGTAGCCACATCAACATCAGGAGCAGATGACGGAGCAGACGGGACAGATATCGGAGCAGTCGGGGTGGTCGAAACTGAAGGACCACGAGGGGCAGAAGGCTCGGTAGAAGGTGGAGGATCTACGGGGGCAGAAGCATCAACACGAGCAGATGGAGCAATCACTGGATCGTCCATCGAGTCTGCAAATCTAACGGGTCGACCTCGCCTACGAGCGGGTCGACGACCCCTGCTGGTGCTCATCTCAGAGAATCTCTACAAAGATAGAACTTAGGATCAGTTTATGACACTGGAGAATCGAACACAATTAAACAGGTAAAATTGGGTGACATGACCTCTTTTCACAATACTTTGAAAGAAAAAAAACGTTTTTTTAAACAGTACATTATAAGGGCTTTTCCACAGTCCGAGTGTTTAAAACCAAAAGCTCTGATACCAACTAAATGTAACCCCCTAGACCGGCCTATGCAGAAAGACCAAGTCTAGTAAGGCACATTATAATTTAAAACTCAAGTAGAAAACATGTTTGCAAACTAAGCGTTAATTTCGGCAGCATAACGACAGAACTTAGTGAAAACCATCAAGTTAAATAAACCTGTTTAACACGTCAAACAGTAATAATTTCCAAAATCATTCAACACATAGACTTCATAGATAATATAGACAGCCATGATTACTTAAATAAACCCATCATAGGATGATTACAAAATAAGTATCAGTTAACATATCAAAATACTTCTAGTTTAATACCATACATAACAAAATATAGGCACATGTCACCCTGAAAGTACAAACGGTGGATGGAAACATTATATTCAAAAAGAATACCAAATGTGTCGATCCTCCAAGTGTCGGCTACGGGGTGGCCTATCCAAAAAAAATCTGAAAAGGGAAAAAAATTTGGGGGCGTGAGCTAGAAAGCTCAGTGTGTTCCAACAGTGCAAGTAAAACATGTACAACAACAATATAATATACATTTATAGTTCAAAAACATAGGGTTCAAGTAACAGTACGATTCAGTTTAATCTTTTCTCTACCCTCCAACCATACTCCAAGAGGCAGTTCCCCAAAACTGCGTCAAAGGCGTTAACCAGTGCCCATTGGGCATAGGTGCCATCCTAAGGAATTACCTTAGGAACGGTACGGTACGGTAGGAATTACCCTAGCCGAAGCATAGGAACCTGTAACGGTAAGGAATTACCAGCTGGATCAGGGCTGAACCTGCGGTCACTTCATATTCTATCCCAAATACCCCAGTAACAACCTATGTAATAGTTCAATTATCAATAACAACTGTAATTTCGGTAAATGTAAAATAGACATGTATTTTCCATGAAACAGTAATCAGAGAGCATATTGTTCAATCAAACTACGATGTATCACACATATAATATAATCATGCTTATTTCAGAAATCATATCATAATCATGCAAAAACACTTTATCAATCATGAGCATGTATTTAGCTTAATAACATACTTTCATCATGTAAAACAATATTAAAACGGTCATATAGCATACAAGGAACACACCTCAAAAGATGAGATCGGTCAGAAGATCTATCGAGCACCAAGATCACGCTCCGCTACAGTGCTGGAACCTAAATAGACAGGGATTATGGTTACTAACAGATTTACACCTTAATCATAGTAGAATACTAAGCTTTCGGGTCGTACGAGTGACGATAGGATCACGAGGCGGTACAGATCGGGACGAGCTGGGCTGGGCGTCGGTACGGTCGAGAGATCCACGAGTACCTATTAAATCAGAAAATCACTATCAGTCCTCAAACATCAATCTCTCTTGAAAGACATAACTTATACATATGCATGCTAGGGTTCAACGTCTAATTTGGAGGCTTTCGGGTTAGAATTTCGCGAAACGGGCTTCAAAATCGGACTCAGGACGTCGCAAAACATAAAATAGGACTTTTCGGGAAAAGTTGACTTTTTGGTCAAAGTCAACGCTGACGTCAGCAGTCAAAGTCAACGCTGACGTCATGCTGACATCACTGGTCTAAGGTTCACTCACTGGGTTGACTCGGGCGAATTGACTCACTGAGTTGACTCGGGCGAGTTGACTCACTGAGTTGACTCGAGCGAGTTGACTCACTGAGTTAACTCGGACTCGGACGGGTCGGGTCGGTCAACGGGTCGGGTCGGTCAACGGGTCTAACCGAGTTGACCGATTAAACCGGTTCAGACCGGTTCGGTCTACACGAACCGGCTCTTACCTTTAAAGAACCGAAGGTCGTCGGACGGTCACCGGAACATTGCCGGAAAAGCTCCTTTCGCGTCGATTCTGCCGGAAAAACTTAGATTTTTAGATAAGCAGCTTAACACACACGATTAAACACGAAAACGAAGCCGGAAATCGAAGAAATCTTACCTTTAAGCTTCGATATCACCGGAAAAATTCGTAACTCCGACCACACTCTTTCCGGCGCCGATAGGACGAAATATTTTAGGGGTTTTGCTCAGCTCAATACGAGGAACCCAATGACGGTGGTGGTGTGGCGAAACGACGCCAACAACGGCCGTAATCGGCAGAAAACCGATCGGCCTCAAACCCCGGGATTCGTCGAACGTTCAACGAGTGATTGCCGGCGATTGCGACTACGGTTACTCGAGTGACCTTAGGGGTTTTGATCGGGACGTCGAGGTGGTTCGTATGGCGGTGGCGGTGGAGAGCACGGTGCGGCGGTGACGATGGACGGACGGTGGCTGGTTCGGTTAGGGAAGAAAAACAAAAGAACACGATAGGATGAGGGATGTTTCTGGAAATTTTGGGAAACAAATTGATCCCAATTAATTCACATTCATCAGGGTAGGTAGGATATTTTGATTTTAATATTATTTTATTTCCAAAGGATATGGTTTAAAAGAACTATGGGGGAAGATTAGAGCCAAGAGCTCACTTAGCTCAATGGCTGGGCACCCGGCTTAAATCCCTTGAGGTTGTTGGTTCGATTCCCACAACCCTCACTTCCTCCTTTTTTTTTTAACATTATCCTTTATTTTATTTTATATTATTTTCTGGGTGTTACATGGACTATAGTTGGAATGCTAAAGTTATTGATTGTTGATATCATATTTAGGAACAAAGGTGAAAAAAATAGGAGTTATAATTAAGTTATAAACTTTTGGGATCTAAAATATAATTCTATCGTGGTAGTTTTTTTATTTCAAAAAGAAATTATAATATACCTAAACCGTCTCTAACAAACTAGTGTGATTAAATGCAGTCAAACCCACAAAAATGGAGATATTATTCCACTAATGTAGTTGTACCATATAGTGCCCGTATGGAACACGTTGTCATTTTCAATGCTCTGTTTGGTAGTCTCGGAAGTTGGTTAATTTGCCATTTTTGCGTGTAAAACATGGAACTATCGTTGAAATTTGAAGTAAATGCATTAGCTCTAACATTTCCACACGTAATCTTAGATTTGGACCGACCAAAGCATGCTGGTGTCTCTGTTTTTGCAATAAATGAACGCTCCCCATTCCAGAAACCCTGTGTACACTTGGATTGCAGATAGACCGTGAATTTGGATATTTTCAGTCACGTCCTTGTCTATTTAACCTCTCTTCGCCATGCTAATTCTCAACATAATCTTTCGTCTTCTTCATTGTTAATCCAATCAGGCTTCAATGGCTAAGGAAAGTGGGAAAAGATGGATGGAAACAGCTCCGCCTCCCATTGTTCACCCGGAAAAGCCTTCCACTTCTCCACTTCTCGATACCATTGTCGAAGAAGCTGCCGAGGAATACGACGACAGTGATTCCAGGATTCTTCTGTATATTTCTCAATTCCTCCACATTTCTAAGCATCTAAGGAATGTCCCATTGCCTTTTACATTGAGTTAGCAACTTCAATTCACAAAACTTAGCTCTGCTACTGCAAATTTTGTATCTTCTTCTTCTGAGTTCTGTCCAGGTGTAAATGAACATTAGTTTACTTAATTTCTTTCACATAAACTCTTCCAGGCTCAAAACTTTGGCATCATAATATACTTGTGCTCCAACAATTGAAAACTACCTTAATTACTAAAAAAAATCAAAGTTCAATCTAATCCGATATTCCCAAGTAGCAAACAGACACCAGAACGTACATTCCTTGACACGTCATTTTTTACTCTCTTTTTTCTCATCTGTGATTTTTAGCACATAACGACAACGACGGTCATCCTCTCTTGTAATAAAACTACACGTACCAATATACTACTGCACAAATATTTTAGATCAATTGTCTGGGTGGTGTAGTTGGTTATCACGTTAGCCTCACACGCTAAAGGTCCCCGGTTCGAACCCGGGCTCAGACACTTTTTGTCCCTACTTTGGCTCAAATTATGCAAAAGGTCCCTTTATTATGTGTATACTCCGACAAACCCATACATAATTTTAAATTTTAGACAAAAATAAATTTAGAATAGAACCCACAAATGATAGTCATGGAGGAACTTGAATTTGGGTGCCGAAAGATGAATGATTACGGAGTGAGAATTGAGTGGGGAATATCTAAAAATTGTAGGTATTCGAATCGGCGAGATGAAGAATAACTAAAACCTTCACTTATGGCTGGTGGGCATAATTACCCGACCCGGGCAAAGTCCCCGCGGCACGGTACGAGGTATCTTTGTAATTATACATTACGCTTTTTTCCCTATTTTAGTCACAAGTGTTACTTTTTTATGTTTTGGTCACCAATCTATTGCTTCTTTCCTGTTTTGGTCACCAAATAATTTTCTCTGAAAAGTTAAAGGCTACATCAAATTTATAAATTGCTCTACTACTAGTACTAATGCATTGTAAATTGTTAAAAAATAACATATAACCATATAAGACCACCGACGTTCGCTGATCAAAATATGCGTCATGTTAATGGCTTATGTATCGGAGTCTCGGGTACCCGGATATGATGGGCAGGGACACGTGCGGAGCAATGAGGTACCCAGATGAGTCGGGTACCCGAAACCTGGGTACCCAACAATGCCCACCCCTACTTATGGGGACGGTGACGATGCAAGTTTTATCACCGAAGCTCAAATGGGGAAGAGGACAAGGATTGGTATATCTGAACCACGAGGATAACCGAAAAATAATTGTATAAATAACTGTGGGGATCCCAAGAAAATATCCGCAAAGATCCTCGTTGTTTTACAAAAAAATATATAATTAACTCTCATTTACTTGTATCTCTACCTATCTTATTATCAATATTTCAGTCCATCAAGAATTTTGTGTCTTTTGTTTAAACCTTATTAAGTTTGGGTGACATCTCTAGTAATTCAACTTTTTGTTAATTAATAGTATATAATCAATTTATCTTCCTATTCCTGTTGTTCATGTTACACAAAAACTTTGTTCCCCATTCAACCATATAACTAAGTGTATTGAGTATATGACTTGTAAATTGATATCGACAATATATTTTGATTAGTAATGTAGTAAATTTTGTTAAAAAAAGACCCAAATGGATGAGGCTCTCGTTATCAGATTCCACAATCAACTTATTGAAACCCACATCTGAAGTGAAAAGGAGACTTAATCGAATAGCTTCAGAACCCACACATTATAGTTAGGCATGGTGGAATTTGAATTAAAAAATAGGATTCAAAACATTTTTTTCTTAAAATGGGTATGCAAATTTATTTATTTTCCTCGCACTAAACTATTTTTTAGAATACACAATAAACTATACTTGTTTTTGACGAGATTAATAAAAATTGATTTTAAGATCGAAACACACATTCAGAAAAATAAAGGAACTAAAACTATCAAATTATAGTAAAGTAACTAAATCTTTCAAAAACACTTAGTTCAAGAGCCTTCTATGGAAATTGACCTAAATTTTAACTTATACGAGTTCTCGCTTTGTTTTGGTATTGTTATCGACTATTTTTTCTTCATATTACAAGTGCATTTACAAATACCATCACAATTACAAGTGTATTATTGCACATTCAAATAACTATTATCAAAAGTAATTATTACCAAGTATAATTGAATTTATAAACATAATATATACAAACAAAAACAAAACATTTTAAAACTTAAATTTAAATAAAATTTAAATGTATAACTACATATAATATTCACACATATAACTAACGGTTGTACGTTCAAGTGGTAAGCAGTTTAGTATCGCTTAAGCAAGACCTTGTGTAGGCAAGGACGGAGCTAGGATTTGGGGTTGAGGGGGCAAACTATAAATGTTTGAAAGTGGGGAGAATTCAAAAATAAACCAATTTATAAAAAAAGGCTAAAGGGGTACTTTTGCCCCTGAGTTCGACCTAAAAATGCAATTTCGCCCCTCGTCGAAAAGTGCACTCAATGTGGCTCTCCAGTCCATAAAATCGATCAAATTGGCCCTTTGACCGACGTTGACCGTTACGGTGCTGACGTGGCAGTTAACGGTGATGACATGGCAGTCTATGATGCTGACATGGTAGTCAACGATGCTGACGTGGCAGTACACGTGGGATGATGACGTGGCAGGAGGGGCTGAATTGATTATTTTAACCGAATTCAAGGGCATAATTGATTTTTTTCCTGAGTTTAGGGGCAAAATTAAAAGTTCGATAACTTATTTAATCTTTAAGCTAAAAAATAAAAAACTATTAATATTTAAATATTCATAAAAAAATAAAAAAAAATAAAAACACCATAATGAATTAAATATAAGTAAAAACGTTAAAGTTATAAATATAAAAAATTAAAAAATATTTATAAACCATTAGAGAATCTTTCGATTGTTTCTCGTTATGCTACGCGTACTAATGTTTCTTGAACATATTTTCAATTGAGACATCCTTGTATTAAAGTATTAATAAAGCCAAAATTCTCTTTCATTTCTGTACATCAAATATTAATGAGCATCAATTTGATGTAAAAAAGCGGGAAAAAAATTGAATTCTATTGTTACTTTAGTACAATGTTGATTCCACTAAAAAATCTAACGAATAGTAATACTCAAAATGACGAAGTCAAATTTTTTCGATAAAAGTGTTTAATTTTTTAATAATTTATAAAAAAAATTATTAAGTTTTTAGGTTAAATTTTATCTTTTTTAATTCATAATATATTTTAATTTTTATATAATTTTTATTTTTAGTAACTTTTAGAACATTTTATTTATTTTTATTAACTTTATGAATTTTTATAAAATAAATTGAAGAATATTTTGATCTTCTATAAGAGTCTTCACTTTGTTTTTTTAAATTATTCTCACTTAATAAATTTATTTATCTAGTTTTAATATTTTAAAATTTTAATAATTTCATAAATTCTTATTTTTCAACTTAAATATTAAATAAGTTATCGAACTTTTAATTAAAATCAATTATGCCCCTAAATTCAGGAAAAAAATCAATTATGCCCTCGAATCCAGTTAAAATAATCAATTCAGCCCATTCTGCCACGTCATCATCCCACATGTACTGCCACATCAGCATTGTTGACCGCCACGTCAGCATCATAGATTGCAACGTCATCACCGTTAACTGCCATGTCAACACCGTAACGGTCAACGTCGGTCAAAGGGTCAATTTGATCGATTTCATGAACTGGAGGGCCACATTGAGTGCACTTTTCGGCGAGGGGCGAAATTGTATTTTTGGGTCGAACTCAGGGGCAAAAGTAGCCCTTTAGCCAAAAAAGAATAAGGGGAAAAAGGTGAAAAAAAATCGGGGGTAGGGGGCGATTACCACTCCCGAACCCCATGTAGTTTTGTCCCTGTGTGTAGGAAGATCTGTTCGGAGACTCACCCACTAAAATTAGGTGCGCGATGTTGCGTGTAAAAGAGTCCTATCGCAAATAGTGCAAGTGTACACGACACAAGTAATAAAGTGATACTTGGAGTATCGGATATCGTCTCCACAGGGACTGGAAATAACTCTATCCTTGAATTGCTGCACAAGAGAGAGAAATAGTTTAATTGGATTTGTGAAGTAATCTTGATAAACAACTAAAATAAAAGAGTAAGGAATCATGTTTAAAAAATAGACCGGTATTGATTTGCTCAGTAGTGCAGCTGTTGCACTGTAAGAGGAACTTCTATTTTCTGTCGTCGTCCATGTCGCGGCAGCATCTATCGCGGAACCGATCACACAACTCTGTACTTCAAGCTTGGCAAGAATCCCTGCTATGACTTGTCTTATCCCTAGGCCCAAGTTCTCTTGATGGACACTTCTTGGATGATACCCCCGACAAGAATCCCTGCTATTTTTCCTTTAAACATATGATGGTGTATTATATGCACCCCTAGTAATTTTAGGGTAAACAAAACTGTTAGTCACTAAATTATTCATATTTTTCTATTTTGGTCACTAAACTATTGTTTTGGGCAAAACTGCCACCAACATTACGTTTTTCCTATTTTAGTCACAAATGTTACTTTGTTTTATGTTTTGGTCACCAATCTATTGCTTCTTTTCCTGTTTTGGTCACCAAATAATTTTCTCTGAAAAGTTAAAGGCTACAACAAATTTATAAAATGCTCTACTACTAGTACTAATGCATTGTAAACTGTTAAAAAAATTAACATCTAACCATATAAGACCACCGACGTTCACTGATCAAAATATGTGTCATGTTGATAGCTGCACGGACGACAAACTACTACATAGGCAGATGAAACCCGTGCCACGAATGTAGACAAAACTATAAATATGTACATATATTATTTAAATCGATTAATTATAAATGGCTTATATATCATATTAGTACCTAAAGTATACTATTTTTTTATTTTGGTACCTAAAGTATTTTTGGTCAAAATAAGTACCTAAAATATACTTTTTTTTGTTAAACTAGGTACCTAAAGTATAATTTTTGGTCAAAACAGGTACTTAAAGTATTTTTTTCATCAAAGTAAGTATCTAAAGTACATGTTTTTGGTCAAAATAGGTATCTAAAGTATTTTTAGGTCAAAATAGGTACTTAAAGTATATATATTTTTATATAGGTTGTAATCCCCTTAACCCGGCCCAGACGGTTGAACCGAATTAAGAAGTTAACACGGGGAAAACCAAAGTCAACCCGAAAGTCAACCTTGATTAACGACCCTTTTTTTTATTTTAAGTCTTATCTAAATGCACATTAACCCTAGATATGTTCACAAGAATAGCATACTCAAAGATCATAACAATCAAAGAACATTCAGGGACTCGATTGCACAAGTTATGACTTTAGGGACCAAAATGCAAACACTGAAAATTATAAGGACTTAACCCAATTAAAAGTTACCAATATGAAATTGATCATCTTTCATGCTTCTCCGCCAAATTTCAGCTCAAACGGACATCTCAAACTCATTCAATTGCATAAACAAGGTTCATGACCAAAATGCAAGGATTTCAAAACATTTAACCAACAAAATCAGTGCCCAACGGTCGAGTGTTCCAGAACAGGGATGATCCGTTCCGAAACGCGGGACCGTTCCAAAACGAGTTTCGGAACAGGGCTTGGCAGTAGCATTTTCGTTCCGAAACGGGTCTACCCGTTTCGGAACGCCAAGGCCATTTCAGGCCCTCTGTTCCGAAACGGCAGCACCTGTTCCGAAACGGGCTGCCCAGATTGCAGAAATTTTGCTGGTTTATTATACAATTGACCCCTCAAACATGTTCCAAAGGCAACCAAAACATACCAGCAAGACATTACATACACAAGGAACATAATAGCATCAACCATTCTCAAACATGGCATCAATTAAGCAAATCCCCAATTCTAAAGGCATGCATCTTATGTAGAAAACTATTCAAGCACCAAAATACCAAACCAACTTCACAAAGGCCAATTACATGTTCCATCATCAACAACAACATAAAACCAACCTAGGGAGTCCAAAACATCTCCCAAATCAAGAACATAGGTTCCCCATTGCCAAATGTCAAAAGCTAATAGTGTTAAGAAACTTTCACCATACATGAGCTTAGTTCTTCACTTGGATTCTTGACCCCTTGCTGCCCTTATAAGCACTTCAATGCTCTGCATTATTGGTTCAAGAAAAGAGAGAGCGTAAGCAAATAGCTTAGTGAGGAATGCTCTTTTAAAACAACTCAATAATGCTTTTATAAAACACCTTTATAAACCTTAGTTCAAAACAACATTTATACATGCACATAAGCATTTAAAACAAGCATTTCATGCTTCAAATTATTAACATGTCATATTGGCCACAAGTGATAATCATAATCTTTTTCCATTTCAAAATACAATCAACACAAGATCCACACATGGACTTTTAACCACCATTGTGATCTTACAATTCACAAGGACCACACATGGACTTTTAACCACCATTGTGTCCTTAGCACAAGAATCACCCATGGACTTTTAACCACCATGGTGTTCTTACAATCCACAAGGTCCACACAAGGACTTTTAACCACCTTTGTGACCTTAATACAAGAATCACCCATGGACTTTTAACCACCATGGTGTTCTTACAATACGCAAGGTCCACACAAGGACTTTTAACCACCTTTGTGACCTTAGTACAAGAACCAACCATGGACTTTTAACCACCATGTTGTTCTTAATACAAGAACCACCTATGGAATTTTAACCACCATAGTGTTCTTAACCATTCTCAAGACATCACTTGCCAATATACATCATTTAACAACAATATTCCACTGTTTTAAAGCATTTAACAAAGCCATAATCATCATGCATCGTTATGCATCAAAACCACATTTAACAATGTTCAAAAACAAGAATCTCTTACCTTGAGCATCCTTCAACACATGGCTTATAAAATCAGCAAATAAACATGCTAAAATATGCTTTCAAAACAGAATTTTAAACATGCAAACAAATCACATTGCATTCAACCAACTCATGGTTCATCAACAAGAGAGTTTTTTTCCGAAAACTTACTCTTGAGCTTAGCAAAGTTGTTTAGACTTAAACTAAGCTCCCAAACCTTCAAAACATTGGTTTCAAAGCTGAAAACCAAAATCCACTCACCGATTCCGTTTCGCAACTTGCCGAAACACCGATCAAGCTTCCGGATCACCACCACAAAGATCCGAAGATGTCTCCCCTGTTTTAAACACATCAAAGCGGAGGATTAATGCATCATCATGCATTAATATCTTCAATGAAAACACCTAAACTCGCTGCTCTCATCCACACTCCATTTTCGGCTACCAAACACAACTGAAAACACATCCAAACAACTCCACAACACTACCCAGCCAAGATCCATCAATTCCAAACATTCTTAAACCTCAATTAACATCCAAAAAGGATCTAATCACGTCCTTATACCTTCAGCTATAGCAGATCATCAAGATCATCCCAAAAACAACCAAATACTCAAGCAAAACTTAGGAAAATTAACCTATTCGGGATTGCATTAATTAAAACTCAATTTATCATCAATTATACATTCATTTTACATCAAAATGACATCTCAAAACAGTGCCCAATCAATTCATACGAATTTCATCAAAAATTAACCAAATCTTGCATTTTAAAGCCAAGATCAAGAATACAATTGTAAAACCTTTAATAAAACACAAATCAAGGATTGAGAACTTGGGAATTTCAGTAAAGAACTGAGAATTTAGAGGAGAAGGACGTTCATACCTCTAAACTTGAGTTTCTCCCTTTTTGGAACCAAGATCTTGAAAATCCAATAAGCAAATGCTAAGGTTTTGTTGAAGAAACTATTAGAGATCAAATGAAGGTTGAAATCAAATCTTTAGATGTCAAAATTAGAGGGAAATTTGCTGGAGAAATGTGTTTGGGTTGAGAGAAAAGTTGAGAGAAAAGAAAATGGAAAATTTGGGAAAAGTTAGTTAAAATGCCAAAATATCTTTTCCCTCCTTTTTCATCTAGTTAAAAACCATTAATTAATTGATTAATATTCAGAAAAAACTGGAGAAACTCTTATTGGGTAAATAGCTCCTTAAAGATTCAAAGTTTCAATCCTTTTTAAAACAGTCACCCAGTTTTCAAAAATTACATTTTAGTCACTAACCCAAAATGTCACTCTTCCAAACCTCATTTTGTAAAATTGATTTCACCATTCTCTTATATATAATAAAAGAGGATTTTAAGATATTTTTCCATATTTTTAATGCAACCCGATCTAGGCTTTCCTAAATTCACCCTTTACATTCAAACCACAACCCGACCGGCCCGGTCCAAACCCAAAACTTCTAAGCCCAAAATTGGGGTGTTACAACTCTCCCCCCTTAAGAAATTTCGTCCTCGAAATTTACCTGAAGGAAAGAGGTACGGAAACTGCTTCAGCATGTCATCCTTCCGTTCCCACGTGGCTTCTTCAACACCACGATGCTTCCACAACACCTTTACTAACTCAATGGTCTTGCCTCGAAGAACTTTACTATCCGAATCCAGAATCTTCACCGGTTCCTCATCATAGGTCAAATCCGGATTCAATTCCACTTCTTCCACAGGCATCACATGTGAAGGATCCGATCTGTACTTCCGAAGCATAGAAACATGAAACACATCATGAATCTTTTCCAACTCTTGAGGTAACCTCAACTTGTACGCAACAGGACCCACACGCTCAATCACCTCGTATGGTCCAATGTACCTAGGGCTCAACTTACCCTTTCGGCCAAACCTCATCACCTTTTTCCAAGGCGAAACCTTCAAAAACACACGGTCACCCACCGCATACTCAATCTCCTTACGCTTCAAATCCGCGTAAGACTTTTGCCGATCAGAAGCTGCCTTCAAACGCTCACAAATGAGCTTCACCTTCTCGGTGGTTCCTCTCAACAAAGCTGGCATCGAAACCAACTTCTGACCCGTTTCAGCCCAACAAAGAGAAGTCCTACACTTCCTCCCGTACAAAGCCTCATAAGGTGCCATTTGAATACTTGTCTGATAACTATTATTATAGGCAAACTCCACCAAAGGCAAACCAGATACAAAATCCATGGTAATCCTTTCCCACTTCCATTCAGGAATTCTCAACGGTTGCAACAACCCAGAAAGAAACTGATGCTCAGCCTTAACTCGCTGACACACCATGCACTTACTCACAAACTCAGCAACATCTTTCTTTAAACCCACCCAATAGTACTCATCACGAAGATCACGATACATCTTAGTATTACCAGGGTGCATAGCAAAAGGACTACTATGACATTCAGTCAGAATAGCACGCCTCAATTCAGCATCATTGGGCACTACTATCCGACTCCCAAAACACAACACTCCATCATCATTAAAACAGAAATCCGAAGGCCTGTCCTCCGCAATATCCAGAACATGCGGTACCAAGGAATCATCCAACAACTGCTTCTCCTTAATCAACTGAACCAAAGATGGTTTCACTTGCAACTCAGCCACAAGACCACCATCACGCGAAATACTCAAACTGGCAAACATAGCCCTCAACTCAACAGCTACCTTCCTACTCAAGGCATCCGCTACAACATTAGCTTTGCCCGGGTGATACTCAATCGTCAAATCATAATCCTTGAGCAACTCCACCCAACGTCGCTGTCTAAGATTCAACTCCTTCTGAGACATTAGATACTTCAAACTCTTGTGATCCGTGTACACAGTACACTTCTCACCATACAGGTAATGTCTCCAGATCTTCAAAGCAAAAACCACCGCAGCCAACTCGATGTCATGCGTAGGATAATTGCGCTCATGCACCTTCAACTGCCGTGACGCATAAGCCACCACCTTACCCTCTTGCATCAACACACATCCCAAACCAACATAGGACGCATCACTATACACCACAAACTCTTTCCCTGATTCAGGTTGAACCAAGATAGGAGCTTGCGTCAAAGCTGCCTTAAGCTTCTCAAAAGCCTACTGTCTCGCTTCTGTCCACTCATACTTAACATCCTTCTGCAACAACTTCGTCAAAGGTGCAGCAATCTTCGAAAACCCATCCACAAACCTCCGACAATATCCCGCCAAACCAAGGAAACTACGGACTTCATGAACATACTTAGGAACCTTCCAATTCATCACCGCCTCAACCTTCTGAGGATCAACACGAATCCCTTCAGCAGAAACCAAATGACCAAGAAACACCACTTCTCTAAGCCAGAACTCTCACTTGCTCAGCTTGGCATAAAGCTGATTCTCCAACAAAGCTTGCAACACAATCCTCAAATGCTCTTCATGCTCCTCCTCCGTACGCAAGTACACGAGGATATCATCAATGAACACCACAACAAACTTATCCAGGTATTCATGAAATACACGATTCATCATGTCCATGAAAGCTGCAAGAGCATTTGTCAAACCAAACGACATCACAAGGAACTCATAATGCCCATACCTCGTCCTGAAAGCTGTCTTTGGCACATCTACATCCTTCACCTTCAACTGGTAATACCCTGACCTTAAGTCAATCTTAGAGAACACAGCTGCTCCCCGAAATTGATCAAAAAGATCATCAATTCTCGGCAATGGATACCGATTCTTGATAGTCAACTTGTTAAGCTGACGGTAATCAATGCACATTCTCATAGTGCCATCCTTCTTCTTCACAAACAAGACCGGTGCACCCCAAGGTGACACACTCGGCTGAATGAAACCACGATCAAGCAACTCTTGCAATTGCGTCTTCAGCTCCTTCAACTCTTTAGGTGCCATTCTATAAGGGGTAATGGACACTGGAGTTGTGTTCTCATACAGCTCAATCCCAAACTCCACTTCGCGATTAGGAGGCAATCCAGGCAACTCCTCAGGAAACACACCAGGGAACTCTCGCACAGTCCTGATATCTTGCACACGCAACTCCTTAGAGCTAGGATTCATAACAAAAGCTAGGTAAGCTTCACAACCTTGCCTCAGCATCCGACTCGCCTCCAATGTAGACACCACATTGGCAAGAAACTTCACATTCTCACCAACCACAACAACCTCATAATCATCCGCAAGCTTCAACGAAACTCGCTTATTCTCACAATCCACTACAGCTCGATGCTCAACAAGCCAATCCATACCAAGGATTACATCAAAACCATAGAAAGGCAACTCCATAAAATCAACAGGAAAAACATGATCTTGCACAACCAAAGGACATCTTCTATAAAGCTTTCGAGTCACAACAGTCTCACCAAAAGAACTAGTGACACGCATACCAACATCCAAAGACTCAACAGGCAAACCAAGCAATTCAGCATGCTCACGCAAAATGTATGAGTGTGTAGATCCAGAATCAATCAAGGAAAGTAATGACAAGGATTGCAAAGTAAAAGTACCTGCGATCACATCCGTGTCATTCCTCCCCTCCCTCTGAGCATACACTCTAGCCTGGCCGCCACCCTTAGGCTGAACAGCTACAACATGGGCCACATTACGTCCACCATCCTCCCTACGCTGGAAGTTACCACGGCCGCGCCCACAACCTCTCTGTGGTGCAACAACTACAGGGGCACGCCCTTGGCCACCAGCCAACATAGGACACTCTCTCCTCATGTGATCCGTAGATCCACAGTTCCAGCACGAATTACCAGCCGCCACAACAGGAGCTTGCACCTCCCTCACAGCTCGAGGACAAACACGCTTCATATAGCCACGCGATCCACATGTCCAACATGCGTTCGGATCAGCTCTTACCTTGCCTCCCTGAGCAGGCGCACCACCACCTCGCTTAGCTGAAGACTGATACTTCTGATCACGTCCCCTCTTGTTCCGTCCACCACCGGAACTATACTCAGCAACTCGCTTACCAGCACTAGAACCAGCACTTCTAGAAGATAAACCCAAGTTCATCTCAATGTCCTTTGCTCGGCCAACCAACACATCAAAATCATTATACTCAGCAGCCAGCATATACGTCTTTACTTCCGTCACCAAACCATAACGGAACCTTTCACACCTCTCCCGCTCATCCGGGACAAGCTCAGGTGCGTACTGGCTGAGTCGGACAAACTGAACTTCGTACTCAGCTACAGACATGCTCCCTTAGGTAAGAGACATGAATTCCCTTTTCTTTTCATCTAGGTACCTCACACCCATATACCTTCTCTTGAACACATTCTGAAAGAACGTCCATGTCACATCAGCATCCGCCATCCCAGAGATAGTGGTTGTCCACCAAGTGTAAGCATCGTCCTGCAACAACGATACCACACAACCCAGCTTCTGCACATCAGTGCAATTCATTTGTCCCAAGATTCTCTTGGTACTTTCCAACCAAGACTCAGAACCTTCAGCAGACAAACCCCTGAACTCAGTCCCTCCCAGACTGCGCAAACGTTCCAAAGGTAGTCTAGCATTAGCATCTCCCTGATGCCCAGCTCCTTGAGCTCCAACTACCGCTGCTCGAAAAGCTCCAGCAATAGCTTGTACCAGCATTGTCATGTCAGGAACAGCTTGCCCCTGACCAGCTTCAGGTCTTGCGACCCCAGCACCAGCTGCAACATCAGCTCCTTCACCCCCAGCACCACCACCACCAGGCGGAGGAGGTAAATCCACCACATTTTCAACATTCTCCTCATTCTCATTTTGAGCCATAGCTCGCGTATTAACCCTCAATTCTCTACGAGGTGCCATTCACTAACAATGCAATCACAATGCAAATAAACAAAGTCAGGCCCAGCAAGGTAAGCAATCCAAGCACTCAAGCTCATTTCCAATTAAAAACAAATCATTTCATTAGCTTAGATTTGGCAATGGGTCCCTCTATCATGCTCCACCACAACATTCATCATAATTGTAACATACTTACAATTCACACATCATGCTTTCACTCAACAAGCATACAAAGCATTCAAGCACTTAACACCCATTCATCAGTTCCCAATTACTCGAGAACTCAGCTCTGATACCACCAAATGTAATCCCCTTAACCCGGCCCAAACGGTTGAACCGAATTAAGAAGTTTACACGGGGAAAACCAAAGTCAACCCGAAAGTCAACCTTGATTAACGACCTTTTTTTATTTTAAATCTTATCTAAATGCACATTAACCCTAGATATGTTCACAAGAATAGCATACTCAAAGATCATAACAATCAAAGAACATTCAGGGACTCGATTGCACAAGTTATGACTTTAGGGACCAAAATGCAAACTCTGAAAATTATAAAGACTTAACCCAATTAAAAGTTACCAATATGAAATTGATCATCTTTCATGCTTCTCCGCCAAATTTCAGCTCAAACGGACATTTCAAACTCATTCAATTGCATAAACAAGGTTCAGGACCAAAACGCAAGGATTTCAAAACATTTAACCAACAAAATCAGTGCCCAACGGTCGAGTGTTCCAGAACAGGGATGATCCGTTTCGAAACGCGGGACCGTTCCGTAACGAGTTCCGGAACAGGGCTTGGCAGTAGCATTTTCGTTCCGAAACGGGTCTACCCATTTCGAAACGCCAAGGCCATTTCAGGCCCTCTGTTCCGAAACGGCAGCACCTGTTCCGAAACGGGCTGCCCAGATTGCAGAAATTTTGCTGGTTTATTATACAATTGACCCCTCAAACATGTTCCAAAGGCAACCAAAACATACCAGCAAGACATTACATACACAAGGAACATAATAGCATCAACCATTCTCAAACATGGCATCAATTAAGCAAATCCCCAATTCTAAAGGCATGCATCTTATGTAGAAAACTATTCAAGCACCAAAATACCAAACCAACTTCACAAAGGCCAATTACATGTTCCATCATCAACAACAACATAAAACCAACCTAGGGAGTCCAAAACATCTCCCAAATCAAGAACATAGGTTCCCCATTGCCAAATGCCAAAAGCTAATAGTGTTAAGAAACTTTCACCATACATGAGCTTAGTTCTTCACTTGGATTCTTGACCCCTTGCTGCCCTTATAAGCACTTCAATGCTCTGCATTATTGGTTCAAGAAAAGAGAGAGCGTAAGCAAATAGCTTAGTGAGGAATGCTCTTTTAAAACAACTCAATAATGCTTTTATAAAACACCTTTATAAACCTTAGTTCAAAATAACATTTATACATGCACATAAGCATTTAAAACAAGCATTTCATGCTTCAAATTATTAACATGTCATATTGGCCACAAGTGATAATCATAATCTTTTTCCATTTCAAAATACAATCAACACAAGATCCACACATGGACTTTTAACCACCATTGTGATCTTACAATTCACAAGGACCACACATGGACTTTTAACCACCATTGTGTCCTTAGCACAAGAATCACCCATGGACTTTTAACCACCATGGTGTTCTTACAATCCACAAGGTCCACACAAGGACTTTTAACCACCTTTGTGACCTTAACACAAGAATCACCCATGGACTTTTAACCACCATGGTGTTCTTACAATACGCAAGGTCCACACAAGGACTTTTAACCACCTTTGTGACCTTAGTACAAGAACCAACCATGGACTTTTCACCACCATGTTGTTCTTAATACAAGAACCACCTATGGACTTTTAACCACCATAGTGTTCTTAACCATTCTCAAGACATCACTTGCCAATATACATCATTTAACAACAATATTCCACTGTTTTAAAGCATTTAACAAAGCCATAATCATCATGCATCGTTATGCATCAAAACCACATTTAACAATGTTCAAAAACAAGAATCTCTTACCTTGAGAATCCTTCAACACATGGCTTATAAAATCAGCAAATAAACATGCTTTCAAAATAGAATTTTAAACATGCAAACAAATCACATTGCATTCAACCAACTCATGGTTCATCAACAAGAGAGTTTTTTTCCGAAAACTTACTCTTGAGCTTAGCAAAGTTGTTTAGACTTAAACTAAGCTCCCAAACCTTCAAAACATTGGTTTCAAAGCTGAAAACCAAAATCCACTCACCGATTCCGTTTCGCAACTTGCCGAAACACCGATCAAGCTTCCGGATCACCACCACAAAGATCCGAAGATGTCTCCCCTGTTTTAAACACATCAAAGCAGAGGATCAATGCATCATTATGCATTAATATCTTCAATGAAAACACCTAAACTCGCTGCTCTCATCCACACTCCATTTTCGGCTACCAAATACAACCGAAAACACATCCAAACAACTCCACAACACTACCCAGCCAAGATCCATCAATTCCAAACATTCTTAAACCTCAATTAACATTCAAAAAGGATCTAATCACGTCCTTATACCTCCAGCTATAGCAGATCATCAAGATCATCCCAAAAACAACCAAATACTCAAACAAAACTTAGGAAAATTAACCTATTCGGGATTGCATTAATTAAACCTCAATTTCTCATCAATTATACATTCATTTTACATCAAAATGACATCTTAAAACAGTGCCCAATCAATTCATACGAATTTCATCAAAAATTAACCAAATCTTGCATTTTAAAGCCAAGATCAAGAATACAATTGTAAAACCTTTAATAAAACACAAATCAAGGATTGAGAACTTGGGAATTTTAGTAAAGAACTGAGAATTTAGAGGAGAAGGACGTTCATACCTCTAAACTTGAGTTTCTCCCTTTTTGGAACCAAGATCTTGAAAATCCAATAAGCAAATGCTAAGGTTTTGTTGAAGAAACGATTAGAGATCAAATGAAGGTTGAAATCAAATCTTTAGATGTCAAAATCAAAGGGAAATTTGCTGGAGAAATGTGTTTGGGTTGAGAGAAAAGTTGAGAGAAAAGAAAATAGAAAATTTGGGAAAAGTTAGTTAAAATGCTAAAATATTTTTTCCTTCCTTTTTCATCTAGTTAAAAACCATTAATTAATTGATTAATATTCAGAAAAATCTGGAGAAACTCTTATTGGGTAAATAGCTCCTTAAAGGTTCAAAGTTTCAATCCTTTTTAAAACAGTCACCCAGTTTTCAAAAATTACATTTAAGTCACTAACCCAAAATGTCACTCTTCCAAACCTCATTTTGTAAAATTGATTTCACCATTCTCTTATATATAATAAAAGAGGATTTTAAGATATTTTTCCATATTTTTAATGCAACCCGAACTAGGCTTTCCTAAATTCACCCTTTACATTCGAACCACAACCCGACCGGCCCGGTCCAAACCCAAAACTTCTAAGCCCAAAATTGGGGTGTTACATAGGTTCCTAAAAATTGTCATGTGACATTAATTAAAAGGATTATTATCATATAAATTGGTGGTGGAAACTTTTTATTTCCACAAGCGCCTCAATTATAGGGTTTATAGTTTAGGGGTGTAACCCCCTCGTCCCGGCTTGGGCGACTGACCGGTTCGAGTGGGCTACACGGGGAAAATCGAGGCGGAACCCGTTAAGGCTTCACTTCGGTTAACGACCCTAAAAACTTTCTTTTAATTGTTATCTTGTCTAGATGCTTTAAAACATCCTATGTGAAACAACGACAACAGAAGCAACAAGCGAGGCGAGACAATCAAACAAACAATTTAAAACAGCCCATTTTAGATTATACAACAGGCCGTATCGAAACACTAGAAGAGGGTATCGATACGCCTTGACTAGGTCAACAACCCAAGGTCAAAGCCAGGGAGACCGTATCGGTACACTGATTGACCGTACCGATACGCCCTCACTGGTTAACTTCTCACGGTCAACGATACAAGACCGTACCGATAGACCATAGACTTATACCGATACGCCAAAATCTCGTCAATATCTTAGATTTCCAGAGAGGTTTTGGCGTATCGTTACACCCCCGTGTACCGGTAGCTAAGCCAAATTTGAGTCCCAAGGTGTAGGACCGTATCGATACGACCCTTGGGCGTACCGATACGCCCTGCACTGCAACACTCAAATTTGCATCCAAAGACACAAAGACTCAACTCTAGATGCAATTTAAGACTCACCTAGCCACAAGCAAACATACATACAACATTTAGGGATCAAACATCAACATACGAGACATTTAACGAGCAAGGAGCAACAACGACATTCTCATAGCATATCATAGAAGAAACTAAAGATCCAACCATAAACATGTCATACAAGCATATATCTAAGGGTCACATGGCCAACATACAAGGAATAATCAAGCCATACGCAAAACATCAACATATCAAAGGAGTCTAAACAAGCTCCTAACACAAACAACAACACAAATCCCCATTGCTTAACTATTACATCAATTACTTAAAAGTCCATACTTGATGATAGCAAAAGCACAACTAGTACACTTGGAGGCCCTCTCCTTGCACAAGCAACCCACGAACTAAGGATCTGCACTGTCGAACAAAAGAGAGCGTAAGCATGAAGCTTAGTGAGGGTAAGCTCATAAAACAAACCTCGACAATGCAGGGTCCAAGCACGAGCAACATAACCAAGGAAGAATGCATGTTTTCTTACCTTCGAAGCCACAAGAGTCAAATATAAATGATGCATGAACATAATGTTAATTATCATGCCATGCTCAACATGTCCATAAACACAACCATATGGAAACACATTTAACATTACGTATTGGCACCTAGCTATGACCCGAATACGCGGATAACAACCGTTGGAACTCACATCCATCAACTCAACCATTACCTTATGGTGGGATTACACTCATCACCATTCACGCGGAGGGGATTCCACTCATCCTCACGCCCCGTCGATGGGATTCCACTCATCACCGACTAACATATAAAAGAAGATTTTCGGGCGTACCCGTACTCCATCTTGATGACTACCATCACCAAGACCACGTGCGCATTTCGACTCTCGTGTGCACACTAAACATTCTAATGATCGATCATTTGAACCCATGCATACTAGTGCCAATACTAACTCATCACAAGGTCATCACAATACAATATTCTTACCAATACTTCGTGCCTAGCACGTATCCACCATGATTTACAATAATGTACTCACATTGCATCAACCACATACATAACACAATGCATAAACAAATCATGCCTCATCACACATGTATATCACAATATACATAACAACATTAATCACGAATAAACATAGAACAAGAGGCATAAACACACAATGCTCAAGTTCAACCATAGTCTTCAAGACCACGTGCGCATTTCGACTCTCGTGTGCACACTGAACATTCTAATGATCGATCATTTGTACCCATGCATACTAGTGCCAATACTAACTCATCACAAGGTCATCACAATACAATATTCTTACCAATACCTCGTGCCTAGCACGTATCCACCATGATTTACAATAATGTACTCACATTGCATCAACCACATACATAACACAATGCATAAACAAATCATGCCTCATCACACATGTATATCACAATATACATAACACCATTAATCATGAATAAACATAGAACAAGAGGCATAAACACACAATGCTCAAGTTCAACCATAGTCTTCTAACTAAAGCTTGAGATTAGACTACCAATCTAATCTCAACTCTAGGTGAGTTTACCAAGCCTGACCTAGGTCCACATGCTCGAACCAACATTTGAAAACCAATTTAAAACCAAAGAACCACTCACCGGACTTTCCAAACACAAGCAAACACCCGATCAAGCTCCCAACGGTTCCGGATTCGAATGTGAGGCTTCACCAACAAAGTTCCTTGCTTCTAAACAATCCAACACAATCAAAACAACCACATTTCAGTCCACAATCACTGTAGCAAACCCGGAACACAATCCAAGCATCAAAATCAAGCCAAGACACTCCCAAAACCACATTTTCGAGCAGTCCAAAACCACAGCCATAACCCATTGATTCCAACACTTTTAACACACCTAAAAGCTTCCAAAACAACCCTTAAACATCACACAAACATCAACCTTCAATTTCCAACACAAAACAGCCCCCAAACTCATCTTTAAACCCTTCTAAAACCCCTCAACAAACCCATATCCGAAATTCTTAATAAAACCAAGTAAAAATCATATATGTTGGACCATTTGGGCTACAAATAACATATCTAATGATAAGGAATCAAAAGCTTTAACAATGGTCAATAAAGTTTGGATTTTTAACTTAGAACTTGAAAAACTCAAAACTCAAAACAATGGGTTTTAAAGAAAACTAAAGGTATAGACATGAAGAGGAAGGTGATGACAAGTCAAAAACACCATTACCTTTCAAAAATCTTCAAAGATGAAGGAGGATGGTGATGGAATAGTGAACTCCCATGGAGATTGGATGTTGTCGTGAGTTTTGAATGAGAGAGAGGAAGAAGATGAGTAAAAAATGGGTGTTTTATTTGTTATGTTTTATTTTTAAAGTCAAAAGACTCATTTACCCTTAATGAAATGGGATATTCACAATAAGAAGAAATCCATGGCTATTGGGTTCAAATTAAAATATGTCCAACACAATTTATTTTGAAAACAAAACCCGGAACATTATTTTAATTATTTAATTCACCCGACCCCCAAACCCGGGTGTTACAACTCTCCCCCACTTAAGGAATTTCATCCTCGAAATTACCTGACATAAACAAGTACGGAAATTGCTCAAGTATATCAGCTTTCCTCTCCCACGTGGCCTCTTCCACACCTCTATGTCTCCACAACACCTTGACCAACTCTATGGTCTTGCCACGCAACACCTTGCTATCCGAAGCAAGTATCTCAACCAGTTCTTCATTGTAAGACAAATCCGGATTCAGCTCTATCTTCTCAATGGGCATAACATGAGACGGATCTTATCTATATCTTCTAAGAATCGACACATGAAATACATCGTGGATCTTCTCTAACTCTGAAGGGAATCTCAAACGGTAAGCTACTGGGTCAATCCGCTCAACTATCTCATACGGACCAATAAACCTCAGACTCAACTTGCATTTCCAGTCAAAACGCATTACCTTCTTTCACGGAGATACTTTCAGAAACACTTTCTCACCCACTAAAAACTCAATCTCTTTTCTCTTCAAGTCTGCGTAAGATTTCTGACGATCGGAAACTGCTTTCAAACGGTCACAAATCAACTTCACTTTATCAGTAGTCCCCTTAAGCAAATTTGGCATGGGTAACAATTTCTGACCCGTTTCGGCCCAACAAATTAGTGTCCTACATCGTCTACCATACAATGCCTCATATGAAGCCATCTGGATACTAGCATGGTAAATGTTGTTGTAAGCAAACTCGACTAAGGGTAAATGCTTCTCTTAAGAACCCTGGAAGTCAATCACACAACAACAGAGCATATCCTCTAATACTTGTATCACTCGCTCTAACTGACCATCAGACTGTGGATGATAAGAAGTACTGAAATGCAAACGGCTACCTAGGGCACTATGCAAACAACCCCAGAACCTCGCTGTGAATCTCGGATCTCTGTCTGATACAATAGACTTCGGAACTCCATGCAACCTCACAATCTCGCGGATGTACAAATTTGCCAACTTGTCTAAGGAATCTGTGGTGTTCACTGCTAAGAAATAGGCACACTTAGTGAATCTGTCAAGTATCACCCAAACAGAATTCTTCTTCGAATGAGACAACGGTAACCCTGACACAAAGTCCATACTGATTCTCTCCCATTTCCATTCCAAAATTTTCAAAGGCTGTAACAGACCTGAAGGAACCTGATGTTCTGCATTTACTCTCTGACAAACCATGCAACGGCTCACATACTCAGCTACATCCTTCTTCAAACCAACCCATAAATAATCACTCTTCAAATCTCGATACATCTTAGTACTTCCCGGATGCATAAAAAAGGACTCGAATGTGCTTCGCTCAAAATCACACGTCTCAACTCAACATCTTCAGGTACAACAACTCTGTCTCTAAAACACAACACATTCTCATCACTAAAACTGTACTCTGTCGGCCTACCTTCTACAATGTCTTGAACATGCGAAACTAGTGATGCGTCTTGCAACTGTTTCTCTCTAATCATCTGAATCAACAATGGCTTTACTTGCAACTCTGTAATCAAACCAACATCCCCTGATACACTCAGCCTAGCAAACATAGCTCGCAACTCAACTGCAACTTTTCTGCTCAACGCATCGGCCACTACATTTGCCTTGCCCGGATGGTACTCAATAGTCAAATCATAGTCTTTCAACAGTTCAAGCCATCTTCTCTGTCTCAAGTTTGACTCTCTCTGAGTCATCAGATACTTCAAGCTTTTATGATCAGTGTAAACCGTGCACTTCTTACCATACAAGTAGTGACACCAAATCTTTAACGCAAACACAATTGCTGCTAACTCAATGTCGTGCGCAGGGTAGTTCTTCTCGTGAACCTTCAACTGTCTCAAAGCATAGGCAACAACTCTCCTTTCTTGCATCAGAACACAACCTAAACCTACGTAAGAAGCATCGCTATAGATTACAAACTCTTTCCCTGAAACTGGCTGTACTAACACTAGAGCATTCGTCAAAGATTTTTTTAATTTCTCAAAAGCACTCTGTCTCGCATCTGACCACTCAAACTTCACTCTTTTTTGCGACAATTTAGTCAACGGGGCAGCTACTCTAGAGAAACCATCAACGAACCTCCTATAGTAACTGGCTAATCCTAGGAAACTCCTAATCTCGGTCACCGACTTAGGTTGTTTCCACTCAACAATAGCTTCAATCTTCTTCGGATCAATACGGATACCTTCAACTGATACAATGTGGCCAAGAAACACAACCTCTCAAATCCAGAACTCGCATTTACTCAGTTTAGCATACAACTGGTTGCTCATCAATCTCTGCAAAACAAGTCTCAAGTGTTCATCATGTTCTTCTTACGATCTCGAGTACACAAGGATGTCGTCTATGAAAACAACTACAAATCGGTCTAGATAGTCTCGTAAAACTCATCATGTCCATGAAAGCTGCTGGTGCATTTCTGAGCCCAAACGGCATCACAAGGAACTCATAATGACCATATCTAGTCCTAAAAGATGTCTTCAGAACATCACACTCCTTTACCTTCAACTGATAGTACCTCGATCTCAAATCTATCTTCAAAAACACTGAGGCACCTCTCAACTGATCAAACATGTCATCTATACGAGGCAACGGATACTTGTTCTTCACTGTCATCTGGCTCAACTGCCTGTAGTCGATACACATCCTCATACTGACATCCTTCTTCTTCACAAACAACACGGGGGCACCCTAAGGCGAACTACTAGGCCTAATAAAACCACGGTCTAACAACTCCTGAAGCTGACTTTTCAATTCCTTCAACTCTTTCAGAGCATACTATACGGAGCAATAGAAACTGGAGTAGACCCTGAAACAATCTTGATCACAAACTCTACATCTCTGTCAGGAGGCAAACCCGGTAACTCTTCTGGAAACACATCCGGATAATCACAAACTATTCTAATATCTTTCGGTCTAACCTCACTCATATTCAAATTCATCACATACGCTAAGTAAGCCCCACAACCGGAGTCCATCAACCTATGAGCCTCTAAAGCCGACACAACGTTTGACAAGAACTACAACTGTCTCACCAAAGGAACTAGTCACATGCATCCCTACATCTAAAATCTCAACAGGTATGTCTAACTTCTTTGCATGCTCACTCAAAATATAAGAACGCGTGGAACCCAAATCAACTAAGGAAAGCAAAGACATGGTCTGTAACTCAAAATTACCTGCTATCACATTTGTGTCATTCCCTGCCTCTCTCTGTGCGTAGACTCTAGTTGGTCCACCGTCCTCTGGCTGAACTGCCACTACATGAGCAAGATTCCTCGGTGCCTCTATCCTAGGTGCATCAGCCCTCGGCTGGAAGTAACCACGACCGTGCCCACGACCTCTCTGATAGTCGATCGCTCTGGCATGAGCCTGTGCCTGAATCGGTGTCTGTGCCGCCTGATACGGACACTCTCTCATGAAGTGGTCTCTCGATCCACATTTCCAGCAAGCATGATAGTTTCCACAAGCCACATTTTCGAGCAGCCTAAAAGGACAACCATAACCAATTGATTCCAACACTTTTAACACACCTAAAAGCTTCCAAAACAACCCTTAAACATCACACAAATATCAACCCTCAATTTCCAACACAAAACAGCCCCAAAACTCATCTTTAAACCCTTCTAAAACCCCCAACAAACCCATATCCGAAATTTTTAATAAAACCAAGTAAAAATCATATATGTTGGACCATTTGGGCTACCAATAACATATCTAATGATAAGGAATCAAAAGCTTTAACAATGGACAATAAAGTTTGGATTTTTAACTTAGAACTTGAAAAACTCAAAACTCAAAACAATGAGTTTTAATGAAAACTAAAGGTATAGAAATGAAGAGGAAGGTGAGGACAAGTCAAAAACACCATTACCTTTCAAAAATCTTCAAAGATGAAGGAGGATGGTGATGGAATAGTGAACTCCCATTGAGATGGGATGTTGTCGTGAGTTTTGAATAAGAGAGAGGAAGAAGATGAGTAAAAAAATGGGTGTTTTATTTTTAAAGTCAAAAGACTCATTTACCCTTAATGAAATGGGATATTCACAAGAGGAAGAAATCCGTGGCTATTGGGTTCAAATTAAAATATGTCCAACACAATTTATTTTGAAAACAAAACCCATAACATTATTTTAATTATTTAATTCACCCGACCCCCAAACCCAAGTGTTACAAGGGGTTTTAGTATATGAGTTTAGAATTTAAGGTTTATAGTTATAATTTAAGGTTTAGATTTAAGGGTAATATAGGTAGGGATTTAGGTTTTAACATATAAACCCTAAACCCAAAATTCTATCAACAACCCATAAATTTAAAACTACTACACTTAAACCCTAAATAGAATCTCTAACCCCTAAAACTAAGGCGCTTATGTAAAAAAGTTTCCACAAGCGCTTATCTATGGAATAATTGCCCTAATTAAAAAATACATTATGTGTCTATTTTAATGAAAAAATATACTTTAGCTACTTATTTTGACCAAAAAATATACTTTAGGTACTTACTCTAACGAAAAAATACTTTAGGTACCTATTTTGACCAAAGAGTATACTTTAGGTACCTAATTTAACCAAAAAGTATACTTTAGGTAGTTATTTTGACAAAAAAAATACTTTAGGTACTAAAATGAAAAAATTGGTATACTTTAAGTACTAATATGATATATAAGCCATTATAAATTTATCTTACACTTTTCAAACTCATATTGTTCTAACTTCTAACCTTCAATTCTGATTCTATATTGCTAGTCTTAAAACTTTAAGAGGCCAGGTTTTATCGGTTATACAAATACTTCATTAACCATTATTTAAATTAACAAATTATATAAAAAATGTAACTATCAGAATATAACAAATTAAAACCTAAATACTAAACCTAAATCTGAGAACAATTCAAAATTAAAACCATAATTTAGATGGATCTTCGTAACTTAGTTACCCCAATAACTTTTGTAAGAAAATGAGGGGGGAAATGTTTATGGTCATATATTTTTAATTACCAATATATGAGGTAAATATACCTGCCACCTACACCCTCATACATGCAAGTAGCCTCACTTTGTTTGAAGACTAAACGTATCATTATCGCCTTCAATTTGGCACTGTTTGAAGTTGAATTTTAATACAATCAATTTTTTTATTTGAAAAATATGTTTACTGTTCATATATGGTGTAACACACATGAATTGGCGGTTTAAAATGGATGTAAAAAGAGGGGAAAAAAAGAAAAAAAATAAAAATAGAATGGGTATCATGTGGTTTAAACCCGTGACCTTTGGGTTGGTATACAAAAGGCTTAACCATATGAGCTAAGCCTTTAATTTGGTTTTAGTTTCGCTCAATTTTTTTTATGTGATTTATGTTTTTTGGGTTGGACCAAAAAAATAAAAATAAAATAATTCGAACTAACCTCAACCAATTATTGCACCTACATTTGAAGAGACAAAAAAATCTGGAAGCTTCTGGAAACTTTCCACCTTCCCCAAAAATTCGTCCGGCCACCGATCTTGGCCACCGTCGGCCCGTGGCGTGCACCGCCGCCGCCATCGTCTTCCTTGTCTCTTTGCAACCAAAACCCGATGAGCTAATCGCGGTTTAACGCAGCTGTCCGGCGGGGAGATTGGATTGAAAGTCCGATAGACCCCTTTCGCTCACCGTCCCTTTTGCGTGTTTTTTGTCCTCGTCCAGCGTCGTGTCATGAAGTCGAGGCCGTCACCGTACTCAGTAAACCGAGACGAGTGAAACCCAACCGTCCGATCGACTGACCGACACCGGCAAGCCTCTCATCGGAGTTACGCGTTATTTTAGTCGTTGATTCGTGTTTCAGGTAAAATCCGGCCAATTTTTCGGTTTGTTTCGTTGAAGTCTTGGTGGTGTTAGGTTGTTTGACTGACGAGTTGAGTTTTTTCGGTAGAAACCGTGGCGTTTGGCGTCTCCGGTGGTTTTTCCGGCGGCCGTCCGATGACCTGAAACCTAGGGTGAGTAAACCGGGTTCAAACTGACTGAACCGACTAGACCGGTTAAACCGGTTGGCCCATTAACCAGACCCAAATCGTCCCGACCCGAGTCCGACCCAACTCGTACCCATACTTGACCCAAACCCGTATTCGTCCCGACCTGACCCGACCGGTATCCGAGCCCAACCCATCTACCGAGTCAACTCAACCCGAGTCAGCTCAGTGAGTCAGTCGAGTCAGCTCAATGAGTCAACCGAGTCAACTCAGTTGACCTCTGCCCGTTGATTGCTGATGTTAGCGTTGACCTGCTGACATCAGCATTAACTCTGACACCGTTGGCCGTTGACCTGCTGACGTCAGCGTTGACTTTGACTGTTGACCAAAAAGTCAAATTTTTCGAAAACTCCTAATTTATGTTTTTCGACGTCCTGAGTCTGTTTTTGAAGCCCGTTTTGCAAAATTTTGATCCAAAAGCCTCCTAATCTGACCTTGAGCCCAAACTTGTTTATGTACTTAATTATTGGTTAAGAGCTTGTGAGTAAGGTCTGATCTTGGAATTTGTGTAATTGAAGGTATTCTCGGTTCCTTGGATGCATGATGCTGAGGAATTTCGAATTCGGGTTAGAGGGTATTCGAATGTTGTATCATGAATCGACTGATGTAGCTCAGAGTTAAGGTAATACACTACTACCCCTTGTATGCTTTATGTACATGTCGATATCCTGTTAACGCATGCATGCTTATGATGAAATGTTTTGTAAACTCTGCTTAAGCCGATTTAGATGCGAGAAATAAGTATGAAAATTATTAAAACCAAAATATTCGAATAAGAATACTAATAGACCAGAAGTATCGAAAGTTAATAGTAATAAATGATACAGTTAAATCTGCAACTCGATCAATGATGTCTAAGATTCAATGCCCATAATATGGAGTAAAGGATATTGGATATGAGATTTCAGAAATACCCTTGAGGTATAAGAATGACTAAACTTCCCCTAATAAAGGAAGTGACCCGAAATCTGTATTCGAATTGATTGAAAAATCACCCCACCTAAGATGTATGTTCTATTGGAAAAGACTTCGACATCATTATTCAAATGCGTGTGATACTAAAAGAAACTTGGATTTCCCCCCGAGCTCTGTATAACACATGAATGTGAATTTACTGGAATTATCGTTGTATTCTTGAGCTGATCCTTACGACAGTAATGGATGAATTAATTGGAATGATCGTAATGACCAAAAAGACTGTAGTGCCTTCGAGCACTGAAATTCTTAATTAATCAGAATGACAATTTTAACCTTAAGTTCTAAAATGAGTAAACTGTCTGTAAGGGCCGAAGAGATCAAAACGACTTAATCTCTACCGAGTACGTAAACGATGGAGGTGCTAAATAGTAAAATTTGACAGAAGTGGTGGATTTATCCCAATTTCCAAAATGATCGAAAAGCCTTTTTGAGTTAAGTAGGCAGTTATGCATTTGATGAAATTATGGGATTTCTAATAAGACTTTAAGGGCTAAAGTGCCCCTAAGTGTTAGGAAGCACACTCATGTATGTTAACCACTCATGATATTAATATAAGGTTGGAAGTTTTCCGCACAAAATATAAGTTCGGCTACTCTATGGCAAGTCCTGTGGTGAATTATGAAGGCAACCGTTCAAATATATGTTAAATATTGTAAATCGTCATTTTATATTACTGGGCTAAATTACAAAAATCACCTCTGATAATTAAAAGACTAAAATGCCCTCGTTGGCCAAAGTAATTAAGATGGCCCTTAATGTATCCGATATCGTGAAAGATCTTGACATAGAAATCTCCGAATACCTGATTGGAAGCCTGATGAGCAAATAGAATTTCATGAGCGACTGTTTATGCTTTGTTGGTATAAATTACCAAAATGTCCATATATGATAAAATGACCATAACGCCCTTGTAGGCTTAAATGACTAAATAACTCATGATGTGTCTAAACTCTCAAAGATCTTGATATATCACCTCTTGAATATCTGGGTTAAACCGTTAGTATGAACCCCTTTTAATATGGGCCACGTTTCAGAAATCCGTTCAAATTGTCAAAAGTTTAATGTGTCCCCTTCCGTAAATGTCAAGTATCTCCAAGAAATGATCTGTCCCACCTAGTGTGTCCCATGTGCGATGTGTTCTGTTGAATGGATTTTATAATGATTTAATCATGAATAATATTATGTTTGATGAACATTTCAATTGTTATTGAGATTGCATCAATATGTTGGAAAATGAGATGAAATGATGAACTAGATATATGATGACATTCTCTGCCTACTTGATGTATGTCTGCTCAATCTGTATACTTGTTATGTGATTGCTTGATTTGTGATGGTATTGCCTGACTGTCTGATGAACTTGATAGTATGATCTGTTAGCTTGACCTATGATGGCACAATCTGTTTGCATGATGAATGATAAAAATGTTTGCTCTACTCAATGGTATGCCCATTTATCTGTCAAAAGCATGAATCTTCCGTTTTTGATACTCTGAATAGAATGTTTGTCACATGTATTCTGTTACTCACGTCTGGAATTTGAACACTGATTGCTATATGGGGTATACTGTTGGGTTATTTTATGAAGTCTCTGTCGGTATAGCCCTGATCCAGCTGGTAAATCCTTATGGACTCAATGTCTCCCCTTGAGTAGGTACCGATGCTTTAGCACGGGTAAATCCTTATAGACCTAAGGCAGCCCCTTAGGTGGCACCTATGCCCATTGGGCCTAGGGTAAGGCCTTATGGATGCAGTTCTGGGGGACTGCATATTGGTGTAAGGTTGGAGGGTAGCTACTAGTAAACCCTTATATGTACTTGAACATTTGCATTGAATTGTTATGTGTTCTCATGATATGATTGGTATGCATTTATGCCTATTTGATATGCACCATTTGAGACACACTAGACTTTAAACTCGTTGTTTTCATCTTCGTAAACTATCAACTTGTATAATTCTCGTTTGTTACTCGATGATTGAATAAAGAACAAGTATCGTTAATCTCAAGTATAACGTTACCATGAAATAACAGAAAGGAAAAGAGGACTGTCACTGCTTGGAACATCATGAAAAATGTTATGTCTACCATATATTTGCATGAGCTTATAGCATCTTTTGGTAGTTCTGTATTACTGAGCTTTTCCAAGCTCACGTTATTTTTACTATCGTAGGTTAAAAGAATATAGCATGACATAATGTTTGACATCAGTGTTCGGAGTTCCCTCTGCGTTGCCTCTGGAGTACGGTACTGTATAGTTAGTGGGCATGTATGTCATGTATGTCACGTATTGTTTTATGATAGAGTTTGTAAAGCACTTTCTGAAATTATTGTTATGTGTTTAAATGATTTTCTGAAATAGTATTTTAAACAGAAGTTGATTTTACAGTTTAATAAGTGTTTTGAGGAAATAAAAATGTTTTTATGTGTATTTTTATTGTGGGTCGCTCTTGTGACCCTAATGTGACTTCCTAGGATCCGTTGTAACGCATAGGCGGGTCTATGGGGTTACATATGGATTCTAATTAATTTGTCTTCAAAATCACTATAGAAATTATAATATTTCTGAAAATATTTTAACTTGTGCCATATTCGTGGAAAAAAAGAGAGCAATATTTAAGAAATTTCTCCCTTTTTAATTATTAATAGATCAAGAAAAATATAGACACTCAATATTTTTGGAACATTCAATATATATATATGTGTGTGTGTGTGCATTTGGAGTTTTTAGGGTTTTCACCGCACCTTGTTTATCCTTATAGAGACTCAGAATTTTTATAAATTTTATTTAGTCGACGGCGGTACCAGTTTTGATGTTGGTCTCTGATCATCGATTCTTCTTTTTTCTTTGTTTTTTTAGTTTTTAATAAAAAAATAATTGTCTTTGTAGCACGTTTTTCTCTACCTTTGTGGCACATTTATCTCTCTCTTTTGGCAAGCTTTTCATCTTTTTTTTCGGTCGTTTAACCTTTCTTTTTATTTTATTTTTCTCAGTGTTGGATTTGACAACGCCACGACTGATCAAGATGGCGGCGCTTACTTATAATTCTACTGTGGAGCTTCGAGTTGAATTTGGATACGCGATTTGTGTTCATGGATAGTTTCTTACGAAGGCTCTAGTTTGTGGTTCTCGATGGTCTTTCAATAGCTTAATCCCCATTTGTGGTTCGTTTGTCGTTGCAATCAGATTTATTCGTATCTATTTTTGTTCGAGTCTTTTGGTTGATTTTTTAACCTTTTCCATGTATGGTCATTGTATGATCTAAAGTGACTAGTTTTTTTTTGTAAATTGTATAGAAAAATATCTAAATTATATATTTAGTTTACGACGATAGTAAATAATTTTTATAATCTTGAATATTTTTTTTAATAAGACTAGCATTTTCTATTTTTTCTAAAATATTATTAATAGATCATATCGGAACATACATTCCGTGACACGTCATTTTTTACTTCGGAATTTCATCATATGACGTGGCTCTTGTAATAAAACCACATAAATCAATAGTAAGCACAGATGATGTAGATCAAGTGTCTGGGCGGTGTAGTCGGTTATCACGTTAGCTTTACACGCTAAAGGTCTCTGGTTCGAACCCGGACCTAGACATTTGGTCTATAATTTTCCGTATGATTTTGGCCAAATTAGGCATAAGGTCCCTTTATTACCTGTATACTCCGACAAAAGCCCATACACAATTTTAAAATTTAGACCCAAAATATATTTAGAATAGAACTAGGGTTTAGGGTTTTCAACTTTCCTACATCCAATTCAAAAATTTAACACATCCATCTGAATCTGACTTGACATTTGATGAATAACTTGAACTCGATTTGAATTTTGAGAAAAAATCCAAACCCGACAGCTCGACTCGACATAAAATTTTTTTATTTATTTTTATTTAATAAAATAGGGATTTAATTGAAAAAAATACACATGGAGATGAGACATTATAATAATTATTCTATTTTACTAGACAAAATAGAAAGATTTGAAAAAATATATAAAGATAGGGACATTATATCAATTATCCCTAAATAATTAGAATAAAATTGAACTATTATTTTGGTTCGAGTAGGTATTTTCACCCTAAACCCGAATCAAACCCGAGCATACTTTGTTTTATATAAAAAACGATCATATAAGATCAAGTTCAGATAAAATGATCATCCCTAAATAGAACTCACGCATGATAGTAGGGATGTAAAAACAAGTAGACAGTTGGGTTTCAGGTCGGGCTCTGTTAGGTCGGGTCAAATCGGTTACAGGTCATTTCAGGTCGTTTTTTGTTTTGACTCGATTCGGTTCGGGTTCGGGTTCATTTCGGGTCGGGTTCATTTCAAGTCGGGTTCATTTCAGGCCGGGTTCAATTCAGGCCGGGTTCATTTCGGGTCAGATTCATTTCAGGTCGGTTCATTTCAGGTCGGGCCAAAACGGTTAATTGACGGGTTAATTTCGGTTCGAGTTGATTTCAGGTCGGTTTCATTTCAGGTCGGGTTCATTTCAGGTCGGTTTCGTTTCAGGTCGGGTTCATTTCAGTTCGGGTAATTTCAGGTCGGTTTCCTTTCAGGTCGGGTTCATTCGGGTTTAGGGTTTATTGTATAGGGATTAAGATTTAACATACATAATATTAATACATTATACGTACATACATATAGGAATTATGGTTTAGTGTTTTGGGGGTTTAGGGTTTAAGGTTTGGGGGTAGGGGTAGGGTTTATACATTGGTACATATGTATATACATACTTGCGTACATTATACATATGTTTATATAGTTTAGGGTTTAGGATTTAGGGTTTAGAGATTAAGGATTGGGTTTAGGGTTAAGGGTTTAGAGTTTCACGTTCCTACATACATACATACATACTTAGCACAAAAAGGAATTAAGGTTAGGGTTTATGGTTTATACATACATAAATACATTTTACATACATATATATATCCTAAAATGAAACCCTAATCAAAACCTTAAACCCTAAACCAAAAATGAAACCTAAACCCATAACCCTATTTCGAAACACTAAACTAAAAAAACTCTAAAACCATAAAAAGAAACCATAAACGCTAGACCCATAAAAAGAAACCTTAAACCCATAACATGAAAACTCAAAATAAAATCAATAAAAAGTAAACCCTTAATCCCTATGCATTAAACTCTAAAGGTAGGCTTAGTTCACTAATAATGAAACCTAAACCCTGAACCCTAATTCAAAACACTAAAGTAAAACAAAAATCCTAAACCCATAAAAAGAAACCCTAAACCCATAAAAAGAAAACAAAAAATAAAAGCAATTAAAAGTAAACCCATAAACCCTAATAGTAAACTCTAAAGGCGAGCTTAGTTCACTAGTAATAAACTCAAAACCCTAAACCCTAATTCAAAACATTAAACTAAAATAAAAACCCTAAACTAAAACAAATAAAATCAAAACCATAAATCAAAACACTAAACACCAAGCCATGAACCCTAAGCCCTAAACCATAAAGATAAGCTTAGTTCACTAAAAATAAAACCTTTATTTAAAACACTAACCCTAAACCCTAAACCTAAGAATTAAATTCTAAACCCTAAAACCGTAAACAATTAAAACAAAACCCTGATTTAAAACCATAAACCATAAAGCAAAACACCAAATAAAATCTCTAAACCCTAAAAACAAAACATATTAACCATAAATTATAAATCCTAAACCCTAGATTAAACCCTTAAACCCTAAAAATGAAACCCTAAATCAAAACCTCAAACTTTAAATCTAAAAAATAAATCCATAAATTAAACCATAAACCCTAAAATTGAAACCCTAATCAAAACAAGAATACTTGAACATAACCCTAAACCCTAAAATGAAATATTTAAATTTAACCATTGAAAAGGAAAACCCTAAATTATAACCCTAAACCCTAAATTAAACCCAAACCCTAAACCTTAAAACTAAAATAATAACCAAATTGAAAATAAAACAAAATTGTCAGCTCAATTTCACAGAAAAAAAAGGACCAAAAATAAAAGAACCTAAACAAAGGAGGACTTAAAGGGTGAATAACCCTTACACCTAAAAGGGCGGGAAGATTCCCTCCATGCTTTCAATCAAGCGGGAGCTTTAAAAGAAAAGGTTTTAAAATTAAAATAAAATTATTAAAATATTTTATTAACCCTTAAAGGAGTCTTGCCGAAACCCTAGCCCACATTCGAATTCATTTGCTATTAAAATATTTAAGTTTTAAACTTAAAATATTGTTTTTATTATTTTTAATTAAAATTATCTTTTAATTAAAGAATTTATTACCATTTTATATTTATTCATTCAATTTATATTTTAATTAATGTTAAGTTAGTTAATTTATTAATACTTGACATTATTACTAAATATAAAAAAATTACTTATTATTTTTAATTGATTTTAAAATTTTAAATTCATTAAATATAACTTCTTCAAATGTCTGATAATTATCATTATCAACAAATCAAATAACAATATCAGTTCAGGTCAATATCAGTTCAGGTCAAGAACAGTTCAGGTCAAGAACAGGTCGAGTTCAAAACAGGTCGGTTTCAAAACAGGTCGGGTTCAAAACAGGTCGGTTTCAAAACAGGTCGGGTCCAAACAGGTCAGGTTAAATCGGTTATCTGGCAGGTCAGTCTCGGGTTCGGGTTCGTTTCGGTCGGGTGCAGGTCGGGTTCGGTTACTACAGTAACAAGTCGAATTCGAGTTCGTTTCGGTCGGGTGCAGGTCGGGTTCGGTTACTACAGTAACATGTCGAATTCGGGTTCGGGTTCGGGTTCATTTCGGTCGGGTGCAGGTCGGGTTCGGGTCATTGAATTCTCGGGTCAAATCAGATTCTGACTCAATCGGGTTTCAGGCAGATTACCGGGTCGGGTCAGTTTTTCACATCCCTACATGATAGTTTTTCACATTCTTAAATAAGTGTTGTACCCGTTACAATAGACAGTTTCTTTTTTCACCAAAAAATTTTTTTTACGATCTATTGTAGGAAGAGTTACCGGAGAGTTTTCAAAACACAAACTAGATAAAATTTTCAGAATCAACAATCGCCTTTCACGTCTATTCCCAAAGATGACGATCCGCTATACAGTTCTGATTACATCGGTCAACAATCCAAATGAGATCAAACTCCAAGACTATTGACAAACACAAATCAGAAATAAAGCCATAAAAAAAGAAAAACAAATATATTTTAACAAAACAAAAAATTCAAATATAAGAAAAGAAAAGAAAATACAAATTATTGACGGTCGACGATCAACGTCAAGGCTGATATCGCCACCGATTAATCAAAAAAAAGAAGTAAACAAGCAAACACCTCATTAACTATTATTTAAATGAACTAAATATGTTATAAAAATTAACTATAAGAATATAATAAATTAAACCCTAAAAGCTAAACCTAAATCTGAGAATAATTCAAGGCTAAAACCATACTTTAGATGGATCTTCGTACCTAAGTTTCCACAATAACTTAGGTAAGAAAATGATGGGAAAAAATGTTTATGGTGAGATATTTTTGATTAGAGACAAATAAATGCATAACGTGGTTTAATAGCATCCAATCAAATCGTAGGGTAGGTAGTAATGGCATGTGGTTTCGACAAGTGTTCTCCACAGCTGCATGTCCCATGCTTTTACTTTTCATCTTCCATTTTTTTCACGTGGCTTTAACTTAAAAGGGAAGGCAACTTCCCCCTCATTTCCATGTGTTTGTTTTTTCTTGGAGAACAATGAATCACTTTCCTTTAATCTCCTTATAAAAACCACCCACTGCCCATTCATTCACCATCAATCAAATCAAACAACTTTCCACTCTAACATCCACCAAAGTCTATAACAATCTTTGCAGACAAGTTCTTGGTTTCTAGGACAGAACAAGTGTGAAAGAAAAGGCTTCTGTTGTTGTTGTCGAGTGATGGCGAAGGAGATTAGGCATTTGAGTTCATGGATTGAGGTTGCACCAGCGCTTCTCGTTTCACCTAAAAGAATAAGAACTTCAAATTCTCCTGTGTTGGAGACTATCACAGAAGATGAAGCTGAGGAATTGGATGAAGACTAGTCAATTTTTGGATTCTAATTTCCATTTTTTTGTGTGGTTATAGACTGTTGTGAATTGTAAGTTTTGGTGGTTAACAGCAGAAAGTTTGGTTTTGGAAAATAACATTTTGTTTTATTTTGCTCCATTGGAATCCATTCCAGTTTTGTCTATGCTTCAATGATCATCTCTTGTTCCAGTGCTTATTTTATCAACTAATGCTAAGCTGCCTAGGAGGCTTGTAATTAGTCGAGCCGGACATTTTCGGGCCCTTAGTGAAAACTAAAAAATAGGGCCTATAGAATGATCGTATATGACTATATGTAATGACCTTGAATTAGTAGTCACTTTTGCTCTCGTAGTAGTCTCAATTTATCGATATCGTCACTATGGTATTTTCGAATCAATTTAGCTTTTGAAGTAGTCGAATTGCATCACCGTTTGCCCATTGATTGATGGAAGTCATTGCTAACCGTTATAGTGCTGACGTGGAGGTCAACGGTGCTAACATTGCAATCCATGTGTGATGACATGTCAGTCCACGTGTGAAGATGACGTGGAAGAGGGGCAAAACATTTTCTAACCTAGTTTGAGGGCAAAATTAATTTTCTGGTTGAGTATGGGGTCTAAATTGATTTTTAAGTAAAAGATACGAATTTAAGAAAATATTAAAATACTAAAATGATGTAAAAATTAATAAAAAATTTAAAAATAATTTATTAATATATGGATAAAAATAACAAAAACTAAAAAAAATAAAAAAAAAGGAAAAATTATAAAATTAAAATACCATAATCTATTAGATTATAAATTATTCAAAAATCAAAAGTTAAAAATAAATTCAACACTCTAAATTACAAACCCTAAAAATCTCAAACTCTAAATTACAAACCCTAAAAATCTCAAACTCTAAATTACAAACCTTAAATCCTAAACCTTAATTAAATTTTTATCAATATAAAGTGATTATGAATCATAAAAATATGTGTATAAATTTAAACAAGTAAATGGTTTAAGGTTTGTGATTTGGAGATTAGACTTAGAGTGTAGAGTTTAATTTTTTAGTATTGAGAGATAGGGGCACCAAAAAGGTAGAGGATTTTTGTTCGGTTGAGAGAATCATATTAACCCTATTTTAGGATCATTTCTTCCTTACATTCTTTGAAGGGAAAGAAAACTAAAATTGTCCATTTTTTTACGAAGGTTTTTATATTTTTTTAATACTTTAAAAATAATTTAAATTTTAATTATTAAATAATTTATAATTTATTAGCTTATGATATTTTAATTTTATAAATTCTACTTATTTTAAAATATTTTATTTTATTTTTAGTCTTATATTAATAAAGTATTTTTAAAGATTTTAATTAATTTTTATGTTATTTTAATATTTTTAGTATTTTACTCAAATATATTTTTTTTCTTCATAAAATCAATTTTGCCACTGTACTCAACATGAACATCAATATTGCCCTCGAACTCGCTTGAAAAATCAATTTTGCCCCTCTACCACATCATCTTCACACATGGACTGCCACGTTAGCATCGTAAACTGCCACGTCAACACCGTAACAACCAACGTTGACTTCCGTCAGTCAAGGGGCAAATAGTGATGCAATGCGACTACTTTAGGGGCTAAATTAATGCGAAAATACCATAGGGACGAAATTGATAAATTAGAACTACTACAGGGGAAAAGTGATAAATACTTCAGGAGATCTAATAGGTTTGGGATAAGAAGGCTGAAGATCGCTAAAACCAGTATTGTTGGGAAGAGAGGAAAACAAAGTGATAAGTACTTACAATACTTAGTGAGGAAACTCATACACTAACGTCTTTTAAAGTTTTAATCATTTAAACGTATAACAATTTCTAAATTATTATCAAAGATAATACATCATAACAAACATATCATTCGAATACAAGGAGCAACCAAGGGCCAATATGTCACTTTCATGCATATACAATCAAATCAATCCATATTCAAGAAGAAATTCACATTTAATCAGATAGTATCATATTACAAACAACAAAAAACTGTAGCAGAGAACCAATTTCGAATTTAATTTAAGCATAGGCATCATAATTCGATCTATAAGGCATTATCATCACACCAACATTCAACATTATCAAAATTTTCACATATAACAGTTCTCAATTCAATTCCCATCAATTCGACTGCCTTGGTATTTATAGCGAGTTAGGTATTCAAGTCACATATTACAGAGGAGTACATAGTACCAATTTCATGTTGTCGTGTTACATATTAGCAAGGTGTACATTACACCGATCAGAGGGGTACACTCACGTACCAAATTCAGAGGAGTACACTCACGTACCTATTACGAGCTCTAGACTCTAGGCATGTCGTACTACTGTGACTGACCATATAACCAAAGACTTATTACTCGTGTAATTTAATCTCAAATTCGGAAATTATCAAGTAATTGCACCATCAATTATTCAATCCTTATCAATTGATTCATATGACACATAGTTTCATATCACAATACATATATTCCAATTCTCATACATACGATTTCAATCATTTGACATAACATTCCAATCATCAATCATGCTATACCAATTACTCAACATTTCACATATGTAACATAGAACATGTACATTTTTCGATCTTCGTATAGATTTTCAGCAGCCAAATCACACAATGCTCAACTCAATTTCAATCATATTATCACAACCATACATAAATCAAACATAGTAACATAGAAATTCAATCAATAGCATCCAAGAATTCGAACATACATATAATCAAATCATCCAATTCTCTTTAATCCTTCTTCCCATGTAACTTATTTACCAAATCATTATTAGGTCCAATTTCATGCAAATCTAAGATAATGTTTAAACAAATTATTAGTTGAGATGCTAATCTCAACTCTACAGTTTGTTTCACTCACAAACGCCCAACTAGTCTTGGATTCGTACGCTTTTCCTTCGATCCTTGGTCAATCCAGTTATCGAATTTTCCTCGATATCCTCAGCTTGTGGCTCTAATCAATTATCCACAACCAATTTCAGAACTAATCAGCATTCATTCCAACAATTAATCATTCAATTATACACAATCCATAACAACCCTTTAACTTATTTTCAGTTCTGGACAGATTCAGTCCTAGTTACTAATTTGGCCATATCTCTCTCAATCCGTAGATCGGATTTCCAATTAATTTATACCATTTTAAATATATTAAAATTATCTTTAAAACCATATAAGGTTTTCATTTTAATTTCCAGCCATGTAATACAGTTTATTGTTTAAAGCCGAGACATTCCTACATTCGAACAACTTGTACCACCTTTACAGTTTTGATTCTATATTTCTCTAAACAACTTGGATTTTAGTGCTATTTGCATCTAATTAAAATAGACATTCTCAAGAACTTTCTTTCAAAATTTCAGGTATAAATTCCATCTCTATTATTTTTAGTGGATTTTAGAAATTATTATCCAGAACAATATTTTTCCTGGGTAGTTTATCCAATTCAAGCTTTAAGCTTCTCAATTTCTCTTGAATTTACCTTAGCATGTAATCCTTACTTCACCTACTTTATTCCTTTATGTTTTCATGTTAAATTTAGCTATTAAATCTTTCAATCAAGTCCCCAATTTCATTAATTTTGATAAAACAGTCTAATGATTTTATCTAAACCGTTTAAGTATTTTGATATACTTTTCTAATTATTGACTAATTTTCCAGCTTCAATTCACTCAATCAACACTTCAATTTAACACTAAATATCATTTCCAGAAATTCCTTCCTAAAAAAAGAGATCAAAATAAGAAATTATCGTTAACCTTGAATGTATTTCGATCCACAGTGTGCACCTTAATAGGGGCAACATTGTATTCTTCGGTATATGGATAGAATGAGCATGACTAATTGGGATTTAGATTATGTCGTCGAGTATTGGTAGATGTGGAATTGGACGATGCAGAACGAGTAAAAGCTCGATAAGGTCAGTTGAATCTCATTGAAGAGAGGAGACTAAACGAAATTTGACATGGTTAGATGTACGATGCGAGCTCACAACAACGAAAATTTGTCCTGAATCGAGCTGTGAATCTAGGATTTTGATCTGAAACAATTGAGGTAGGAACTCCATGCAAGCGAATCACTTCACGAATGTACAGATCGGCTAGGGTTTCCAAGGTATATAGTTCATTCAAACAGGGATAAAGTGATCCGACTTAGTGAATCGGTCCACAATTACCCACACTGCATCACATTTTCTTAGAGTGAAAGGAAGACCGGTTACAAAATCCATCGTGATTCGGTCCCACTTCCATCTAATCCGATATTCCCAAGTAGCAAACAGACACCAGAACGTACATTCCTTGACACGTCATTTTTTACTCTCTTTTTTCTCAGATGTGATTTTTAGCACATAACGACAACGACGGTCATCCTCTCTTGTAATAAAACTACACGTACCAATATACTACTGCACAAATATTTTAGATCAATTGTCTGGGTGGTGTAGTTGGTTATCACGTTAGCCTCACACGCTAAAGGTCCCCGGTTCGAACCCGGGCTCAGACACTTTTTGTCCCTACTTTGGCTCAAATTATGCAAAAGGTCCCTTTATTATGTGTATACTCCGACAAACCCATACATAATTTTAAATTTTAGACAAAATAAATTTAGAATAGAACCCACAAATGATAGTCATGGTGGAACTTGAATTTGGGTACCGAAAGATGAATGATTACGGAGTGAAATTTGAGTGGAGAATATCTAAAAATTGTAGGTATTCGAATCGGCGAGATGAAGAATAACTAAAACCTTCACTTATGGGTAGGGGTGGGCAGGGGCGGAGCTAGAAATATATTTAAGGGAGTCATTTTTTCAACGATATTTAAAGATGATTAATTATTCATAAAGGGGTGTCATTTGTCCTTATTTTTAATTTTTTATATACAAATTAAATAGGAAAAATAGGTTTTCCAAAAATTTTGGGGTGTCATGAGACAACCCAATTTAAAGGGTGGCTCTGCCCTTAGGGGTGGACATAATTACCCGACCAGGCTGACCCGACTCAATTACTCGATGACCCGAAGTAAATTAGGCAGGTAATCTTATAAAAAAAATTACCCGGCCCGGTAATTTTTCCGGGTCACGGGCCGGGAGTTTTCTCTTATCGGGTACCTGACCCGAAAAATTACCTCATTAGTTAAGTATATAATTCTTTCTAAATAATATGTCGCTTGAATTTATATAAAAGTAAAATAGAGAAACATTCTACTAACAAAATACGTAAAGTGATTGCAATATTTTTATAATGTGTGTTTTAGTCCTAAAATAAACTTTTGTTTTACTTTAACTATGTTAAATATTTTGATGCGGCTTATCCTTTTAAACATATGATGGTGTATTATATGCACCCCTAGTATTTTTAGTGTTGTTTACACCGTTAGTCACTAAATTATTCATATATTTTTTATTTTGGCCACTAAACTATTATTTTAGGCAAAACTGCCACCAACATTACGCTTTTTTCCCTATTTTAGTCACAAATGTTACTTTTTATGTTTTGGTCACCAATCTATTGCTTCTTTCATGTTTTGGTCACCAAATAATTTTCTCTGAAAAGTTAAAGGCTACATCAAATTTATAAAATGCTCTACTAGTAGTACTAATGCATTGTAAATTGTTAAAAAATAACATCTAACCATATAAGACCACCGACGTTCGCTAATCAAAATATGCGTCATGTTAATGGCTTATGTATCGGAGTCTCGGGTACCCGGATGTGATGGGCAGGGACATGTGCGGAGCAATGAGGTACCCGGATGAACCGGGTACCCGAAACCTGGGTACCCGACAATGCCCACCCCTACTTATAAGGGCGGTGACGATACAAGTTTTATCACTGAAGCTCAAATGGGGAAGAGGACAAGGATTGCTATATCTGAACCGCGAGGATAACCGAACAATAACCGTATAAATAACTGTAGGGATCCAAAGAAATATTCGCAAAGATCCTCGTTGTTACAAAAGGTGCATACTGCAGACAATCCAACTGATATGTTGACCAAGTCTGTTACTACAGATAAGTTCAAGCATTGTTTGGACTTGTTGAATGTTTGCAAATGCTAGAGAAGCATGGTAGCCCAACCCACTTTGATGTGTGAGAGACTCTAGATCTATCTCATAAGGGGCATGATATTCGCCAATGTGGAGATTTGTTAAGTATGACTCATATAGTGTAAAAGGACATATGTTGGATACTTTAACTAGGATTACAATTGTTCTAATCCTTCGGGGAGTAGTATTCCTTATCCTAGTTAAAATAGGACTTGGATGTAGGGGGCTATATAAAGAGGCTTACCCCCACCCCATTAGGCACTTCATCAATTGTTCTTTAGGCTTTGCGGAACAAGAGCATCTGTCTATCAAAGGAGTACTCGAGTTTTCGGTGGGCTCGGATTAAGTGGGTTGGGAGTGCGGGGGCGAAGTCCCCGCGGCACGGTACGAGGTATCTTTGTAATTGTACCGGGTCTATAAATAGATGTGTTATTTGTAACCTAAGGATCATTGATTGAATAAAAGAAAACAACCGCTCTTTGCTCCCCGAGGACGTAAGCACACTGCTGAACCTCGCTAAATCTCTTGTGTTCTTGCTTGTTTGATTTTCTTTTTCGTTTGTCGCGTGCACAACATCTTTTTTCTTCAAATTTTAAGGGTTAAGGCTCCCTTAAGTTTTTTTTGCTAGCACTCTTTAGACAAAATAGATTGGTGATTTTTTTCTTAAAAATGATTAAACTTATTTTTTTGTGAAATTTATTTCGTAAAGATGATTAAATGATTTTATTCTGTTTCATTTTTGAAATAAGAAAAAATTGATACAAAGACTGTGTAAACTAAACACAAGCTTTTTAGCTTTAGGGGTTAGGGTTTAGAGCTTAGAGGTTTAAGTTTTAGACTTTAGAATTTAAGGTATATGATTTAGAGTTTAATTTTAAGTGTTAGGAATATAGGATTTTAGTTTTATAGTGTAAATATGCAGATTTGTGTTAAATTTATTTTACACAGTAGCCCGTGTATCAGAATTTTACCCTTTTAAGTTGGATGTTGTAATTCAAACCATAAACCTCTGAAACATTACATTTTAAAGGTAATTTATTTGGATTGACTGGTGTTAGTTAAATTATTATTTTTTGATTAAATAGAGAGACATTATATTCTCATATTGAGATTTGAACCCATATAAGATGAGACAATATGAGCGTCCTAAGCCATTAGGCCAATTAGTGGATATCGGTATCAACTAAATTATTAGTGTAATGATAAAAAAAAACTTGCATCAATATCTAATTTTATGCTTAATTTAATCTTGGATTCAATGTTTGGAATTTATATTGAATAGTCACTCTCTAGTTTTGCCAATTAGGAGCCTTGGAATCTAACTGGCTTTGCCCACATTTTCTCCATGGAAGCACAAGCACGTGAGAAAGTCGGCATGGTGGCCGGAGATGTGATGAACAGTGGTAGTTTTATGTGCGAAGAAGATAAACGGTGGTTGGGGACTGTATACTCCAAAACAGAGAATAAAGAAAATATTCTTTTATTTAGAAAAATGGTGAAGTAAAACTGGTAGGGCATATTACAATGACATGGGCATTTATAATCTAATATTAAACGTCCAACAAAATCCAACTAACTAATTAATTACAGTTTAATAACAAAGACTAAAACTGATTACAATTAACCTTCTAACAAAGCCTCCTAGGCAGCTTAGCCTTAGTTGATAAAACAAGAGATGATCATTGAAACATAGACAAAACTGGAATGGATTCCAATGGAGTGGAGCAAGATAAAACAAAATGTTATTTTCCAAAACCAAACATTCTGTGTTAACCCCCAAAACTTACAATTCACAACAGTCCATAACCACACAAAAAAAAGATCCAAAAATTGACTAGTGTCCTTTCCTAGTATTCATCCGATTCCTCAGATTCATCTTCTGTGATAGTGTGACACCCGGGTTTAGGGGTCGGAAGAAAATAATATTTAAATAATATTATTGGGTCTCGGTTTTTGATTTAATAATATTATATATTATTTGGACCTTGTGTCTTTCCTTATTTTCAAATAAACATTTTATGTTGGGCTAATTTGAAATGAAACTAAAATTTCATGGATTTTAAAATAAGGGGAGAGTTGCCATCTCATTAATGGCAAAATGGTAAATAAAATGAACTTTTAAAATTAAAACCCTTTTTGTTGAATTAAAACATGTGCTCATCTTCTTCACCCCATTTTCGGCATTTCAACGACAAGTAGAGCTCCCCCTCCCCCTTTCACCATTTCATCTCTTCCAACTTCATTTTTGGAGCATTTTGAAAGGTAATTACATTTCCGACTTGCTCTCATCTTCCTCTACTTGGAAGTACAAATATATTTCATTTTCATCAATGTTTTAGAAATTGGGTTTTTGAAAGTTTAGGTTAAAGGATGGAGCTTTATGGGTTTTTACTAAAGCTTTTGATTTATAATGGTTAGATATGATGTTTGTGAATCAAATAGTCCAACATATATGATTTTTAGAGTATTTTAAATGAATTCCCGAATTTGGGTATAAATGGGGTTTTTGGAGGGTTTTGGGTGAGTTTTGGGGGTTGTTTTAGGTGGAAATTGATAGCCCAATGGTAGTACTATGGTTAGGGGTTGATTTGGGATTGTTTGTGGGTGCTATGGATGTTGGAAACATGGTTTTTGGACATGGTTTAGGGGCTGCCCGAATTTGCTAAAAATGAGATTTGTTCATGGTTTGCAACATGATAAATTGCATTTGAATTGTATTTCGGGTTGGTATTTTGATGTTGGGCTGATTTGGAATTGTTTGAAATGTGTTTGAGGTTGTTTGGAAGCGGGAATTCGTGTTGGAAAAGCTTCGGGAAGAAATCCGGAAATTTGAGGGAGGATGCTTGCTTGGCTTGGAGCTTGGATGTTTAGGTGAGTTGTTAAATATTTTTAAATGGTTTTCAAGTGTTGGTTCAAGCATGTGAACTAGGTTGGGATTGGTAGACCCACCTAGAGTTGGGATTAGGGTGGTAGCCTAATCCCAAACTTTAGTTAGAGACCTTGATTGATCTTTAAAGTGTTGAATTATGCCTCATGTTTAATCATGCTTATGGTGGTTATGCTTATGTTGTTATACATGTATGTGGAGGTATAGCTTAATGCATTGTTACATGCATGTTGATGATAAATGTGATAGAGATATACATATGTATGAAATATGATGTGATAATTGTGTTGTTGAGATGCATGTAGTGTTGACATGTGTAATGATGTTATGAGGTGATTGTATGATCCGAGGATCATGGTGGGTACATGCTAGGCATGGAAATGTGGTTTGTGCATGACGGTGAGTCATGGTGAGTACGTGCTAAGCACGGAAGTTATTATGAAATGGTATTGTGAAAGAGTAATGAAATGTGTAGTATTGGCACTAGTATGCTTGGGTACAAATGATCGATCATTAGGATGTTTAGTGTGCACACGTGAGTCAAAATGCGCGCGTGATCTTGATGATAGTAGTCATCAAGATGGAGTACGGGTTCGCCCGGAAATCTTCTTATATATCTATATGTCGGTGATGAGTGGAATCCCATCGACGGGCGTGAGGATGAGTGGAATCCCCTCCGCGTGAAACGAGGCGTGAGGATGAGTGGAATCCCCTCCGCGTGAACGGTGATGAGTGTAATCCCACCGTCAGGTAATGGTAGAGTTGTTGGATGTGAGTTCCAACGGTTATCCGCGTATTCGAGTCATAGCTAGGTGCCAATACAGATTGTAGTTTATGTTGCAAATATGTGGTTAATTGTGAGCCAATATGATTTGGGATGTGTTGCTAACATGGTTTAATATATGTGATTTCATATGTTGTGGATTTAAACATGTTGAGCATGACATGATATTGAATATATGTTCATGCATCATCTATATTTATGGCTCTCGTGGATCGGAGGTAAGATCATGCATTTTATCTTGGTTAGCTCGTGCTTGGACCCTGCATTGTCGAAGGTTTGTTTTATGAGCTTACCCTCACTAAGCTTTTATGCTTACGCTCTCTATTGTTCGACAATGCAGATCAATGGCTTGTGGGTGGCAAGGGCAAGGAAAGGCCTCCAAGTGTTGCTTATGGTTAGCTCAAGTATGATGTTTAAATTTAAAGATTGTAATAGTAAAGCAATGGGATAGGTGTCATGTTATGATGCTTTTGGAATATATTGTTGCTGTTGTTGTTTAGGAGCATGTTAGACTCCTCATATGTGTTTGTTAATTTGGCTTTTGGGATGTATGCCTTGCTTGAAATCATGTTAGTATTTTGCTATCTAGAATTGCCTAAGTGTTGGATATGTTAAAGCTTAATATCTATAATGACATGTATGGATGTGTGGCTGGTGATGTTGTGCCTTGGTGTTTAGTCTTGATATGATGTTGCTCAAGCATGCTTGTATGTTGTTTTGCCTTTAAAATTGTTGTTAGTGTGTTGTTAGAGGTTTTGGTGGGGTTTAGGGGCACCCTAGTGCCTTAAACCAGCAAAAACCAGTCTGCAGACAGGGGGCGTTTCGAAACGGGCCACCCTGTTTTGATACGGTCCCTTTGCTTTTGGCCTGCCGTTTCGAAACGGATAGGGGTCGTTTCGGAACATTTTTGCTACTGGAATTTTGAGAAATTGGCGAGATGAAGGTGTTCCGAAACGGGTCTGTGGTGTTTCGAAACGGTCAATTCTCGTTGACCACGAGAAGTTGACCAGGGAGGGTGTTTCGGAACGGTTGACCCCCATTCCGAAACGGCATCCTCGTATGGGCTTTGAAGTGTTGACCAGGTCAAGGCGTTTCGATACACCTTGAGGGTGTTTCGAAACGGCCTGTTAAGTCACATAAAAATGGACTGTTTGGTTCGATTTGTTTGAGTCTTGGTTGCATGAATGCTTGTCTTCCGTTACTGTGATCACATAGGAATTAAATGTGCATTTAGGGAAGATTAAATTAAAAAGAAATTTTCTGGGTTGTTAACCGAGGAGGAACCTTAACGGGTTTCGCTTTGGTTTTCCCCGTGTGGCCCACTCGGACCGGTCATCCGGCCAGACCGGGACGAGGGGGTTACATTTGTTGGTATCAGAGCCTAAGGTTACCGAGACCTTGGGCAGGTAAGTGAGGTAAGTTTCAGTTTTGAATTGATATGCGCGGTGTTTGCTTGCTTTGTAAGTATGATTGCTTGTATGACAAGTATGTTGATTGTTTGTTTAAAAGCATGTTGCTCGTTACCCGTGTATGTTGTGATGTGTGATTGTTTGATTGAGAATGTATGTTGTTTGATCGTACGCATGTGTTGCTTGTTTAGCAAGTATGCCTTGTTATATGCTTGGTAGAGCATGTATGTGTGCTGATTTGTTTGAACCATGTTGAGTAGAGTCCTATTGCTTCTATTACATCGGAAAAAGGATTTTAAGTGAGGGAAATCATACTTGAGCCACTTGGACCTTTCCTTTGCTAACCCAACTTGTATGTTAAATTGTTGATTGATTTATTGTTTTTAGTAAGTTTGGGGCCAGTGTGTGAGCCGTGAATCGGTAAGTGTAAGTTGTGGTTTTGAAAATGTGGATGATGTGGAGGAAGTTTTTTGCTATAGTTAGGGGAGTATGGTTGTACCGGAGTTGAGGTACAATTTATTTGCTCGAGTCCGTGTGTATGTGAGTTGATTCTTGTTGGTGAGGGATGATGGGACCGATTCTGGTATTAGTTGGTGAAAAGAAGCGAAGACCTATGAGTGGGAGTCAGAGTGGTACCTATGTTATAGTAGATAAGCCCTTGGTACAGTTTTGAGTTTGCCTCTTCCGATTGGTTCTGAGTCCGTACTTCCGTATGTTGTTATCAAGCATGCAAGTTTGAATATACCTGGCGAAGTGTTAGAGGTAGGCGTGAGTACCTTGGTTCTTTTAGCAAGATCAAGGTAGGGGTCTCGTATGAGTAATCTGAAATTCAGAAGTGTTAGTTGGTGACCGTTGGGGTTCAGCCTATGATTTCGATGCAAGACAACCGATCAGTATCCGTGAATGGGAACTGATTTGTGTGTTTGGGGCCAGTGTGCGTCTGGGTGGTTTTCCAGCATGGTTGTCTGTGTGTGCTCAGAACTGCGTTTTTGAAGTTTTGAAATGCTCTGCAAATAGTATAGAAGAGTCAGATTTTGTTGAAGAATCAGTTTGAAAACAAGAGGACCGAAGACTATCAGTTGTGTACTTGTGAAGTTGCCACCTCTGCAGATTCGTCCGTTTGTGTGAGCATGCAAAGAAATTAGATATCCTTGTTGAGACCTTAGATGTAGGGACACATGTGACTAGCCTTTAGGGAGATAGTAGTGATCAGAAAGATGTACAGAAGATGTCTGTTGGTGGTTCAGAGTTACGTGTTTTTAGTAAATGCAAAGTGCTTGTCTGTTATTACGGTGTCGAGATACCTTTGGAGATGGTTTGGCTTGTAGAACATCAAGTTAGGGTGTACATTGAGACAAAGAGAGAGTTGCCTTGAAGTTGCAGATTTCAGTGGGACTGTAGTAGTAGGTAAGGATGTGAACTTCTTGTCGAATGTTGATCCAGTTTTAGAGGTCAAAGATTGATTGAGTTTAGTTGACAGGCTTGCTTAGCAATTGTGATGGATTTGATTTTCGAATGAAGATTAGACCGCAGGATGTTAGGATAGTTTGTATTTTCTTTTCCTAGAAGTGTTTGTAAGATTTGTCGATTTATCTCTTGCTTAGAGGAGAAGAGTTTGATATTGAGTCTGTCTTCGAGTTTGCTCTCGTTTCGATTGATCTGTATCTTATGACTCCCGAAAGAGTTGAGAGTGTTGAGGGATCAATTACGAGGTTTGTTGGACCTTAGACTCATTTGGCCTAGTGCACCACCTTAGAGTATGACAGTACAATTTGTGAAGAAGAGAGAAGACAAAACAAGAATGTATTTAGATTTCAGACAGTTGAAACAAGTGATAGTGAATGATTAGTATCCGTTTCCGTGTGTCAGTGATTTGTTGACCAGTTAGTGTGTGCTTCAGTCTATTTGAAGATTAATTTGATATCCGTTTCTACCAGATGAAGGTGAGAAATTTGAAGTACCGAAGACAGCTTTTGAGGCAAGGTGTGACCATTTTGAGTTCCGAGTTATGCTATTTTATTTGACTAGTGTGTTAGTTACTCTTATAAAGATGTTGAGCAGAATAATTCCCGAGTTCCTTGATCAGTTGTAGTAGTTCTCATAGGTGACACATGTGTATATTCACGTACAGAAGAAGACCATGACAACCTTTGGAGTTAGTATTGTCGATTCTATTAGAGAATCAGTGGTATGCCAAGTTGAGCCAACGTGAACTCCGAGTTAATAAAGATGTTCTCCTAGGACATGTAGATCAGCCGAGTGTGTTAGAGTAAATCCCTAGTAGGCAAAAGAAGATATGAATTGGAAGAAATTGAAGACTGTGACAGATATCTATAGTTACTAGGTCTAGCATTGTTACTTTCAGAGAATTGTAAATAGTTTTTTGAAGATAGTTGCTCCATTGATAGATTGCTACAGAAGAATGCTCAATTGTGTGGTTAGAGAAGAGACAATAGGCCCTTGAGAAACCAAAAGAAACTTTGAAGAGAGCTTCGACCTTGAATCAGTTTATATCAGAAAAAGAGTTTGCGAACCATAGTGATGTGTTACATGTAGAGTTAGGTTGTGTGCTTATGCAAGACAGAAGATTGTGGCTTGTTCATCAAGCTAGTTGGAAGATTGTGAGAAGAGTTATCCGATATGAGACATAGAGTTAATTACAGTTGTATTTGCTTCGAAGACTTAGAGACAAAGCTTGTATAGCAAGAATGCACAGTGTGTATGTACATATTATCAGAACTTGAATTGTTAGACAACCTAGGAAGGGTTGGAACTTGAACAACATGAGTTGTTAGAATTGCTTGAAGACTGTGATCCCAAGATTGAGTACCATCCGAAGATAGCCTCCGTAGTGATCGATGTTCCGAGTTGTAATTGTTGTTAGATTAGTAGTTGAGTTGCGAGTTGTATTTGCTGAATTCAGTTACCGAATGCCAGTATTCTTGTGGCCGCGATTCATGTTGAACCTACACTGAGTCAGAATGTTTGAAGAGAAACAGTTGCAAGACAGATTCTTGGCACCTCACGTGCGAGGCATAGTAGAAGGAAAACCTTCAGAATACAGTTTCAGAGATGATAGAGTTTTGCATTCCAGAGACAGAATAGTTGTACCGATTGACATAGTGTTTTGAGACATATTGATTTGACCGAAGCATACGGTAGTTCATTTGTGTTGCATCTGAGTAGTACGAAGACGTATTGTGGGTTGAAGATGAGTACTTCTGGATTGAGTGGATGAATAATGTGGTTCAGCATGAGAGTAAGTGTAATTTGCCAGTGTATCAAGACCGAGCACCAATTTTCTTCTAGTTTGTTACATCTGTGGAAGGTTCTTAATGGAAGTGGGTAATAGAGATACGAGATTTCAACTAGATTGTTTTTGAAGACGCCTGCATAGTGTTTGGTTAATTGATGAAGTCAGATGATCAGTCAGAGAGAGTCCTCGGTCAATTTTTGAACAGTGCTGTATGAGTTTGTGAATTGGGCTGGTTCTGTTGTTTATATGTCGCGGTTACCACCGGAGTTAGAAAGAGGGTTGTGATGTGGTTTATGTATCTATGATTCAGAAGTGTGAGTTGGATTTGTTCCATGCTTTGTTGTAGAAGAGATTGAGTTGAGTTTGAAATTTGCGTGCAACGAAGAGTCAGTTGAGATTTGGTGTTAGATAGCTGCTGTTGCGTGGTAAGTCTATGAGTTGGCTAGTATGTTGTGGTGAGAAGGTAAGTGTGGATGAGTAGATTTCGTGGTATTTCCATGTCCGATAAATTTCGGGGACGAAATTTCCTTAAGTGGGGGAGAGTTGTGACACCCGGGTTTAGGGGTCGGAAGAAAATAATATTTAAATAATATTATTATGTCTCGGTTTTTGATTTAATAATATTATATATTATTTGGACCTTGTGTCTTTCCTTATTTTCATATAAACATTTTATGTTGGGCTAATTTGAAATGAAACTAAAATTTCATGGATTTTAAAATAAGGGGAGAGTTGCCATCTCATTAATGGCAAAATGGTAAATAAAATGAACTTTTAAAATTAAAACCCCTTTTTGTTGAATTAAAACATGTGCTCATCTTCTTCACCCCATTTTTCACCATTTCAACGACAAGTAGAGCTCCCCCTCCCCCTCCCCCTTTCACCATTTCATCTCTTCCAACTTCATTTTTGGAGCATTTTGAAAGGTAATTACATTTCCGACTTGCTCTCATCTTCCTCTACTTGGAAGTACAAATATATTTCATTTTCATCAATGTTTTAGAAATTGGGTTTTTGAAAGTTTAGGTTAAAGGATGGAGCTTTATGGGTTTTTACTAAAGCTTTTGATTTATAATTGTTAGATATGATGTTTGTGAATCAAATAGTCCAACATATATGATTTTTAGAGTATTTTAAATGAATTTCCGAATTTGGGTATAACTGGGGTTTTTGGAGCGTTTTGGGTGAGTTTTGGGGGTTGTTTTAGGTGAAAATTGATAGCCCAATGGTAGTACTATGGTTAGGGGTTGATTTGGGATTGTTTGTGGGTGCTATGGATGTTGGAAACATGGTTTTTGGACATGGTTTAGGGGCTGCCCGAATTTGCTAAAAATGGGATTTGTTCATGGTTTGCAACATGATAAATTGCATTTGAATTGTATTCCGGGTTAGTATTTTGATGTTGGGCTGATTTGGAATTGTTTGAAATGTGTTTTAGGTTGTTTGGAAGCGAGAATTCGTGTTGGAAAAGCTTCGGGAAGAAATCCGGAAATTTGAGGGAGGTTGCTTGCTTGGCTTGGAGCTTGGATGTTTAGGTGAGTGGTTAAATATTTTTAAATGGTTTTCAAGTGTTGGTTCAAGCATGTGAACTAGGTTGGGATTGGTAGACCCACCTAGAGTTGGGATTAGGGTGGTAGCCTAATCCCAAACTTTAGTTAGAGACCTTGATTGATCTTTAAAGTGTTGAATTATGCCTCATGTTTAATCATGCTTATGGTGGTTATGCTTATGTTGTTATACATGTATGTGGAGGTATAGCTTAATGCATTGTTACATGCATGTTGATGATAAATGTGATAGAGATATACATATGTATGAAATATGATGTGATAATTGTGTTGTTGAGATGCATGTAGTGTTGACATGTGTAATGATGTTATGAGGTGATTGTATGATCCGAGGATCATGGTGGGTACATGCTAGGCATGGAAATGTGGTTTGTGCATGACGGTGAGTCATGGTGAGTACGTGCTAAGCACGGAAGTTATTATGAAATGGTATTGTGAAAGAGTAATGAAATGTGTAGTATTGGCACTAGTATGCTTGGGTACAAATGATCGATCATTAGGATGTTTAGTGTGCACACGTGAGTCAAAATGCGCGCGTGATCTTGATGATAGTAGTCATCAAGATGGAGTACGGGTTCGCCCGGAAATCTTCTTATATATCTATATGTCGGTGATGAGTGGAATCCCATCGACGGGCGTGAGGATGAGTGGAATCCCCTCCGCGTGAAACGAGGCGTGAGGATGAGTGGAATCCCCTCCGCGTGAACGGTGATGAGTGTAATCCCACCGTCAGGTAATGGTTGAGTTGTTGGATGTGAGTTCCAACGGTTATCCGCGTATTCGAGTCATAGCTAGGTGCCAATACAGATTGTAGTTTATGTTGCAAATATGTGGTTAATTGTGAGCCAATGTGATTTGGGATGTGTTGCTAACATGGTTTAATATATGTGATTTCATATGTTGTGGATTTAAACATGTTGAGCATGACATGATATTGAATATATGTTCATGCATCATCTATATTTATGGCTCGTGTGGATCGGAGGTAAGATCATGCATTTTATCTTGGTTAGCTCGTGCTTGGACCCTGCATTGTCGAAGGTTTGTTTTATGAGCTTACCCTCACTAAGCTTTTATGCTTACGCTCTCTATTGTTCGACAATGCAGATCAATGGCTTGTGGGTGGCAAGGGCAAGGAAAGGCCTCCAAGTGTTGCTTATGGTTAGCTCAAGTATGATGTTTAAATTTAAAGATTGTAATAGTAAAGCAATGGGATAGGTGTCATGTTATGATGCTTTTGGAATATATTGTTGCTGTTGTTGTTTAGGAGCATGTTAGACTCCTCATATGTGTTTGTTAATTTGGCTTTTGGGATGTATGCCTTGCTTGAAATCATGTTAGTATTTTGCTATCTAGAATTGCCTAAGTGTTGGATATGTTAAAGCTTAATATCTATAATGACATGTATGGATGTGTGGCTGGTGATGTTGTGCCTTGGTGTTTAGTCTTGATATGATGTTACTCAAGCATGCTTGTATGTTGTTTTTCCTTTAAAATTGTTGTTAGTGTGTTGTTAGAGGTTTTGGTGGGGTTTAGGGGCACCCTAGTGCCTTAAACCAGCAAAAACCAGTCTACAGACAGGGGGCGTTTCGAAACGGGCCACCCTGTTTCGATACGGTCCCTTTGCTTTTGGCCTGCCGTTTCGAAACAGATAGGGGTCGTTTAGGAACATTTTTGCTACTGGAATTTTGAGAAATTGGCGAGATGAAGGTGTTCCGAAACGGGTCTGTGGTGTTTCGAAATAGTCAATTCTCGTTGACCACGAGAAGTTGACCAGGGAGGGTGTTTCGGAACGGTTGACCCCCGTTCTGAAACGGCATCCTCGTATGGGCTTTGAAGTGTTGACCAGGTCAAGGCGTTTCGATACACCTTGAGGGTGTTTCGAAACGGCCTGTTAAGTCACATAAAAATGGACTGTTTGGTTCGATTTGTTTGAGTCTTGGTTGCATGAATGCTTGTCTTCCGTTACTGTGATCACATAGGAATTAAATGTGCATTTAGGGAAGATTAAATTAAAAAGAAATTTTCTGGGTTGTTAACCGAGGAGGAACCTTAACGGGTTTCGCTTCGGTTTTCCCCGTGTGGCCCACTCGGACCGGTCATCCGGCCAGACCGGGACGAGGGGGTTACAGATAGTCTCCAACGCAGGAGAATTTGAAGCTCTTCTGATTCTTTTAGGTGAAACGAGAAGCGCTGGTGCAACTTCAATCCATGAACTCAAATGCCTAATCTCCTTCGCCATCACTCGACAACAACAACTAAAGCCTCTCCTGTCACACTTGTTCTGTCCTAGAAACCAAGAACTTGTCTGCAAAGATTGTTATAGACTTTGGTGGATGTTAGAATGGAAAGTTGTTTGATGGATGGTGAATGAATGGGCAGTAGGTGGTTTTTATAAGGAGTTTAAGGGAAAGTGATTCGTATGGAAATGAGGGGGAAGTTGCCTTCCCTTTTAAGTTAAAGCCACGTGGAAAATATGGAAGATGAAAATAAAAGCATGGGACAAGCAGCTGTGGAGAACACTTGTCAAAACCACATGCCATTACTATCTACCTTACAATTTGATTGGATGTGATTAAACCACGTAATGCATTTATTTGTCTCTAATAAAAAATATCTTACCATAAACATTTTCTTTTCCAATCATTTTCTTGCAAAAGTTATTGTGGAAACTTAGTTACGAAGATCCATCTAAACTATTGTTTTAATTTTGAATTTTTCTCATGTTTATTTTGTTATATTCTGATAGTTAATTTTTATAATATAACTAGTTAATTTAAATAATGGTTAATGATGTGCTTGCTTTATTCTCTCCCAATCAGTTTACTTCTTGTTTTTCTTGTTTTATTCTCATATTTACTTTAGTTTTTCTCATATTATTGACTCATATAGTTTTATTACAAGAGTCAAGTTATGTGCTAAAAATTCAAATAAAAATGATGTGTCAAGGAATGTACATTCTGATTTGATCTATTAATAATTATATGTGCTCTAAATGTGGACTTCTACTAGATTGAGCGTATGATCTCTTTAACTCTCCTTCATAGAATAAGCTAGGCCAAGCTTGGACTTCTTGAAAGTCTTTATTTTCCAAACGTGCTCAAAGGCCTTTGCTCACAAAATCTTGCACCGCTAAATTCACCATGGATCTGATTTATGTTGATTTGGATCTTGTAATGGGTCCTTGTGAAAAAGCCAACCCATCATGTCCTTGCGAAACTAAGAATATAAAAAGTCTTTTTTAAAATTAAAACAAAGCCACTGCTAAGCACTAATTCGCTGTCCCAATAGCTCCCACATGCGACTGCATCTTATATCCTGAATAGATGTGTCGCTCAGCTCCCGCTGGTTTCATCAAGTTTTTAATCCCTGTAAGGAGTTTGAAACATGGATTTAAAACCAGGATAACTGCGATTGATTTACCTTTCTTCTCAAGCCAGCTCTTGGGCATCCTCATAATTAGCGTTCGAGTGACCAACAGTTTACAGATTAAAAACGTAAATGGCCTTATTAGTCGAATTTAAAAATTAATGATCAAAATTGTACTGAGGGAAAACATAAGTGACCATCGTTGTAGTTTACCCTAATTAAAAATATATGACCACGTAATGCATTATTTGTCTCTAATAAAAAATATCTGACCATAAACATTTTTTCCATCATTTTCCAACAAAAGTTATTGGGGAAACTTAGTCACGAGGATCCATCTAAATTATGGTTTTAATTTTGAATTATTCCCAGATTTAGGTTTAGTATTTAGGCTTTAATTTGTTATATTCTGATAGTTACTTCTTTTAATATAATTAGTTACATTTAAATAATGGTTAATGAGGCATTTGTAGAACCGACAAAAACTGGCCTCCTAAATTTTTAAGTGCTCGTAATGTAAAATAAGAGTTGAAGGGGCAACATAGAGTTTGAAAAATATCGAGTAAGATAAATTTATAATTAATCAATTTTTAAAAAATGAATTTGTGAGTGGGTTTGGAGCCTTCCCACCATTCACTCGATTTTAAATTATGTTATAAGTGTATTTTAGTTTAAGTTTCACTAAATATGAGTTTAACTAGTTATTTTACTTTAAGTCTCGATGATCTTAGTGTGGTCAGTTGGTTTTTTATTTTTAATTCTAAATTAGACTACCTTCTATTTAGTTTCCTTCTTTTCAAATATTATTGCAATGGTCTTTCGCCTGCTTTTGTAACATGATTTTATCTACACTTGTTGCATAATTTTCATCTACTTATGTAGTAGTTTGTCGTTCGTGAAGCAATCAACATGATAAATATTATTTTTTTATGTGTTCTTCGATGTTATATCAAGGCTTTGATTTCTCTCGACCATCACTCTTATATCAATACTTATGTGTTTAGTTAAGGGATGGACGTAGGATTTTATGTTTAGGGGGCGAACCTATAAAATTTTAGGGCGCGAAAATATATTTTCATAGAAAACACATAAAAAATTTCTAAATTTATTTTATGTCATACATGAATTTTAAATTTGTAGGGGTAAGCGACTGCCCCCTCTAACCCCTCTGGATCCATCCTTAGTTTAGTTAGATAGAGATAAATTTTTTTGACATAGATGCTTGATTTTCTTGAAAAGTGAATGATAGATTCAAGGAAAGAATTAACTTTTTGTTTTATTCACACCTTTTTTGCGATTTCAATTTTTTAAGTTTTTGTCGTCACGAGTTTTGTTGGTGAACATAGCCTACAAATATCTCTTTATGACCGAGTTGTGTACATTTGTTGTCTCTTTTCCTACTTTTATTAAAATTAAACTTCTTGTTCGTATTTATAAAAAAATAGATATGTTTTGACTATTAATGAGTCTATTTGTGCATTGTAATGATTGATTCTAGCTGTAATTTTATGGACATATCGATTGTAATTTAATTTATACATTGTATTTATTTTAATCACAATCATATAGATTTATTATTTATAATTGTAATTGTAACTTCAACAAAAATCTAAATAATTAATTATCCAAAAAATCCAAAAAATTATGATGCAAACATCAAGGCTTAAAATTTAATTTCTAGACATAATAGGTTGACTTTTCTACAAGGACCCGTTACAAGATCCAAATCAGCACAAATCGGATCCATGAAAAATTTAGCGGTGTAAAATTTTGTGAGCAAATACATTCGAGCATGTTTGAAATTAAAGACTTTCAAAAAGCCCAAACTTGGCTTAGCTTATTCCATGGAGGAGAGTTAAAGAGATCATATGCCAAAGTTAATAGAAGCCTACAATTAGAGCACACAAATAATTTGATAGGAATCGTTGGTATGTTGCAGCGGAACAAATTGTAACTTAGGATACGCGAAGTTAGTAGAAGCCCAAACTTCTTAAATGCATTTTCGCTTAACTTAGGAAAAGAAAAGACAAATCAATTTGACAATAAAAAAACAATGAGCAAGATTAGAACAAATAGAATGTAAAAATTAGAATCAAATAGAAAAATAAAGAATAATAAACAAAATAAAAATTTAATTTTGAATGGAATCAAGAATGACAATGGTATAGTTGTAGATGAATGAAGATGAAATTGATGTTGAAGTTGAAGTTGTCCTAGACACCTTCTGGATCGTAGTTAATCTAGCAAACACCGTCAAAGGCTCTAATCGACCCTCCAAGATGCGGTTATCTTGGTAAACCAAAGCGTGAAGAAGAATCACCAACAATCTCTGTAAAAAATTGTGTTGAAACACTTCTAAAAGACTCAAGAAAAACCATCTTGTTGAAGAAAATTCAAAGAGTATCTTTATTGAATAAAATCAAGAAGAAAAGTTGTGATTTACAATGTAGGTGAATACCTACTTTATATAGGCTAAGGAATTCTTAAAAAATAGCTAACTAGCTTAAAATAATAATAAAAGTTATGAGATAAATTATATCCTAAATAAAACTCTAATATTAAAAAATAGAAAAGATATGTGATAAAACTCTATCACAACTAAATATGATAAAATTCTAACCTAATTAAATGTGATAAAACTATATCCTAATTGAAATTTAATATTTAATGTATCTTAGATCATAAGAAAACTAAAGATAATATAAAATAATAAAGGTTATATAAAACTCCTTTTGGGCTGGTAAATCTCAAGAAGGCTTTGATGGATCAATACTAAATTGGACCTTTAAACTTGTAAGAGTAGTCCAATTATTTGTGTGCTCTAAATGTGGACTTCTACTAATTTGTGTCCACAAAAATGTAATAGTTTTAATGGGACAAATAAAATATAAGCTACTTACGGTATGCGACGACTTCGAATTCAAGGAAGCCAATCTCCCTCATCATGCATGTGGATCGCATGATACTGGAGCTTTCTATTCTTGTAGCACCACGGAAGGTTATGTTAAAATTAACTATAATACTTCGTTTGAATAAACTTGAAAAATAATATGTAGGCATAGATATATAATATTATAAGGAAACTTCAAATATATGAAAAACTCGAAAAATAATTGAACGCATTCATATTGAATGTGTATAAGTGCACTTGATATTTGGAATTAAATTCAAATACTTAAATCCAAGTTTTTTTTGGGATCAAAACCTTCATTCAATAAGCAGAAAGAGTTACAAGAGATTACAAAGCTGTAAGAGAGGGGAGGACGCTATTGAAATGGGAGTAGATATGAAGAAGAAGATAAAATTCTTTTGTTTATGTACAAACTTGGATGATTATTAAGCTTGTCAACTTGACATTTATACACAGAGATTACGACTAACTAATAATCTAACTGCACTGCTAGCTGGCATAACAATATTGAAACGACTTCAACAATTCCTAACCCTAATGATTATGGATAACATTCTCCCTGCTTTTCTTTCTCTTCACTCAATTCATCAAAGGAAAGCATGTTGGGCCTTTGTCGAAACAAATAAAAAAAACGAGCTGGTCAAGGGCTTGGTAAAACCATTCACAGTCTAATGAGCAGCTGGAACATAGTTTACCTCAATGGACATGTTAGCCACTTTCTCCCTCACGAAATGGACGTCAAGATCCATATGCTTTGACTTCTAGTGATATACTGAATTCATGCTCAAGGACACAACACTAGCATTATCACTCCATATCTTTGGAACCTCTTTTTTTGCTTAATTCCCATGTCGTGTAACAAAGCCCTCAACCACGTGACCTCAAAGGTTGCATCCACAATGCTTTTATATTCAGCTTCCATTGTGGACCAAGAAACACTCTTATGTTTCTTTGAACTCCAAGTTACCAGACTGTTCCCAAAGTAGACACAACATCCAAACACAGACCTTCTATCATCGGCATTGCTTGCCCAGTCAGCATCAGCAAAGGCAACCAAGTTAGAGAACTTCTCTGAAGGTTTAAACACTAGCCCATAGTGTTAGAGTATGTCCAAAGACCAATCATAAGATGATTGTAAATGACATTTGTTTTTACCTTGTCTATTCATAAAGAGGCATTGCCATTATTATTTTCAATTACAATTCTGCGTGCATAAATAAATTGAATTATAATAAAGTCCTTAAAATAATATGGTTATTCTAAAATGTCCTTAGTCGAGTATTATTGTGAGCATGGACAACAATAATGAATTAAGACTAATATGTAGTTGATTGATGACAAAGTGTTTTCATTGACATGGAGATGTCAAAATCAATACGTAAGTATATATTAGAGAACGACATACTGGACTGACCCGCTATGAGCATGTTTCTTGGATTATTATATGATAGTCACAACATTGCTCATAGTGATAACTACATGTATGATCCTCATACTTGAGATCATCATTATTTCAATATCGCGAGTGACATATTTTGATACGATCAAATGTGTGTCGTATTTGACTACACTATAAAGACTGATATTGGATATGCCACAATCTATGTAGTGAAATATGGTTGATCAAGATAGGATTTGTCTCTCCTACATAATAGGAGTAATATCGTAGGCCACTTGATTGAGTGAGACTAGAAATGCATGGTCATGCTCGAATAAGTTGATATGAGTTATCATCATTATTCATTTATAATAGTCTACTCAAGATATCAAGAAATATTAGATGGACTATACAAGTGTGATTGTTCCATGACTTGTGTCAAATCTAGATATAAAGAACAAAATGATGTAATATATAAATAGATTTAATCATGAAAAAGGTTATGTCGAATCATGATTTCTTATAACTTAGGTACACTGACATATTGCTAGATGTCACTCCTTGTTTGTAATATTAGAAATGTTCTAATATTTACTACTAACGTTACATGAACCTACAGAGTCACACCCACAATTGAAATGAGCATATATTAAACGAATTATATATGTACAAATTTATTGTACACGAATTTAGTTAAGTTAATATATATTTGATATATATATATATATATAATTTAACAATTGAGTAAATATTAAAAGAAAAATAATTATTGTAATTATGTCTCTTTTAATATATAAATAATATAATTCGTTTTAAATAAATATATATATTAAAATCCTAATTAAGTTGAATTGAGATTATATATATTTAATATATATATTAAAATCCTAATTAATTTGAATTGGGATTATATATATTTAATATATAAATATTGAAATCCTAGTTAAGTTTAGGGTTAACTACACCACTGACTACCGAGCTAATTGAGGATTCTTATTTTGACCACCAAACTAATTCTGGATTCCTATTTTGACCACCGAACTAATTCTGGATTCCTATTTTGACCACCGAACTAACGAAGTCGTCAATCAGACCACCGAACTTATAAAACCAACCTATTTTGACCACCACCGTTAAAAACCTAACGGTGGAGTGACGAAACTGCCATGTGGCAACTTACCGGAAATTTGAAAAATTACACATTTGGTCCATATTATTTACCTATTAAATCAATTTGGTCCTAATTTTAATTTAATTAAATAAAATTAACCAACCAACCAGATGACGACATGTGTCACCACCCGATTGGATGAATTTACTCTATTTTTTTATTTAATTTATTTTATAATTTCCACCCAATCATGTGGTGACACGTGTCACCTAATTGGGTGAAAATTTAAAGAAATGAGATGATTGAGAATCGAACCCGCAACCATCAACAAAATTTCCCTTACTCACTCTACCACTAGGCTAAGTCTTTCTATTGTTTTAAATATGCTAACTTATTTATTTAGTGGCATATTGGGTTTCCTTGTTCTTCTTCCTTGTTAGTAGTAAGAAGCCATATTTCAATCACATTGTCTTCTTCAACAGTCTCCTCTTCCACAAACTCATCGCCTCTAGTTTTATCACTCATGGCATCATCTTCCTTGTCTTGAATTATTTCCTCCCTCACATATTCGGGCTTTAATTCATCATTCCCCTTTTTTACCGTTATTTAACTCATTTTCGCTTCAATATCTTCCATAAAAATATCAATTAGAATTTCAATATGTGGCATTTCACCATTATTGTTCTCCAAAACATCAACATTTCTAGCATTTTCAACAACAAACCCCAATATTTTTCCCATTATTACGAGTAGCAGCACTGGTAACTACCCTAAGATCAGAGCCACAATCCTCACTCTCGTTATTAGACCCATTCTTCACAACCTTCTCATTAACGTCTTCCACTATCTGACTTGCCTTTCTAAAAACTGCAACCTCTTCCTCAAATCCCCCAATTCCCTCTCCATAAAAAACAACCTTTCTTTTAATGTCAGATTCTTCATTTTCTTTAACTAGGCTCAAGATTATTCATGATGGAAGTCATTTTAATTGTTTATTTTCAGTTCGTTTCCTGACAATGTAATTTGACTTGAATGGAGCAAGCAAAGTTTCAACAGATCGAAATATGGCTTCTTTCTGGTAATAAGGAAGAATAACAAGGAAACCCAATATGCCACTAAATAAAAAAAGTTAGCATATTTAAAACAATCGAAAGGCTTAGCTTAATGGTAGAGTGAGTAAGGGTAGATTTTGTTGATGGTTACGAGTTTGATTCCTAATCATCTCATTTTCTTAAATTTTCACCCAATTAGGTGACACCTGTCACCACATGATTGGGTGGAAAATTATTAAATAAATTAAATAAAAAATAGACTAAATTTATCCAATCATGTGGTGACACATGTCGTCATCTGGTTGGTTGGTTAATTTTATTTAAATAAATTAAAATTAGGACCAAATTGATTTAATAGGTAAATAACATGGACCAAATATGTAATTTTAAAAATTTCTGGTAATCTACCACATGGCAGTTCTGTCACCCCACCGTTAGATTTTTAACAGCGGTGGTCAAAATAGGTTGGTTTTATAAGTTCGGTGATCTGATTGACGAGTTCGTTAGTTTAGTGGTTAAAATAGGAATCCCCAATTAGTTCGGTGGTCAGCGGTGTAGTTAACCCTTAAGTTTAATTAGGATTATATATATTTAATATATATATATATATATATATATTGAGATCCTAATTAAGTTGAATTGAGATTATATATATGTATATATATATATATATTTAATATATGAGTTAGGATCAACTTACACAATGTAAAACTCTTTAAGTTTTACACGTTTTCTGAATCGTTTGATGGGGGGAATGGATGACTCAGATTAACTCCTTACTCTTTTTTTCCAAGTGATAATCTTCACATATTTACTGTTAATCTCATTCATTCGTTTCACTCATCTCACGGTCCAAAAAACGTGTAAAACTTAAAGAGTTTTACACTGTGTAAACGGATCCTATCTCTTTATATATATATATATATATATATATATATATATATATATATTGAAATCCTAATTAAAGTTGAATTATGATTATATATATTTAATATATATATTGAAATCCTAATTAAGTTGGATTAGGATTATATATATTTAATATATATATATATATATATTGAAATCCTAATTAAGTTGAATTGAGATTATATATATTTAATATATATATATATATATATATTGAAATCCTAATATGAGTTAAGTTAGGATTTCAATGTCTATATAAAGGCATGAGAGATCTAGCAGTCATTAATGCTTTTGAGAAAAAACCCTCTAAATAGTTTAGAGAGTTTTTATATGTTCGTTCCCTTCTAAATGGTTTAGAAAATTGTATATGCTCGTTTCAACTGGGTGAACTACGTAGAGGTCGAAGCGTTATCGTTGCGGCTTAGGAATCGACATTGTAGAATCGTGATTGAATATCTATCTTCTCCAAATTCAGAATTTCAGATTTTAAACAGGTAATTCTTCACCCTTATTCACCCCGATTCATTCCTCGTACACGGATCTATGATGGTAATCACTGAATAAATTTTCTGTTGTGTCATGGAGTGTAGCGGCGTGACCCAACACATAGTGCATCGTACCACTCAAATACCGCAAAATTCTTTTGACAACATCAAGATGATCTTCACACGGATTATGCATGAATTGAGCTACTTTACTTATGCTAAACATGATGTTTGGGCATGTGTGACACATGTACTATAGTGCACCAACAATACTTCTGTAACATGTGGCATCTTCTATAATGCTTCATGCATCTTTGCTTAACTTCACAGAAGCCAACATTAGAGTGGATGCCGCTTTGGCATTGTCCATCTTTGTCTTTGTCAAAAGGTTTTGAATATACTTTCTCTAACTCAAAAATGCAACCATTGCACCTCATGATTTCAATTCCTAAGAAGTAACTTAGTGAATCTAAGTCCTTCAAGGAGAATTTTTCACCCAATTGTTTGACCACTATGTCGATGCAGTTGTCTGAGCTTCCAGTGACTATAAAGTCATCTACGTTCACAAGTACATATACATCACTAGTAGCTGAATTCCTAATGAACAAAGAAGTGTCTGTATTAGAACTCCGAAGCCCAATCTGCACCAAATAGTCGCTCAGCTTCGCATACCAATTCCGAGGGGCTTGGCGAAGGCCATACAATGCCTTTTTAGCTTACACACCAACTTGGACCCATCAGGAGCTTGTTGTTCAAAATCAGCAGGTTGATCTATGAACACTTTCTCTTGTAGATCGCCATTGGGGAAATCATTGTTTACATCCACTTGCCTCAAACTCCAATTATTCGAGGCTGCCAAAGAGAGGATCACTTTGACTGTTGAAGGCTTTACCACTGGACTAAAGGTATCTTGGAAGTCTTGGCATGAAACTTGAGAAAAACCCTTAGCAACTAGGCAAGCCTTGTACCGGGAAATCGAGCCATCGGGGTTACGTTTTATTTTGAAGTTTCACTTGCAACTGAATGGAGACCTTCCTTCAGGAAGAGGCACCAACACCCAAGTGCCATTTTTCAGTAATGCTTCATATTTGACTAAGGCAACTTCCTTCCACTTAGGATCGCGCAAGGCTTCTTGAATAGATGCAGGTAGTTGACCATCATGAGAAGCTGAAGCAAAGTAGACCTTGTGTTTATAAACTCCCATCTTGCTTAGAGTCAGTATTGGATGAACATTAGACTGTTGTTGGCCTCCAACTTGAGACTGAGAATTAACAGTTTCAACCACTTCATCAAGCATGGAATCATGAACTGACCGTTGATGTCCTGTAGACTGGGTGTCAGTAGCATCATAGGGAGATGATGAAGCAACATGAGCAGACACATGTTGTTGTTGAGATGGACTGACAACGCCTGATGGACCATTGTTAGAAACATGCCCACTAGGTTTAGGAGAAACAAGCACATTGGGTTCAGGAGATGTAGCCTTTGAAGCAACAAGAGCTGGACCGCTACTGGTAAGGCTATGACTTGGACTGCCACTTCTAGAACCACATGCTGGTTCTAAAAATAAATTTAATTAATTTTGAGAAAAATTATGTTGCAGACTTTTGTTTTAAAATCGTAAGATTTTATTTAATTAATTTTTAATATTTATTAATAATTTATTAAAAATAAATTTTAGAAATAATTTTTATGTGCCTAAATTAAGAGATGATATATAACTTATCTAGTAATTAGTTATATACATACAATTAGGCAAATAAAACTTTAATGCTTATTGCATAAGGTACCTAGAAATAAAACTTTAAGAATATATGGATAGGGATACGAAAGATTTATTTAATTAGAGAATTAGCCACATCAACTTTAATTAAATAAAATTATAGTAAGGATCTCATAAGGACTAGACATAAAATGTTGCATAAGGAATTAGTAACAACTTTGAACAAAGTTTAGGGTTAATATCTAGCTAAGTAATTTTCATAATTTTATTTAGTTAAAGACTAGCCACAACATCTTTAGTTAAATAAAATTACTAAGGTTAAAAATCACATACAGAAAGCCTAGATATTAAATCTCATTTCATAAATTATTAAGGTAAAAATTATTAGATGAGTTTTTATAATTACTCACAGGAGTTATGAAAATAAATTTAATAATTTTTATATAAGGGATAGAAAATAATTCTATCATAAAATGGATCTAATCGAATTAAAAATTTAGCCCACGTGTAATTTTTATGTTACTAAATTCATTATTTACATAATTTGCGTTGGTAAATTATGAATTGTGTTCGCCTCAAATTTATATTAAGAATGTTTTTCAATTTATTTTGGAGTATTACAACCTATGAATATGTCTGATAATAAAGTAGATATCCTTGAATTAACCAATGAGAATTTTTAGTTCTGGAAGGAGAGTATACTTCTTCAATTGGGATGTATGGATATTGACTATTTCATAAGAAACTTTGAGCCACATATCACTAACACCAACAATCAGGCTCATCTTTCTCTCTTTGAAAAGTGGGAGCGATCCAATCGCTTAAGTATTACGTTCATTAAGAGCAAGGATCCTACTGATGCTCGTTGCTCAATTGAGTATTATGAGGATGTCCAAGAGCTATCAACGACTATAGAGAAACAGTTTCAGACTTCTAAAAAGCCATTAGCCAGCACCCTAATTATGAAAATCACATCAATGAAGCTTACTACAATGAAAGGTGTATGTGATCAAATCAATAAGATGTGAGATTTGGAAGCTCTACTTAAGGCACTTGAGGTTGAAATGTTTGAATCTTTTCTGGTGCACTATATATTTAACACTCTTCCTCCTCAATATAGGACATTTAAGATCTCTTATAACACACATAAAGACAAATGGTCTATTGATGAACTTTTGACCATGCGTGATTGTAATCACTAAATTTGTTCGAGCCTTAAACTCACTTTAGTTTATGTTAATGTTGAGCTTAATAAATGGGCTTTTATTATTATTTAAAAAAAGAAAAAAAGGAAAAAATGATATATATATATATATTATTATTCAATTAAAAAGAAAAAAAAAAACCTAAACATTATTATTATTATTTTACTTTGTTCGGGTATTATTATATTAAAAAAAATAATAATAAAACACTTCGGTATAAATAAAAGCCCCAATCGAATTATATATATATATATACAGAGAGAGAGAGAGAGAGAGCCCATTTACATAAAATAAAAACCAAAAATTGTTAATTGAGCCCGTTTAGAGCCCATGCAGCCCAAATCTAGTGAACCTTAAAAACCCTAACATGTGTTATTTCTTGCGCAGCCAACTAACAACCGTCAGATCTGCCTTAGATCTGACGGTTCAGATCATCCCAGGTCAAGGGAACCCTAGCAACCTCGTGTCATTCCAAGCGCCGCACCACCTGGAATCGTTAGATCTGGAAACATCCAACGTTCCAGATCCTTTCGATCCAGAAACCCTAGCCGCTCTCTTAAGGACTCTCGTGTGGTTTTTTTTTGAAAGATTAATGTAACTGGTTATAAAAACCAGAAAGATTAATGTTTCAATGACCTTTTTTTGAAAAAAACCACATGTAACCCGGATTTTCGATTTTAAAGAAAATGCAATACAAAGCAAAAGTTTCGAGGCATTTCTCTTCCAAAATCAACCATTGCATGCATCAAAACACAAAAAAAAAAGAAAAAAGAGATTTTACCTTCGACTTCGAGTCGTCTCCACGATCGCCGCCCCTTTTTTTGCTTCAAACCTCGTCCGACAATAATCTCTTTGGGGTGAGCCCTTTAGGGTTTCGTTTTCTTTCAAAAAGAGAAAAATGGGGCTTTTCTAAATCTGTTTTTTGAGGATTTCGCAAAAAAGGGGTTTTGTTTCTGTTTTTTAAGATCTAAACATTGTTTTGAGGCCAAAAGATGGACTAGTTTAAAAAGGGGTGCCGCCGGCACTAATTAGCGGTGGCCGGCTAGTTAGGGTTCAGAAGTTTCCTGAAATAGGGGGTGTTTTGGTTTTGAAGAAAAGAAAAAAAAAAGATATTAATTTGACAAAAGGGGTTTTATATCGAATCTCCATTTTAAAATTGGTTTATTCGCCTTTTAACCCTTTCGCATTCTCAAATTAACCCCATTGGGGCTTTCGTTTTTCAAAATCCCGTCTTTAGTCTCTAAAGTCCTAAATCACTCTTTAATTTTGCCCCTAACTATTTGAATCATTTTAGGTGGATAAATCCCTTACTGAACCCTAAAAACTTTATTTTCTGCTCGATCTTGTCCTTTAACATGTGGTGAAATATCTCGAAGAGCCCTTCGATTAATGCATGTTTAAATTTCAGCCCTTATAATTTATATTTGTGTTTTGATGTCGGTATGCTTTAAATGTGGTTACATTGTACATTACATATCAAAAAAAATCTAAAAGGCATTGAACTTGAGTAAGCGTTCTCTACAAGGGCGAAACTGTTGGAGGTTGTTCATATCCAATTTACCACTACAATTACATTGGAAAGGGATCTGGCAGGTGTTTGATAGGCATGGCGTGGTAGTGGACGTGTTTGTTCCTATGAAGAAAGCAGCGGATGGATCCCGTTTTGGGTTTGTAAGGATGCAATCAAAGGAATATGTGAACCGGGTAATATAACGTTTTGATGGTTTTCGTCTTTATGGATCGCGGCTAAGGGTGGGGTTTGCAAGACGCGATTTGCGCGATCAATATTGGAGAAAGAGGCATGATGAGACAAGCAAGCCTAAGGACAGTGGAGTATTACACCGTATCGATCAGTATAAGGATCGAATTGCACGAGAACGACAAGGTAAGGATCGAGTGCTACGGGTTGAGCCGGATTGTCGCGATCGCGCTGTACGGGTAATTGAAGGTGAAATTGATATGGACAAATTGAATATCCTTCAGAATTGTGCATTGGGATTCTGTAAACAGCCTTTCAAAATTAGGGATTTGGCTATTGAATTTAAGAAAGCGAAGCTTGAGGGTTTTTCAGTCATGCGAGCAGCGGGCTCGACGGTGCTATTGCTGTTTGAGGATACAATAATCCGATAGAGGTTGATGGATGGAAATTGCTTTGATCCATGGTTGGAAAATGTGATGGTATGGAATCCTTCAGTGGGTATGCCTAATCGTCGTCTCTGGCTATCGATCAGTGGTCTCCCGATCCATGCTTGGTCGGAAGGGACATTCAAGAATACTGCTTCGATATGGGGGGACCTTGTTCAAATTGATACGGAAACCTTAGCACCTTCGACATTTGAGAGATGCAGATTTTAGATCGAAACTGATTGGTCAATGACAATTGATGAGGCGTTGGACTTGCGAGTAAGTGAGCATACGTTTTGCATTCGGGTGGTAGAAATGGAGGAAGCAATTGGCCCCGAATGTGATTGTTTTTGTGGAGTGAATTTGGAGACTAATGTGGATGAATTTGCGAGCGAGGATTGGAGCGTAGAGGATACAAAGGCAGCGATGGATAGTGGTAGACCTGATAACGTGCAAGAGGTGTCACATAATACGGTGGTTCCGAATTCGTTTGCATCTGATGTCCCGTAAGTGGAAATCGACCGTATGTGGGAGGAAAATAGAAGAGAGGATTTGCGGGTCGTAGAGGTTACATCTAGGGGGACATAATGGATGGCGAATGAGGATGTTGGGATGGTGTCACGGTCTACTGAACAGGTGGTGTGCTCCGAGTCTTTCATTGAGACATTGGAGAAAGGAAATAACGGGGTGTTGATTGGCGAGGGAGTTGCCCGGCCTGTTGTGTGCAGGAATAATAATGATGATTTAGTGGACTTTACTGGGCCGAGATCCGAAATTCCCAGGGCTGGAATAGCTACTTTGATGGAAGCCACTGGTGAACAACGGCGAGTACGTAATATTTCGGAAATTAATTTGAGTTTTCTGTCCCCTGAGAAACGTCAAGAAGTAGCAACTAAACTCAAAAAACGCGGTCGAGGGCGACCGAGGAAGAACGCCCCATCGCCTCTGGAGATTGTTAACAGATCGTTGTCTGATACGGACATTGAAAATCAGAAACGTCCGATTCTGCGAGAGGCTAGGGAAACTTTGGAATTGGGCAAGTATATAGGGGATGAGACGGTGGGAAATGAGGAGGAAATTGTTTGTGATATCGCGCGATTAATTGAAGCGCAAGAGTCTAAATAATAGCAACGAGGGATGAGGATGTTGTCATAGAATGTCCAATGGTTGGTATCGGCAGGAAAGCGGAGAGCGGTACAATCCATTGTACGGCAACATCATTGTGGGATGGTGATTTTACAAGAAACAAAATTGGAGGAAATCATGAGCATGCTAGTGAGCAGTCTATGGGTTTCAAATGAATTCGAGTTTGCTTTTGTTTCGTCTGTTGGTAAATCGGGTGGGATATTAATGGTGTGGGACAAGTCGCAATTTCGATTGATTACATCGCTTTTGGGCTCGCGTTTTGTGCTGATTGAGGGGTGTTGGATTGTGGAAAACTAGAAATGTGCCATTGTAGGGGTTTATGCGTCATGTATGCTTGAGGAACAAGCTATTCTCTGGCATGAACTAAGTGAGCTGGTTGGGAATCGAAAGTCACCATGGTGTATTGGCGGCGACTTCAATATTGTGCTTCATCCGCGTGAGCGAAAGAATTGTTTGACGACATCTCGAGGTATGGCTGTGTTTAATGAGTTTGTTGAGCATAATGCATTGATCGACATGCCTTTGCAGGGGAAATCCTTTACGTGGTTTGGTCCGGGTACGAGGTGTAGTCGTATCGACCGTTTCTTTGTGTCGTCAAAATGGTTGAGTGAATTTAGTAATATGATGGTGCTTTCTTTACCAAGGGGATTATCTGATCATACTCCTCTGTTGCTAGTGACGGATGCTATGGATGGTGGTCCACGCCCTTTTCGATTCATTAATGCATGGTTGTCTAGTAAATGGTCGGTTCTTGAAATGAAGGAGGAGGAGTCACAATTGTCTGATACAGGCTCTAAGGTGGGTTTGGTTGAGAAGTTGCGAGGAATGAAGTGTTTTTTTGAACGGGTGGAATCGCACACAGTTTGGTAATGTTGATGAGAATATTGCACGTGTAACAAAGGAGGTGGACTGTATCGATAGCCTGATGGCGGAGGGTAGTGAGTCGAGTATTGATATGGAGAAGAGGGGTCGCCTAACGTCTGAGCTTTGGCGTTTAACCCGGATGCATGAATCGATTTGGCGACAAAATTTGCGCGTCATGTGGCTTAAGAAGGGAGACCGGAACACTATATTTTTTCAACGTGCTGCGAAGGTGAGAGCTTTGAAAAATACGATTCATGGGTTGTGGATTCGGGGAGAGTGGGTACAAGAGCAACATCGTTTGCAAGACTTTATTTTCCGAGAATATCAGAATCATTTTGCAAGGCAAAAGACATCGGGGTCGTTGGATGCGGTTGTCGAATTTAGTTTTTTGTCTGAGATGCAAGCGGCGAGTTTAGAAGTGGTAGTCACCGAGGAGGAAGTGAAGGCCACTATTTGGAATTGCGAGGGATCGAAAGCACTGGGACCGAATGGTTTTACGTTTGAATTTTATAGAAAGGGATGAGAGTTTCTCAAAGGGGATGTTGTGGCGTTTGTGCAAGAATTTTACAGTTCATGTAGGTTGCAGAGTGGGGTGAATGCAACCTTTGTCGTGCTAATTCCCAAGAAGGACCTTCCGCAGGATGTGGGCGATTTTCGTCCGATATGTTTGTTGAACTCCTTGTATAAAATTTTGGCAAAATGTCTAGCGAAACGGCTACAAATGGTCTTGCCAAATTTAATAAGCGATGTTCAATCTGCTTTTCTGAGTGGAAGGCAAATTCTAGATGGCGTTATGCTTGCTAATGAGACGATACACTCCTTACAAAAGCGTCGATTTAGTGAGGGGGAATAATCTTGAAACTAGATTTTGCGAAGGCCTGTGATTGTATCAAATGAGAGTGTTTAGACCAAGTAATGCATCGAATGGGTTTTGGTTCTCTATGGCGACAATGGATAATGGCTTGCGTGAGCACGGCTCGGCTGTCGATACTAGTAAATGGCTGCTCGATGAATAAATTTGCTATGAAGCGGGGGCTTCGGTAGGGGGACCCGTTGTCGCCCCTGTTGTTTGTGATTGCAGCAGAAGTGTTGCATCAATTTCTTCGTAATGCGGCTAATTTGGGACTGATTGAGGGTGTGCCGGTTGTAGATGGTTTTGTGATGTCACATCTGTAATTTGCCAACGACACCATTCTGTTTTTAAAGCTAATCTACAGTGTGCTGTGAACTTAAAGAGAGTATTGACGTGCTTCGAGTATACATCAGGTCTAAAAATTAATTATGAGAAATCTAGTATTTACGAGATTGGGATAGAGGATGATTTGGTTAATGACATTGCGGTGGTGTTGGGATGTAAGTGTGGGGTATTGCCGATCATGTATTTGGGTCTCCCCCTTGGGTTAACCCTCGAGGCATGCAACTATGGGAGCCTTTGATTCACCGTTTTCGGAAGAAATTGTCGGGATGGAAGCGCGGTTCCTTGTCGTTTGCGGGAAGACTTCTTTTGGTAAATTCAGTTTTATCAGCTTTGCAGCTCTATTATATGAGAGTGTTTTTAGTTCCGAGAAGCATCATTGTGAAGTTGGATCGAATACGAGGACGCTTCTTATGGGAGGGATCAGAGGGAAATTATAAGATGAGTAGAGTACGTTGAGAGGTGGCTTGCCGTCCAAAAAAGTTTGGTGGTTTAAGAGTTGTTAATTTGCGAGCTCGCAACTTGGCACTCTTGGCAAAATGGAGTTGGAAATATGCGATGAATGAGAACTCCCTATGGCGTTCACTTATAGAGGCGAAGTATGGTAGAGATACTATTCTATGGCGTCCGAATGAAGTGGGGAAGAGAAATATGTCGATTGTATGGCGTCAATTGGTGGATGTGCAGCGGGATGACACGGTACATCGTTTTATGGGGTTTTCTGATTTTATTTGACAAGTGGGAGATGGTTCTAAGGTCCTGTTTTGGCGTGATTGCTGATGCATGGAGGAGCCACTCCAATTTGTATTTTTTCGGTTGTTTCGTGTTGCAACGAATAAGGATGCATTGGTTAGTGACTATGCAAGACATGGCAGCTTTGAGCATGAGGAGTGGGATGCGTTTTTTGCCCGTTCCATGCGTGTGTTTGAGGTACACCAATTACTAGAATTAAAGGCACGCGTGTTAGGTTTTCAGCTCCATGATGCTGTGGTGGACCGTCTTATTTGGAAACCAGCGTGCATGGGGGTTTTCTCGGTGAGTTCCTTGTATGGTTTGATGGTTTCATTTGGTTTGGAGACTACATCGAAGTTAGGTGCGGTATGGAGGTTGCAAGTACCCCTAAAGATCCAATATTTTGTTTGGTTTTTGATGCTGGGAAGGCTGCCAACGATGGACCTCTTGCGTAATTGCGGCGTCCCGGTGGAGGCCACAATGTTGGGCTACTGTTGGTGTCGTGAGGTGGAAGAGACAGCGAACCACATTCTTTTTGGGTGTCCGACCATGTGGGAAGTGTGGTTGCAGTTCTTCCAATGGTGGAGGGTGGATATTGTACAGTCGCAGTCGTTGTTGGATTTTTTGCGGATTGCGTTTGGTAGCTTCTTTACCGATGTTGTACGAGAATGGTGGCTAGCGGGGTGTGCAGCGGTGTTGTGGTCGATGTGGCTCGCTCTCAATGAGATTATTTTACGTGAGAGGAGATTGCTAGTGAGTGATATGATTTTTCTTGTTAAGCTACGCTCGATGTACTGGGGCTCGGCTTGGTACCTCTGAGGTTATTTCGGAACAACTATGGTGGGACTGTCCTTGGCTATGTGAGGTTCGACTCGCTTCGATGGTTAGCCGGGCGAATGTTGTTTGGGAAAAGCCGGCATTAGGTGCTATCAAATTTAATGTTGACGGTTCATCGAGGGGTAAGTCAGGCAAGGCTGGTTGTGGGGGTGTATTGCGCGATGAGTGTGGGCGGATCCTAGCTATGTTCTCGGGTCCGATTGGGGTGGTGGATTCGAATGAGGCCGAGCTTCAGGCCATTTGTTTTGTTTTGGAGTTGCTTTGCGGATCGATGTGGCGGATGTCGCGTGCGATTATGATTGAGTTTGATTCCGTTGTTGCTATTGCGTGGGTGATACATAGGGAGAAACGGCCATGGATGTTATCGCATTGGTTTCATCGGTTTTATGTAACTTGTCAGGGCTTGGAGGATGTTTGTTCCCATCATGTGTTCCGGGAAGCGAATAGTGTGGCTGATGCATTAACAAAAAGTGGTGTTGATCGCCCGTCTTGGATTCGATTACGAGTTGTTGTTCTTTGGTGTTGGTTCACTTCCACACCTTCGGGGTACTATTTTCCTTCATATAGGCTTAGAGAGGTTTTTAACGAGGCCTCTGGTGGTGTTTGTCCTATATGATTATTGGTTAATAAAATCATACATCACTGAGCAAAAAAACATAATTTTATGTAGTCATGTATATATTATATTATATTATATTATAGGGTAAACTACTGTGCAGGTCACTTATGTTTAACGAGTGTACAGAGTTAGTCACCACTTTTGAAAAGTGCATATTAGTAGTCCTTCACGTTTTCGATGTGTAAATAGTTGGTCACTCCGCCGTTAGACTCCGTTAGTTCCCTAACGGATTGCTGATGTGGCTGACTTAATTTAATTCAATATACACGTGTATTTCCACGTGGATAATAACGTGGAACTTTGCTACTTAAAGCACTAATATTATAAAATCCCCAATTTGTACAACCCTAAAAATTTCTCTGTAAAATTAGAAGAAGAAGAAGAAGAAGAAGAAGAAGAAGAAGAAGAAGAAGAACCTAATTGTCGTTGTGGAATACCGGCTAATCTGGTCACAGCTTGGACGGAAGATAACCTAGGTAGGAGATTTTTTGGGTGTAAAAATTATGGCAGTGGGAGGAGCTGTGGGTTTTTTCTTTGGTACAATGCCCCTGTCAACCCTCGTGCAAAAATGATAATTTGTGGGCTATTAAAGAAAGTGAACAAAATGGAGAGGGGGAGGTTCCATGAAAGGCTATGGTGGTGTTGTGCACTGATGCTGTGTTTTATGATTGTATGGTTTATGAAGTAAATCTTGGATGGGGTCATGTCATCTTTGATTGGGGTAATGTAATGCTTGGATGGTGGTTTTGTGAATTTGTTTGTGAAATGGATGTCTGGTTTTGAAGAACTGTAATGGTGAAATGGTTGTTGATGTTATTTAATGGTTAGGGTTAGGTTATGTAATGGTGAAGTGTTGTTAGTGTTGATGGAGGGTGGTTATGTTGTCTTCTTATTTATGGTTCTTTAATGAAAATGAAGCATTTATCATTACATTATTGTTTCGTTCAATTTAATTGATATTGAAAAAAACCATAGTAAACATTTAAGGTAAATAAGAAGGCAATGCCTTGTTTTCCATTACTAAAGAGACAATGAGTAAATATTACATGTTTGTAAGCTGATAAAGATATAAAATCAGCTTCAAAAAGAATGACCTATATGAACCAATCAGGAAGTAAGTAGTTTTTCCTGGACTTTACAAAAATAAAGCATTCCTAACAATTCAGCTACAAAAGAAAAGCTTATGATATGGACATCACAAAATGAATAAGGTCATTCACAAAAGGAGTGATATTCAATTTTGCAGCTTCATTCCATAGGTGTAGCTTGTGATTCTTGAGTTGGAGGGTTGGAAACTGTTGATTGCTGACTTGAAGGCAAATTAAGCATCCATCTAACAGTTGTTGGTGGAGCCAAAGGTCTTCTTGTGGGTAATTTCGGCCTTCGAGGTTGTTGATTGTTGTGTGATGGTTGTGGATGTCTTCTGGACTGTTGGTGGTGGGATGATGAGGGTTGACTTCCAGGTTGTTGCTGGTTGGATGGATTGGGTCTTCGTATAGGCTGGTTTGCACCAACCTCACCTCTACATGTCCTCTTATTGTGACCAGTCTTACCACACTTGGTACAGTTGCCTTTTTGACCCTTCTTGCTCAGTTTCGGATTGGTAACTTCATCAGCTTCCTTTTTTCCTTTTTTTACTTGGCCTTCCTGGTGGCCTCCTTATTGTTGGTGGCAATATTGGTTCCATGTCAGGTACCGGAGCCCACTGTTCAGGACCTACATAAAGAAAGTAAACAAATCAGAATTGAAATAAGAAAATAAATGAATGAGCTAGTGGAAGAAATAACCTTTCACAGGTGACACCATGTAGGAGTAAATGGAAAGTTGTGTGCTTTTCTTGTAGCACTCATTTACATAGCTTTCAATGCATCCATTGGTTTCTTGAATGGCTGACACAGCATGGATACAAGGGATGCCAGTGAGGTCCCACTTTCTACAGGAACATGTATGCTGCAGAAGATCCACAGCATGTTGGTGCCCAAGACCAGCATGCACTTGATACTTTTGTCCACCAGCACGTATGGCCCAGCACCTAAACAATTACATACTCAATTTCAGAAAACAGTTACATACTCAATTTCATAAAACATTTACATAATCATTTTCATAAAACAGTTACATTAAACAGTGACCAAGTCCAAAAAAACAGTTACATTCAACAGTTATATTAAACAGTTACATTCAACCCTAAATGAAATATCAAACAATGACCAAATCTTTACACATCGAAAACGGATGACTTAATCTTTACACATCGAAAACATAGAGGACTAAATCTTTACACATCGAAAACGAAAGTGACTAAGTATATACATGACTTTCTCATAAAAACAGTTGCATTAAACATTTACATTAAACAATACTCTAAACAGTTGCACTAAATCAGTTGAATTAAACAGTCAACACAAAAGTAAGTATGAAGGTAATAAATGAAACCTGTGTGCTTGTTGGATAATGATGTCCAATTTTTTCTGAATTTTTGAACACAGTGGCCCTGGCCACTTTTCTGCCTCCTCCCTTTTGCTAGCAATTGTTTTCATGATTTTGGTTCTAATGACCTCCATCATTGTCAAGATTGGCTTATCTCGAGCCTCCAAAATTTCCTACACAAGGCAAATTAAAAGATGATATTAGGAAATTAATAAATAAAGTAAACCCTTATTGAAATTAATAAAAAAAGTTTACCTTGTTGAAAGATTCACACAAATTATTGAGGAGCATATCACACTTGGTCCTGGTATCAAAATGTGACCTGGACCATTGTGCAGGATTCAACTTCTGCATCCAAGCATGAGCAGGGGCAGAAAGTGACTTCAAGTGCTCCATTGCATCTTCAAACTCTCGGTTGAAAGTTGCTCGAGCAGCCTTCCAAACAGCATCTTTAAGAGCTTTCCCTTTGTGAAGCTCTTTGGAATTGTTATATATATGACGCACACAGTTTCTTACATTTGCATTAGGGAAAATGTTATCCACAGCATCCACAAGTCCCTAAAGTCCAAGCAAGTCAGGTTAGAGTAAGTAAGTAAGTCCCGAAGGTTATTGTAAGCTAAAAGTCAAAGTCAGTTTAGGGTTGTGTACCTTCTGTTTATCATTCATAAAACAGATATTGCAGGAGTCATTAATGTCCAAGTCAATTTTCAGTATGTCCAAAAACCAAGTCCAAGAAGAATAATTTTCACTCTCAACTGCTGCATATGCTAAAGGGTAAATCTGGTCATTTGCATCTATGGTTACTGCAGCCAACAAGTACCCCTGAAAATAACCTTTTAAGTAGCACCCATCCACACATATAATCTTCCTACATCCTGCCCCGAAACCATTTTTTGAAGCTTTCAAACACACATACATCCTTTGGAATAACCTACAATCTAGATGGCAAATTGTAGTAGTTCCAGGGTTTGTAGTCCTTAACTCAAGTAAGTATTCATAAATCCTACCATACTGCCCTTTATAATTCCCTTCAATCAACTCAATTGCCAAATTCCTTGCCCTAGTACAAGTAACACGTGACACCCAAGTAACAAATTCCTGATAGACATCATTTCGAAGAGATTTTACACTGTAATTAATATCTACCATGAATTTGCCTATGTAATATTTTGCAATCCAAGGTGCCCTAATCTTCCTATTTTTGGTGACCTTGTTACACTTATGGGATTCCACAAATGTCTTTATCTGCCAAGTGGTATTTGACTTGTCTTTGGGATTCTTTGGTGCAGCCCACAACTTGAAAGGACAACTACCCTGACACACAACTTGAATTCTCTTGGTATCATTTTTTTGAAGCCTAACTTGGACCCTATTGACCCTCCCATAGTGCTTAATTGCTTCTTTCAAAATGTCCCTATCAGAGAAGATTAAACCCTTAACAAATGTAGGGTTTACCATATCAGTTTCAACATTAAACTCACTACACCTAGGGTCATCTGAATCAGATTCTTTATCACTATGAAGTTCATCAGATTTGTTACTGTCAGAATGAAATTCAATATTAACCCCAACTCCATCAGGTCCAAAACCATCCATTTGTCTTTGAACTCTAATTCCTATATTTTCCTGCTGCCCTCTATCATCAAACCCATATTCAGTATCACTGACTTTAAATTCTTCATCATCTACTTCAACTTCATCATCTACATCACCTACATCATCCTCAACTTCTACTTCATCATCTACATCACCCTCTACTTCATCAGCTACTTCATCTACATCACCCTCTACTTCATCAGCTACTTCATCTACATCACCCTCTACTTCATCAGCCACTTCATCTACATCACCTACATCATCCTCAACTTCTACTTCATCATCTACATCATCCTCTACTTCATCACCTACATCATCCTCTACTTCATCGGCTACTTCATCCTCAAATTCTACATCATCATCATTCACAATAGTATCTGACATTTCCTTAAGATATACATTGGTGTATCTATTCTTAGGTAAGCTATTCACTAATGTCAAGCAATCAAAGTCAGTTTTCAAAGGAAAAATAGATGCCACAGATAAATCACACTCTGGAACTCTACAGGATAAGCTGTATGCACCCATTAACTGTAACCTTTCAACCATGCCACATACTTCAAACATTGAGAAACTATCACAATCAACATAGTCAAAATATGCAACAACATCAGAGTTGAAGTGCATTACACAAGTGAACATTTCTGAATCAGGAGCTGTAAAGTAGGAAAAAAAACATCATTAGCTTTGGTTCATATTATTCATTACTGTTTTAATGTTTTTTAACATTACTATTTTAATGTTTTTTAAAGTTACATTACAGTTTTTTAAGGTAACATTACTATTTTAGTGTTTTTTAAAGTCACATTACTGTTTTTAACATTAGATTTTGGTTGCATTAATGTTTTTTAAACTTACATTACTGTTAAGTCAACATTACTATTTTAATGTTTTCTAACATTACTATTTTAATGTTTTTTAAAGTTACATTACAGTTTTTTAAGGTAACATTACTATTTTAGTGTTTTTTAAAGTTACATTACAGTTTTTTAAGGTAACATTACTATTTTAGTGTTTTTTAAAGTCACATTACTGTTTTTAACATTAGATTTTGGTTGCATTAATGTTTTTTAAACTTACATTACTGTTAAGTCAACATTACTATTTTAATGTTTTCTAACATTACTATTTTAATGTTTTTTAAAGTTACATTACAGTTTTTTAAGGTAACATTACTATTTTAGTGTTTTTTAAAGTCACATTACTGTTTTTAACATTAGATTTTGGTTGCATTAATGTTTTTTAAACTTACATTACTGTTAAGTCAACATTACTATTTTAATGTTTTTTAAAGTTACATTACAGTTTTAAGTCAACATTACTATTCTAATGTTTTTTAAAGTTACATTACTGTTTTTTAAGTCAACATTACTATTTTAATGTTTTTTAACATTATTATGTTATAAGGTTTATGAAACTCTATTATTGATCCTATTTCTGGCCTACACCCTAAAGTATGTACTTTAATGTCTGTACTCTAAAGTTTTTTATATGTATTCTAAAAGTTTTTTGTTTTTTATTCTACCTATTTAATGTATTAAATTATTGATCTTATTTCTGCTTTCTATTCTAAAGTTTTTTGTTTGTATTCATATTTTTTTTGGTTTTTTATTGTGCCTATTTGTGGTTTGTACTCATTTCAACAGACAAAATCTAATGGTTGGACCACATTACTACTATTTTAATGAATATGACAAACAACAAGCATAAACATACAAAAAGAACATTCCAAATTTCATAACAGACATAAACATACAAAAAGAACATGCAACCAAACGCATACCATATCAGAAAACAAGAAAATTATACTATCAGGAAAACAGACAATTCCTAACCCTAAACTCAAGACAGCAATACATACCATACTGCACTGCCAAATCTCCCTCCCGGCGAAGCTTCCCTCCAATCATCTTTACTGTTACACCTACGAAAAAAAGAAAACAAATATCAGAAACCTTCCAATCTTAAAACGAAAACAACAAATAATAATCAACAAATATAAACCCTAAAATAGAAATACACAATTAACAACAAATATAAACCCTAGAAAGTTTAAAATCTTTCGATTCTTGTCAGGAAAAATCATTAAAAAAGAACTTAATCTTCAAACCTTCATTTCGTTTCTCAATAAGCAATAAAAAATTAATAAAAACACAAACTTACCCTTCGCTTCGTCTCAGAAATGATTCTGAACAATCTCAGCAACGTGCGTGCTTGATTTCCCCCAAACCGATTTGATTTTTACCCCTAAAATAAAAGAATCCTAACCCTTTCCTAATGCGATTTCCCCTAAAAAACAACCCTAGATCATTAACCAGAGAGAACCTAGAGAGAAATTGAACCTAGAACATTCCCCCAAACCGATTTCATTTTTTCCCCAGAGAGAACCCTAGAACATTAACCAAACGATCGAGTTATTCGGTGACCAAGTCTATTAGGGTTAATAGTGATTAACCCAAACGTCGTATTTCGAAATTCAAACCGACGTTCCACGTTATTATCCACGTGGAAATACACGTGGATATTTAATTAAATTAAGTCAGCCACATCAGCAATCCGTTAGAGACTAACGGAGTCTAACGGCGGAGTGACCAACTATTTACACATCGAAAACGTGAAGGACTACTAATATGCACTTTTCAAAAGTGGTGACTAACTCTGTACACTCGTTAAACATAAGTGACCTGCACAGTAGTTTACCCTATATTATATTATTATTATTATTATTATTATCATTATTATTATTATTATTATTATTATTATTATTATTATTATTATAAGGTTTTCATGTAACTATATATATATATTTCTTAGTTCCTTTTATGTAGTAATGTATACGTATTACATGGTTTTCACGAGTCCATATGTTTTCACGAGTCCAAATAGAAATAGGTCATGCTCGAGAGTGATTATTCGAAATGAAAACGGACAAATTTTGGGTTCGTGTTACCGTGTTCACCTCCACGTGGCTTCCTCCTTTGCGGCGGAGGCTCTAGCAGCAACGGTGGGTCTCCGGTTCGCTTCAGATTTGGGGTTTTCCTTTGTGATCCTTGAGGGCGACGCTAAATCCGTCATCACCAAACTCCAGTCTCCCGACCGAGATAGGTCGGAAATCAGCTCCTACATCCATGACGGTAAGATGTTATCTGCCAGCTTCGGTAGTTGCATGTTTCGATTCACGCATAGATCAGCAAATAAAGCGGCTCATAGGATGGCGATGGAGGGCTTACTGTCGTCGGAGGACCGGTTTTGGGTTGAGGAGGCTCCTCCGTCGGTTCTGGCGGTTGCTGCTGCGGATTCTAGGCTGTTTTTCCCACCATGAGGAGCGTTGCTCACTTCTTTCAGATGGTTTTTTTTATCTTTACCCCGACCTTCTTTGGACAACTCCAGCTTCACAGCGTTTTCTTCCTGTTGTGCCGGCCTGACCATTGTTTATTTGTCTAGTTGTTTCCTTTCCTGTTGTGCGTCCTTTAGTCTCCTGGGCTCTTGGCTTTGGGCCTTGTAAGACGGTTTAAATGAATGCAATAAAGTTCAGTCGGTTTCTCTTCAAAATATATATATATATATATATATATATATATATAATGTTTCCCCCTATGTAGTCGTATATATATGTATATATCATGCCTATTCACATCCTTCTTACATATACTCCTTTTTAAAATTATCTTATAACTATTTACACACGTATGTGTATGGCCCCTTAATGGCAGTACACACTTTTTAAAAAAACATTAGTGTAGTTTGTTCATGCATTTCATTGTTTCATCTAATTTATTACCTCTCTTTATTATTATACTCTCGGTTCCGGTGACCGCGTGAGAACGATACTCCAGATTAACGGATATCGACTCTTTTGGCATCGAGAACTACAAATCATGTTATCAATCTTGTATATCTCCATTTTCATACATTTAGATTTTTTCAAAAATTAAATTTCCTTCAAAAATGCGATGTCCTTTTATTCGGACACGAACGAGGCTGGTACCAGTCGTAGTGGTGGTGGTTCGGACGTTCGCTCTCGAATGTTAGGATTTTTGAAGTTTACTATAACCAAATTTCAACCAAAATTATCACTTCGATTCGTAAAATTCGATATTAATTAAGCGGTAAAGTTTTGGTACCAATTTTGGGCACGTCGAGTGTGCTAACCCTTCCTCGCGTGTAACCGACTCCTGAACCCTTTCGAATCTCTGGTTACTATTTCCGGTGTTCGGTCTACCATTTCAAAGTGACCGATGGCAACTCCGTAATTTTTAAACTCCACCAATTTTAAATTTATTTTCACAAATCCCCTCTTTATTTTAAAATCATTTTTTTCTAAAAATATTTTTCTAAATCCATTTTTCCAAAAATACCCTTCCCTTCTTTAACCAATTATTTTAAAACCCCTATCCTTTTCAAATTTCCAAAATATCCTTTCCATACCACTATACATATAAGTATTTCCAAAAAGGGGTCGTTACAGATGGCGACTCCGCTGGGGATCAAATTTTTGTTTTCAAAAAAAAAAAAGAGTCGAGGCAAGAAAACTTTACCACTTAATTAATATCAAAGGTTGCAAACTAAAGTGACAAATTTAACCTATATTTATTTATAAACGTGAGTTTATTTCGGACGCATTCAATTTTTGCATGTATACCCTTTCATCTAAGTGAGGGGAAAACGCTAGTGCTTTCGTGGGGATATCATTCCTCCGTATGGGCCTAGTAAGTACCTTCGGGGCTCGACTACCCTACATCTTCATGGGAATATTGTTTCCCCGTACGGATATAGCTAAAGGGTCCCCTTGAATTGAATTCGGTTGAAATGAGCCTATAATGGGTGATGACGGGGGACTTGCTACCCTTAGGAGGGGACATCAAGGACAATTCGAGTATCGCCTAAAACTAAAATTGCATGTAGTGAACTAGAAAGCCTACCCATTTAGAGCCATGGGGATAACCTAGGTGTTAGACAGGAAATAGGTTTGTTGGATTAGTCTATATTTGTTTATTCTTCACTAACCCATTTGTTTTGCTATGGTTCTTACCTCGCATGCTAATCCCATTTCTTCATATCAAAATTGCATTTCTCATTCATTCGTCATCACATTAAGGCATTCATCACATTCACATGCATTCCCCGCCGAGATGTTACGACTAATCATCGGGTTGTTCCTTAGGAGTGATACTGGGTAAGGAAAAAGGTTAGCGGATTCAACACTCTTACGGAACCCGACGATGAACCAAGATGGTGAACGAAGATAGATTGGACCGAATTGAACAAGTGCAAAGAGACATGCAAGAAGATTTGGCCAAGAGGTTGGAAGACTAGCTAGCCAAAGCCCAAGAAGAAATGAGAGAGCAACTCAGGAAGTCCCAAGAAGATATGCTAGCCCAAATAGGCCAAATGCTAGGAGCCCGACCTTCCGAACGAGGGGAAGCCTCGAACGGTAATAAAACACCCCTTACCCTGGATTAGGGACAATGAGCGTTATATTAACTTATAATTCGTATTAGGCAGCGGAAGGTAATTTGCGTGTAACATTTTTTTTATTCGAATATCAATATAGGATTTTAACTATCTTAAATCCATTCATTATACCTATAATCCATATAAAATTTCATATCATATTTCGATCAATGTCTAGGTGGGCCTATTCAGGATATTCATTTACCTATCTTGTGATTTACACAACAATCTACTTAAATTTCTAATTTCATTCGATTATCACATATATATACTTCATCACATTCATAATTCAATTCCATTAATTTCAATTCATTCGAATGCTACCTTAGCCATTTTAATTCGATTTCCATGTTATCATTTAAGAACAATTCTAATTTATAATGCTAATCGATTAATAAACATACATATATCATATCCGATAACATCCATAATTTTTACGTTTCCCTTATACAAAATAATTTTCCCCGGGGTAACCATCGACGGCTAAACCTATAGGTTGCCTATACAAAATATAACAAAAAGAATCATGCCCTAAAATATATACTAAGGGCGATCTATACCCCAAAATATATACCCCTTAATTACATATCAAAATGAGGGAAACTACTTATAAAGTTCATACATTATTAAAATAGTAATTCATGAACATAACCATTAACGCAAATTACACTAGAATGCTGACCGTTAATCCACCCATCATGAGCATAACAAATACAAAGAAGGGCATACTTAATCTTCGTGCAAACAGATATCGAAAGGTAGGTCAACAAGCTACTACCTGAAATTTTTGGGAAGGAAGGAAAGGTTCGAGTGGTAAGTACTTCTAGTACTTAGTGAGGGAAACCTTAATCTAATCAATTTCCATTTATTTACCAAGTGATCACACATTAGATCCCACTTTATATTATTACATATTTCTATTCCATTCGAATAGCTCAATCAATCAACACAATTTCACAATCAATTATTAAACAATGCTAACATTTGAATTGAGCAGTATAATATACCAAGCATTTTGCAATCGAACACGAAAATTTAAGATACAATTGGTATCACAATCAAATCATTCAAGGACTATCAATGGTTGTATTTTATTTCTATTGCATACAATTAACATGGATTAAAAATGAATTTATCCATTTCTTAATTCACCCTACATCATTCGAACATCATACTTCAATTTCATATATTCGGACAGTATCAATTTCAGATAAACAAGCAACAACAAACTGTAGCAGAGAAACAATTAATTTGATAATTTATAATTGACATGCTACCATCCATTTCATAGAAATTCACAAAGTCGAGAATTTCAATTTCAAGTTCACTAAATTTCTTTCTTTTTATATCAATTCGCATGCCTTGGATAGTATAGTAAGTTAGGTATTCGAGTCACATATAACTGAAGTGTGAATCAAATTCACCATATAATAGGTACCACATACCAATTTCATATCATCGTATCACATATCATAATGTCCACTGACATTAAGCATGAAGGTACACTTACGTACCACAATATCGAGTACACTAACGTACCGATTTTTTTATCAAGCTCAAGACTCTAGGCTAGCCGTACTACCTGGACAGACTGTACACACCAAGAGCTTTGCTAATCGATCTTTAATTTTAATCGTATAATTATTCGATCAATTTCAGAATTTCTTTATTAATCCTTTCGATTAATTTCTTGTAATTTCCATTCCAATGTCTCATTTTATCACATTTAATCATATCATAGATTGCAATTCAATTTGCATAACTTCAAATCAGCATATACACAATTCAATTTCATATCACATAGCTCAATTTCACCTCTCATAACTCAATTTCTAATTGAATTCACCAAACACATATATCATATAAGATCATCAATTGATCACATATCATATCGAGCAATGCTATCAATTCTCCAAACAATCACATTCAATATCAACAATTTTAATATCCAACATTTCAATTTCATTCGTAATCAAGCCAATACACCTCAAATCAGTTTCAAATTCAGCATGGCAAAAATCAATTTTCATTTCAAGTACATAGATCACAAAAATCACATAGCATATGCATTCAATCCAAATTCCTTTATTCCTTCTTCCCTTATCAATTACCAATATTTAATTAGTCCATTTGCATGCTCAATATATACTAAAATCAATTTAAGGGTAGTTGAGACTCTAATCTCAACTCTAAGTTCATTTCACTCACAATTCGCCGAGCTAACTCTGAATTCGGAGGCCTTTTGCGCGATCCGCGATCGTTCCAGCTATGGTTTCTTCTTCAGTTCTTTCTCCTCTAGGATCTAATACATTTAAGCCAAATAATTGAAGAAATTTCAGAACTTTATTCATCTAATTTAAATCTGAATTTTCTCTTGATTCCAATTTTAGTCCTTATACTAATTTGGTTTCGAACATGGTCAACCTATTTTCACTAATTCATTCTAATTAGTGCTCAAGTGTTCAAATTACTTACTTGTTCATATGAATTGAAATTTTAACAGTCTATATATCAATTTACCACCTTCCTTTTCATCCAATTTACCAATTAAATTTCTCAATAGTTCTTCAATTTCCCATATTTTATTTTCCAAACTGTTTTGACCACTCAACTTAAGTTGTTTCCCATTTCCAGTATATAACTCCAAATCAGTCCTGGTTTGTTTCTAAATTTAATTAACATCTTAAATTTCATCATACTAAATTTTCAGATCGATATTCCAAGTCATTTATTTTTCCCAATTTTTCAAAATTCACTGTTCAGCTAAGAACACTGCTGGGCAGATTTACATTTTGTTCGAGTTTCATTCCCAGATTTATCTACACATCCCCAAATTTATTTTTATGATTTTTCTATCAAAGTAGACATATCAAAGTCTGTTATATAAAAATTTCATCACGAAATTCTTACTATTTATTTTTCTATAAATTTCTAAAGTTGCATGTTCCTTCTAACATGAAATCTGTCCAGCTTTGATCTATCATGTTCAAAGGCCTATTAATATTTTAATTTCTTAATGTTTCTCATGTCTTAAAATTTTCCAGCAGCATCTCCCTTAACCTAGTTACTTTCATGAATTTTTAAAGGTACTAAAACCACAAATTCTTCAATAATTTTCACATACTCGAAAGGTAGGGAGAGAGAGCTACTTACTTTTAATTTTTGCTTGAATTTCCTAGGCCAAAATCTAAGCCATGCATGCCATTCTTCTTCCTCACCGAGTGCTCTTCCAATTTCTCTCAATTTTTTGTATTTCAAGTGTGTGTGAAATGAACCAAATGGTTGCTTAGTGATGTGGTTTGGTGTAGCCGGTTAGAGGAGGGAGAAGGGAACACATTAATGAGATGAGACTTACAAAGTCATGTCTCAAGTAATGTCTCCTTAATACCCCTTGTTTATACTATCATTTCATTTTAATCCATGGTTAATTTAAGGATTTTGAACCTTAGCATGCATCTCTTCTATTTTATTCTTAATTCGGTTTGGTCACTAAACAAATAGCCGAATTTTTCTTGGATTTTTCTTTAAATTTCAATTTGGTCCTTATTATACTTATTTTCAATTAAATTATTTAAGACTTCTATTCTAATTAATTTCCTAATCATTCAATTAAACTCCCAAACTTCTAAGCTAATTTTTTGGGTGTTACAGGTAATCTGGTGACAAGACCCATCGTCGAGAATGAAGATCTTTTGTATCCTCTAGGGTTTACTCCTACTCATGTTAGAGTTCAAGCTAATCCTCAGGTGATACCCCCTCAAAGAAAATCACCACTTCAGCAGGTCGACGCCCCTTTCCCTGTTAGTTTGCCCTCTGTACCGGAAGAGAGGCTCGGAGGAAACCAAGCCGAAAACATCGTCTCGGATATGAACCAATTGATGGAGATTGAGAAACCAAAGTTTGAGGCCTCAAAAGAGATCGCATACCATTGCAAACGACTTAAGGAGAAGTTGGAAGCTATGGAGGTAGTCAATACCTTTGCCAAATTCGATGTTGTTGAACTCAGTCTCGTCCCAGATCTGGTGCTACCCTCTAAATTCAAAGTCCAGGAATTTGAGAAGTATGATGGGACAAGTTGTCCTCATGCTCATCTCACCATGTTTTGTCGAAGGATGACCGGGTTTGGAGGGGATGACAAGCTGTTAATCAATTGTTTCCAAGACAGTCTCTCGGGATCCGCTATCAGGTGGTACAATCAGTTAAGTCGTCATCATATCAAGACGTGGAAGGATTTAGCCAAGGCCTTCCTAGCACAATACCAGCACGTCAGTGACATGGTACTGGACCGTTGGACCCTACAGCACATGAAACAAAAGTCAAATGAGAGTTTTAGGCAGTATGCACATCGGTAGAGAGATGTGGCAGCTCAAGTGCAACCCCCACTCGGTGAGAAGGAGACGATGGTCATATTTATTCAGAATTTGGAGGGGCCAATCTTGGATCACCTTATAGGAAACGCAACCACCAACTTTGCCGACCTAGTGTTGTCCGGTGAGCTTATTGAAAATGTCGTCAAGAGTGGAAAGATCGAGACAAGAGGAAGCTCGTTCTGCAAGAGGCCACCTCACGGAAGGAAGGATAACAAAGTGAACTTTTCAGACGTCTACAATGCTAAGCCATTAGCGGTTGTACAACCTAAAGCGGCCTCAAACACCCAAGGTTCCTCGAGCCAAAGCTTCAATCAGCAGAAAAATAACAAAAGGGTTGAGTTCACTCCATTACCGATCTCGTACGAAGATTTATACAAGCAACTTTCCGATATCCACGTGGTGGCACCTTTCTATCAGCCTCCATTGCAGCCCCCATTCCTGAAATGGTATGATGCCAACGCAAAATGAGCATACCACGACGAGCAAGTGGGGCATTCGATCGAGAACTGTTTCGGTTTCAAAAAGAATGTAGAGAGGCTCATCAAGCTTGGGGTCATAAGCTTCGAGAAATCACGTGGACCAGCTACAACCACGAACCCTCTACCAAGTCATGCAAATGGGGTGAATGCCATTTCCGATGAGGATGATCGGAAAACCAAGACTAATGTATCTGAAGTCAAGTCACCCCTCAGTTAGGTATGGAAGGAGCTCTTCAAAGCAGGTCTAATCAGCCAGGGGGCAATGACGCCTGAGGGACATGTCGGTCCTTATTGCGAGTTCCACACCGAGAACGAACACACTATCCAAGACTGCTGTGAGTTTGCAACTATAGTTCAAGGGATAATGGACAAGAAAGAGATCGAATTCTTTGAGGAAGTCAAAGAGACTGTTGAAGAGCCAACTCCGAGGCTTATAACCATTTCTGTCAAAGGAAAGTCCCCAATATCTGAGTTTGGGGCAAATATGGTTGCTAAGAGAGATCGCCTCGGTTTAGGCTATGAGCCTAAGTGAGGAGAAGCAACAAAGGACCAAGGGGATATGGAGCCCATGTTTTCCCCCCTTTAGATAAGATCTTTTTACCGGGAGGATTCGTTGGTCCAATCGAGCAATTTGAAGCATCGTTTGGGGATGTTGTCAAAGAAATGGATGAAGATAGTGCCGAGGAACCAACAATGGAGGAACTCTTAGAAAATTTGAGCATTGACTTGACATTTCTAGAAAAGGATACCTAAGGGTAGGATTCGTCAAAATTCACCCGTGCTTATCGGTCTAGACTCTCGTAGGTTTCCATGTTGCTTTTAATCTCTTTTGAAGTAACACATTGATTCAAACTTGCCCGCTTAAGCTCGAAGGCGATGATAATCTTTTGTAAGGGCCTATGACTTCATGTTCAATGAAATGATGCATCGCAATTTGTGTCTCAATTATATCTTCTTTTTATGTATATATCTGCTTATCGGACCCTCGTATATCAATTGTGCGAGGGACGCTGATTGTAACCCTAAGGTTGAATTCGAGCAGCTTGTGTCTAGTAGAAATCAGAAGTTGCGAAGATAACTAATTTTTGACTAACATCCCGACTTAATTTGGTCAATTTTTAAGCTCGTAGGGCATTAATGCATCAAGATGTATTTTTTTAAAAAAATAAAAAGGTCTAAATCGAGACCAAGGCAAAAAATCACCCAAAAAAGAGAAAAGGAACAAAATAAAATCAAAATGCACTCCAATGTTCGAAGCCTGGTAATAGGCATTTCGGATAAAAGTGTGGCAATTTTGGGGCACTCCGTTGTAGCAAAAGGGGCAAATAAGGTTGCAATGCACCATTTAAATTCAAAAACCTTAGTTTCACGAGTGATGGTAATATTTTCAAATCATGACAATGACGAGTAACTAGGGGTTTTAGTGTTTGCTCCATCTTCAACTTCAAGCCAAAGGAATGTTATGATTTGATTTCCCCAAAACCACATTGAAGCAAAAACATGCCAAAATCTGCAAATGGTACTTCATAATTGATAAAAAACCAAAATAAGTCAAGTTGTACTTTACGTTTTAGATATCAACCCTACTTACGAGGTCTTCTAGACACAAGATATGCTTGAGGCAACCCTGGTAAGTCATTTCAATGTCGCTCCTACACTTGATATTCAAGGTATCTGATCTAGCTTGGGCTATCCATGATCCGAAGAGAAAAACTCGTTTTCTCTAAGAAACATCTAACATTGGAGTAAGAGCATGTGGTCTGAGTATTATAGTGAAACAAAATATTTCTTTGGATTACTTTAAAAAGAGATTCAAAAGTACAGGGGACTAGCAACAAATCTATTAACAACTTGCACAAAGGATGAATTCTGACTAAGAGGGCACCCAAAAGTTGACCGTCCCCTTAAAAGAGGGTGGCATTTCAAAGATAAGGAGCGAACCCACAAGAGGTTGAGGCTTCATTGAATACAAGACAACAACTGCCATTGAATCAAGTCTACAAGACAGAACTAAGCAAACAAAACTGAGCCAGTATGACTATGAAATCAGTGGGCATCCCTTTGAAAGTCGACATCAGGATCAGTTGCATTACACTCACATCAGCATCAATGCATTCACCATACACTCATCAAGCATCTACACCAAGCATCAAGTTAGATGCATCCATACTAAGCACGCATGCCTCATTCATACATAAAAACAAACATGTCAAAAACAATGGCGAAATGGCGAATCCTCAACCAAAGGAAAGCCACATCAACAAAAAACCATATCAACAAAGAAGTTGAACCCACAAAGAGGGACAAGTACAACGCCAACTCTTATTTGTTTTATTTCAGGTCAATAAAATGGATCTCGTCCCACCGTTAATGGTAGTGAATCTTTTTCTTCGGATCTTGTTTTGCCGATGATGGTGTACCAGATCTTCTCCTACCAGATTTTGTCCTACCGTGATGGTAGCAATTCTCTTCTTTTTTCGGATCTTTTCTTGCCATTGATGGTAGCAGATCCCCTTCTCTTCAGGTTTTGTCTTACCATTGATGGTGTAACGGACCTTTGATCACGCCTCTTCGTCGGAGTCGTAGCTTGATCAACCCTTCTATTTGGATCTTGTCTTGATGTTGATGACGTAGCGGATCTTCGGTCATGCCTCTTCATCAAAGTTGTAGCTTGACCACCCATTCTCTTCAGATCATGCCTCTTCATCAAAGTCGTAGCTTGATCTCCACCAACTCCTCCGGATCATGCCTCTTCATCAAAGTCGTAGCTTGATCTCCAATCTATTCCTTTGAATCATGTCTATTCATCAAAGTCGTAGCTTGATCTCTAATTTATTCCTTTGGATTATGCCTCTTCATCAAAGTCATAGCTTGATCTCCACTAACTCCTTCGGATCATGCCTCTTCATCAAAGTCGTAACTTGATCTCCAATCTATTCCTTTGATCATGCCTCTTCATCAAAGTTGTAGCTTGATCACAACTAACTCACCAGATCATGCCTCTTCATCAAAGTCGTAGCTTGATCTTCACTAACTCCTTCAGATCATGCCTCTTCATCAAAGTCGTAGCTTGATCTCTATTAACTTCTTCGGGTCATGCCTCTTCATCAAAGTCGTAGCTTGATCTCCACTACTCCTTCGGATCATGCCTCTTCATCAAAGTCGTATCTTGATCTCCAACCAACTCCTTTGGATCATGCCTCTTCATCAAAGTCGTAGCTTGATCTCCAACCAACTCCTTCGGATCATGCCTCTTCATCAAAGTCGTAGCTTGATCTCCATTACTCCTTCGGATCATACCTCTTCATCAAAGTCGTAGCTTGATCTCCACTAACTCCTTCGGATCATGCCTCTTCATCAAAGTCGTAGCTTGATCTCCATTAACTTCTTCGAGTCATGCCTCCTCATCAAAGTCGTAGCTTGATCTCCACTACTCCTTCAGATCATGCCTCTTCATCAAAGTCGTAGCTTGATCTCCAACCAACTCCTTCGGATCATGCCTCTTCATCAAATTCGTAGCTTGATCTCCAATCTATTCCTTCGGATCATGCCTCTTCATCAAAGTCGTAGCTTGATCTCCAACCAATTCCTTCAGATCATGCCTCTTCATCAAAGTCGTAGCTTGATCTCTATTACTCCTTCGGATCATGCCTCTTCATCAAAGTCGTAGCTTGATCTCCACTAACTCCTTCGGATCATGCCTCTTCATCAAAGTCGTAGCTTGATCTCCATTAACTTCTTCGAGTCATGCCTCCTCATCAAAGTCGTAGCTTGATCTCCACTAACTCACTTTAGTTTATGTTAATGTTGGGCTTAATAAAATGAGCTTTTATTATTATTTAAAAAAGAAGAAAAAATGATACATATATATACATACTATTATTCAATTAAAAAGAAAAAAACCTAAACATTATATTATTATATCATAAATTGTCATTATTATTATATTATTATTATCTTTATTATTATTATTGCTACTACTATTTCTATTATTATTGTTATTATTTTACTTCGTACGGGTATTATTATATTAACAAAAATGATAATAAAACACTTCAGTATAAATAAAAGCCCCAATTGAATTATATATATTTTTGTTTTGATGTCGGTATGCTTTGAATGTGGTTACATTGTACATTACATAATTTTATGTAGTCATGTATATATTATTATTATTATTATTATTATTATTATTATTATTATTGTTGTTGTTGTTGTTGTTGTTGTTGTTGTTGTTGTTGTTGTTGTTGTTGTTGTTGTTGTTGTTGTTGTTGTTATTATTATTATTATAAGGTTTTCATGTAACTATATACATATATTTCTTAGTTCCTTTTATGTAGTAATGTATACGTATTACATGGTTTTCACGAGTCTATATGTATATATTATTTGGTTTTTTTAAGAAGTCATGCATGCATATATATATATATATATAATGCTTTCCCCCTATGTAGTCGTATATAAATGTATATATATATCATGCCTATTCACATCCTTCTTACATATACTCCTTTTTTAAATTATCTTATAACTATTTACACACGTATGTGTATGACCCCTTAATGGTAGTACACGTTTTTTCAAAAAAATATATTAGTGTAGTTCGTTCATGCATTTCATTGTTTCATCTAATTTATTACTTCTCTTTATTATTATACTCTCGGTTTCGGTGACCGCGTGGAAACGATACTCCGGATGCACGGATATCGAATCCTTTAGCATCGAGAACTACAAATCATGTTATCAATCTTGTATATCTCCATTTTCGTGCATTTAGATTTTTTTTCAAAAATTAAATTTCCTTCAAAAATGTGATGTCCTTTTATTCGGACACGAACGAGATTAGTACCAGTGGTGGTGGTTCGGACGTTCGGTCTCGAATGTTAGGATTTTCGAAGTTTACTCGCGTTTATAACCAAATTTCGGCCAAAATTTATCACTTCGATTCGTAAAATTTGATATTAATTAAACGGTAAAGTTTTGGTACCAATTTTGGACACGTCGAGAGTGCTAACCCTTCCTTGCATGTAACCGACTCCCGATCCCGTTCGAATCTCTGGTTACTATTTCCGGTGTCCGGTCTACCATTTCAAAGTGACCGGTGGCGACTCCCCAGTTTTTAAACTCCACCAATTTTAAATTTATTTTCACTAATTCCCTCTTTATTTTAAAATCATTTTTTTCTAAGTCTTTTTCTAAATCCATTTTCCAAAAATACCCTTCCCTTCTTTAACCAATTATTTTTAAACCCCTAGCCTTTTAAAATTTTTAAAATATCCTTTCCACACCACTATACCTATAAGTATTTCCAAAAAGAGGTCGTTACAGTGATCAAGAAGAGGGTAGCCTCATATTGGAGATGGGAGAGAGTGCACTGATAGTTATTCAAGGAAATAGTCTACTTCAAGCCAAGCAAAAGGAGAAGGCTAAAATACAACCCCAAACTAACATAAAGAAAGAGTCATATGTTTCTTTTGTAGAAATAAATGACACATAAAAAAGGATTGTGTCAAGCATAAGAGCTGGCTTGAGAAGAAAGGTAAATCAATCTCACTTTGTTTGCTTTGAGTCAAATATGATTGATGTTAATTATAACACATGGTGGATTAATCATGGTTTTAAATCTATGTTTTAAACTCCTTACAGGGATTAAAAAACTTGGTGAAACCAGCGGGAGTTGAGCGACACATCTATTCAGGATATAAGATGCAGTCGCATGTGGAAGTTATTGGGACAGCGAATTAGTGCTTAGCAGTGGCTTTGTTTTAATTTTAAAAAATACTTTTTATATTCTTAGTTTCGCAAGGACATGATGGGTTGACTTTTTTACAAGGACCCATTACAAGATCCAAATCAGCATAAATCAGGTTCATGGTGAATTCAGCGGTGCAAGATTTTGTGAGCAAAGGCCTTTGAGCACGTTTGGAAAATAAAGACTTTCAAGAAGTCCAAGCTTGGCCTAGCTTATTCTATGAAGAAGAGTTAAAGAGATCATACGTTCAAACTAGTAGAAGCCCACATTTAGAGCACATATAATTATTAATAGATCAAATCAGAATGTACATTCCTTGACACATCATTTTTACTTGGATTTTTAGCACATAACTTGACTCTTGTAATAAAACTATATGAGTCAATAATATGAGAAAAACTAAAGTAAATATGAGAATAAAACAAGAAAAACAAGAAGTAAACTGATTGGGAGAGAATAAAGCAAGCACATCATTAACCATTATTTAAATTAACTAGTTATATTATAAAAATTAACTATCAGAATATAACAAAATAAACATGAGAAAAATTCAAAATTAAAACAATAGTTTAGATGGATCTTCGTAACTAAGTTTCCACAATAACTTTTGCAAGAAAATGATTGGAAAAGAAAATGTTTATGGTAAGATATTTTTTATTAGAGACAAATAAATGCATTACGTGGTTTAATCACATCCAATCAAATTGTAAGGTAGATAGTAATGGCATGTGGTTTTGACAAGTGTTCTCCACAGCTGCTTGTCCCATGCTTTTATTTTCATCTTCCATATTTTCCACGTGGCTTTAACTTAAAAGGGAAGGCAACTTCCCCCTCATTTCCATACGAATCAATTTCCCTTAAACTCCTTATAAAAAACACCTACTGCCCATTCATTCACCATCCATCAAACAACTTTCCATTCTAACATCCACCAAAGTCTATAACAATCTTTGCAGACAAGTTCTTGGTTTCTAGGACAGAACAAGTGTGGCAGGAGAGGCTTTAGTTGTTGTTGTCGAGTGATGGCGAAGGAGATTAGGCATTTGAGTTCATGGATTGAAGTTGCACCAGCGCTTCTCGTTTCACCTAAAAGAATCAGAAGAGCTTCAAATTCTCCTGCGTTGGAGACTATCACAGAAGATGAATCTGAGGAATCGGATGAAGACTAGGAAAGGACACTAGTCAATTTTTGGATTTTTTTTTTTGTGTGGTTATGGACTGTTGTGAATTGTAAGTTTTGGGGGTTAACACAGAATGTTTGGTTTTGGAAAATAACATTTTGTTTTATCTTGCTCCACTCCATTGGAATCCATTCCAGTTTTGTCTATGTTTCAATGATCATCTCTTGTTTTATCAACTAAGGCTAAGCTGCCTAGGAGGCTTTGTTAGAAGGTTAATTGTAATCAGTTTTAGTCTTTGTTATTAAACTGTAATTAATTAGTTAGTTGGATTTTGTTGGACGTTTAATATTAGATTATAAATGCCCATGTCATTGTAATATGCCCTACCAGTTTTACTTCACCATTTTTCTAAATAAAAGAATATTTTCTTTATTCTCTGTTTTGGAGTATACAGTCCCCAACCACCGTTTATCTTCTTCACACATAAAACTACCACTGTTCATCACATCTCCGGCCACCATGCCGACTTTCTCACGTGCTTGTGCTTCCATGGAGAAAATGTGGGCAAAGCCAGTTAGATTCCAAGGCTCCTAATTGGCAAAACTAGAGAGTGACTATTCAATATAAATTCCAAACATTGAATCCAAGATTAAATTAAGCATAAAATTAGATATTGATGCAAGTTTTTTTTATCATTACACTAATAATTTAGTTGATACCGATATCCACTAATTGGCCTAATGGCTTAGGACGCTCATATTGTCTCATCTTATATGGGTTCAAATTTCAATATGAGAATATAATGTCTCTCTATTTAATCAAAAAATAATAATTTAACTGACACCAGTCAATCCAAATAAATTACCTTTAAAATGTAATGTTTCAGAGGTTTATGGTTTGAATTACAACATCCAACTTAAAAGGGTAAAATTCTGATACACGGGCTACTGTGTAAAATAAATTTAACACAAATCTGCATATTTACACTATAAAACTAAAATCCTATATTCCTAACACTTAAAATTAAACTCTAAATCATATACCTTAAATTCTAAAGTCTAAAACTTAAACCTCTAAGCTCTAAACCCTAACCCCTAAAGCTAAAAAGCTTGTGTTTAGTTTACACAGTCTTTGTATCAATTTTTTCTTATTTCAAAAATGAAACAGAATAAAATCATTTAATCATCTTTACGAAATAAATTTCACAAAAAAAATAAGTTTAATCATTTTTAAGAAAAAAATCACCAATCTATTTTGTCTAAAGAGTGCTAGCAAAAAAACTTAAGGGAGCCTTAACCCTTAAAATTTGAAGAAAAAAGATGTTGTGCACGCGATAAACGAAAAAAGAAAATCAAACAAGCAAGAACACAAGAAATTTAGCGAGGTTCAACAGTGTGCTTACGTCCTCGGGAAGCAAAGAGTGGTTGTTTTCTTTTATTCAATCAATGGTCCTTAGGTTACAAATAACACATCTATTTATAGACCCGATACAATTACAAAGATACCTCGTACCGTGCCGCGGGGACTTTGCCCGGGTCGGGTAATTATGCCCACCAGCCATAAGTGAAGGTTTTAGTTATTCTTCATCTCGCCGATTCGAATACCTACAATTTTTAGATATTCCCCACTCAATTCTCACTCCGTAATCATTCATCTTTCGGCACCCAAATTCAAGTTCCACCATGACTATCATTTGTGGGTTCTATTCTAAATTTATTTTTGTCTAAAATTTAAAATTATGTATGGGTTTGTCGGAGTATACACATAATAAAGGGACCTTTTGCATAATTTGAGCCAAAGTAGGGACAAAAAGTGTCTGAGCCCGGGTTCGAACCAGGGACCTTTAGCGTGTGAGGCTAACGTGATAACCAACTACACCACCCAGACAATTGATCTAAAATATTTGTGCAGTAGTATATTGGTACGTGTAGTTTTATTACAAGAGAGGATGACCGTCGTTGTCGTTATGTGCTAAAAATCACAGATGAGAAAAAAGAGAGTAAAAAATGACGTGTCAAGGAATGTACGTTCTGGTGTCTGTTTGCTACTTGGGAATATCGGATTAGATTGAACTTTGATTTTTTTTAGTAATTAAGGTAGTTTTCAATTGTTGGAGCACAAGTATATTATGATGCCAAAGTTTTGAGCCTGGAAGAGTTTATGTGAAAGAAATTAAGTAAACTAATGTTCATTTACACCTGGACAGAACTCAGAAGAAGAAGATACAAAATTTGCAGTAGCAGAGCTAAGTTTTGTGAATTGAAGTTGCTAACTCAATGTAAAAGGCAATGGGACATTCCTTAGATGCTTAGAAATGTGGAGGAATTGAGAAATATACAGAAGAATCCTGGAATCACTGTCGTCGTATTCCTCGGCAGCTTCTTCGACAATGGTATCGAGAAGTGGAGAAGTGGAAGGCTTTTCCGGGTGAACAATGGGAGGCGGAGCTGTTTCCATCCATCTTTTCCCACTTTCCTTAGCCATTGAAGCCTGATTGGATTAACAATGAAGAAGACGAAAGATTATGTTGAGAATTAGCATGGCGAAGAGAGGTTAAATAGACAAGGACGTGACTGAAAATATCCAAATTCACGGTCTATCTGCAATCCAAGTGTACACAGGGTTTCTGGAATGGGGAGCGTTCATTTATTGCAAAAACAGAGACACCAGCATGCTTTGGTCGGTCCAAATCTAAGATTACGTGTGGAAATGTTAGAGCTAATGCATTTACTTCAAATTTCAACGATAGTTCCATGTTTTACACGCAAAAATGGCAAATTAACCAACTTCCGAGACTACCAAACAGAGCATTGAAAATGACAACGTGTTCCATACGGGCACTATATGGTACAACTACATTAGTGGAATAATATCTCCATTTTTGTGGGTTTGACTGCATTTAATCACACTAGTTTGTTAGAGACGGTTTAGGTATATTATAATTTCTTTTTGAAATAAAAAAACTACCACGATAGAATTATATTTTAGATCCCAAAAGTTTATAACTTAATTATAACTCCTATTTTTTTCACCTTTGTTCCTAAATATGATATCAACAATCAATAACTTTAGCATTCCAACTATAGTCCAAATATCATGCTTTATTTCTAGAATAGAGTTTGTGTTCCGAATAATGAAGAATTGAAAAATGAGATTTTACATGAAGCTCATCAAAGTCCCTTCTCGATTCATCCTGGATCTGTCAAAATGTTTAAAGACCTTCAATCTTTGTATTGGTGGCCAGGAATGAAATCAACCATCACTGATTTTGTATCTAGGTGTTTGAACTGTCAGAGAATCAAAGCCGAACACCAAGCTCCCACTGGATTGCTTCAACCTCTTAAATTTCCTCAATGGAAGTGGGACCGAATCACGATGGATTTTGTAACCGGTCTTCCTTTCACTCCAAGAAAATGTGATGCAGTGTGGGTAATTGTGGACCGATTCACTAACTCGGATCACTTTATCCCTGTTTGAATGAACTATACCTTGGAAACCCTAGCCGATCTGTACATTCGTGAAGTGATTCGCTTACATGGAGTTCCTACCTCAATTGATTCAGATCAAAATCCTAGATTCACAGCTCGATTCTGGACAAATTTTGCAACGGGCTCTTGGAACCAAGTTAAATCTCAGTACAACTTTCCATCCTCAAAGCGATGGTCAATCCGAAAGAGTGATACAAGTGCTTGAAGATATGCTTAAAGCATGTATTATCGATTTCAGAAGAAACTGGGAGAAATCCATACCACTCATCGAATTTGCTTACAACAATAGCTATCAAGCTTCGATTCAAATGCCTCCATTCGAAGCTCTATATGGACGAAGGTGTAGAACACCTTTATATTGGTCTGAGTTAGGTGAAAATAAAGTTCTTGGTCCTCAATTGCTTCGAAAAATCGAAGAACATGTTCAAGTCATTAACAGTAGATTGAAGCAAGCTTTTGACAGACAAAAAGCTTATGATGATTTAAAACGAAGGGACATCCAGCACAATGTTGGAGACAAAGTGTTCCTTAAAGTTTCTCCCTGGAAGAAAGTCTTTAGATTTGGCAAGAAAGGAAAACTTAATCTTCGATTCATCGGACCCTTCGAAATTACTAGAAGGATTGGACTAGTGGCTTATCGACTTGCGCTTCCTAGCAAGTTCGATAAAATCCATAATGTATTCCATGTTTCAATGCTTCGAAACTATCAATCTAATCTATCTCATGTTTTGGAACCGGAAGAGGTGGAACTAAATCCCAACTTATCATATAAAGAATAACTAGTTCAAATTCTGGATAGAGAAATTAAAAGACTTCGAAACAAAAGTGTCTCTTTGGTTAAAGTGTTGTGGAGAAACCAAAAGTAGAGGAAGCGACATGGGAACTTGACGATACGATGCGAAAACAATATCCACATATGTTCAGTTCAGGTAAGAATTCGAGGATGAATTCTTTCTTTTAAGGAGGGGAGGTCTGTAGCACCCTAAAACCTAGATTAAATGTTAAAGGATAATTAAGTGATATTTAATTCTAATTAAATTAGAATTATGAAGTGTCTTAGCTAATTAAATCGGTTAGTGACTAAATTGAGAATAAAAAAGAATTAAGAGACTTGATTGATGAGTGACTAAACCGAACAAGGGTGAAAATAAAGTCTTTGCATGTCAAATATCGGGATTCTTGGGCTGCCCTTAATTTAACTTAACATTAAGAGATAAACAAGGGACAAAGTTGACAATTCCTACACTTAATTAAGACCACATTGTCAACCATCATCATTCCTTTTCTTCTCTCCATAACCGGCACCTTAGTGTGTAAGAGAGAAATTAATGAAAATTGAGAGGGGGGGAGAGAGTTTCGGCCATTGTTGTCAAAGGAAGAAGAATTGCATGTTAGTGATTTGAGCTTGGAAACTCAAATTGTAAAGAACATGTAAGCTTAATTTCTTCCCTAGTGTCTAAAACTCACCTAAATTCTTTAGTTGATTTTTGTTAGAAAAATCTCTAAGAAATGGGTATGAAATTAGTGATGCATGTTGATAGAAAATCTAGAAAATTTTGAAAGAAATGGAGCAAAGGCCGAATCATGCAAGAATAAAGATGATGACCAATTGATAAAGGTTAAAAATTAGTTTGGTTCAAAGTATAGCAACCGAAGGTAAAATCGGCTAAATTGATGATGTTAGAAGCTTAATTAGAAAATCTTATGTAGGAAAGAATTTCTGGAAATGATATTTAGTGTAAAATTGAAGTGTTGATTGAGTGAATTGAAGCTGGAAAATTAGTCAATGATTAGAAAAGTATATCGAAACACTTAAACGATTTAGATAAAACCATTAGACTGTTTTATCAAAATTAATGAAATTGGGGACTTGATTGAAAGATTTAATAGCTAAATTTAACATGAAAACATAAAGGAATAAAGTAGGTGAAGTAAGGATTACATGCTAAGGTAAATTTAAGAGAAATTGAGAAGCTTAAAGCTTGAATTGGATAAACTACCCAAGAAAAATATTGTTCTAGATAATAACTTCTAAAATCCACTAAAAATAATAGAGATGGAATTTATACCTGAAATTTTGAAAGAAAGTTCTTGAGAATTCCTATTTTAATTAGATGCAAATAGCACTAAAATCCAAGTTGTTTAGAGAAATCTGGAATCAAAACTGTAAAGGTGGTACAAGCTGTTCGAATGTAGGAATGTCTCAGCTTTAAACAATAAACTGTATTACATGTCTGGAAATTAAAATGAAAACCTTATATGGTTTTAAAGATAATTTTAATATATTTAAAATGGTATAAATTAATTGGAAATCCGATCTACGGATTGAGAGATATGGCCAAATTAGTAACTAGGATTGAATCTGTCCAGAACTGAAAATAAGTTAAAGGGTTGTTATGGATTGTGTATAATTGAATGATTAATTGTTGGAATGAATGCTAATTAGTTCTGAAATTGGTTGTGGATTATTGATTAGAGCCACAAGCTGAGGATATCGAGGAAAATCCGATAACTGGATCGACCAAGGATCGAAGGAAAAGCGTACGAATCCAAGACTAGTTGGGCGTTTGTGAGTGAAACAAACTATGGCGAGGAGAGAGTGGAGAGAAAAGAGCAGCCGGCGCTCAGGTCCGAAGGAGTTCACCGGAGTCAGGAGAGAGTTGAGAGCAGAAAAAGCTTGGCCACCCGGGAGGATTAGAGGTCAACATCTGCCTGGGCATCATTCTCGTAAGGTTTTAGGGAGTAAAGGTGGCGGGGAAAGGATCTCCGAGAGAAGAAGCAAAGGAGTTACAGTGTTCGTCAATCACATCAGCAAGAGAATCCATAGGAACACGCTGCGAGAAGCTTTCGAAGTGTACGGAAATGTCATGGATATTTATATAGCGTATCAGAATCGGAGCAGGATCAACAGAAAAGATACGTTCGCATTTGTAAGGTTCTCTACTCTATACGAAGCTATGAAGGCGGTTGTCGAGGCAAATCATAGGAAGATGGACGGTCTTACCATCGATGTATTCCTAGAGAAGTCGGCGAGGCCTAGGGGAAGCGGCTGGTCGTCGGGGAAGACAGGTGATGCGGGGGCGTCTCAGTCAAAGAGAAGGACAGCTAAGGACTGGGCTAAGTTCATCGATGGAAGGTCCTTCAAAGAAGTGTTAATCTCCGATAAAGACACGACAAATGATGTGCTACACAAAGATCCAATGGTTAATAAACCTAGGGTCAACTCAGCGGACAATGGGGAGCATACGATGGTCTGCAACCCATTTTGCTTCAACATTCCTGACAAAGACATGTCCTGGCTAAATGCATGCCTTATCGTTGAAATTAAAGGAATGTTTGATGCGGCCCTAATTCAACAAACACTGAGAGCAGACGGATTCAAAGTAAGTGTGAGCCCCTGGTCTGGATATTATACTGTAATCCAGTTCGAAGAGGTTGAACAATTGGAAATTTTTATGGATATGAAAGAGCAATTATCGAGGTACTGGTTCGACGACATTGAGAAGGTTCAGGATTTTCAGAAGAAGCAGAAAATGAAAGTCTGGGTTAATTTCGAGCATATCCCCCTACACGCCTGGGATACCAAGATCATGACAGCCATGGCTAGCAGATGGGGTAGAGTCCTCAAGGTTGACGAGGAAGCTTTGGCTAAGGAAAGATTCGACACGGCTCGAGTCTTGGTGGGAGTCAATTTTTGTGCCGATATCCCTCCTTATGTTAATCTGTTCATCAACGGCAACTGTCATTACATCAAAGTCTCCACTTCAGCTTATGAGGACAAAAGATGCTGGCTCGACGAAGATGGTCCGGCGATGGGGTACGAAGAAATGGTGGTTGACAGGGTCGGAGGCGAAACTGATAAGTGCCGTTTAGAATTCCGTGACAAGAAATTTAATACGTAGCTTTATGGGAGTCGGTTCGAGGTAGGAACTAATGAGGATGCTATCTGGTCAGAGGAGCAAGAAGGAATAAGAGATGAATGTTATAACCACGTGGTTAATACAGTTGATAGCCATACAGCTCATGTAGAATGTGATAAGGAGCACGTGGAAGAAGGGATTCATGAGGAAAGCCTGGATCAGTCAGTGGCCCAAAATGACCTTTTTGATGTCCCTATTCAGGGGGAATCAGATTATAGGAATTTTTCCGAGGAGTCCAGTGGCCCAATTAAGCCTACTAGTATGGACGGAACCGGGCTTGTTTATATCAGGCCCAAAGTAATTAAATTATCAAAAGGGGTAAGCCCCCTGTCCCTCAGAGATAGACTGAATATGGGTTTGCCGCGTGAGGTTGAGTTCCGCGCGGGGGATCGACGAGGAAAAAACTTATCGGCGCCCAGGCCTTCTCTTCCGGCCGATGCCAATATAAATCCGAGTCAAACCCAGATAGATAGTAAAGGCGAGAGTTCTGAAAGGCCAATAAGCGAATTGGAAGCAGCCAAGAAAGTTATTGAAGTCTGCAAAGTGGTGGGGTTAGAGTTCGATGGGAACGAAGAAGCGGTTATAGATTCTTTGTTGAAAGTAGATGGGGTTCGTATCGCATCCTCAGGATAGAGAATTTTAAATGCTGGGTATGGAGGTAAGTGTGTTGCAATTTCAGTTCTTCAGGTATGAATCACACAATGTGCATGACATGGAACACGCGTGGGTTGGGCAACCGGATTAAGCGAGCTGCAATTAAGAGATGTGTATTGAAATTGATGCCGGGAATTTGGTTAATACAGGAATCGAAAAGGGAAGTGGTGGACAGTGGGTTAATTTCTCAGATTAATGGATATAAGCTTAGATCTGAATTTGTGTTTTCCCCATCTATTGGGGCTGCGGGAGGGCTAATTTCATGATGGGATAGTGAGTTCTTTGAGCATGATAGAAGCATAATCCATAATAGGTTCATCGCTTCTATTGGAAACATCAAGCATCTCAAGCTGAAAATTGTTATAATCAATATTTATGCCCCTAATATTCACTTTGAAAGAAGACAATTTTTGATTGAATTGAAAGAAGTGATCGAAAGCTTAAATCTACCGTTATTGATGGGGGGAGACTTTAATATTGTACGCAACCAGAACGAGAAAATTGGAGCAGTTTGCAACAAAAAGGCTATGGAAGAATTCGATGAGTTTATCGGTGAGTTAGGTCTTATCGATTTGCCCTTGTCTGGTGGAGGTTATACGTGGTGTAGCAACCGTGAAAATCCAGCGTTTTGCAGACTCGACAGATTTCTATTGACGGCAGATCTACTGGCGGTGTTGTCGGATTTTAGCCAAAGAGTGGGCACGTGCAGCATTTCAGACCATAAGCCAGTCATGTTAAGTAGAGACATCCGAAACAAGGATCCGAAGCCATTTAGATGGTTTGACTTCTAGGCAGACGAAGAAGGATACGAAGGGATAGTGAAAGATGCGATGAAGGCAGCTAAAGGAAGAGGAATTGGGTGTTTTTTAGATCAGTGTCGAATTGGGTCTAAAAAATGGGTGAAAAGTAGGAAGCTGAATCAAGGCGAAGATAGTTCATCAGTGGAAAAGAAACTGAGCGAGCTTGAGAAGTGCATTCAGAATGGAACAGCGGACAAAGAAGCTGTCGTTGAAATCAAATGCTTCGTGCTAAACTGTGGAATTGTTACAGAAGAGAGGAGAGAGCGTGGCTCCAAAAATCACGTCTCAAATGGTTCAAAGACGGAGACAGAAATACCAAATATTTCCACCTAGTTGCTTCATCGAGAAGAAGGGATAATTGGATTTCGAGCTTAACCAAGGATGGGGAGGTGATTTCAGATCAACATATGATTGAGAAAGTTATTTTTGACAGCTTCCGAGAAATTTATAATGAATCGGCCACTTTCCCTGTGAAGAAGCTAGACTGCAACATGAAACAGTTCTCCGCTGCCTCGGCTGAGTTGTTAGTTATGGATTTTACAGAAGAAGAAATAAAGCATGCTCTATGGTCTATGGATGGGACTCAGGCCCCGGGGCCCGACGGTTTCAACATCAGGTTTCTAAAATGATATTGGAGTTTGATCAAAAGTAAAATTCTTAATTTCTTCGACAAGTTTGCAAGAGGAGAGATATCAGACCCAGATTTTAACAAATCCTTCATTGTGCTGATACCCAAAACAGCTTCCCCAACATCGATCGAGGATTATCGGCCCATTAGCCTCGTGGGCAGCTTATATAAATTGGTTGCCAAAGTACTCTCGATTAGATTGAGCGGACACTTGCAAGAAATCATAGGCGAGACCCAGTTCGCTTTCTGTCCGGGTAAACAAATCCTAGACTGCGTATTGATTTCCAACGAGATTACCGATCTGATGAAACAAAGAAAGAAACCCGGACTGATTTTCAAAGCAGACTTTAGAAAGGCATATGATACAGTCGACTGGAATTTCTTATTGCTAGTAATGAAGAAAGTGGGTTTCCCCGAGAAGTGGGTATCTTGGATTCACACGTGCATTTCGACAGCCGACATAGCGGTTCTGGTGAATGGTTCGCCCACCCCAAGCTTCAAAATTAGAAGAGGATTGCGTCAAGGATGTCCATTATCCCCCCTTCTGTTCAACATCGTCGCTGAAGCTTTAAGCGCCATCTTATCCAAGGCCGTGAGCAGGGGATTGTTCGACGCTATTCAAGTGGGGAAGAAGGATGTCGCGGTCTCGCATATCCAATTCGCTGACGACCTTATTATTTTCAGCGAGGCTAACGAAAAGCAGGTAACGAACATTGTAAGACTCCTGAGGGGCTTTGAGCTAGCTTTGGGTCTTCGCCTAAACTTGGCTAAATCCAAGTTGATTGGAATTAATTTAGAGCAGTCAAAATTGGACCAGTGGGCTGCAATGTTAAAGTGTTCTACGAAAATGTTACCTTGTATCTATCTTGGACTGCCTCTGGGATTACCAAGAAATTCTCGCGATATTTGGGACCCTGTTTTGGACAAATTCAGGAAGAGGCTCGCAAGTTGGAAATCAAGATTGTTGTCGTTTAGTGGGAGGTTAGTAATCATCAAGGCAGTGCTTTCTAATCTGCCGGTTTATTATCTGTCTATTTTTAAAATGCCCTCTTCGGTGTGCAACAAATTAACGAATTTAATGAGCAAATTCTTGTGGGGAAGCATGGAAAAAAGATCCATTCACTGGATTGGGTGGAAGAAAATGTGCTTACCTCGGATCCAAGGGGGTCTAGGCCTTGCGGACATGAAAATGAAAAATAAAGCCTTGTTAAACAAGTGGCTTTGGCGTTATGGAGTGGAGCACGAGTCTATGTGGAGGAAGGTGATCGACAGCATGTATGAGTATAATTCCTATGAGATGATACCTGTGCACAATAACAGATTGGTGAAGTCTAAACTATGGCGCGACATCATCGCCCCTTTGGACGATCCATCGGATCCGTGGAAAAGCAATATCAGCTTTGTTGTGGGAAACGACAAACGTATAAACTTTTGGGAAGACAAATGGTGCGATGCCGAGCCCCTGAAAGACAAATTTCCAAGACTCTATGCTATTGCGATCAATAAGAAAAGGCCAATTGCAGAGTTCGGTCACTTCGAAGGAAGTTGTTGGCAGTGGAATATTCAGACTCGCAGAACTTTATTTGAATGGGAAAAGCCGATTTGGGAGGAGTTTATGCGCGTTATAATTAGGGGACAACCAAAAGGATACCCAGAAGATAGCATAAGATGGAGGGGGTCGAGTAATGGTCTTTACAGCCCAAGAGCGTTCGTTAATCTGATGCAAATCGGTGGCAACAACCCCAATCGCATTTGGCAGTTGGTTTGGGCTAACATCGCCCCTCCGAAAGTTGAATGTTTCTTGTGGCGACTTCTACACGGGAGGATCCCCACAAAGTCAGAACTTCTAAAACGAGGTATGGGTTCTACTTCTGCTCTAAACTGCGTTTTGTGTAACGAAAGGGAGGAGACCCCACGACATCTATTTTGCGAGTGCAAATTATCATGGGCTGTGTGGCAAGGTTGGTGCAAAGTGTGGAATATAAATCTAGTGATGCCTGACAACATTCATAGCATGCTGTTAACATGGCAAAATTGCAGCGATGGGTTCAGAAATCCTCTAATTTGGCAGTTAGCATTTTTCGGCATAATATGGACGATATGGTTACACAGAAACGAAGTGCTTTTCAAAGGAGTTAATCCTTCCGAGAACAGCATGTTTGAATTAGTGAAGTTGTGTTTAGCATTTTGGTGTAAAGCAAAATGGAGTTCTTACAAGGTCTCGGTGTCGGATTTATGTAACACGCCATGGGTGTTTAAGGAGATATCCTCAGAGGAGAGTGTAGTCAAGAAGAGCTTGTGGATCCCACCGAGCAAAGGCCATTTAAAATTTAATGTGGATGGCGCCGTAATGGGGAGTTACGGTTTGGATGGTATAGGGGGTCTATTGCGCGATTATAGAGGCAAAATGTGGATTTCATTCTCTAATCCTGTTGGTTTCATGGATGTGTCTACGGCTGAAACTCTAGCCATTGCTGAGGCTGTTAGAATCTTCAAGGCCAGGTCTGATTGGAAAGACTTTTACTTAACGGTGGAAAGCGACAGTAACATTATCGTGGGCTGGTTCCGTAATCCGAGCGGTGCGCCAGACTTCCTTAAAAACTTGATTCAGGGTACCATCCGAGCAGGAGCAGGGCTGAAGTGGACGGTGGAAAGCATCTCGAGAGAAGCTAATATGAGCGCTGATATGCTGGCAAAAAAAGGTATACACAGACAATCCGAATGTGTGCAGATGCACCTTAACAACGATCAGGTTAAAGAGTGATCCGGGCAAACTAGGGAAGCAATCATGGGATACCGAAATGGTTCATGCTTGACTCGGGACCCCTGTCAGTCTTATGTATCGGCCGTCAGAATGGGCAGCTGGGATCTTTCAGATAGGTGCTGTTGCATTAAACTCTAAGTTGAGTAGGCGAAGGGCAGCGAAGAAGGATAGATTGGCCTCCAATTCTATAATTTTGATGCGAATGTGTAGCAGAGATGCGTTGAGTGTTGTGATGGATGCAGGTTCGGTTAAGTCCTTTTTTCAGATATTCAAATTATGATTGCTGCAGTAGGTGAGTGTGTAGTGAGGAATTGAGGTCTGTTATGAGCTTACGGATCGGTATTTTTGTTGTGGTCTACTGTGTCGAGCTGCAACATTATGGCTACTTGTATTGTGGTAGTATTGTTTTTATTTCTTGAATCAGGCTTTGCTGAAGTCGAAACATTATTGATGGTGTGTGGTTGTAACACATTACTCTCGGACACTCTTTTTCCTCCAATTTAGGTGTAGGGAGGTTTTTTAACGAGGTCCGAAGTAGTGTTGGTTTAATAAAAGTTTCTAAATTTCAAAAAAAAACAATAAACTGTATTACATGGTTGGAAATTAAAATGAAAACCTTATATGGTTTTAAAGATAATTTTAATATATTTAAAATGGTATAAATTAATTGGAAATCCGATCTACGGATTGAGAGATATGGCCAAATTAGTAACTAGGACTGAATCTGTCCAGAACTGAAAATAAGTTAAAGGGTTGTTATGGATTGTGTATAATTGAATGATTAATTGTTGGAATGAATGCTAATTAGTTCTGAAATTGGTTGTGGATAATTGATTAGAGCCACAAGCTGAGGATATCGAGGAAAATCCGATAACTGGATCGACCAAGGATCGAAGGAAAAGCGTACGAATCCAAGACTAGTTGGGCGTTTGTGAGTGAAACAAACTATAGAGTTGAGATTAGCATCTCAACTAATAATTTGTTTAAACATTATCTTAGATTTGCATGAAATTGGACCTAATAATGATTTGGTAAATAAGTTACATGGGAAGAAGGATTAAAGAGAATTGGATGATTTGATTATATGTATGTTCGAATTCTTGGATGCTATTGATTGAATTTCTATGTTACTATGTTTGATTTATGTATGGTTGTGATAATATGATTGAAATTGAGTTGAGCATTGTGTGATTTGGCTGCTGGAAATCTATATGAAGATCGAAAAATGTACATGTTCTATGTTACATATGTGAAATGTTGAGTAATTGATATAGCATGATTGATGATTGGAATGTTATGTCATATGATTGAAATCGTATGTATGAGAATTGGAATATATGTATTGTGATATGAAACTATGTGTCATATGAATCAATTGATAAGGATTGAATAATTGATGGTGCAATTACTTGATAATTCCCGAATTTGAGATTAAATTACACGAGTAATAAGTCATTGGTTATATGGTCAGTCACAGTAGTACGGCATGCCTAGAGTCTAGAGCTCGTAATAGGTACGTGAGTGTACTCCTCTGAATTTGGTACGTGAGTGTACCCCTCTGATCGGTGTAATGTACACCTTGCTAATATGTAACACGACAACATGAAATTGGTACTATGTACTCCTCTGTAATATGTGACTTGAATACCTAACTCGCTATATATACCAAGGCAATCGAATTGATGGGAATTGAATTGAGAACTGTTATATGTGAAAATTTTGATAATGTTGAATGTTGGTATGATGATAATGGCTTATAGATCGAATTATGATGCCTATGCTTAAATTAAATTCGAAATTGGTTCTCTGCTACAGTTTTTTGTTGTTTGTAATATGATATTATCTGATTAAATGTGAATTTCTTCTTGAATATGGATTGATTCGATTGTATATGCATGAAAGTGACATATTGGCCCTTGGTTGCTCCTTGTATTCGAATGATATGTTTGTTATGATGTATTATCTTTGATAATAATTTGGAAATTGTTATACGTTTAAATGATTAAAACTTTAAAAGACGTTAGTGTAGGAGTTTCCTCACTAAGTATTGTAAGTACTTGTCACATTGTTTTCCTCTCTTCCCAACAATACTGGTTTTAGCGATCTTCAGACTTCCTATCCCGAACCCATTAGATCTCCTGAAGTACTTATCACTTTTTCCCCTGTAGTAGTTCTAATTTATCAATTTCGTCCCTATGGTATTTTCGCATTAATTTAGCCCCTAAAGTAGTCGCATTGCATCACTATTTGCCCCTTGACTGACGGAAGCCAACGTTGATCGTTACGGTGTTGACGTGGCAGTTTACGATGCTAACGTGGCAGTCCATGTGTGAAGATGATGTGGCAGAGGGGCAAAATTGATTTTTCAAGCGAGTTCGAGGGCAATATTGATGTTCATGTTGAGTACAGTGACAAAATTGTTTTTATGCAAAAATAAAATATGAGTAAAATACTAAAAATATTAAAATAACATAAAAATTAATTAAAATATTTAAAAATACTTTATTAATATAAGACTAAAAATAAAATAAAATATTTTAAAATAAGTAAAAATTATAAAATTAAAATATCATAAGCTAATAAATTATAAATTATTCAATAATTTAAATTTAAATTATTTATAAAGTATTAAAAAAATATAAAAACCTTCGTAAAAAAATGGACAATTTTAGTTTTCTTTCCCTTCAAAGAATGTAAGGAAGAAAGGATCCTAAAATAGGGTTAATATGATTCTCTCAACCGAACAAAAATCCTCTACCTTTTTGGTGCCCCTATCTCTCAATACTAAAAAATTAAACTCTACACTCTAAGTCTAATCTCCAAATCACAAACCTTAAACCATTTACTTGTTTAAATTTATACACATATTTTTATGATTCATAATCACTTTATATTGATAAAAAAAATTAATTAAGGTTTAGGATTTAAGGTTTGTAATTTAGAGTTTGAGATTTTTAGGGTTTGTAATTTAGAGTGTTGAATTTATTTTTAACTTTTGATTTTTGAATAATTTATAATCTAATAGATTATGGTATTTTAATTTTATAATTTTTCCTTATTTTTATTTTTTTTAGTTTTTGTTATTTTTAGCCATATATTAATGAATTATTTTTAAATGTTTTATTAATTTTTACATCATTTTAGTATTTTAATATTTTCTTAAATTCGTATTTTTTACTTAAAAATCAATTTAGACCCCGTACTCAACCAGAAAATTAATTTTGCCCTCAAACTAGGTTAGAAAATGTTTTGCCCCTCTTCCACGTCATCTTCACAAGTGGACTGACATGTCATCACACATGGATTGCAATGTTAGCACCGTTGACCTCCACGTCAGCACTATAACGGTTAGCAATGACTTCCATCAATCAATGGGCAAACGGTGATGCAATTCGACTACTTCAAAAGCTAAATTGATTCGAAAATACCATAGTGACGATATCGATAAATTGAGACTACTACAAGAGCAAAAGTGACTACTAATTCAAGGTCATTACATATAGTCATATACGATCATTCTATAGGCCCTATTTTTTAGTTTTCACTAAGGGCCCGAAAATGTCCGGCTCGACTAATTACAAGCCTCCTAGGCAGCTTAGCATTAGTTGATAAAATAAGCACTGGAACAAGAGATGATCATTGAAGCATAGACAAAACTGGAATGGATTCCAATGGAGCAAGATAAAACAAAATGTTATTTTCCAAAACCAAACTTTCTGCTGTTAACCACCAAAACTTACAATTCACAACAGTCTATAACCACACAAAAAAATGGAAATTAGAATCCAAAAATTGACGAGTCTTCATCCAATTCCTCAGCTTCATCTTCTGTGATAGTCTCCAACACAGGAGAATTTGAAGTTCTTATTCTTTTAGGTGAAACGAGAAGCGCTGGTGCAACCTCAATCCATGAACTCAAATGCCTAATCTCCTTCGCCATCACTCGACAACAACAACAGAAGCCTTTTCTTTCACACTTGTTCTGTCCTAGAAACCAAGAACTTGTCTGCAAAGATTGTTATAGACTTTGGTGGATGTTAGAGTGGAAAGTTGTTTGATTTGATTGATGGTGAATGAATGGGCAGTGGGTGGTTTTTATAAGGAGATTAAAGGAAAGTGATTCATTGTTCTCCAAGAAAAAACAAACACATGGAAATGAGGGGGAAGTTGCCTTCCCTTTTAAGTTAAAGCCACGTGAAAAAAATGGAAGATGAAAAGTAAAAGCATGGGACATGCAGCTGTGGAGAACACTTGTCGAAACCACATGCCATTACTACCTACCCTACGATTTGATTGGATGTTATTAAACCACGTTATGCATTTATTTGTCTCTAATCAAAAATATCTCACCATAAACATTTTTTCCCATCATTTTCTTACCTAAGTTATTGTGGAAACTCAGGTACGAAGATCCATCTAAAGTATGGTTTTAGCCTTGAATTATTCTCAGATTTAGGTTTAGTTTTTAGGGTTTAATTTATTATATTCTTATAGTTAATTTTTATAACATATTTAGTTCATTTAAATAATAGTTAATGAGGTGTTTGCTTGTTTACTTCTTTTTTTTGATTAATCGGTGGCGATATCAGCCTTGACGTTGATCGTCGACCGTGAATAATTTGTATTTTTTTTCTTTTCTTATATTTGAATTTTTTGTTTTGTTAAAATATATTTGTTTTTCTTTTTTATGGCTTTATTTCTGGTTTGTGTTTGTCAATAGTCTTGGAGTTTGATCTCATTTGGATTGTTGACCGATGTAATCAGAACTGTATAGCGGATCGTCATCTTTGGGAATAGACGTGAAAGGCGATTGTTGATTCTGGAAATTTTATCTAGTTTGTGTTTTGAAAACTCTCCGATAACTCTTCCTACAATAGTTCGTAAAAAAAATTTTTTGGTGAAAAGAGAAAGTGTCTATTGTAACGGGTACAACACTTATTTAAGAATGTTTTAAAATCTTAGATATGCTATGTTCTTATTTTACTTTTGTTTATCAACATAATTGTTCGGTTGATGTATTTGCATGATAGAATCAGAGTTCAAAATTAGGAACAACATAGAATTTGAAAAGTGCAGAATAAGTTCAAAATTAATCCATTTAAAAAAACATATATACAAATAAAGGGTAATAATGATTTTGTGGGGTTAGGGCCCTTCTATTATTCACGTAGCTTCGTCCTTGAATACTCAATTTTAAATTTTACTATGTGTGTATTTTAGGTTTAGATTTATTATAGTTTACAAAATTTGATCTAAAATTTGTCGGGGCCTAGATCAAATAATCATTTCTAGTTGTGTTCGCAAAGAATCATACATCCTTCAGTATTCAAATTCAAATTCCACTATGACTAACTATCATGTAGGGATGTGAAAAATTGACCCGACCTGGTAATCTGCCTGAAACCCGATTGAGTCAGAACCTGATTTGACCCGAGAATTCAATGACCCGAACCCGACCTGCACCCGACCGAAACGAACCCGAACCCGAACCCGAATTCGACCTGTTACTGTAGTAACCGAACCCGACCTGCACCCGACCGAAACGAACCCGAATTCGACCTGTTACTGTAGTAAACGAACCCGACCTGCACCCGACCGAAACGAACCCGAACCCGAGACTGACCTGCCAGATAACCGATTTAACCTGACCTGTTTGGACCCAACCTGTTTTGAAACCGACATGTTTTGAACCCGACCTGTTTTGAATCCGACCTGTTTTGAACTCGACCTGTTCTTGACCTGAACTGATATTGACCTGAACTAATATTGACCTGAACTGATATTGTTATTTGATTTGTTGATAATGATAATTATCAGACATTTGAAGAAGTTATATTTAATGAATTTAAAATTTTAAAATCAATTAAAAATAATAAGTAATTTTTTATATTTAGTAATAATGTCAAGTATTAATAAATTAACTAACTTAACATTAATTAAAATATAAATTGAACGAATAAATATCAAATGGTAATAAATTCTTTAATTAAAAGATAATTTTAATTAAAAATAATAAAAATAATCTTTTAAGTTTAAAACTTAAATATTTTAATAGCAAATGAATTCGAATGTGGGCTAGGGTTTCGGCAAGACTCCTTTAAGGGTTAATAAAATATTTTAATAATTTTATTTTAATTTTAAAACCTTTTCTTTTAAAGCTCCCGCTTGAAAGCATGGAGGGAATCTTCCCGCCCTTTTAGGTGTAATGGTTATTCACCCTTTAAGTCCTCCTTTGTTTAGGTTCTTTCATTTTTGGTCCTTTTTTTCTGTGAAATTGAGCTGACAATTTTGTTTTATTTTCAATTTGGTCATTATTTTAGTTTTAAGGTTTAGGGTTTGGGTTTAATTTAGGGTTTATGGTTATAATTTAGGGTTTTCCTTTTCAATGTTTAAATTTAAATATTTCATTTTTAGGGTTTAGGGTTATGTTCAAGTATTCTCGTTTTGATTAGGGTTTCAATTTTAGGGTTTATGGTTTAATTTAGGGATTTATTTTTTAGATTTAAAGTTTGAGGTTTTGATTTAGGGTTTCATTTTTAGGGTTTAAGGGTTTAATCTAGGGTTTAGGATTTATAATTTATGGTTAATATGTTTTGTTTTTAGGGTTTAGAGATTTTATTTGGTGTTTTGCTTTATGGTTTATGGTTTTAAATCAGGGTTTTGTTTTAATTGTTTACGGTTTTAGGGTTTTATGGTTTAGAATTTAATTTTTAGGTTTAGGGTTTAGGGTTAGTGTTTTAAATAAAGGTTTTATTTATAGTGAACTAAGCTTATCTTTAGGGTTTAGGGCTTAGGGTTCATGGCTTGGTGTTTAGTGTTTTGATTTATGGTTTTGATTTTATTTGTTTTAGTTTAGGGTTTTTATTTTAGTTTAATGTTTTGAATTAGGGTTTAGGGTTTTGAGTTTATTACTAGTGAACTAAGCTCGCCTTTAGAGTTTACTATTAGGGTTTATGGGTTTACTTTTAATTGCTTTTATTTTTTTTTCTTTTTATGGGTTTAGGGTTTCTTTTTATGGGTTTAGGATTTTTGTTTTACTTTAGTGTTTTGAATTAGGGTTCGGGGTTTAGGTTTCATTATTAGTGAACTAAGCCTACCTTTAGAGTTTAATGCTTAGGGATTAGGGGTTTACTTTTTATTGATTTTATTTTGAGTTTTCATGTTATGGGTTTAGGGTTTCTTTTTATGGGTCTAGCGTTTATAGTTTCTTTTTATGGTTTTAGAGTTTTGTTTTAGTTTAGTGTTTCGAAATAGGGTTATGGGTTTAGGTTTCATTTTTGGTTTAGAGTTTAAGGTTTTGATTAGGGTTTCATTTTAGGATATATATATGTATGTAAAATGTATTTATGTATGTATAAACCATAAACCCTAACCTTAATTCCTTTTTGTGCTATGTATGTATGTATGTATGTGTCTAGGAACGTGAAACTCTAAACCCTTAACCCTAAACCCAATCCTTAATCTCTAAACCCTAAATCCTAAACCCTAAACTATATAAACATATGTATAATGTACGCAAGTATGTATATACATATGTACCAATGTATAAACCCTACCCCTACCCCCAAACCTTAAACCCTAAACCATAAACCCCCAAAACACTAAACCATAATTCCTATATGTATGTACGTATAATGTATTAATATTATGTATGTTAAATCTTAATCCCTACACAATAAACCCTAAACCCGAATGAACCCGACCTAAAAGGAAACCGACCTGAAATTACCCGAACTGAAATGAACCCGACCTGAAACGAAACCGACCTGAAATCAACTCGAACCGAAATTAACCCGTCAATTAACCGTTTTGGCCCGACCTGAAATGAACCGACCTGAAATGAATCCGACCCGAAATGAACCCGGCCTGAATTGAACCCGGTCTGAAATGAACCCGACCTGAAATGAACTCGACCCGAAATAAACCCGAACCCGAACCGAATCGAGTCAAAACAAAAAATGACCTGAAATGACCTGTAACCGATTTGACCCGACCTAACAGAGCCCGACCTGAAACCCAACTGTCTACTTGTTTTTACATCCCTATATCATGCGTGAGTTCTATTTAGGGATGATCATTTTATCTGAACTTGATCTTATAGGATCGTTTTTTATATAAAACAAATTATGCTCGGGTTTGATTCGGGTTTAGGGTGAAAATACCTACTCGAACCAAAATAATAGTTCAATTTTATTCTAATTATTTAGGGATAATTGATATAATGTCCCTATCTTTATATATTTTTTCAAATCTTTCTATTTTTTCTAGTAAAATAGAATAATTATTATAATGTCTCATCTCCATGTGTATTTTTTTTCAATTAAATCCCTATTTTATTAAATAAAAATAAATAAAATTTTTTATGTCGAGTCGAGCTGTCGGGTTTGGATTTTTACTCAAAATTCAAATCGAGTTCAAGTTATTCATCAAATGTCAAGTCAGATTCAGATGGATGTGTTAAATTTTTGAATCGGGTGTAGGAAAGTTGAAAATCCAACTCGACCTATCTATGACCATCCCTAGTTCTATTCTAAATATATTTTGGGTCTAAATTTTAAAATTGTGTATGGGCTTTTGTCGGAGTATACAGGTAATAAAGGGACCTTATGCCTAATTTGACCAAAATCATACGGAAAATTACAGACCAAATGTCTAGGTCCGGGTTCGAACCGGAGACCTTTAGCGTGTAAAGCTAACGTGATAACCGACTACACCGCCCAGACACTTGATCTACATCATCTGTGCTTACTATTGATTTATGTGGTTTTATTACAAGAGCCACGTCATATGATGAAATTCCGAAGTAAAAATGACGTGTCACGGAATGTATGTTCCGATATGATCTATTAATAATATTTTAGAAAAAATAGAAAATGCTAGTCTTATTAAAAAAAATTCAAGATTATAAAAATTATTTACTATCGTCGTAAACTAAATATATAATTTAGATATTTTTCTATACCATATACAAAAAAAACTAGTCACTTTAGATCATACAATGACCATACATGGAAAAGGTTAAAAAATCAACCAAAAGACTCGAACAAAAATAGATACGAATAAATCTGATTGCAACGACAAACGAACCACAAATGAGGATTAAGCTATTGAAAGACCATCGAGAACCACAAACTAGAGCCTTCGTAAGAAACTATCCATGAACACAAATCGCGTATCCAAATTCAACTCGAAGCTCCACAGTAGAATTATAAGTAAGCGCCGCCATCTTGATCAGTCGTGGCGTTGTCAAATCCAACACTGAGAAAAATAAAATAAAAAGAAAGGTTAAACGGCCGAAAAAAAGATGAAAAGCTTGCCAAAAGAGAGATAAATGTGCCACAAAGGTAGAGAAAAACGTGCTACAAAGACAATTATTTTTTATTAAAAACTAAAAAAACAAAGAAAAAAGAAGAATCGGTGATCAGAGACCAACATCAAAACTGGTACCGCCGTCGACTAAATAAAATTTATAAAATTTCTGAGTCTCTATAAGGATAAACAGGGTGCGGTGAAAACCCTAAAATCCTCAAATGCACACACACACACACACACGCACACGCACACGCACACGCACACGCACACGCACACGCACACGCACACGCACACGCACACGCACACGCACACGCACACGCACGCGCACACGCACACACACACACACACACATATATATATATTGAATGTTCCAAAAATATTGAGTGTCTATATTTTTCTTGATCTATTAATAATTAAAAAGGGAGAAATTTCTTAAATATTGCTCTCTTTTCTCCACGAATATGGCACAACTTAAAATATTTTCAAAAAATATTATAATTTCTATAGTGATTTTGAAGACAAATTAATTAGAATCCATATGTAACCCTCATAGACCCGCTTATGCGTTACAACGGATCCTAGGAAGTCACATTAGGGTCACAAGAGCGACCCACAATAAAAATACACATAAAAATATTTTTATTTCCTCAAAACACTTATTAAACTGTAAAATCAACTTCTGTTTAAAATACTATTTTGGAAAATCATTTAAACACATAACAATAATTTCAGAAAGTGCTTTACAAACTCTATCATAAAACAATACGTGACATACATGACATACATGCCCACTAACTATATAGTACCGTACTCCAGAGGCAACGCCGAGGGAACTCCGAACACTGATGTCAAACATTATGTCATGCTATATTCTTTTAACCTACGATAGTAAAAATAATGTGAGCTTGGAAAAGCTCAGTAATACAGAACTACCAAAAGATGCTATAAGCTCATGCAGATATATGGTAGACATAACATTTTTATGATGTTCCAAGCAGTGACAGTCCTCTTTTCTTTTCTGTTATTTCATGGTAACGTTATACTTGAGATTAACGATACTTGTTCTTTATTCAATCATCAAGTAACAAACGAGAATTATACAAGTTGATAGTTTACGAAGATGAAAACAACGAGTTTAAAGTCTAGTGTGTCTCAAATGGTGCATATCAAATAGGCATAAATGCATACCAATCATATCATGAGAACACATAACAATTCAATGCAAATGTTCAAGTACATACAAGGGTTTACTAGTAGCTACCCTCCAACCTTACACCAATATGCAGTCCCCCAGAACTGCATCCATAAGGCCTTACCCTAGGCCCAAAGGGCATAGGTGCCACCTAAGGGGCTGCCTTAGGTCTATAAGGATTTACCCGTGCTAAAGCATCGGTACCTACTCAAGGGGAGACCTTGAGTCCATAAGGATTTACCAACTGGATCAGGGCTGTACCGACAGAGACTTCATAAAATAACCCAACAGTATACCCCAAATAGCAATCAGTGTTCAAATTCCAAACGTGAGTAACAGAATACATGTGACAAACATTCTATTCAGAGTATCAAAAACGGAAGATTCATGCTTTTGACAGATAAATGGGCATACCATTGAGCAGAGCAGGCATTTTTATCATTCATCATGCAAACAGATTGTACCATCATAGGTCAAGCTAACAGATCATACTATCAAGTTCATCAGACAGTCAGGCAATACCATCACAAATCAAGCAATCACATAACAAGTATACAGATTGAGCAGACATACATCAAGTAGGCAGAGAATGTCATCATATATCTAGTTCATCATTTCATCTCATTTTCCAACATAGTGATGCAATCTCAATAACAATTGAAATGTTCATCAAACATAATATTATTCATGATTAAATCATTATAAAATCCATTCAACAGAACACATCGCACATGGGACACACTAGGTGGGACAGATCATTTCTTGGAGATACTTGACATTTACGGAAGGGGACACATTAAACTTTTGACAATTTGAACGGATTTCTGAAACGTGGCCCATATTAAAAGGGGTTCATACTAACGGTTTAACCCAGATATTCAAGAGGTGATATATCAAGATCTTTGAGAGTTTAGACACATCATGAGTTATTTAGTCATTTAAGCCTACAAGGGCGTTATGGTCATTTTATCATATATGGACATTTTGGTAATTTATACCAACAAAGCATAAACAGTCGCTCATGAAATTCTATTTGCTCACCAGGCTTCCAATCAGGTATTCAGAGATTTCTATGTCATGATCTTTCACGATATCGGATACATTAAGGGCCATCTTAATTACTTTGGCCAACGAGGGCATTTTAGTCTTTTAATTATCAGGGGTGATTTTTTTTAATTTAGCCCAGTAATATAAAATGACGATTTACAATATTTAACATATATTTGAACGGTTGCTTTCATAATTCACCACAGGACTTGCCACAGAGTAGCCGAACTTATATTTTGTGCGGAAAACTTCCAACCTTATATTAATATCATGAGTGGTTAACATACATGAGTGTGCTTCCTAACACTTAGGGGCACTTTAGCCCTTAAAGTCTTATTAGAAATCCCAGAATTTCATCAAATGCATAACTGCCTACTTAACTCAAAAAGGCTTTTCGATCATTTTGGAAATTGGGATAAATCCACCACTTCCGTCAAATTTTACTATTTAGCACCTCCATCATTTACGTACTCGGTAGAGATTAAGTCGTTTTGATCTCTTCGGCCCTTACAGACGGTTTACTCATTTTAGAACTTAAGGTTAAAATTGTCATTCTGATTAATTAAGAATTTCAGTGCTCGAAGGCACTACAGTCTTTTTGGTCATTACGATCATTCCAATTAATTCATCCATTACTGTCATAAGGATCAGCTCAAGAATACAACGATAATTCCAGTAAATTCACATTCATGTGTTATACAGAGCTCGGGGGGAAATCCAAGTTTCTTTTAGTATCACACGCATTTGAATAATGATGTCGAAGTCTTTTCCAATAGAACATACATCTTAGGTGGGGTGATTTTTCAATCAATTCGAATGCAGATTTCGGGTCACTTCCTTTATTAGGGGAAGTTTAGTCATTCTTATACCTCAAGGGTATTTTTGAAATCTCATATCCAATATCCTTTACTCCATATTATGGGCATTGAATCTTAGACATCATTGATCGAGTTGCAGATTTAACTGTATCATTTATTACTATTAACTTTCGATACTTCTGGTCTATTAGTATTCTTATTCGAATATTTTGTTTTTAATAATTTTCATACTTATTTCTCGCATCTAAATCGGCTTAAGCAGAGTTTACAAAACATTTCATCATAAGCATACATGCGTTAACCGGATATCGACATGTACATAAAGCATACAAGGGGTAGTAGTGTATTACCTTAACTCCGAGCTACATCAGTCGATTCATGATACAACATTCGAATACCCTCGAACCCGAATTCGAAATTCCTCAGCATCATGCATCCAAGGAACCGAGAATACCTTCAATTACACAAATTCCAAGATCAGACCTTACTCACAAGCTCTTAACCAATAATTAAGTACATAAACAAGTTCGGGCTCAAGGTCAGATTAAGAGGCTTTCGGATCAAAATTTTGCAAAACGGGCTTCAAAAACAGACTCAGGACGTCGAAAAACATAAAATAGGAGTTTTCGAAAAATTTGACTTTTTGGTCAACGGTCAAAGTCAACGCTGACGTCAGCAGGTCAATGCTGACGTCAGCAGGTCAACGGCCAACGGTGTCAGAGTTAATGCTGACGTTAGCAGGTCAACGCTAACATCAGCAATCAACGGGCAGAGGTCAACTGAGTTGACTCGGTTGACTCATTGAGCTGTCTCGGCTGACTCACTGAGCTGACTCGGGTTGAGTTGACTCGGTAGATGGGTTGGGCTCGGATGCCGGTCGGGTCAGGTCGGTTCGAATACGGGTTTGGGTCAAGTACGGGTACGAGTTGGGTCGGACTCGGGTCGGGACGATTTGGGTCTGGTTAATGGGCCAAGCGGTTTAACCGGTCTAGCCGGTTCAGTCAGTTTGAACCCGGTTTACTCACCCTAGGTTTCAGGTCATCGGACGGCCGCCGGAAAAACCACCGGAGACGCCAAACGCCACGGTTTCTACCGAAAAAACTCAACTCGTCAGTCAAACAACCTAACACCACCAAGACTTCAATGAAACAAACCGAAAAATTGGCCGGATTTTACCTGAAACACGAATCGACGACTGAAATAACGCGTAACTCCGATGAGAGGCTTGCCGGTGTCGGTCAGTCGATCGGACGGTTGGGTTTCACTCGCCTCGGTTTACTGAGTACGGTGACGGCCTCGACTTCATGACACGACGCTGGACGAGGACAAAAAACACGCAAAAGGGACAGTGAGCGAAAGGGGTCTATCGGACTTTCAATCCAATCTCCCCGCCGGACAGCTGTGTTAAACCGCGATTAGCTCATCGAGTTTTGGTCGCAAAGAGACAAGGAAGACGATGGCGGCGGCGGTGCACGCCACGGGCCGACGGTGGCCAAGATCGGTGGCCGGACGAATTTTTGGGGAAGGTGGAAAGTTTGGAGAAGCTTCCAGATTTTTTTGTCTCTTCAAATGTAGGTGCAATAATTGGTTGAGGTTAGTTCGAATTATTTTATTTTTATTTTTTTGGTCCAACCCGAAAAACATAAATCACATAAAAAAATTGAACGAAACTAAAACCAAAATAAAGGCTTAGCTCATATGGTTAAGCCTTTTGTATACCAACCCAAAGGTCACGGGTTTAAACCACATGATACCCATTCTATTTTTATTTTATTTTTTTTATTTTTTCCCCTCTTTTTACATCCATCTTAAACCGCCAATTCATGTGTGTTACACCATATATGAACAGTAAACATATTTTTCAAATAAAAAAATTGATTGTATTAAAATTCAACTTCAAACAGTGCCAAATTATACTTTAGATACCTATTTTGACCAAAAAAATGTACTTTAGATACTTTGATGAAAAAATACTTTAAGTACCTATTTTGACCAAAAATTATACTTTAGGTACCTAGTTTAACAAAAAAAAGTATATTTTAGGTACTTATTTTGACCAAAAAATACTTTAGGTACTAAAATAAAAAATAGTATACTTTAGGTACTAATATAATATATAAGCCATTTATAATTAATCGATTTAAATAATTTATGTACATATTTATAGTTTTGTCTACATTCGTGGCACGGGGTTCATCTATATATGTAGTAGTTTGTCGTCAGTGAAGCTATCAACATGACACATATTTTGATCAGCGAACGTTGGTGGTCTTGTATGGTTAGATGTCAATTTTTTTAACAGTTTACAATGCATTAGTACTAGTAGTAGAGCATTTTATAAATTTGTTGTAGCCTTTAACTTTTCAGAGAAAATTATTTGGTGACCAAAATAGGAAAGAAACAATAGATTGGTGACCAAAACATAAAAAAAAATAACATTTGTGACTAAAATAGGGAAAAAAGCGTAATGTTGGTGGCAGTTTTGCCCAAAACAATAGTTTAATGGCCAAAATAAAAAATATATGAATAATTTAGTGACTAACAGTGTTGTTTACACTAAAAATACTAGGGGTGCATATAATACACTATCATATGTTTAAAAGGATAAGCCACATCAAAATATTTAACATAGATAAAGTAAAACAAAAGTTTATTTTAGGACTAAAACACACATTATAAAAATATTGCAATCACTTGACGTATTTTGTTAGTAGAATGTTTCTTTATTTTACTTTTATATAAATTCAAGTGACATATTATTTAGAAAGAATTATATACTTAACTAATGAGGTAATTTTTCGGGTCGGGTCGGGTACCCGATAAGGGAAAATTCTCGGCCCGTGTCCCGAAAAAATTATCGGGTCAAGTAATTTTTTTTATAAGATTATCTACCTAATTTACTTCGGGTCATCGGGTAATTGAGTCGGATCAACCGGGTCGGGTAATTATGCCCACCAGCCATAAGTGAAGGTTTTAGTTATTCTTCATCTCGCCGATTCGAATACCTACAATTTTTAGATATTCCCCACTCAATTCTCACTCCGTAATCATTCATCTTTCGGCACCCAAATTCAAGTTCCTCCATGACTATCATTTGTGGGTTCTATTCTAAATTTATTTTTGTCTAAAATTTAAAATTATGTATGGGTTTGTCGGAGTATACACATAATAAAGGGACCTTTTGCATAATTTGAGCCAAAGTAGGGACAAAAAGTGTCTGAGCCCGGGTTCGAACCAGGGACCTTTAGCGTGTGAGGCTAACGTGATAACCAACTACACCACCCAGACAATTGATCTAAAATATTTGTGCAGTAGTATATTGGTACGTGTAGTTTTATTACAAGAGAGGATGACCGTCGTTGTCGTTATGTGCTAAAAATCACAGATGAGAAAAAAGAGAGTAAAAAATGACGTGTCAAGGAATGTACGTTCTGGTGTCTGTTTGCTACTTGGGAATATCGGATTAGATTGAACTTTGATTTTTTTTAGTAATTAAGGTAGTTTTCAATTGTTGGAGCACAAGTATATTATGATGCCAAAGTTTTGAGCCTGGAAGAGTTTATGTGAAAGAAATTAAGTAAACTAATGTTCATTTACACCTGGACAGAACTCAGAAGAAGAAGATACAAAATTTGCAGTAGCAGAGCTAAGTTTTGTGAATTGAAGTTGCTAACTCAATGTAAAAGGCAATGGGACATTCCTTAGATGCTTAGAAATGTGGAGGAATTGAGAAATATACAGAAGAATCCTGGAATCACTGTCGTCGTATTCCTCGGCAGCTTCTTCGACAATGGTATCGAGAAGTGGAGAAGTGGAAGGCTTTTCCGGGTGAACAATGGGAGGCGGAGCTGTTTCCATCCATCTTTTCCCACTTTCCTTAGCCATTGAAGCCTGATTGGATTAACAATGAAGAAGACGAAAGATTATGTTGAGAATTAGCATGGCGAAGAGAGGTTAAATAGACAAGGACGTGACTGAAAATATCCAAATTCACGGTCTATCTGCAATCCAAGTGTACACAGGGTTTCTGGAATGGGGAGCGTTCATTTATTGCAAAAACAGAGACACCAGCATGCTTTGGTCGGTCCAAATCTAAGATTACGTGTGGAAATGTTAGAGCTAATGCATTTACTTCAAATTTCAACGATAGTTCCATGTTTTACACGCAAAAATGGCAAATTAACCAACTTCCGAGACTACCAAACAGAGCATTGAAAATGACAACGTGTTCCATACGGGCACTATATGGTACAACTACATTAGTGGAATAATATCTCCATTTTTGTGGGTTTGACTGCATTTAATCACACTAGTTTGTTAGAGACGGTTTAGGTATATTATAATTTCTTTTTGAAATAAAAAAACTACCACGATAGAATTATATTTTAGATCCCAAAAGTTTATAACTTAATTATAACTCCTATTTTTTTCACCTTTGTTCCTAAATATGATATCAACAATCAATAACTTTAGCATTCCAACTATAGTCCAAATATCATGCTTTATTTCTAGAATAGAGTTTGTGTTCCGAATAATGAAGAATTGAAAAATGAGATTTTACATGAAGCTCATCAAAGTCCCTTCTCGATTCATCCTGGATCTGTCAAAATGTTTAAAGACCTTCAATCTTTGTATTGGTGGCCAGGAATGAAATCAACCATCACTGATTTTGTATCTAGGTGTTTGAACTGTCAGAGAATCAAAGCCGAACACCAAGCTCCCACTGGATTGCTTCAACCTCTTAAATTTCCTCAATGGAAGTGGGACCGAATCACGATGGATTTTGTAACCGGTCTTCCTTTCACTCCAAGAAAATGTGATGCAGTGTGGGTAATTGTGGACCGATTCACTAACTCGGATCACTTTATCCCTGTTTGAATGAACTATACCTTGGAAACCCTAGCCGATCTGTACATTCGTGAAGTGATTCGCTTACATGGAGTTCCTACCTCAATTGATTCAGATCAAAATCCTAGATTCACAGCTCGATTCTGGACAAATTTTCGTTGTTGTGAGCTCGCATCGTACTTCTAACCATGTCAAATTTCGTTTAGTCTCCTCTCTTCAATGAGATTCAACTGACCTTATCGAGCTTTTACTCGTTCTGCATCGTCCAATTCCACATCTACCAATACTCGACGACATAATCTAAATCCCAATTGGTCATGCTCCTTCTATCCATATACCGAAGAATACAATGTTGCCCCTATTGAGGTGCACACCGAGGATCGAAATACATTCAAGGTTAACGATAATTTCTTATTTTGATCTGTCCAAGTCTTTGAGATAGTCCTTCGGTGTTTATATTTGCCGAATCTATTGCCCCATTTTTCTCTGAGTAGTTAATCGCAGAATTACAATGACTTGTCTTGAACTGTTCACCAATCTTCTGATATCATCTCTTTTTTAGATTAGAGGCGTCATCAATGACAACTCTATCTGGGAAACCAGATCGACAAATAATCTCTATTCAGCATCTTGCAAGTTGTTGCTCTTTTAATACCGTCATAGGATGCAAATTTCATCTACTTGGTAATGTGATCAATCACAACCAGGATAACATGGTGTCATTGGAGGGTTTTGAACAAATCTGCCTTATACAACAAAATACATTGTATGCTCTCACAAGCATAATCTTTCTAGGGGTTCACTTTCTTTTTCTCCTGTTATGCACATCATATCCTTATTTGGAAGACTAAAACTCAAGGACACTTGGTCATTTGAAGCACATCTCGCCAAGAAGCCAAATATCGAACTCTGATAATATTTGCCAACGAGCCATTCTCTAGTCAATGCTAGCGTCTCCCTCAAAAGTTCAAAGGATTGATTCGAGCGAGCGGAATAGTACACTACATTTTTCGAGCCCTTAAGCTACCGAAACAACACGACTTTTGAATTAGTGAATGTCGCATTTTGTAACAGATAATTCTTTGCTTAGATAACAAATGGCTCTTTCCTTCATGTCTCATCATATTGGCCTAATGCACCCCGTTGAGTATTATAAGCTGTTAAAGAATCAATGACCAAACTGGAACTGGTGTTATCAGAACTGTGCTCTTTGAAAAATGCTTCTTGATCTTTCTAGGGCTTCTTAGTATTATTCATCTCATACTCTTGGATCAGTCTCTGTCAGCGACTTGAACATCGGATCACATTTTGTCTGTTTGTTACGATGAATAATTCAATCCCTCCGGGCTTTGTTCTCTTTTGCTTGTTGCTTTCTTCATTTCTTTTTCTTTTTTCTTTCTTGCTTGATTTCTTTTTCTTTTTCTTTTTTCTTTTTTCTTGTTTTCTTTTTTTTTTGCCCAGAGAAAGAAGATTTGAACAACTTTCACTTTGTCAAGATAAATTTCAGTTCAACTTTTGCTGACCTAATAGTTTCCAAAATGTGACTTCCAAAAGTATGTTTTTACGAATTGGACCTCAACTTATACCTCTGCAATCTTGGGAGAATCATTCTTGAATTTTGCACCCATCTTTATTTTGGTTACCATAACATTCTGGTATATTGCCATGTGACATTTGCTTGTAGTAAAATGAATCTCGTATAATTGTAAATGTCAATTTCTTTATCTCGTTCGAATCAAAAGAAGATTGCATTTTTGACCCACTAAAATGTCCCGGCCATTTTAAGGAAGTCACCATCAAATTGTTTTTACAACATTTCTAGACTTATTCTTCCAAGCTTTTGTTGAACAGTTTTGCATACAAGTCTTATGAGTAACTTGTGCATAACATTGTCTAGATCCAACCCTCAATATGTCCTGGTGTAACTACGCGAAGATGTCTTTGAATTCTTACAGCCATTCAAATCGCACTTGGCTTTCGCTGAGGAAGTTGAACGGATCTTTGCATCTCACTTTTCGTCTCAAGTCCCTAAATTCATAATTTCAATTTCTCGCTTGTGAAGCGTAATCTATTTTCCTCATTTTTGATTAGTCTTGATAATTTCTCAGGGACATCCACTTCATCTTCATCTTCACATTTACTTTCTTTCGTCCATCATATGGACTGCTTTATTTCGGAATCATGGTCTGATTTATTCATATTATGAGTAGTAGGGGCCCTGCAAAGAAATTAGGAATATGTACATATACTTAAAGAGAATGAATATTTTAGGATTCATGTTTGCCATTTGAGAAAAAATCATATAAGAAACAAACATTTAATACAAATAAACCGATTAACCTCCCTTACAAAGGACCCCCAATGCTCGCAGGAAAAAGCGATTGGGATGGTTCATGGTATTATTATGTAACAATCCTAGAGTTACAAGTAGATCTCATGTAGTCTAACTGTGAATCTTTATTCAATGAAAATCGGAGTGGATTTCAACATTAACAGTTCTTCATTTCTCTTTGCCAGCATAGAGACATGCCCTTTCTAATTATGTCCTGATACACACATCGAACCTTGAAGTAGGATCATTCTGCTTATAAGTTTCCTTGTTTCTTCAATCATTTGCTTGCCCTTTTCTGTGGAATGTTCAATCATCTGCATGTGGAAATTAACAACCTCCTCTAGCATGCGTATAGATGAACTTTGCTTTTCAACATGTTGGTTGGAAGCGTTGAAACTTTTGACGGGCATGTTTGTTCGAGGTTTCTTCGTTGTCGGTTGTTGATTTTCAATTAGTTTTGCTTCGCTCTTGCTCTTCTTTCTTTTCTTGACATCTTTCTGCATTTGATTTTCGGGCAATATAGTTACATTAGCACCAACCGGGTGATTTCTTCCTGGATTGCAAATTCTTATGGAATGGCCATTAGTGTTGACCTCTAAAATCCCCTGATTCACAAGGTTTTGGACTTGACGCCAAAATGTGTAACAGTTCTCAATGCCATGATTATGAGCTCCATTATGATATTCACAATAATTCCCGATGATGTAACAACTTGAATGACGAGGCCTTGAGAATTTTAGATGATGTGGCGAAGTTTCGAGCAACTTGCAGTATAGCTCACGATAAGAGATATGAATGAGATCTAATTTAGTTTTTTGATTTTCCATTGATAGGAGTACCCTGAGCATCTAACTTTGGGATATTTTTCAGTACATGAGGCTTTAAGAAGGTAGATGTCCAAACATTACTCTTATTCTGGTAAAACCTGAACTGTAGCAGATTGCCCTCAAAAGTCTGTTGTAAATTCGGCTACTTTTATTTTATCTCGATCTTTCTAGCCAGCGCTGGTCTTTTAAGGAATATGGGTTCTCCATTCTCAAAACATAAATGTTTGTTCCTGATGAAGCCACAGACTATGTGTTTCAGAAACATGCAATCTTCCACAGAGTGACTGAAATCTCCACAATAATAACCGCAAGCATTTCTCGTGCCATAAAAGGACTTATAAAACTTCGGTGGAACTGTCATCAGTAAATGATTCTGCACAAGGTATGGCAACAGATCTGAATATAGCATTGGGATAGAAACAATCGTCTCCCTTTTCTTGCTGAACCATTCAACCTCTTTATCTTTTGTTTATGTGCTCGTTGCCTCTCTTTTCTTTGGCATAGTCAATTCCATTGTGAGAAAATTTCCGACATCAATTGAATCATTGACTTTCATCTTTTCAGAGAAACACTCCAGAGACTCATGTGGTTTTGTAACTCTAGTGGAATCATCATGTTCTTTAATAATCTCGCAGCCCTTGGAGGAACGGGGTCATCAATCTCTTTTTTAGATTAGAGGCGTCATCAATGAAAACTCTATCTGGGAAACCAGATTGACAAATAATCTCTATTCAGCATTGTTGCGACTAAAATTTAGAAAATACCTCGGTGTCACTTGGAGAAACGGGGTTTTAATTAATTTTGAAAATTTAATCGGAATTAAAAAGGAGTCGTCACCGGCCATTTAAAATGGTATACCGGACACCAGAAACTAAACTAGAGATTCGAAAGGGTTCGGGAGTCGATTACACGCGGGGGAGGAAGAGCACCCCCGTCGTGCCTAAAATCGGTACCAAGACCATTACTGGTTAATTAATATTAAATTTTGCGAATTAAAGTGACGAATCGTATCGAAATATGGTTATACGGGTGAGTAAATTTTAAAGGTCTTAATATTCGAGAAGGAACGTCCAAACCACCACCACTACGACTGGTACTCGCCTCGTTCGATCCCGAATAAAAAGGCATTCACATTGCAATTTATAATTAGAGATGCAGCCTATCATGGCATATTGGGAACAAATAATTAAGACATGAGACAAATATGAACAAATCCACAAAAAAAGACATGGAAAGAAACAAAAAAAAACAAATAAAGAATAAATACATGAACATGGTATCTAAACGCATGAGCGAAACGCGCTAAAACGCTAACGAAAACAAAAGGCCAACACAAATAAAATAACCACACATATATGCACATAAACATTTAAAAGGCAAATGGCATGATAATAATAAAAATGAAATGATAAAAGATAGAAAAAGATAAAAAGACACACAAATGTCATGAAAAACAAATATCCATATTGCTTCGTATATATAAATTCGCACAACACATAAGATCAAATATTAGATGAGGTCTAAACATACAGAAAAAAGCATGCTAGCACTATACCAACCTAGAAACATTCCAAACTCGAGCAAGAATAAAAAGCAAACTGAAATTATAACATGCATGGATTAATGGGGAGTCGATTTAAGAGTTTTATCACTGTTTGGGACCAAAATGTAACTATCATTAAATATTAGGATCGGAATTGGGTTGAAACAAAAACAAAATTAAAGACACGAAAATGGACGAAACTGACAAAGTTCTCAAATTCAGTGGCCCTAACAACCGTTTCCCCTTTTTAAAGGATCTGGGAAATCAATTCCAAAAGGAATGGGCTTAAAGAGAAATAATCCCAATTTTTAAGAAAGCGAATCGGCGTATAGAAGGGCGAAACTGTTAGAATCTGAAAATTCACAGGGGTCGCGGGTGTGGTTTCTCAAACACGGAAGGATTTTTGGGGAGATAATTCATTTTTTAAGACTAAGGGTTGAGTATAAAAGGTTTTAGAAAAGACTCAGTCCCTCTTTTCCTATTTCGATTTCTTCTTTACCTAAATGTTCTCCAAACTCTATGACCCGAGGGGTAGAGCCACCGGGCATATCCAGAAGAGCGGCGGCCGGCGAGCCAAAACCTTGGTCTTCCACCACGGTTCTAAAACCAGCCCCTTCCCTTTTCTTTTGAAAACCGAAGCCTAAAAGGCTCCCACCTACTCAGATCCAATAAAAAGGGAAACAAAACCCTCCATCTTTCGAGAAGGGAAGAAAAAACTCCCCTCTTTTTGTTCGAAATCCTCAAGGCTCACCCGAAGAGATTGTTGTCGGGGAGAGATCGGAACCAGAGGGGAAGACGAACCGAAAACCAAAGGTAAAAAGAAGACTTTGACCTTTTCTCTTTTTTTACCCTTTTCTTTTGAGATTTACGCATGCATGAAAAGATTGAAAGAAATTACCTCAAGAGGTTCTCTTTTTTTCTTATTTCTTTTTTCTTGAATTTTCCGAATGGGTTTTTGTTTACAATGTATCCTCTCCTCTCTGTTTACTGTTTCGGTATTTTATATCCCGAAGGTTACATACAAGTCAAAAGGAAAAATGAAAATAATATCTCTCCGCCTCTCTGTATTTTAATCTTGTCGTCTTTTTGCCATTTTTGATGCTTTGACTTTTTGACTTTGTGTTTGCATGTTGACAATTACCGGAACGGGAGGGGCACCGACGTGATCGCGGAAGACGCGTGCTCATGGCAGGCGAACGGTCAGAGGGTTCAGGCGCGTGGTCCTCACACGCGCGCGTTGGCAGACGAGGGGGTAACGCGTGGAAGATCTGGCGCGTTGGTGCGTGGTGTGTGAGATCTGGACCGTTGATCGCCTTTGACCCGACGGTCTAAGATGTAGCGGCGCTACGTCTCGACGACACCCTCATTAGGGTTTTGAACCGAGCTGATCTAGACCGTCAGATCGCGTCTCAATCTGACGGTGGTGGGTGCTTGCGGCGCGAAGCAAAGAGATGGGCTTGCTAGGGTTTCGCCCTTGGGTGAATCTGGACCGCTGGATGAAGCTTGATCTGACGGTTCCGATGGGGTGCGGCGCCAAGGCTAAGGAGAGATCATCTTTAAGGTTTTTTCTTGTTTGATCTGGTCCGTCAGATCAGATTTAGATCTGACGGTTGGGGTGTGGCTGTACAGGCAATAGATTAGGTTAGGGTTTCTGTTTGCTGGGCTTGTCGGGCTCGGGCCCTATAATGTAATTATTGTTATTTATTTTTTGGGGCTTTTGTATGGAATTTATTTATAAACGGTTGGACTCTTATTAATATACTTAGGCTTTATTTATGCTTATAGGTTTTATTTTCATAATAATAATAATAATAATAAAAATAAATATAAATATAATAATGATAAATATAACAACAACAACAACAACAACAACAATAATAATAATAATAACAATAAAAAATGAATACAAATAATAAGGAATAATAACATTGATAAATAAACAAGTTATAATATAATAATATATAATAATAATACTAACAACTAATGATAATACTAATAGCTAAGCAATAATATTACTAAATAATAACAACAATAATAAAGAGCTAATAAACACTAATAACGATAATAATACTAATAGTAATAAGAATAATAAATAATACTAATAAAAGCAAACAATAAAAGGATAATATAAGAAGATACTACAATATGTTAGTAATGTTTAGTGGTTTTTCAAATAGATGATGACAATATAAAATAATAATGGTAGTAATATTTATTTATATATACATATATGTGTATATATATATATATATTTCTCTTTTTCTCATTTTCTTTTTCTCTTTTCTTCTTTTTTCTTTTAAATACCTAACAACCCAATAAGCCCAACACAAACTAAAGGGGGTTCAAGGTCCGAACAAAATTAGTGATTACAGCTGCCCCTCTTTGCTTATTACTTGTGGAACAAGAATAAAGCAAAGACCATAAGCACTAATTTTGTCCTACTTCCCTGTTGGACGGTTCGTTCTCCCGGAGCGGCCACGCGATTCTAAGTAATTCCTCTTCCCAAAGCCTTTCGATCATGAGTTCTCCTCTCAGATGCCCCGAACATATAGACAAAGAGTTTTTTTTTTGCTCGACTTTTGATTGCCCGAACAGATGGGCATATTTCCATTCTCCAAGTACCCGAACGGATAGGCAGGTTCTATTCTCCAAGTGCCTGAATAGATAGGCGGGTTGTAAATATCTTTGTCTTCCCTTTTCGTAAAAAACAAGCTGGTCATCCAAACAACCTTGCCTTCCCTCTCGCAGTCTAAATGCAAGCTTTCCATTTCGCGGTAAAAAATCAAGCTGAAACTCCAAATGTTTTTTTGCCTCCCCTTTACGGACAAAAAGCGAACTTGGGCGTCCAAGTGGATTTGCTTTCCCTTCACGGTCGTAAAACAAACTAGTCATAACTATATCTGTCCAACTTCCTTGTTGGAAGATTTACTCTCCTAGAGTTGCAACGCGCTAGACCGAGTAATTTTCTCTCTGAAGCTTTAAGAATATGAGTTCTCTCTCTATAGAACTCATTTCCTTGGCGTATTCTTCGAGCGACAGATCTTTCTATATAGAACTCCTCTCTGAAATCAAGGATCTACAGGTCCCTTCTCTATAGGACCCTCCGCGTTCGAGATCTTAAATCCTTAGGATTTTGAGTTCTTTCTCCATAGAACTCCTCTTCCCTGACGTACTCTTCGAGTAGTAGTTCCTCCTCTACAGAACTCCCCTCTTCGCATATCTGAAGTCAAGGATCTACAAGTCCCCTCTCCATAGTACCCTCCACTTTCGAGATCCAGAAGTCGCAAGTTCCTCCTATATAGAGCTTGTTTGGACCCTTTCTCTGTAGGATCCTTCATCTTGAAATCTGTCGGCAAGCTTGAAAGCTTTCACTTGAAATCCTTGAGTGGCGAACATGAAGGCTTCACTTGACATTTTGGAGTGGCGGCTTGAAAGGTCCCGCTTGAAATTCTTGAGCTTTGAGTACCTGCCTCCTTTGCTCCGAAATGTTTTCTAGGTTTTCGCTTTTTCGTTTACCCCCCTTTTATGAAGGGCCCGACTCGCTTTTCGAGTACCTGTGAAAAAGGCGAAATGCTATGATGTCATAAGTTAGCATGCTCCTAGGGATGCCTAACTACTCGTGATGCATGATTGGGGTTTCCAAGTTATTTAAACATACTAATTCTATTGACATCATGTCCTTTGATGCTGCTTCTTGTGCTGATTGAACCTCTTCTCGGTTCTACCGGACCCTTGTTCTTCTTCTTCTTCACATCTTGATCCACTTCTGGAATTGTCTACCTCAAAGTGCCCATTCGGGTTTTCACTTTGAACCCTTTTTTTCTTTTTTCTTTCTTCTATTTTTTTTTCTTTTTTCTTTCTTTTCTTCTTCTCTTTTTTTCTTTTCTTTATTCTTCTCTTTTTTACTAACTTTTGATTGCTCGAATATATAGGCAGATTTCCATTCTCCAAGTGCCTGAACTGATAGGCAGGTTCTATTCTCCAAATGCCTGAATAGATGAGTAGATTTCCATTCTCCAAGTGCCCGAACGGATAGGCAGGTTCTATTATCCAAGTGCCCGAATAGATGAGCAGATTTCCATTCTCCCAATGCCTGAACGGATAGGCGGGTTCTATTCTCCAAGTTCTCGAATAGATAGGCGGGTCCTATTCTCCAAGTGCCCGAATAGATGAGCAGATTTCATATATCTTTGCCTCGAGCTTTGAGTATCTGTCTCCCTTGCTCTAAAATCTTTTGGCTTTGAGTTTTTTCCTCCTTCGCCATGGGCTTTATGATCTGAAGCGTTCTTTCTGATTTTCGCTTCATTCCCCCAAAGTTCCTTTTGGGTTTTCACCGTGTCTCCTCCTTTTCTTCTTCTTTGTCCTCTTTCTTCTTCTTTTAGGCATGTCTTTATCGCCTTTCGTAGATTTGATTTCAAATCATATTTACTATCTCATCTTGGTGCGCGACGCACACGGTCCTTCTTAGGACAATCCTTTCGGCAAGATGCTTAGGCTCCGAGGGTAACTTCTGTTCCCCGATTCTAAACGTCAAAATTTCTACCCTCATGTTCTATTTCAACATTTCTTAGCGAAGGTCGACTTCATAACTTGATATTTCACCGAATACGGTCTTGAAATTTCAACTAGAGATATTAGTAGCAATGTTTGAACCTCCGAGGGTGCCCCTCTGGGTACTAACGACTTTACCTCGAGCCACAGTCAGTCCGCTTGTTCATTCCCATGTAGGAGACTTATGCAAGTGATTGGGTAAAAATAATTTTATTATGTAAATATACATTTTAAAGAATCGCGTCAAGTGAAAATTAAGTTTGAGGTCTTTGAAAAAAAGGTTGACCCGAGTGACATTTTCCAAATGTTGCGGGGATGCACATATGGAATCTTTTCTGGGCTATTAGGCTTCCGAGAGGAGCGACTCCCATTCCTAGTTTCTACCCAACTTAAAGGTGGCTCTCTTTAACTCACTAACTCACCATGGACCATCCTTCCCTCTTTTCCGATCTCAATCAAGCATTAGAAGTGTGGCAATCCTTGAAGAAAGGTTAACCCCGATAGGCGGGATGTGATCTGAAGACGAATTTATTCTTCCGCGTATGGTCCAAATGGTCTTTTATGGCTTGTAATGTAAGCTAAGGCTCACGGCTACGAAAGAAAGGGTAAATAGACCCAAACAAGTTTTTAAGGGTGGTGAAACCAAGGATCAATTTTTCCAATTGGAAGTCTCATTATGCTCAGATGAAATGCTATTTCCTTTCTTATCTCTTTGGGTCGCATTAGACTGCCCATTTTTTTGGGTTTTCACCCTAAAGTTCATTTCTTTCCATCAAGTGTAGTTTCGGATCCAATTGCGTCTTCTCATTGTATTGACGCATATTTCCATTTAAAGGCGACCAATCTTTCACGACCCTTCTAGATAGCGATTCATTTGGCTAGGGAATTCTCTTATCCCTTTTCTTTATTCGCCTCTCTCTTTTTAACAAACTACACTTTTTCACTTTAGTGCTTTCACTTTTGGCTTCTTCAACTTTAATGTTGGTAACTCTTGACTTGATTTGGGTAGCTCTTTGAGCACCAACTTTCCTTTTGTCGTTTCCTTTTGATGTCTTTCTCGGTAAAACTAGATCAAGTATTCCATGTATCTACCCTTCTTTATTGCATTCTAATTCACAAGGCATCATCTTCATCGCATAATCAGGACCCAATGTCAATCACTTGTCCATAGACTTCTATCTCCTTTGCCCCTGGTGTAGGGGTGATCCTTGGTTTGGGTTCAGTCAGAAGAAAAAAAGTTTAACAGGATCAAACGGGGACAACAACGGGTATTTTTTTCATTTTCTTTCTATGTGAATGGAATTGAAGGAATGACAAATGTCCTCCCATACACGAATATCAAAATTGGTCTTCAGGTGGTAGAAGTTTTAGGGTTATCACTTCATTCAATGACCTTAGACAACAATGCCCGAGAGGAAAATTCACTCAATGGGAGTGGCCCATTATTCCTGAACAATCGTTGTCATCCATCCCTTGGCCTAAGTAGAACAAATAGTGTTTCCATTCGTATTATTCCCACAACATTCACTTTTTTCAAAGTAATAATGTTATTTTTGCAAAAAAAATATATACATGTATGTTTTTAATAGAAAAAAATAAGGTTGTAACCATAAAAAAACAAATGAAATATCTAAAAGAAACTAAAGAATATAAAACGCTTGCAAAAGTCTCCTTCATTGAAAATAGAACAAACGGACATCACAAAAGCCCTTACAAGAGATGCTAGCTATCATGGGCCAACAATACAAATTTAAACATGCGCCTCAATGAGGAAAAGATCTGACAACAAAAGGTAAAACAAACATGATGCACAAAAACATAAAATCCTAAACTACGCTGAAGATCGACGTCTTCCAAAAGTTGCTCCTTCAAAAGATTGCCCCCTCTTAAACCGTCTTCAGACCTAATCCGCGTGGTAGACTCGAGAGTACGTCAGCGGATGGGTGAATTTTTCCTTCCCTTTTTCGGCACCCTTGGCCTTCCTTGAGCTCTGAGGGTCTTCAGTCATACCCCGGAGCTTCGAAACTGTGGCACTCTTTGCGGTCTCCACCCGTCCTTGCTACTTCCGGTCCCATTCTTCATCCAAGATTTCTCGCATCGAATCCTCGATCTTGTCTAGAGCCAGTTCAATAGGGCATTCAGAATGGAAGCAGTGCACCTCATACTGGCCGATGATAGCCTGGTCTTCCCTAGATAAGACCTCCTTCATCTCAATATCTGAATCCCCGTTCGTACTTTCATTGGGCTAGGGGGCTTTGCCTTTCTTGGTCAGGGTGGCGATCATGGCCTTCAACTCATCAAACTGCTCTTTGGTTTCATCTTGAAACTTCTTCATGCATGCGATTGTTTCCTTTTGGTTCCACACCAACTGTTGGTGGAATTGTTCGAGCTCATCCATTCTCCTCACCAGGTTGTTCACGTTCCCAAAGCGGTATTGGCTGGAAACTGTCCTTTTGTCCATTTTCTCTCTCTTTTCTGACATGAGTGTTTTCCCCAATTAGTAATGATGCAATGAAATGCCTTACGCAAGTTTTAGTGATGGATGTATTATAGACTCGAATTAACTTCTAGCGGTACGGTATGACAGATGCATGATCATGTGATGGGTGCATGGCTGACAATTTTAATGTTGCTTTGAAATGGTAAACAAAACAAATGCTACAAATGTATGCAAGTCAAAGGTGTTGGTAATATAGGTGATTCCCCTCATGTAAACTTTCATTTGGACACAAAGGAGGTGCCTTGTCGTAAGATGGTCATAGCAAACTCCTACGAGTACTCTTCTTGCCTCCGAATCACGTTTAAGGAAATGAAAACTTCGGCTAAAATTGTTGGGGCCGGATTTTCTTTCTTCTCTAGCAATTCAATGACACCTAACACTGCCGGTACCAAGTCTCGGAGGTATTCTAAAAACTAACTATCTTCTCGAAGCTGAATCAATCTCTTGACCTAATCCATGCCCTTTCTGGCCACCACGCTCTTTTCGGCCGCCTCTTTGCACTCGGTCAGGTAGTTTCGTGACTTTGGATGTTCGGAGTAGATCCGATCTTGCTTGCCTTCCTCGGGATAGAGAAGGGTTGTGCTTCCTTCAATGGTGGGCATTGGATCTCCTAAAAGTACGACCTGACACTGTGCGTTCGCTCGGTAAACTGCCCCCTTAACCTTTCTAATTCAACTCTGACCGTTGTCGGACTTGCTAATTGACGTCATCCTTTTTAGAAACCTCCCGTTCATAATGATAGCCCTTGAATTGGGTAAAACCACCTTGACTCAACACCTTTGTGTCATGAAATGCATGCAAGAATAAATGCAAGAAGATCACAAGAAAAATCGTTAGTGTCGAATAAACATAGTTAATAAATTACACAAGAAAACAAGCAGTCCTATTTATGCTATCTAATAAACTTAGGTTGTCTGTATGGCTCTAAAAGGGGTGGGCTTTCTAAGTTCGCTACATGCAATTTTGGTTCTAGGAGGTACTCGAATTGTCATCGTTGTCCCCTACTAAGGGTAGCAAGGCCCTCGGTCATCACCCATTATAGGCTCATCTCAACCAAGTTCAATTCAAGGGGACCCTTTAGCTATATTCGTACGGAGAAACGGTATTCCAACGAAGATATAGGGTATTCGATCCCTGAAAGTACTTGCTAGGCCCATACGGAGGAACGGTATCCTCACGAAAGCACTAGCGTTTCCCCTCACTTAGACAAAGGGTTTATATGTCAATTTTAGATGCGTTTAAAATAAACTCAAAGTTATAAACAAATATTGATCGATTTGGTAACTTTAATTTGCAACTTCTAATATTAATTGAGCGGTAAAGTTTTTTTTTGGCTTGACCCTCTTTTTTATTTTTGAAAACAAATTTTTTTCCCCAGCGAAGTCGCCATCTAGTGCGACTAAAATTTAGAAAATACCTCGGTGTCACTTGGAGGAAACGAGTTTTAATTAATTTTGAATATTTAATCGGAATTAAAAAGAAGGAGTCGCCACCGGCCATTTAAAATGGTAGACCGGACACTGGAAACTAAACCAGATATTCGAAAGGGATCGGGAGTCGGTTACACACAAGGAAGGATGAGCACCCCCGTCGTGCCCTAAAATCGGTACCAAGACCATTACCGCTTAATTAATATTAAATTTTGCGAGTTAAAGTGACGAATCGTATCGAAATATGGTTATACGGGTGAGTAAATTTTAAAGTTCTTAATATTCGAGAAAGAACGTCCAAACCACCACCACAACGACTGGTACTGGCCTCGTTCAATCCCGAATAAAAAGGCATTCGCATTGCAATTTATAATTCGAGATGCAAACTATCATGGCATATCGGGAACAAATAATTAGGACATGAGACAAATATGAACAAATCCACACAAAAAAGACATGGAAAGAAACAAAAAAAAACAAAAAAGAATAAATACATGAACATGGTATCTAAACGCATGAGCGAAACGTGCTAAAACGCTAACGAAAACAAAAGGCCAACACAAATAAAATAACCACACATATATGCACATAATCATTTAAAAGGCAAATGACGTGATAATAATAAAAATGAAATGATAAAAGATAGAAAAAGATAATAAGGCATACATATGTCATGAAAAACAAATATCCATATTGCTTCGTATATATAAATCCGCATAACACATAAGATCAAATATTAGATGAGGTCTAAACATACAGACAAACACATGCTAGCACTATACCAACCTAGAAACATTCCAAACTCGAGCAAGAATAAAAAGCAAACTGAAATTACAACATGCATGGATTAATGGGTAGTCGATTTAAGAGTTTTATCACTGTTTGGGACCAAAATGTAACTATCATTAAATCTTAGGATCGGAAATGAGTTGAAACAAAAACAAAATTAAAGACACGAAAAGGGACGAAACTGACAAAGTTCTCAAATTCAGTTGCCCTAACAACCGTTCCCCTTTTTAAAGGATCTGGGAAATCAATTCCAAAAGGAATGGGCATAAAGAGAAATAATCCCAATTTTTAAGAAAGCGAATCGGCGTATAGAGGGGCGAAACTGTTAGAATCGGATCACATTTTGTCTGTTTGTTACGATGAATAATTCAATCACTCTAGGCTTCTTCTTTTTTTTTTTTGCTTTTTTCTTTTTTCATTTCTTTTTCTTTTTTCTTTCTTGCTTGTTTTCTTTTTCTTTTCTTTTTTTGTTCTTTTTTCTTGTTTTATTTTTCTTTTCTTTTTTTGCCCAGCGAAAGAAGATTTGAACAACTTTCACTTTGTCAGGATAAATTTCAGTTCCACTTTTACTGACCTATTAGTTTCCAAAATGTGACTTCCAAAAGTATGTTTTGAAGAATTGGACCTCAACTTATACCTCTGCAATCTTGGGAGAATCATTCTTGAATTTTGCACCCATCTTTATTTCGATTACCATAACCCTCTGGTATATTGCCATGTGACATTAGCTTGTAGTAAAATGAATCTCGTATAATTGTAAATGTCAATTTCTTTGTCTCATTTGAATCAAAAGAAGATTGCCTTTTTGACCCACTATAATGTCTCGGCCATCTTGAGGAAGTCATCATCAAATTGTTTTCACAAAATTTCTAGACTTATTCTTCCAAGCTTTTGCTAAACAGTTTTGCATACAAGTCTTACGAGTAACTTGTGCATAACATTGTCTGGATCCAACCCCCGATATGTCCTGGTGTAACTATGCGGAGATGTCTTTGAATTCTTACAGCCATTCAAATCGCACTTGGCTTTCGCTGAGGAAGTTGAACGGATCTTTACTTCTCACTTTTTGTCTCAAGTCCCTAAATTCAGAATCTCAATTTCTCGCTTGTGAAGCAGAATCTATTTTCCTCATTTCTAATTAGTCTTGATAATTTCTCAGGGACATCCACTTCCTATTCATCTGCACATTCACTTTCTTCCGTTCATCATATGGACTACTCTATTTCGGAATCAGGGTCTGATTCATTCATATGATGAGTAGTAGGGTCCCCGCAAAGAAATTAGGAATATGTACATATACTTGAAGAGAATGAATATTTTAGGATGCATGTTTTCCATTTGAGAAAAAAATCATATAAGAAAAAAACATTTAATACAAATAAATCGATTAACCTCCCTTACCAAGGACCCCCAATGCTCGCGAGAAAAAGCGATTGGGATGGTTCAGGGTATTATTCTGTAACAGACCTAGAGTTACAAGCAGATCTCCTGTAGTCTAACTTTGAATCCTTATTCAATGAAAACCGAAGTGGATTTCAACATTAACAGTTCTTCATTTCTCTTTGCCAGCATAGAGACATGCCCTTTCTAATTATGTCCTGATACACACATCGAACCTTGAAGTAGGATCATTCTGCTTATAAGTTTCCTTGTTTCTTCAATCATTTGCTTGCCCTTTTCTGTGGAATGTTCAATCATCTGCATGTGGAAATTAACAACCTCCTCTGGCATGCGTATAGATGAACTTTTCTTTTCAACATGTTGGTTGGAAGCGTTGAAACTTTTGATGGGCATGTCTGTTCGAGGTTTCTTCATTGTCGATTTTTGATTTTCAATTAGTTTTGCTTCGCTCTTGCTCCTCTTTATCTTCTTGACATCTTTCTGCATTTGATTTTCAGGCAATATAGTTACATTAGCACCAACCGGGTGATTTCTTCTTGGATTGCAAATTCTTATGGAATGGCCATTAGTGTTGACCTCTAAAATCCCCTGATTCATAAGGTTTTGGACTTGACGCCGAAAAGTGTAACAGTTCTCCATGACATGATTATAAGCACCATTATGATATTCACAATAATTCCTGATGATGTAACAACTTGAATGGCGGGGCCTTGTGAATTTCAGATGATGTGGCGAAGTTTCGAGCAACTTGTAGTATAGCTCACGATAAGAGATATGAATGAGATGTAATTTAGTTTCTGATTTTCCACTGATAGGAGTACCCTGAGCATCTAACTTTGGGATATTTTTCAGTACATGAGACTTTGAGGAGGTAGATGTCCAAACATTACTCTTATTCTGGTAAAACCCGAACTATAGCAGATTGCCCTCAAATATCTGTTGTAAATTTGACTCTTTTTCTTTTGTCTCGATCTTTCTAGCCAGCACTGGTCTTTTATGGAATCCAGGTTCTCCATTCTCAAAACATAAATGTATGTTCCTAATGAAGCCACTGACTATTGATGAGTATTTATTTTGGTTGTGTTTTTGGTCCTTATTTCGATTAAATACAAGTTTGAGGGACTTAACTGGACTGTTTTATGTTGTTTTCATGCAGGGACGTGATGCTAAAAATACGCTGGAATACTACAGGAAAAGCTGGAGTCATGGGTAGATTCATGGGCATGAATCAGGGCATGTATGCTGACTGGGTGCCACGTCGGCGTCTTCTAGAAGCTGACGACAACACCGGTGATAGCTTATCAAGCCGTTTATCATATAGCCTATCTCTGGATTTTTGAATTTTAAATTTTAAACTTTGGATAATTATTTTGTTTAATTTATGTTTTATCATTTTAGGTTTACCTAGGTTATTCGAAACACTATAAATACCCCATTTGGGGTAAGACATGATCATCAATCATCATTCAATTGAATTCATCACTTGAATCATTTCTCTTTCAGATTTTCTTTCTTTCTTTTTTTCTTTTAGTTTTTTTTCTTATTGAGATTATTTCAAAATGTCGAGCATGATTAATTTAATAACCATGCTCGGCTAAATCTTCTTAAGCCAAAGGCTTATGCATTGACATGTTCTCAAGGTGAGGTTCGAAATTATGCTTCAAACATTTCAAAAACTTTTCTCGATTTCTTCGTACTTTATCTTAACAATCAAAATGATTTTTAAACCCAAAGATTAACTTTGAAAAAAACAATTGTTTTGATTTATCAAGTGGGAGGGAGGATCGGTTATTGAAACAAATCCGACTTCCAAGGAACACACTTAGTAAATAGATTACTAAGGGAAATTGAGATCGAGTCGCTTTTATAGAAATAACATTTCGAGTTGGTTACGAGCTTAAAGAATTTGTTTTCTCAAACATTGAGTTGGTTTAGACGAATTATCAAAATTGAAGCTAAACATTGGGTTTGGAAATTCAGTTTCCAAAATAAAAAATCTCTACCAATGAACCGAGTAGAACAAGTCAAAGCTTAGCCAAGGCTGAATATCTCTATTATTAGTTTTAACATCTTTAAACCATTGTTCTTGCTCTCTTAAATTATTACATTTCATTGCAATTCCCCCCCCCCCCAAATCACACAAACTCAATTTCATCATCTCTTGGTTCAAAAACGTCAAAGGCGCAACAAGGAAAGTCCAAGTCCTTGTGGGTTCTACTCCTACTTCCCTATCTATATTTAATTTAATTCCTTTATTTATTTATTTGGAAGAAGGAAATTATTCTTGACATGTTACGACGCGTGTCAAAATTGACGTCGTTGCCAGGGACTTCGGTAACTTTTACTGTTTGTTTTTTATTGTTTATGACCAGGAGAAATCCGGGAGAACAGTTTGAATTCATTCCGGAAATTGAAGCATTTGCGAGACAAAAAAACACACAACTAAACCAAGAGAAGCAATATAAGTTGCGTCAAAAACAATTCCAGCAAGATCTCGAATCATCCCAACCCGAAACACACTTTGAAGAACGAAACCAAATGGGAGACAACGAACAGACAATCCAGCAACTGATCAGGGCATCAGATGACAATCAGCCGTTGTGCATAACCTTCCTTAATGGTGAAACGCCATTCCAACTAAAAACGGGCTTGATTCATCTCCTACCAACCTTCCACGGTTTGCCCAGCAAAAACCCACACAAACACCTTAAGGAGTTCCACATGGTTTGCTCAACTACGAAACCATAGGGAGTATCTGAGGATCAAATTAAACTTCGCGCCTTTCCCTTTTCTTTATCTGATATTGCTAAGAATTGGCTTTATAATTTACCTTCTAACTCAGTTACTACCTGGACTGAAATGGCTCGCTTGTTTCTTGACAGGTTCTTTCCAGCCGTTAAAGCAAGAAAAATGAGGCTAAATATTCTAAGTATCCGACAAAAAGATACCGAAACACTTTATGAATATCGCTTCAAGAAACTATGCGCAAATTGCCCACAACACGGTTTGTTAGATCAAACACTTATTCAATATTTTTATGAAGGACTAACCCCTACAGATATGAAAGTAGTTGATGCAGCTAGCGGAGGAGCCCTAGTCAATATGACTCGGATGGCAGCAAGGACAATGATTTCGACCATGGCAGCCAACTCACAACGCTTCTACCAATCGAGTGAACCATCTCGAAAAGTTAATGAGGTAGGTACCATTTCATTAGAAAGCAAGATTGATAAATTAGCTGACATTGTTCAAACTTTGGTTGCAGATAGAAAGATTGTTTCTAGGCTTTGTGGGATATGCATAAGCCCTGAACTCCCGACGGATTGTTGCCCTATGATCCAAGAAGAAGATACCGAACAAGTGAAAGTGATGGGGAACTTTCCGGGATCCTATCCAAAGCAATACTACCCTAATGCCAATCAAGGGTGGAGAGACCAAGGCTTTGCGCAAAACCAAAGACAACAGTACCAATCAAGGCAACCTAACCAACAATTCCAACAAAAATCAAACCTAGAGTCCATTGTAGAACGATTGTTCATATCCTAGGAAAAATTCCAAAACCGTGAATAAGCCCATCTTCAAGAATTAGATAAGTGAATGAGTCAAATAGCCCAAAAAATAGGAAGAATAGAGTCACAAGGGAAGCTACCTTCTTAGAAGGAGTCAAACCCTAGAGAAAATGTAAGCGCCATCACACTCCATAGTGGGATCGTTCTAGCTCCAAAAAACCATCAAAAAACAAGAATCTCACTCCTGCCATAGAAGAAGGTAACGAAAACCAAGATAACCCTTTACCACCATCTCCTCCTTCTCTTGTAGTCGCACCTCCTTTCCCATCACGCTTAGTAAGACGCGACAAAAAGGCTGAAGAGAGGGAAATTATTGAAGTGTTTTAAAAAGTCCAAGTGAACATTCCCCTCTTAGAAGTCATTCGCCAAGTGCCAAGTGCCAAGGTACGCTCGTTTCCTCAAAGAGCTTTGCACAACCAAGCGAAAACTCACCGGGCACGAAAAGATAAATTTGGGAGAGCACGTTTTTGCCATTTTTCAACGTACGTTACCGCCAAAAATGAAGGACCAAGGTATGTTTGCTATACCCTGTCAAATTGGTAACATATCTATTAAACGTGCCATGTGCGATCTTGGGGCTTCAATAAATATACTACCGCTTTCTGTTTATAAAATGATTACTAATGATCCTTTGAAGGAAACCAGGATTACGATACAGTTGGCGGATCGATCAGTCATCTATCTAGAAGGAGTATTGGAAAATGTTCTGGTAAAGGTAGATGTCTTATTTTTCCATGCGGACTTCTATGTGATCGATATGGCTCACGATAGAACAAACACTTGCTCCGAAATGTTGTTGGGACGTCTATTCCTTAGCACATCAAACACAAAAATAGAAGTAAGGAGCGGCCTTTTATCCATGGAATTTGACGGTGAGGTAGTAGAATTCGATGTTCATAAGGAAATGAGGTATCCTGATCAGGTTGAATCTATTAACTCAATTGATATTGTTGATCCATGTATAGAACAGTATGCAGATACTATTGTTTTTGATAACTTTAGTATGGACTATGAGCTTTGCGACAATGAGGCAGAAAGGATCGAGGAAGAAGGCGACCTTATGACAATCTTGCGCCAGTACAAGGAAGCAATCGGATGGACGATTGTGAATATTAAAGGACTTAGCCCCTCGGCTTGTATGCACAAGATTAAAATCGAGGAAGGGGCAAAGTCATCTTGAAAAGATCAACGCCGATTGAATGATTCAATGATAAAGGTAGTGCAAACAGAAATTCAAAAACTTCTAGACGCCGACATAATATATCCAATTTCGGATAGTGAGTGGGTAAGTCTATTCATGTCGTTCCTAAGAAAACTAGCGTCACGGTAATCAGAGATGACGAAGGTGAGTTAGTTCCGACTCGAGTTCAGAATGGATGGCGAGTTTGCATAGATTACAGGAAGTTGAACTCTTTAACTCGAAAAGATCACTTTTCGTTGCCATATATTGATCAAATGATTAAAAGATTAGCTGGTAAATCTCAGTATTGTTGTCTCGATGGTTTTTTCAAGATTCTTTCAAATCCCCGTAGCTCCTGAGGACCAAGAGAAGACTACGTTTACATGCCCCTTCAGAACCTTCGCCTATCGACGAATGTCGTTTGGACTATGTAACACACCGACTACGTTCCAGCGATGTATGGTAAGTATATTTTCGGATTATGTTGAGAAAAGGATCGAGGTATTTATGGATGACTTCACTGTATATGGTAATTCGTTTGGTGAGTGTTTATTAAATTTAACTAATGTCTTAAAACGATGCATTGAATTTAACCTTGTGCTTAATTATGAGAAATGCCACTTTATGGTTAATAAAGGCTTAGTGTTAGGACATATATTTTCTTCTAAAGGGATTTCTGTTGATAAAGCTAAAACGGATGTTATACGCTCACTCACATACCCCACTACTATGAGGGATATTCGCTCTTTCCTTGGTCATGCAGGTTTCTACAGGCGGTTTATAAAAGATTTCTCAAAGATAGCGCATCCACTGTGTCAGTTACTGCAAAAGGATGTAGAGTTTAGCTTTACCTCCTAATGCAGAAAATCGTTTGATACTATCAAAGAGAAACTTGTATCTGCACTGATAGTACAACCTTCTGATTGGAACTTGCCGTTTGAAATTATGTGTGACGCCTCGGATGTTAGTGTTGGAGCGATACTCGGTCAAAGAAAAGGAAAAGAACCTCATGTCATCGCCTACGCATCAAGAATGCTTGCTCCGGCACAACGCAACTATTCGACTACAGAAAAAGAATTGTTTGCTGTAGTTTTTGCTTTAGAAAAGTTTCGTTCTTATTTGCATGGAACTAATATAATTGTTTTTTCTGACCATGCATCTTTGTGGTATCTTATGAGCAAGAAGGAAGCAAAGCCGAGGCTAATTTGATGGATTTTACTCCTTCAGAAGTTTAATCTCGAAATTAAAGACAAGAAGGGGAGCGAAAATTTAGTGGCTGATCACCTTAGTCGAATCCCACTTACCATGTCGGACTCGCCCATTAATGGCGAGTTTCCTAAAGAAAACGTGATGATGGCGCAAGCTTCCATGCCTTGGTTTACGGACATAGTGAATTATTTGGCAACATGTAAATTTCCCCACGACTTGCCGAGGTCAGAAGTTTACCGGATTAAGAGGGAATCCAGGTTCTACATTTGGGATGATCCCTACCTTTGGAGACATTGTTCCGATCAGGTAATACGACGATGTGTAACCGAAGACGAGGTAAAATATATCCTTAATTTCGGTCATTCATATTCATGCGGTGGACACTATGGACCTAAAAGGACAGCTCACAAAATTCTTGAATGTGGATTCTATTGGCCTAATATTTTTCGTGACATATATTTATTTTGCAAATCATGTGATAAGTGTCAAAGAGTTGGTAACTTAAGCCGACGTAATGAAATGCCCCTAAATCCTATTCATGTTTGTGAAATATTTGATGTGTGGGGGATAGATTATATGGGGCTATTTGTATTATCATTTGGTAATTTTTATATTATTTTAGTTGTTGATGATGTTTCACGATGGGTTGAGGTGAAAGCTACAAAAAATAATGATGCTAAAACCACTGTCAGATTTCTGAAAGATTGTATTTTCTCCAGGTTTGGCACACCGAGAGCGCTGATATGTGACAGAGGGAAACATTTTATCAATCGAGTCATCGATGCGCTAATGAAAAAATTTGGCGTCACCCAACGCATCGCGACATCATACCATCCGCAAACGAATGGTCAGGCGGAGGTATCAAACTGCGAAAACAAGGAAATTCTCGAAAAGATCGTGAAACCTTATCAGAAGGATTGGAGCGTTAAGCTGAATGACACATTATGGGCATATTAGACAGCGTATAAGGGTCCTATCGGGATGTCTCCTTATCGCCTTGTTTTTGGTAAGCCGTGCCTTTTACCGGTGGAATTGAAGCACCGCGCCGCGTTGGGCAGTTCAACATTGCAACATGGAAATGGATCTAGTTGGTGAAACACGCAAACTCGAAATTAAAACTTTTTGCAGGGAAATTACGATCAAAGTGACTTGGACCGTACACAATCACTGATATTTTTCCACATGGTGCAGTTGAAATTAAAAGTAATTCTGGAGAGCCATTTAAAGTTAACGGTCAACGGCTTAAATCACACTATGACAATGCTCCGGTTGGTCTAGTCGAGGAAATTCGTCTAATCGAACATGTCACTTGAATGAGATCGTCGCAGCTAGCGACGATAAACAAGCGCTGGATGGGAGGCAACCCATTTTCTTTATTTATTTCTTTATTTTAATTTGTTAGTTTTGAATTTATTCTTATTTTCTTTATTTTACTTTATTTTATTTTATCTGATCTTTATTTTATTTTATTCGCAGATAATACAGGTTGATCGAATAAAAGGCATGGGAAGATATCATTATCAGCTAGATTTTGTGGGCCCGTTTTAAATTTTTAGAACTCAAAAATTCTATCCCATTATCCCTCATTCGAATCTGTTTGGGAACTAGGAAACAAATTGAAATTCACTTTATCCCTTTATCACCCGTGGACCCCACTACATTTTAAAACCCAAACTCAGCCAATTTTTACCCTTTTCCTTATCCCACTTTTCAAATAAAATAATTCATTTATCCCTTTTATTATTTTCAAAACCCACGTCTCCTTCTTTTTTATCTTTTCTATCATTATAGATTCTGTGGGGCCCACCATCAAATCCCATCTTTTATCATGATTTTTTTAAAAACCTAGAATAAATTAAACCCCCACCTTTTAATAGTCTGTAGCCGTCACTTTCATCTTCCCCTCCCCTTCGACACAAGCCTCCCCACCAAGTCCCACGCCATCAAGCCATGCCTCGTACCCGAGACCAGGCTCGGCGCCTCCCGCAACAGCCACCGCTTGTCATCGGTGGCCAGCGCCGCTTTGTGCCACCGCAATTCATGTCGATCAGCAGCGACTCCGAGCCACAACGACCACCACCAAGCCCCCAACGTCCAGCTGCATCACCACCACCCCGTCCGGTCGTGTCCTATTCACATGCAATTGGGAGGCACGACACTCCTCCGCACCACTCAGGACCCCCGTCCGTTAGTCGCGCTGCTCACACTGTCGACAGTGGCGCGGCCAGCGCTTCACCACAATGTCGGCCGACGCGCCCATCATCACCGACGTCACTTTCGTTCCACTCCTTGGACACTGACGCCATGTCCGGTTCTTCACAGCACCATTCTCAGCCCATGCCTAGCCCAGTCTGAGTTCCATCTTTCACTATGCACACGAACACGTCGTTTCACTCCGACCATCATTCCATGGCTAATACAGTCGATGATGTAAACTCTGATTTTTCTGTCCAACCTTTGTTAATCTATCACCTCGTTTATGGATTTTCAGAACAGATGCATGCCGAGGTCACCTCACATACTCACACCGGGTCAGAAAATGCTCAACCAAATTCACCATCTCACGAGCATCACACTGTTGAAAACGACATGTCCGATCGAGAGGAGACTCCACGAAGGGGTTAACAATTCACAGTACCAAATGATGACAGTTTGAAGGGATTCTTGCAATTTACCAGTACCAAACTTGAAACCTTTAATCATATCCGCCATAGTGATTTTCCGGTCTGTAAGTATATTCCAACTCAAACTTTAGAGAAATTACATTTGCGTGAGTCGGTCATGTCGATATTCGATAACTTTGGTTGGCGTACGTTTCCTACCATTACTTGTGATACTTACTGCGAGTTGGTGCTTTAATTTTATTCTACTTCTACATTTGATCGCAGTTGTGCCATGTCTCTTGATACTCCTAATGTTATATATTTTCAACTTTTGGGTCAATACTTTCGATTGTCTATTACTACATTCAATGTATATATGGGTTTTGTTACTAACGTTTCAGACCCTAACTATCAGACTGCTCTTTTGGACATACCACAAGATTTCAATAGTGACCTTTTCTATGAGACATTGACATGTTTGGAAGGTTCTCAGTACAACCCACAAACGACCAAGGACCACGACATTCATAGCCCCACCTTACGCTACATTCATAGGTTCCTTGCCTATAATCTATCCGGCCGAAATGGCACTCCCTCAAGCTTGAGTAAGACTAAGTTATTCTTTCTCTAGTGTATGCAGGTAAACATCAAGGTCAATCTTGGCTTTTGGATGGCCTACATGTTTCATCGTGTGGCGCGAACCACTAGGCCACAGCCACTAATTTTGGGACCTTATATTACTCATTTAGCATTACGTATTTTTCCTGCTACTTTCGACCCATCTCAATTTACTTACGCTTTCTCTATGAGTTCCTTAGATGAGAAATGTCTAGATGCCATGGGATTACTTGCAGGAACTCCAGATGCTCCTTTTATTGTTCCCCCATGTACACTTTCAACTCGTAGAGAACGAGTGTTTCAAAGGCGAGCCCAGACACGACCAACACAAGAAGAACAACCCCAACATGATATGGATGAGCGACTCCACTCGATAGAGACTGACTTGGCCGAGATCCTCTCCTATCTTTTCCCCGGCTCTTCCCGCGGATGATGAGGCCGTGGTCGTGGCCACAATTGAATAGGGAGTCTCTCCTTTCCTCTATTTTACTCTAATTATCATTTTGGGACAAAATGAATTAAGTGAGGGAGAGATATGCTTGTCAAATTTTCTTTTTGCTTGTCCGATGTTAGTCTTATGCTTAATTTTATGATAATCCTTCTCCTTTAGATTGATATATTCCTATGCTTACTTTGTGATAATAGAAACCTTGATTTGTTAGAAACTTTGCTTGCATTATGGATTTTATTTGATGGCATAACCTATGTTCCATACTTGTTAATAGAAAAAGGGTGCACTAAAGGATTGCTTTGTTACTCTTGCTTCTTGGAATTTATTGAATTAATGATTGTATACTTATTTTTTGTGAGAAATTCATATTTAGCCTTATTTGAATGAGAAAAATAATAATAATAATAAAGGCTAGAGGTGCCTACCACCGGGTCTAGCATTATAAGCTAGAAGTGCCTAACAATGGTTCTAGCAATGAAAAAATCTCTTTGCATTTTATGGTTAGATTTGATTTCTTTGCAAATTTTATGCATGCTTGCTTAGTTTGATATTTTCTGAGAGCCTTGAGTAGTTCTAGCAAATACTTGAGTAATTTTTGCTTTATTAACAGGTCGTGGGATTGATTTTTCTTTTATTGACATCTTGCTTAATTCTTTTGCATGCTTAGTTTCTTTTCAAATTAAGGTGACTATTTTATATTGTAAGCTAGGGACTTAGGTGTTTAAGGATGAGGATAAGAACTTAAATTTTTTATACTTGAGGGCAAGCATCAGATAAGTGAGGGGAATTTGATGAGTATTTATTTTGGTTGTGTTGTTGGTCCTTATTTCGATTAAATACAAATTTGAGGGACTTAACTGGGATGTTTTATGTTGTTTTCATGGAGGGGACGTGATGCTGGAAATACGCTGGAATACCGCAGGAAATGCTGGAGTCATGGGCATGAATTAGGGCATGAATGATGTCTGGGTGCCACGTCAGCATCTTCTAGAAGCTGACGACAACAGCGGTGATAGCTTATCAAGCCGCTTATCAGATAGCCTATCTCCGGATTTTTGAATTTTAAATTTTAAACTTTGGATAATTATTTTGTTTATTCTTTATATTATCATTTTTAGGTTTACCTAGATTATTCAAAACACTATAAATACCCCATTTGGGGTAAGACTTGATCATCAATCATCATTCAATTGAATTCATCACTTGAATCATTTCTCTTTCAAATTTTCTTTCTTTTTTTCTTTTAGTTTTTTTTCTTCTTGAGATTATTTCAAAAATGTCGAGCATGATTAATTTAATAACCATGCTCGGCTAAATCTTCTTAAGCCAAAGGCTTATGCGAGGTTCGAAATTATGCTTCAAACATTTCAGAAACTTTTCTCGATTTCTTCGTACTTTATCTTCAAAATCAAAATGATTTTTAAACCCAAAGATTGACTTTGGAAAAACAATTGTTTTGATCTATCAAGTGGGAAGGAGGGTCGGTTATTGAAACAAATCTGACTTCCAGGGAACATACTTAGTAAATAGATTACTAAGGGAAATTGAGATCGAATGGTTTTTATAGAAATAACTTTTCGAGTTGGTTACGAGCTTAAAGAATTTGTTTTCTCAAACATTGAGTTGGTTTAGATGAATTATCAAAACTGAAGCTAAACATTAGGTTTGGAAATTCAGTTTACAAAGAAAACTCAAAGATTGACCTTGTATTAATTTCGCCAACAAGTTTTCTGAAATCAAAAATCTCTACCAATGAACCGAGTAGAACAAGTCAAAGCTTAGCCAAGGCTGAATATCTCTATTATTAGTTTTAACATCTTTAAACCATTATTCTTGCTCTATTAAATTATTACATTTCATTGCAGTTCCCCCCCCCCCCAAATCACACAAACTCAATTCCATCATCTCTTGGTTTAGGAACGTCAAAGGTGCAACAAGGGAAGTCCAAGTTCTTTTGGGTTCGACTCCTACTTCCCTATATATATTTAATTTAATTCCTTTATTTATTTATTTGGAAGAAGGGAATTATTCTTGACATGTTACGATGTGTGTCAACTATGTGTTTCAGAAACATGCAATCTTCCACAGAGTGACTGAAATCTCCACAATAATAACTGCAAGCATTTCTCGTGCCATAAAAAGACTTATAAAACTTCGGTAGAATTGTCATAAATAAATGATTCTGCATAAGGTATGGCAACAGATCTGAATATGGCATTGGGATAGAAACAATTGTCTCCCTTTTCTTGTTGAACCATTCAACCTATGTATCTTTTGTTTATGTGCTTGTTGCCTCTCTTTTCTTTGGCATAGTCAATTCCATTGTGAGAAAATTTCTGACATCAATTGAATCCTTGACTTTCATCTTTTCGGAGAAACACTCCGGAGAATCATGTGGGTCTTTAACTCTAGTGGAATCAACATGTTCTTTTATAATCTCGCAGCCCTTGGAAAATACAAGTTTAGAGCAGACATCAAAATTCTAGCTTTTAATCGAACTTCTTGTATTTGTGTGATTACTAACATCCAGTTTGGCTCTGTCAATTTCTATCAACACGCCCAGGCTTGGAGCGTCATCTCCAAAGTTTGTTTCCAATTTCCCTGGATCATTGGCTGATACTCTAACCACACTGGACTGAACTTCCTTCAGGACTGATCCTTCAGGTTGAACCTTTGTGTGAGATAAGTTTTCATTATGATCATCAATGTTGGTATTTCCATCTAAAACTTTGCTTTCTTTGCTTCCCTAATTCCAAGCAATGTGGTAGTTCGTGTGTAACACCCCATTCCCTGCCTGGTTGAGAACCGAGTCAGAGCGTGTTACCGATGAACGATATGGTGATCGGTGCGATAAAATTTCAACTTAATTACAACATTAAATTAACATACACTAAAAAACATCAATATACATCTTAGTCCATTTCAATCATAAAAAGACCACATTTAACCATTTAGGACCATTTTATAACTTTTACAAGTTTTAGGGGCTATTCTGTAAGACTAACAAAATAAAGGTCCTTCGATGCATTAGTCACTACCACAATGAAATTCAGTACATCTTTGATCAGCCTGCAAGATTTCATGCATAATGGTGATCATATACTCATTCAATTTACTCATGCAAAACTTAGTGACAAAAATGTAAACAATGCAGACTTTCATATTAGGCTTTAACCACTTTAACTAACCCTGTATCGAAATGCTTAGAGCCGTTTTGATACGGGTGAATGATGGTCAACCTTGTTGACTTTTCCCTTTGACCGTATCGATACGAGCAAACCATGTATCGGTACGGGTTGACTTCCCTTGACTTTGATTTTGACCCATTTTGATACGCTATGAACTCATATCGAAACAAGGGATTCCAGAGACAAAATGTTTTGGAACGACCCGAAACTGTTTTGATACGCTCTGACCCCTGGGCTCAATTATACTTACCCGTATCAAAACATCATGGCCCGTTTCGATACGGCCTGACTTGTAATGACAGATTCTTGCAGGTTTTTATCCATTTTACCATATCAAACAATGTCCAAATGCAGTGAAACTTCACACACAACATTATAACCAAAAATTCTACTAATATGTCAAATTGTAGAGTCATATGAATCCATTTATCCAATTTTTACCTTTTAGTTCCAAAACATGCATTTAGGGCCATTTCATGCTACATAGGCGACTCATCTTAAACATACCGCACATATAACACTTCACCATAACATAAGCACATCAAAAGAGACTTGATAGACTTATACATAGACCTTGCCACCATCTAGGAGTTCAAAGGGGTCAATATACATTACTTAGGGCTTGATTGTGACTTGTGCAACGCTTCAACTTCTCCGATCTCGATTCCAAAACTTGACTAACCTGAAATGGATGCAATGAGACACATTAGGCATACTTTGCCTAGTTAGGTAGTCATAAACAATGAATGAACATAATGTGTCATGCTTCAAAGATAACCATAATACAAATTATGCAATAAACATAGCATCATATCATCAATGGCAATATCATGATTTCATAGCAAACATTATCAATAATCAATAGTTCCCTTGGATCAACGTATGGTATATGGATACACGAATTCCACCTCCTCACCAAATCAATAAATGATTATTCCACCGACATCACCAATAAGACCAATACACAAACATCCCTCCGCCTCGCCAAATCAATATAGGTCGTAGCCCTAGGACCGTAGTCCACCTGTGCCAATGAGCTCATGAATTATATGGCATGTCAATTGTATCCAATACTTCGAATCCAATGCCCAATAATCCATAGTTCAATACCATGATTCATTAACAATATTTCTACATCAACATCAATAACAATAGTTCGATGGCAATAGTATCATATCAATAACTCAACAATCATGATTTCCATGTCAATAAGCAATAACAATAATTCATGTTAATGATTCTTACATGTCAATGCTTCAATGATTTCCATGACATTGATAGCAATACCATGGACAATGAACCAATGCAATACTTACCAAAACTTACCAACATGTCTTACAATAATGCTTCATGTAAAGCCCTTAAAATCAATGGTTAGTGAATCAATAAACAATGATTCGAGATGGCACCTAGCCACTCTCGAGACTCCGACTACACTCACCTTGACAATCTGAAGCTTCTAAGGCTCTCGGATGGCGATACCTTTATCCCTAGCTTTCGATGGAGGCAATGGATTAATCTTTTCCACTTCTTGAGCTAGGAAAAGCAATAAGGAATCATTAGGATCAATATAACAATATCGATACTTGAATGAATAGTCATTAGCTATAGACAAAGCTTATTTTTAAGCTTGAAATTGATTATCTAATAATCAAGAGAATAAATGATTAAGGAAAGTCTAAGCTTATGGCTCACAATAGAGAGGTGTGTGCTTGAGCTTGGTGGAGAAGATGACAATGGAGGTGTGTGCTTGTTCTTTCAAAGCTAAAGGATGGAAATGATTCTTGGTGAAACTAAACAATTATGAAAGCTTTCTTTTGTTCAATTCATTTTAAGGAATTATCACTTCAATCATTAACCACCTCCCAAGATAGCCAATAGGAAGCTTTCCTTCCACCAAGGGAAAGCTTAAAATATAATACTTTTAACTCTCTTTTATCCTTACCAAATTAAACAATAGATGGCTATAAATCATCATTTCTGATCATTCACGTGAGAGAGGGTGATAGGCAAGCTGGTGAGTCATCACCTAAACATTTCTTTTACAATTTATCCTTTAAACTTATTCTAAACAAGGGACCTGTTCCGAAACTTGAGGAACTGTATCGAAACGGTCAAGCAAAAGTCCAAAAGTTAGTTATTACCGTTGGAATTGTATCGGAACGCCTATAAACATTTCGAAACATCTTGTAGAGGCCGTTTCACTACGGGTCTGATCGTATCGAAATGCTTAGCTTAAAAACACCGATTTGAACCATCATAAAACAGCCTTGACTAAGGACTTGACTTAATTAAGATCCTACAACAATATGATCTATAATAAAGATTCGATATTTCAATATTTTATTAACGATACTCCGATCATCGGAATCCAATTCCGAGTAGACCGGTTTTCGGGGTGTTACATCGTGTTACCATTAGATCCTGAGAATGATCAATCTTTTGATCAATGCTTCCCAAACGGTTCTCAACAACTTTTTGAGATTGCTTCACCTTAACCAGCATATTGCCCATGTTTCTCACAATATTGGTTTTCAGCTTTTACACTATTATCTGAAAAATGATGCAATATTATTTAAACAAAATGCATTTATTATTTTTTACTAAAAATGATGTTATCTAAAAAATGGAATGATTTTCTAAAATGCGATGTTTATGCAATGCAATGCATGAATGCACAAGGTGTCGATTTCAAGGACTAGTCTTTAGAGCAACATCCATTAGCCAAAAGGCCGAATACAAGAAATAGACAATTTCATTATAGAGATCGGCTTGCCCTCGTCTCTAGGCTAATCACTTCGTTCTGCTATCTAGTTAGCGTCTGTTCTTGCTTGGTGATGATGTCAAGGTGCTGCTACAGGTTCATGGCTTCAATTGATAAAATTTGCACGAATCGGGCGACTCCCCGTATGGCTTCTAAACTTAATCATTTCATGATTCTGCCTTTGGACAATTTGGATAGCCACTTCAAGCTCGACTTCCAGTGCCTTATTCTTCATTTATAATGCCCCTTTTGAAACTTCCGAGCTAATCTTTCAATGTTGTACGACATTTTCCAATTAGCCATCTTCTTTTTCAGCTCTTTATCTTTTTGCTAAAGATCGACCTTTTCTGGTTATTGCATCCTTTTAATATCTTTCTCCAGCTTTGGAACTTGTGATGACAATTCTGGACTCAAATCTTGTTCTCCCTTTAAATTTTGCTTGATTCGGTCGCTCAAATCCACTAATTCTTGAATCTCTTCTTTCACTGCGCTTTTAACCTCTTCACACGGCTTCTTGTGGCTGCTCGCGCCCTGTCATGTCATTCTCAAAGATACTGATCTTTTCTTGAATTGAGTCTTCTCTAATTGGGTTCATACCGTCGTATTGTCTTCTCCTTGTCTATCGGACTTATTGGCTATTATGGATACTGCCTAACTTGACTAACCCTTGAATCGATACCTCTGAGTATGCAAAATGATGCTGGATGCATAAAAAACAAAAAAAAAAAGAACAAAAGAAAATAGTGTCAGTATTGTGAATTAATATGGAAAATAAATAAACAATATTCAAACACAGTAAAACATAATATATTTTGCAAAGAAAATAACTAGTGAAAAATATTTAAACCGGCAGCACCTGTCCTAGGTCCATGTCTGGCTCTAGCGGGGTGGGTTTCTAAAACAGAATGTGGGCTTTGTTCTAGACTCTCAGTTCCCGAACTGCCGTTATCGTCTACTGCGACAGTAAGACATCGATTCAGTAGTATAGGTCCCTTATAACGGGGTCGTGGACCCCACGACGCATAAGGTTAGTATACTGAAAGAAGACAAAAATCCGAACTCGGAGCTGGAGAGCATCACGTCGGATATTATCTTACTCCCACTTAAGGGTGAAAACTCGGGTGTAGATTTATACATGAATGACAGATACAACATACACAAAAACTACCCCCATTTTTCCTAAAATCCATCGAACATTTTTTTCAGAAAAAAATAAATTCAATTAATGTTAGAAATGCCAAAATGCCATGTGTAATTAATTATTAGGCCTGACTCTCAATTTCGTCCCCAGCGGAGTCGCCAAGTTGTCCCGACCGTTTTTTGAAAACCCGTTTTTTAAGTTTGGAAAAACAACATGACGATTAAAATTTGGAAAATTAGTGTTTTGACTAATTTTATCTTGCGATTAATTGATTTTCCATTTTTTAATCAAAATCCCTTTTATTCGCTTAAAAACCGTTTTGGAGTCGCCATCGGCCACTTTAGTAGGCCGGACACCATAAAATTGTACCAGAGATTCATTTTGAAAAGTTCGGGTTCGGGAGTTGATTACGTGTAGGTAAGTGTTAACACCCCTACAAACGCCTGTTATCGGTACCTCATTAATTACACGTGCCATTTTGGCATTTAGAACATTAATCTTAATTTAATTAAATCTTTTAACTGTAAAAAGGATTTTATTCCGAATGGAGATATCCTCTTGTAAGAAAATACATTTTGTACGAATATAATTATGAAACGTCCAGTTGCATTAGGACACTTCAATTTATATTCAAAATGTACCTCAACACAAAAGGTTTAATGCATAGCCAATTATTGTCTTGTCATTTTTAAGTAAACACTAATTATGCTCCATTAATTAATTTAATTAAAAATCTATGAATATTATTAATTTTTGGACATGAAAGATAACGTCCAAAATAATATTGGACACTATCTTTAATGAGCCCAAAAGTAATAATATTCCTAATTAACGTGACTCTAATCATTAGTCCTATTTTAATTTTTAATTAATCTAATTGTAAAATTATTTCCATTTTCTAAGTTGAAATGAAAAATTGAAACTTTCATTGGAATATTCATTGGTTAACATCACTCTTCATTGTGACACTAACCAATATTGAATATTCTAATATTGTTTCAAAATATTCATCTATTTGCTACAATGACCTCTCCTATTAAATTATGATTAAGTAAACTACACTAAGGCTCTAATCCTATTTTAAACATGTGATTTAAATCCTTAAACAATATACTATATGGTGTTTAAAAACATGCAAACATACATTTTAATTTAAACAATTAAATGAAAACAATTAAATAAAACAATTAACACTTGAAACAGGACTGGATTGAATTAAATTCGAGCTATTGAGGCCAAATTATAAACATATGGTGACCAAAATAAATTACAATTACAAGCTCCATGGATCAAAATGGAAATTGCCCAAAAATTCCAAAAACACGCGGATCTTGAGCGCCCGACCCGACTCGACGCGCGGATCCTCCCCTTGACTCGGTTACAAAACGCTACCGTTTTGACTCGCTATAAATGGCCTCAAACCGAGTTAACTCGCCTATATTATCATACTTCCCTCTCTCTCTAACTCTCTCACTCTCTCCCCCTCTCTCTAAACAAACCCGGTCACCATCCTAAACGTCGACGCCGAACCACCGTGGTCTCCGCGCGATTCGGCGCCAGCCGCCGCTCGCCGAAACCCTAACCCCTAAAAAATCCTTTTTTCACAATTTCGAATCTTTAAAAGCATAAAACTACCCTAATCCGATAGGATTTCTCGTTCTTCCCCGGCCTAGATATACCCGAACCGGATCTCGTTTTCAACTTCGACGAGACCAAAAACCCTCTGGCCACCACAAATGAGCTACGATCTCATTTTCGTTTTTGTTTTCCTTGTTATCTTGCATTAATCTAACGTTTTACATGTATTTTTTTTTTTTTGCAGAAAATGACAAAAGGCAGAGAAAATATACCTCCGATGATGGTGATGCGGCAGTGGCGCGGTGATTTTTCGGCGTTTGTTTACGTCTCGACGACCTCACGGTGCTGCTCAAACTTTTTCCATGGCGATTGTGATGATTCTGGCATTTCTTTACGGTGCTCGCTTCATATTTCTGATGATTCTGGTGACTCTGATTAATTTAAACTGATTCGTGTCGCGCACCTAATTTTAGTGGGTGAGTCTCTCAATAGATCTGCCTACACACAGGGACAGAACTACATGGGGTTCGGGAGGGGCAATCGCTCCCCCACCCCCGAAGAATTTTTTTTCACCTTTGTCCCCCTCTTAATTTTTTTTTTGTAAATTGGTTTATTTTTGAATTTGCCACCCCTACTACCAAATATTTATAGTTTGCCCCCTCAACCCCAAATCCTGGCTTCGTCCCTGCCTACACAAAGTCTTGCTTAAGCGATACTAAACTGCTTACCACTTGAACTTACAACCGTTAGTTATATGTGTAAATATTATATGTAGTTATACATTTAAAATCTATTTAAATTTAAGTTTTAAAATGTTTTGTTTTTGTTTGTATATATTATGTTTATAAATTCAATTATACTTGATAATAATTACTTTTGATAATAATTATTTGAATCTGCAATAATACACTTGTAATTGTGATGGTATTTGTAAATGCACTTGTAATATGAAGAAAAAAATAGTCGATAACAATACCAAAACAAAGCGAGAACTCGTATAAGTTAAAACTTAGGTCAATTTCCATAGAAGGCTCTTGAACTAAGTGTTTTTAAAAAATTTAGGGAAAACTACACCGGTGGTATCTTAACTATGCCTGTATTCCTACTTTGGTCCCAAAACTATGTTTTTCGGCAAAAGAGTCCCTTCCGTTACATAGTTTTCCTGTTTTGGTCCCCCGACGTTAAATAACTAACGGTTTTGCTGATGTGGCATTTTTTAATATTTTTTAAGGCTGACGTGGCATTTTTAAATATTTTTAATCATTTCTCTCTCCTCTTATATATTATTTTTATTTAATTTTATTCACCCAATCATATTGTGACACGTGTCACTACACTATTAGGTGAAAAAGCCCCCCCAAATATCCTAAAAATCGGAAATAGTGCTGCTGGGATTCAAACCCAGGACCAGCAGCACACCAAGCATGCACTTGAACCAACTAGGCTAGGCTAGATAATTGATTCAAATCTACTAACACTTATATTTAAGTTGTACAAATTAACCCAAAAAAAACTAAAAACATAATTGGTGCTGCTGGGAATCGAACCCAAAAAGACCAATTATTGTCTTCTGCCAAATACGTTGCCTGCAACAATGTCATTTCATTAAGATCTCTAAAACATATTTATAAGTAGTGATGGTGGGAGAGAGCCTACCTCCTGTATTGTCTTCTTCAAATCAAATGCATCTTTCACCCGATCATCCAAGAACAACCAGGTGTCACGAAACTCTGCCGGAAAATGATAAGGAAATCAAATTCCATCAAAAAGCTTGCAATTCCACTAGAAAAAGTTCTAAGTGCATAAAGGTAAAGAAAATAAACCTGGGGAGCGATCAGTCAGCATGAAAATCTCTGTTGTTGAGTATATCCCTCCAAGGAAAGTGCGCTTCACATACCAATCAATATCAGAGGCCTCATCTCCAGCGGCATGCCATATTTCATCAACCAGCATTGCTCTCTGCTTAAAACTTGTCGGAACATTCATTGGATGCGCCTACAAAGAATGTTACAGAAAAAGATCGTTGTCTCAAAGGGTTCTGATTTGACCAAGTAAACCAGATACTTTGACAATAAAATAGGTATAGATTCTAATACTTGGATGCTGAGAGCTTGAGGCCATTTCGATATGTAGGGTGCTTGCATTTCTAGGCGAATCCTTACAAGCTTGGAGATGCGTTGGCTAGGAATCAACTGCCGTAATTCCTCTCCAGAGTCAATTCTATCAATTAACCTCTGTAAGCAGTCATCCATGAAGAACTGCAGATCCAGGGGAAAAGATATTGTAATTGTAAAAGAACAGAGGAAAACCAACAATTACAATACTAACCGAAACTAGCAAACCTGAGCATGCATCAGATAGTGAGATCTATATATATAGATACAATTGAAAAGGAGGAAAGCGTTAGGAAACCAACATTTTGTGGATGCAACACGATCTAGAAACCAGGAATACAAGAGCAGAAGAACAAAATTAATGATCCAGGAATACAATTTTTTACTTTACTATTACTGCAAGTATTTTTATTTATTTTATAATAATTGGTCTTTTAGGGTTCGATTCCCAGCGACACCAATTATGTTTTTAGGTTTTTTTGGGTTAATTTGTACAGCTTAAATATAAGTGTTAGTAGATTTGAATCAATTATTCAGCCTAGCCTAGTTGGTTCAAGTGCATGCTTGGTGTGCTGCTGGTCCTGGGTTCGAATCCCAGCAGCACCACTTCCGATTTTTAGGATATTTGGGGGTTTTTCACCTAATAGTGTAGTGACACGTGTCACAATATGATTGGGTGAATAAAATTAAATAAAAATAATATATAAGAGGAGAGAGAAATGATTAAAAAAATATTTAAAAATCCCACGTCAGCCTTAAAAAATATTAAAAAATGCCACATTAGCAAAACCGTTAGTTATTTAACGTCGGGGACCAAAACAGGAAAACTATGTAACGGAAGGGACTCTTTTGCCGAAAAACATAGTTTTGGGACCAAAGTAGGAATACAGGCATAGTTAAGGTACCACCGGTGTAGTTTTCCCAAAAATTTAGTTACTTTACTGTAATTTGATAGTTTTAGTTCCTTTATTTTTCTGAATGTGTGTTTCAATCTTAAAATCAATTATTATTAATCTCGTCAAAAACAAGTATAGTTTATTGTGTATTCTAAAAAATAGTTTAGTGCGAGGAAAATAAATAAATTTGCATACCCATTTTAAGAAAAAAAATGTTTTGAATCCCATTTTTTAATTTTGGATCCGGAACTACATCCTTTAGTACCCAAATTCAAATTCCACCATGACTAATTATAATGTGTGGGTTTTGAAGCTATTCGATTAAGTCTCCTTTTTGCTTCAGATGTGGGTTTCAATAAGCTGATTGTGGAATCTGATAATGAGAGCCTCATCCATTTGGGTCTACCCTGTTGACTGGCCGACCCATCTTCCCTTGAGTTTGTCTTGTTTGCTGTAATTTCTTTAGTGAAATGAATGTGTTATTTATGTTCAAAAAAATGTGTGGGTTCTATTCTAAATCTATTTGGGTCTAGGCTTAAATAAACATTTGGTACTCGAATTATAAAATTTCTTCTAAATTGGTACCTAAAAACTTTTCTCTCTCAAGTTGGTATTTGGACTAGGCACATTCTCTTAAGTTTGTACCTAAAATTTTTGCTCTTAAGTTGGTACTCAAACTTTATTTTCATATATTGTTTTGGTACTTTTATTAACAATTTTAGTCCCAAAATTTATACATTCTATCAATTTGATTATAATTCAAAACAATTCAAAAAATTTAACATATTATATTTAAAAATTTGTTGTGAATAAAGTAAAGAAGAACAAGAGAGATAAATAAGAGCAAAGATGAGAGACAAAGAGAGAGAGTTTTATTATATTCTCAATGTAGGGTTGTGTACAATGTTTTCTTCAACAGTCTATATTTATAGGCATAAGATAGAAACCCTAATTCCAATGGGTATTAAACCCTAATAATAAAGTCCATTAAAGTCTCATTTAATATATGGATATCCACCATAAATAAAGATATTCATAAAACTCCCCCTTGGATATCCATAAAGATAATGTGCCTCGTTAAAACCTTATTAAGATAAAAACCCTGTGGGGAAAAAATTCTTAGTGAAAGAAAAATAGTACATACATCTTTGATACGCATAACATGTTGCCTCATTAAAAACCTTACCAGGAAAACCCATTGGAACAAAACCTCGGTTAAGGGAAAAAGAGTGCAACGCTTATTTACTCATTCTCATAAAAATATCACATAAGATCTTTGAATCTTCATAATTCAATCTTGAATATAATCTTCAAATGTTGAAATAGAGTATGCACTAATGGATAAATCTTCCAAATTATTGCTTGAAATGATTTATCAAATACTATTATTCTGAAGATCATGAGGGACGAAACTTTTTTTTGATCGGCAAAAGAGTATGATTTTATTAATAAGTATCATACAGTGTCATCACACTCCATGGCCTCATTAAAAACATCCATGCGCTTAAATGGAGGAAAAGAGTACCGAGGAGTATGAGATAAAGAAAAAACGCTAAAAACAACCGAACAAACACGAAAAAACTAAAGCTAGAAACCAAAACACAAAACATTCACGCTAGCATGCAAAACCAAGATGTACGATCAACACCACCCCTCGCCAAAGAGTCATCCAAGCAATTCGCTTCTCGATAAAAAAACATAAATACATGAGCTCAACAATAATCCCCATCGGATGCAAATTCCAGGCCAAAAGATGTCGTCAAGCACCAACAGAAAAAATGCTCTGATGTTGCGTGTTTCCATACTATTCGATCCTCACACTTTTAACAAGCCACGCCACTCTATCGACACAAAGGAAATCACGCACCACAGCTAATGAATAATTCCACCATACCTCGTTGTAGAATACCACACTACTTATCGCCTAACAAACTCGCTTGATCCCCTCCTACACACTGTACGTATACTCCTACTATACCATAAAAATAGACATCCAAGAACTGAGCAAATATGTCTCCTCTCTCGAATGTTAAAAACATCCGAAGAAGGCGTAAACACATAAACAAAATCATTTGTAAACCATATTTTATTCACCATACCATCACTTGATGTCTTTAATTTAGTCACATATAAAATGACCATCACACACCTTTATTGTCTCAAAAAGCGTTGAACTGATTTACGCTTCAACGCTGAACCAATCCCTCTCACATTCCACGACCACAAACTCAACGCTCTTCGCAATTAGTGTCGTTCTCGCGCTTCAATCATACGCTCGATATCCTTTACAATTTCTTGTTCGTTTCCAATTGTTTTCACCTCAATCAGTTTACCCAATTTCAATGTTTCCTCTACTTCTCTTAAAATAATCCGTTTTCAGTTATAGAAGTCCAAATATGACAAAGAGCCATTAGCAATTACCTCTGATGAGTTTTGGTTTTTCTTCGGACGACCTCTTCCCTTTTTTACCAGCTTCGCTTCAGCCTCACCTCGCTCACCAGGCGATAAAAAACTCAGTTCGATTTTTGAAACCTGTCGTAACCTTCTAAACTCTTCATTGTATTCAATTGATTGAGCCTTATTAGCCCTAGGAATTTCTATTTGTGACCCATCAACACGTGGGCTCAATTCATCAGCTACTAGTTCTTTGGCAACTAGTTCAGGATACGGTACTCCCATATTGTTTGGAAAAACATCCACCACAGCATCACTCGGTAAAACATCCAGAATTCGCTGACTTTCCCTTTCACGATGGACAAAGCTTACATCTTCATCCGCCATCCAACTTGCCGTGCTCATGACACACCAATCCTCCCTCTTGTTCTTATTCCACATACGATCAATTTGGCTCGATCCCATAGCCGAATAAGAGAAAGAATTGGGTACCACTGTATCATTTGCTGACCCCCCACTTATAGACACCTTAATCGGGCTGGACAAATCCAAGTTCAAATCCTCAGTACTCATTGTATCTTCCGAGCAGTTCGCCGCCTCACAACTACAATCACACTTAGGGCCAATCGCTTCCTCAATTTATAAAACGCAAATTATGAAAACGTTATCGTTAATGCGCAAGTCCATTACTTCATCTATGTATGAAATTCGGTCGGTTTCGATCTGAAATCGACATCGTTCAAACGTCGAAGGTGCCAAAGTCTCAATGTCAATCCGTACGAGTTCGCCCCAAATCGCTGCAATATTCTGAAATGTTTCTTCAGACCATCCAATAGGAATTCCACTTACTGAAAGCCATACCCTTCGATTCGGTAAAAATGATGTAGGCGACCATTCAATTAAATTTTCAAACCATGTTTCTAGACGCCTAGTCTCCAAAATTCTCTTCCTCGATTCTTTATTTTCAAACATGAATAATACAAGAGAGCCCGCAACTCGCATCAACGTAAAACCTGTCAATTTCGCCTTTGTAATTTCATTTGCAAGATCTGCTATTTGGCTAGGTTGATGGAAAAAACCCAAAGCGCAATTCTGTAAAATTTCCCATTTATTGGCATCAACAACCCCATCCACGCATTTGCATTTCTCTTCCACTCTAGATTGCTCTTTCGCCGTGATCCGATCATCACCATCCTCATCCTTGTTAAGCCACCTCACTAGGTTCTTTTTGGAATTGTTCGTATGATCATGATCATCCTACTGTTTCTGGGTCTCCTTGTTCGTCCTTGAATCAGTGTTATCACATTTTCTTCTCTAAAACGTATCCCTAGTCCCCCTTTGCGCCATCATTACCTTTAAGTTGTATCCGTAAAGCCAAAATCCATGAAAACGCTCTATGATTCGATCTGCATCCGCCTTTGACCCTAAACGTACAAATCCGAATATGGTTCCATCTCTCGCTCTCTTTCTTGGTACAAACACATCCACAACCACTTCATCTTGTCGAAAACTTGCCAAACGCATTGCCAATGTAGTTGCTCCAGCAAGTTTGATACAAAAACCGTCCAAACTCTTTGAATCTGATTTCTCGAGCTCGTTTTCCTCACCATTAAGGTTGCATGCGTGACTCTAATTCTTACTTGAAATTTCAATTGTGCACACAGTTTTATTCAGAAATATTCACAAACACATGGTGTGCACACATCAAATTCAATCAATTTTCACTTCTCATGCAAAAGATGAATGCAAGCGTTGATACACAAGGTTTCGTAGTCTCCAAGTACAAACCAGAGGCAATGAATCGCGTTCCTGATTGGTATTAAATTAAAGAAGAAAGAAGAATGCCATTGGGGTCCCCACAGCCATGGTTACCGAGTGCCCACCTTTGCTTCCAACAGAATTGATTTCTCAAAATTTAATTTCAAAAGTATTTTATCACTTTAAAGAGATATGTTTCGTTTTATCACATTTGATGTATCCGCCTTGAGATATAAATTTTGCATTATATCTACATAAGATAGCTTGCATCTTATCTTGTGAAAGCAATTCACATATTTTCTGGATATGTTTAGCCAAACACATATTTCGGCTTTGCCTCATGCATAGCAATTATTTAAAGGCAATGGTCTCGTAGCACTTAGATAGTATTTCTAGACCAGCTAAGATACGATGATTTCAGATCAATTAATGTATATATGGTGCTTTTAGACCAAGAATATCATCACATTTTTCTCAAGGGCGGAATGGATCTTTGTTTACATTAAGAGACCTAACAACCAAATAGTGATCAACGAATATGCATTATGCATGTAAAGTCTCTTAAAACATTTTTCTGTGTATGTCGATTGCTGCACAAGGATTCCATTGTTAAGGAGATCTCTTCATGAGTCTTAATGAATCGCCAACATACAGAATAAAAACAAAGGCAAATCCAGAGCTAAACCTCATAATAAAATGCTCCAAAAATTAAATCATTCTTATAGCCTTCCGCAAATAAGTATTCAATGGGGCGATTATACCAAATGTGCCCAAAATGTTTTAATCCATAAAAAGACATATTCAATATAATTGAATAATGTTCTTGAGAACTTGAATTAACTGCTTTTAGCAGTCTAAATCCTTCCAGAAGCTTCATGTAAATGTTGTTATCAAGAGGCTCATACAAATAAGATGTAACAACATCCATTAGGCGGAAACTAAGTTATTTCATTTATTGTCAGACTATCTAAAAGTAACTGCATCCACCACCGATGAATATATTTTCCTCATAATCAATTTCATGTCTTTGTGAGAATCTTTGTGCAACCAAACGAGCTTATATCTCGTGATTTCTCCTTTTGATTTCTCTTTCTCACAAAGGCTCATTAATATCCACGAGCTTTACACATTTCAATATACGGACTATAGGCCCAAATACTTCTCTTTTCGAAAGAGATCTTGGTTTCGCCTCAATTGCCTCTTTTCATATTGGCCAATCATTTCTTTGTTTACATTGTCCAATTGACAATGATTCATGATCCACATCATCAAATAAAATCTCTAGTGATATATTGCATGCAAATATATTATCGACGTTGATTTGATTTCAGTTCCACTTATTGCCAGACATGACATAATCTATTGAGATCTCTTTATTATCAGGTACTTGAGTCATGTTAATGTCTCTATTAGAGACCTTTTAATATCTTCTTGATATTTTTATAATTCATTGATTCCTCGATCAGACCATCATAACTATAGCTCCCTTCCTTTTTTGAGGATTTTTATCTTTGAAACCTACTTGTCTACCACGCTACAGGCGTAAGTTAGACTCATTAGCAACTAGATTTTGTCCTTTCGAGACATCAAATTTAAACGGAGCATTCATAGTTGGTATATGTGACTTAGTCACTCTATTAGGGTCAGCAAAATCATCTGGCAATTGATTTGCTAAATGAATTATCCTTTGAACTTATAGTTCACATTGTTGAGTACGTGAATCAAACTAAGATAATGATAATTCATTCCAATTTATTTCTTTTTTCAGCTATTTTATTTTCTCCCCCTAATGTTGGGAAAATTGACTCATTAAAATGATAGTAGTAAATTGAGTTGTAAATAAATTCCCTATCAGAAGCTCAAGATATTTAATTATCAAGGAAAATTTGAATCTGACATATATTCCCAACCTCCTTTGAGAACTCATCTTTGTGCATTGTGGTGGAAGAATCAGAACATGTAACGCACAAAATAATCTAAGATGAGAAATATTTGGTTTTAACCAAAAACCATTTGTAATGGGGAGAACTTATGATAATTTGTTGGCTTGATGCGAATTAGTGATCCTACATGTAAAATGACATGTCACCAGCATTATCAAGACCGATTGTCTTTATAAGGTAATCTGGAAAATGTGCTCATAATTTTATCAACTAAACAAGTAGCATCCCAAACACCAAGTTAAAGGTTGATAACAAGGATGCATATGACCATCTATTCAATGCATCGATTAAAATCGTAAAATATCTAGATGGACTGTAAGAAAGGTGTATGGGCCCACATATATCACCTTGTATCCGTTCCAGAAAATTAATAGATTCACAATCTATCTTAGCTGATGATGATTTAATAATCGATTTGCTTTGATAGCAAGTATCACATGAAAAACATTACCTTGAAGAAAATTTTAGTTCTTCAATAATGACCACATGAAAGTGTCAACAAATTTTTGCATCATAATTGAACAGGGATGGCCTAACCGGTCGTGCTAAATAATAAAGTTATTAGTAAACTTCTGATTTACAATAGCATGAGCTTCAATTTGTACTAATTCTTGTGTACACATGAAAGTGTCAACAAATTTTTGCATCATAATTGAACCGAGATGGCCTAACCGGCCGTGCTAAATAAAAAAGTTATTAGTAAACTTCTGATTTACAATAGCATGAGCTTCAATTTGTACTAATTCTTGTGTAGTACAATATGGATGACAGTGCATATATTTTTTCAAGATTTTATTATTTCCTTGAGTTATACTCGTAATATTGAGATAGTTGGCACCCCCTCGACTAATATTCTCAATATATTTCTGCAAATATCTTTAAAATTCAATAAGTCTCTTTGCGTCTTTGACGAGTATAATGCACTGTGAAAATGGAATAGAGTTCCATTTGGCAATAACACATTTGCTCATTCGAAGCCTTCTGTGATATTAGTACTTCCGGATATAATACTCACATTATTCCCTTGCATTTTAAATGGGAAAATATGCATAGTTATGCACTTCAAAATGTGTTTTGTTTCATTCACTTCGAGGGATGAAAAATATTAAATCTAGCACATCATATCAAATAAGTTATCTATCAGAGATAAACCCTCAAAAATTTATTGCTCTTACGAAGCATTGATATTTTAGTACTTTGGGAAATAATACCCATATTTTTCCCTTGCATTTAAATGGGAAAAATATTTCTTACGCTTAAGTATAGTATGAGTACTTGCACTGTCTGCTAGGCATAAATAGCCACAATTCATTGTATATTTTATTCCGAAAGTAATCATATTCTTCAAAGAATAAATTAACATAAAGCATAAATAAATAATATGTAAAACAAGTTAATATAAAGTAAATTAACATAAATAAATAATAAAATTAACATAAAACAAAATAAATAAAAGATCAATTATTCCATTTAGAGGTTATAAGGGAAATAAATAAATGACGAATTATTCCCTTTAAGGGTTATGAAGAAATTAACAATATCCAATTGAGTTGGACTAATAACACCATAATTATTTTCGCCATAAACAAAACTTGTTTATATTTTCTTTCATTTATCATTATGCTTATGGATAAATTCCATAATACTTTGGCTTTTGACAAGTACGAGACCAATAGTTTGTACCATCGTATTGATAACATAAAGATATTGATATGATATCTATCATTCTTGTCATCCTTATAATCCCACTTTTGACGGATATAAACATTCTCAAAAGGATCATCTTATCCATGTCTATTTTTTATGGCCTCAATCGCGACCACAATTGCTAATGTGACATTTATTTTTTCCGCTATAAAAATATCACATTCACTCCAGGGAATGTAGTGGAGGCCATTAGGTCTTTAAAACCTCATCAGTGATACTCTGGCACATAACTGAGTTTTATTCACTAACCATATAGTGAATTATCATGTTTGCATCCATATCAAGGAATGAAACAAATCCAATAATGGCATGAAATAAACATCATGCTTGCATTCACTTCAAGGAATGACATAAGTCCAATAATCGCATGGAATAAACATCATGCTTGCATTCACTTCAGGGAATGCTTCCTATAATTTTTTTTTTGGATCAAGACGATTTTCGTAACTTGAACTTGGGAGAAGTTTATAGTCGAATTTTTCGACACAAAAATAATATTGTTCTCAAGCAAATATAGACTTTATAACAATCATATTATTAAAGAATAATTGGGCAACCAATATATATATATATATAATACTTATAGAGAACAAAGATTTAATCCTCGCGCGTGACATTGTTAAATCAGTCCACAAGGTCCTTTAAAAAGAACCTCTTTTGAGATCAGTAGCCTTGCAAAACGGGATGTCCTGCCAATATAATCGGATTAAACCATCAAAATAAAAAACATAAATCACCATAATTTATAACACCTTAAAATCATAAATTAAAGAATAAAATTAAAAATAGAGTTTACCGATATTGATTTTCCTCTCAAGGAAAATGAAGATATACATGACCAAGACAGCTCCTCAAAATCTCTTTTTGTTTTTCCAAGTCATTTAAAGATATCATGTAAAACTCAAAATATGGTTAAAATACCAACTTTAACAAAAAACATAAATATAATTACTACAAAATAATTTTCATTCTTAAACAAATAAACAACCATAAGGATGTATAAATAAGAATGATTAATCAATCGCTATATCGAAATATATGGTAGATGTAGTTACCAATATCGTGTTAAAATCTTTTTCGAGAATTGTCGACAAGAACCATGATAATTGAGTCACTCTATGGCTACACTAACACCAAACAACCAAAGATTTTTCAAAAATTAAAAGTCAAGTTAAAGATCAAAGAAAGAAATAGAATCGATAATTAAAATATAATTGAGGGAGAAGAACTTATCTTTGATTCATGCTAGTATCAAATTCTTTTCAATAACTCCTTTAGGATTCGAACGAAAAAACACCTCAGTTGGTTAGAGTCTTGTGTTGATAACGTGTTGTGAATAAAGTAAAGAAAAACAAGAGAGATAAATAAGAGCAAAGATGAGAGACAAAGAGAGAGAGACTTTTATTATATTCTCAATGTAGAGTTGTGTACAATGTTTTCTTCAAAAGTCTATATTTATAGGCATAAGATGGAAACCCTAATTCCAATGGGTATTAAACCCTAATAATAAAACCCATTAAAGTCTCATTTAATATATGGATATCCACCATAAATAAATATATTCATAACAAAATTACATTAATTTAGTCATTTTTACTATACTTTCAAATCAAACGAGTCTATCGGATCAAAGAAACAGTTGGATAACTGCATTCTACGATAATACAACAAGTTATTGTTAAACTTTTATTATACCATGAAAGTAATATACTAACATTTTTGGAGAAAAACACACGATTTACAAGAATAACAAAGAGTAATTTGATAGAATTTTAAAAAGAAAATGTTAAATTAATAGATTTATTTTGAATTACGACCAAATTGGTAGAATATATAAGTTTTGGTACCAATTTGGGAGAATGTGTCTATTTCACGTACTAACTTGGGAGCAAAAGTTCTTTAGGTGCCGACTTTGGAGAAGTTGATAGAATTTTTAAATATAAAATGTTAAATTTATTGATATATTTCGAATTATGACTAAATAAATAGAATGTATAAGTTTTGATACTAATTTGAGAGAATGTGTGTACTTCAAGTACTAACTTAAAAGAAAAAGTTCTTTAGGTACCGACTTGAAAAAAAATTGTCTAATTTAAGTACTAAATATATATTTAAATTATAATATTATTATGTATGGGTTTGTCGGAGTATACACGTAATAAAGGGACCTTTTGCCTAATTTGACCAAAATCATACGGAAAATTACAGACCAAAAATGTCTAGGTCCGGGTTCGAACCAGGGACAATTAATAAGTGTGGTTTTATTACAAGAGCCACGTCATGTGCTAAAATCCCAAGTAAAAAATGACGTGTCAAGGAATGTACGTAGGTTCTGATCTATTAATAAGTGGGCCCCAAAGCATCGGTCTTGAGTTCTCCCAAGTCTACTGAAAGCGTGTTTAACAACGGCCAACGATTTTTTCTAGTCATAACTGACAAATGGGGCAGTGTGATTGGTCCACACTTCACACGGTCGGTTCAGTTAGATAAATTCTCTGTTTGCCTTCATTAATCTTACGTGTAATTTCGTGCGCTCAAATTTGGTGGTAGTACATTTTATCTGTTCCCTTTTGAATTAGTGTTCATTTAACGTGTTGTAGCACATTATCCAATGCTTTTCAATTGCCTTCTATTAAATTGAGTATATTTTCTATAGGAAAAAAAACCCCGAAATAAATGTGAACCGAAAATTTAATAATATATGTATTATTTTATTCATTTGATGAACTAGTTTGAAATTTATTTATCTTCTAGAGTTCAATTTTAGTAATAATTTTACTACTTATTTATTTAAACTTAAAATAATAAATATTTTGATGACTGAGAATGCATGCATCTCATTGATGAAACACGTTCACACGCACTTGAAAAATATCAGGTGATGACCCGTGGATAGCTCGTGAGGATGCATGCATGATAGATTTTCCCTCTTTTGTACTGTAGTTGCAAAACAGAGAACTTATCCACTACGTCACTATAAAAATTCAAAGATATAGACCATGATTACAAACAAAACAATCTCTTCTTCTTCTTTTTGTAAGCAAACCCCTATCCAGCCATGGCGTCAAGGAAGATCTTTTTTGGGTCAAAACCAAGTTATATATACCCAGCCAAGGAATTCCACGACGGCGTTTTCGAGTTCGATGAAGCGGATGTATGGAGTTATAACTCCAACGAAGCAATAACGAGTGCACATCAAGATGGAAAGAAGCCATTGCCGAGTTCTCGAGCTCCGTCTAACAAACTTCCAAGAAAGATGGAGTTTATAAGTGCTAATCATAAGACCCAAAAGGTGGCTTCGGCTTCAGTTCCGGTCAACGTCCCAGACTGGTCCAAGGTTCTTAAAGCGGATTACAGGGTACATGGTGACAGCAGCGCCAGCGACGGCGGTGATGGTGACGGAAAGGTCCCTCCTCATGAATATTTGGCGAGGAGAAGAGGAGCTTCGTTTTCTGTTCATGAAGGAATCGGAAGGACGTTGAAAGGTAGAGACTTGCGTTGTGTAAGAAATGCTGTCTGGAAAAAAACAGGTTTTGAAGATTAACCCAATCAGGACTTTGAAACTATTTATGTCACACAATCTCTATGTGAATTTCTTTTCTTTTCTTTTCTTTGATATTATTTTTGTTGTTTATACCAACATTGTTTCCTTGCAAATTCGACAGTGTTAATAAGGTGATGAGAGTTTTTGTTGATTAGAAAATGAAATAAAGTATGGTTGTTTTTTTCAAATTTATTTTTAGTTGTTCATCCTTCTGTCCTTTTTCTGAAAATCCACCGTCTATCGCCCCTCCTAGTCAGACGTTAACATTGTCCGTAAGTAGTATTAATTTGCAGCCTTGTGTAAAGGTGATATCATAACAGTTTTGGAAGTCTATGCAACGTTACAAATCACAATCACATCTAAAATTATAATTATATTTAAAAGATAATCACGCCGCAATAATCGCAACCGCAATCGCAATTTAATATTATAGTCGATTATGAACCCCTTTATCAATTGAGGACCATGCAATCTCGACGCCATCACGCTCGCCCTTTCTTAGTTGAAAAGAACAAAGACAGGAGGCTGGATGGCGCGTAGGAATGCCTTATTCTTAAAGTATTAGGGCTAATTTTTCAATATTTGTTATTTGAGGTTTCTCATATCCCACTATTTATTATTAGATGTTTATTTTTAAATTTTAATTTTTAAAATATTTGTTGTCGGGACCAATTCTTAAAATTTATTTTTTAAAAAATATTTGTTATTAGGGTTTTACTCTTAAAATTTATTTTTTAAAATTTATCATACCTAATTTTTCGGTTTGTCCAAGATCTCTAAAATCTCATATCGGGTCATCTTTTTTCATTTCTCTTTGTTCATTGAAGCAGAGGATATTTGTTTTGTTCCTTTCAAAACAGAAAAAAATAAAAAAAAATGGAGAGAGATAGAGAAATCAAACAATCAAAGTTATCACAAAGTTAAAGAGATTTAAGGGTAAACTACTGCAGGGGTCACTTTCGTTTCCCGTTTGTACAGATTTAGTCACCACTTTTGAAAAGTGTCAATAAGTGGTCATCTACGTTTTCGATGTGTAAAGACTTGGTCACTCCGACGTTATAGTCTGTTAATCCTCTAACGGATTGCTGATGTGGCGAAATTAATTAAATGGCAATATCCACGTGTATTCCCGCGTGGATAATAACGTGGAGTGTGTTCTTCTTTGGGTTGGTTCTTGGAGTGCTAGCAATTGTGAGTCTGCAAGTGGTGGGATTCTTGGAGTGTGTTCTTCGTCAACCCCGCATTTCCTTTGATGTTAAAAAAGATTCGAGAAATTAACAAGCTCCAGCAGAGTGTACCTTCATCAAAACTAATCTTGTCTTGTTCTGAATCGGCATCAGAAGCAACAGAGGCACTTTGACTAACTGAACGAGGAAAACCTTGATGTGATGGAAATGCCATATTTTCTTCAGTTGAAATATTTGGTGCTTTCCTTGCCACTGAATCTTGGAATGGATGTTGTTTCTCACAAGTCTTTCTATCTTCACGGGTAGTTTGAGATGTCCAAATTCCCTTATTTTCCATTCCAGGCTTTAATTTTGAAAGCTTTCTCCAAAATAATCTAACTTTTGATGAAGAACCATCAAACTTACCTCCCTTATCCATTGGCTCAGCACTGAAACCTAAAGAAGGTTTCATAAATGATGGATATCCAACATTTAAAGATGTCAAGTAAGCATGGAAGTTTTCATTCAACTTAGCAAACCAGCTCAGCTTTTCTTTATCCTCGCATGAGGCAAGACGAAGAGCTTGGCACCATGACTCCTTCTCCCAAGAAGTCTCCAGGTAAAGGTAAATGATTTTACTTCCATTGTAGATGGGTGAAGTTTTTCTTTCCACCTTTATCGGAAATCTCTTGGCCCTATCAAACGAATGAAACAAAGTCAAATATTTTCAAAGGCGTCAAATGAAGTCAGGCATTTATATCATTAACCCTTAACAATGGCAACATTGTTATGCCAACAAAATCTTGATTGAAAACCTAAAACTTTAACTCACAACTTGAATCAAAAGGATGGGACAGATAGGCTTAAGAGTTGAGACTGAAGTAAGAATCATTGTCGTACATACATGAACATTGAACACTGAAGTAAGTAAGAAGAGTGAAAGAAAGGGGCAAAATACCATTTTCTTGAGGGTAAATCGGTAGCGGAAACAGCCTTAATGACGCAGTCCTTAAGGGGAACGGTAGTGCTGGAAGAATCAGAATGCATGAAAACTAATTTGTTTTCCAGGATTTTAGCTTGCTTTCGAGTAGGGGAAACCTCCAAGGGCGAGTCCTTTCTTCGCTTCTGCTCTCTGGGTGCTGGAGCTTTTTCTGATTCAAGAACCCAAACACTCCCTAACACAACACGATTCAAGAAAGTACAAATCTAAGCAAGAAAAGAAAAAGAAAAAAGATCAAAGCAAAGAAGGGGGAAGCCATACCTGTTTGTTGTAAGCGAAATCGAGGGAAGGTTGGGACTGGGGATTGGAGGCAGCAAGAGATTCTCGTTTGATCTTTCGATTCAATCGATTTAACACAAACAAGAATCCCACCACTTGTAAACTCACAATTGCTAGCACTCTAAGAACCAACCCAAAGAAGAACACACTCCACGTTATTATCCACGTGGGAATACACGTGGATATTGCCATTTAATTAATTCTGCCACATCAGCAATCCGTTAGGGGATTAACAGGCTATAACGTCGGAGTGACTAAACCTTTACACATCGAAAACGTAAATGACCACTTATTGGCACTTTTCAAAAGTGGTGACTAAATTTGTACAAACGGAAAACAAGAGTGACCCCTGCAGTAGTTTACACGAGATTTAATTGGGTTTAACTGAAATGGCGCACAATACTGAAGTTCTCTGGGCGCACATTAGCCAGTCTAATGGGTGCTAAGATCCTCAGCGTTCTCGCCGTCGAACACTGCATTTTCGATTGTTTTTTCCTTTAGGTTCTTCTATTTTCTTATTTCATTATGGTTCTTGATTCTCTGTCGTGGATTTTATGGCATATTCTTCGGCGCTTGGCTGGATGAAACTATTTGGGGGAACGGAAGAGCAGACTCTTGAATACTTCCCGCCGGAAATTCAAGACGGAGCCCTAACAATTCGACCACCGATCGCCGTTTTCGACGATGGAATTTCAGAATGAAAATACGCTTTGGTCGGTCAGTTTATTGGCTCAGCCCCTAATTTCAATTCAATGCAGAGAATTATCACTTTGTTACGGGGGAAGACCTCTTCTATCAATGTTAGCTTAGCAGGATCAAATCTCTATGTGTTTACATTTACGAGTGCAAAATGATAGAGATTGGGTTTTGGAGCACGGGACATGGCACATTCAAAACAAACCCCTAATCCTTCGCAAATGGACACCGAATATGAAAAAACTAGATTTTGATCTGTCCCGAATGCTAGTGTGGTTGCAACTGTATAACGTGCCACTTGAATTGTATTCCAGAAAGGGCTTAAGTTACATCTCTAGTGCAATAGGTACTCCCCTTTACTTGGATTCAGTGACATCTTCAAAGGAGAGGCTTGAATTCGCGAAAGTCTACGTTGAAATCGAAGCTGGAGTCCCAATTCCCAAAACAATTGATGTAGTTGTGAAAGATGGCTCAGTGATCACTATCAGTGTCATTACCCCTTGGTTGCCCCCTTGTTGTTCACGTTGTAAACTATATGGCCATGTTGATAAAATATGCACAGAGAAACTGAAGGCCAAGTAGGTTTGGAGGAAGAAAGAGTCCAATCCCCCTCAACCAGAGTTGGGTGAACCCTCTACTGGTCCTAAAGAAATTAATGCAGACGATCCAAGTGTTGGACTACAGAATCAAATTGAACAAAGTATACTGGAGATTGTCTTGCAATCTATGGAAGAACAAGACAAGGACAAGATAGTGCAGGATGCTCCAGCAAATCCAGTACCAGTTGTAGAGCTTTCTAAGGAAACTGTGGAATTGCACGGCTCCAGGCCAAAGGAATCCCCTCCACTCCCATCGCAACAAAAGAAAACTAAACGCAAAGGTAAGGAGAATAAAAAGATACCTAGATCTACTACTAAATTTAATAGCTTGACCAATGAAGCAGGGGATGTAAGGAAACATCGGGTTGCTTCTCTTGGCGTTGCAGCGCTCTTACAGGAGATAAAAATCAAGAAAAAGGATCATGTTGCAAAAAATTCTAAAATTTCTGTTGTTGCAGGTGGAGGAGGTGTTAGAATCTAGGGTTTGTTGATTTGGGGAAAGAATAGAAGAGGAAGAAAGGGAATCGAGGGGAAAAGAATTTGAGAAAAGTAAAGAAAAGCAACTTTTATTAATCTGATTTGTAAAATAACAAAAAGGTTTAATTACATTATATAACCCAAAATAAGACGGTTAACTAAAACTAATCCTAGCTGGATTAGTTACAAAGAAAATAAAGAACCTAATTGATTAGTTGGCATTCTGTTAGCCCCCCCTCAAGTTGGAGCATACAGATTTTGAATGCCCAACTTGAAAATAAATTGCAGAAAAAGAGAAACAGGTAAGGCTTTGGTGAAACAGTCTGCAAGTTGGTTTGAGCTTGAAACATGAAGAAGAGTGATGAGTCCATTCTGGATCTTCTCACGAACCAAATGACAATCAATCTCTACGTGCTTAATCCTCTCATGCTGAACACGATTCTTTGCAAGTTTAATTGCAGACAAATTATCACAGAATAAATTTGCAGAACAAAAAGGGATATGTAAATCTTTAAGCAAGAACACAAGCAGATTTCACAAGAAGCAGCATCAAGAGCCCTATATTCTGCTTCACTTGAAGATCTAGACATGGTCTGTTGTTTCTTTGACTTCCAGGAAATTAAGGAAGAACCAAGAAAAACACAGAAACGAGTCGTAGATCTCCTAGAATCAGGGCAAGAAGCCCAATCTGAACCAGTAAACGCATTGAGTTGCAAAGTATTATGAGAAGGAAAGAACAAACCCTGTCCGGGATTACCCTTCAAATACCTGAGAATTCTATGAACAGCCATTAAATGAACATCAGTTGGTGCGGAGATAAATTGGGATAATTGATGTACATCAAAGGTTATATCTGGTCTTGTTGTGGTTAGGTAAAGAAGTTTACCTATCAATTGTCTATAAGCAGTAATATCAGTTAACAATGTGCCTTGTGTTTTAGATAGCCTTTATATATTTGCAATGGGAGTAGAGGCAGGTTTTGATCCTAGGAAACCAGAATCCTTTAATAAATCTAAGGTATATTTTCGTTGACAAAGGTTAGTCCCTTTAGATGAACGGGCAACTTCAAGACCTAAAAAAAATTCAATTTTCCTAGATCTTTAATTTGAAAAGTTTCATGAAGAAAATCTTTTATCAAGGAAATTTCTTGCATACTAGGACTTACTAACACTATATCATCAACATAGACAAGAAGAGCAATAAAAGAGTCTCCTTCACCTTTAGTAAACAAAGATGTGTCAGAAATGGCCTGCTTAAAACCTTGTTGAAGCAAAACAGAGGTAAGTCTCTCATTCCATTTCCTACTAGCTTGTTTTAGACCATATAAACTTCTATTTGATTTGCATACAAGATTAGAATTAGTAGTGCCAAATCCAGGAGGTAGGTCCATATAAACTTCTTCTTGTAAATAACCATGAAGAAAGGCATTATTTATATCCAGTTGCTGTAAAAACCAATTATTAGTTGCAGAAACAACCAAAAGAGTCCTAACAGTTGTCATCTTTGCAACCGGGCTAAAGGTATCAATAAAATCAACTCTCAATCGTTGAGTATACCCTTTTGCAAATAACCTAGCCTTGTATCTTTCTAGGGTTCCATCAGATTTTAGTTTTGTTTTATATACCCACTTACATCCTATTGTCTTTTTACCAGGGGGAAGAGGAACTAGAGTCCAGGTATTATTCTTTTCTAATGCATGTATTTCCTCATCCATAGCCTTTTTCCAACAATCAAGTAAAACATCATGCTTAAAAGACTTTGGTTCAGACAAAATTTCAGCATTATTAACATAAGATAAATGCTGAGAAGAAAAATTCTGGTAAGAAAGCACCTAAGCAATAGTATGAGGAGTGGTGCAAGACTTTGGCAAGCTGACATCATAATCCTTAAGTCTCTGTGGAAGTTGCTTATGTCTGACAGGTCTTATAGGAGCATTAAGTTGTTCATCAGGAATAACAGCCTTAAAAACTTCCACATCAGAAACCAAATTATTAACTTTAGAAATTAATAAATTCTGATCATTAGACATATGACCAGTGTTAGAAGAACTCAAACTCTGATCATCAGAAGATATCAAATTTTGATCAACATTATACATACAACCAGTTTTATTAAAAGAAGGAACATTAACTTGATTTTTATTGTTAATATCTATAGAACTAGGTTCAAAAACAGATTTAGAAGAAAAGTTCTTTGTTGAAGGTTTTTTCTTTAAGAAATCATCTATTAAAACAATATTATCATATTTAGGAAAAACAAGATCAGTCTTATTTGATGAAGGTTTAGAATGAAAATGAAAAACATCTTCAGAAAAAACAACATCTCTGGAAACTAGAATAGTATGAGTCTCAAGATTAAACAATCTGTACCCCTTAATGTTTTTAGGAAATCCTAAAAAAATACACCTTTCAGCCCTAGAATGTAACTTAGTTTCAGACTTAGGTAAAACAGAGGCATATGTTAAGTAGCCAAAAACTCTCAAATGTTCCAACTTAGGTTGTTTTTTATATAGAATTTCAAAAGGGGTTTTGTTATTCAAAACTGGTGTAGGTGTAATATTAATGAGGTAAGATGCATGTAAAATACAATCAACCCAGAAATGAAGAGGTAGATTAGCTTGAATTCTCAAGGCTCTAGCAACAGTAAGCAAATGTTGATGTTTTCTTTCAACTAGGCTATTCTGTTGTGGAGTATAAACACAAGAAAGCTGATGAATTATTCCTTTAGAGGCATAGAAATCTTTCATATCAAACTCCTTAGCATTATCAGACCTAACAATTTTAATCTTCTTATTAAACTGTGTTTCAATCATTTGATAAAAATCAGTTAAAAAAGTTCTAACTTCAATTTTAGCAACCATAGGATAGATCCAAGTAAATCTACTATTATCATCCACAATAGTCAGAAAATAAGAATGACCATAGATGCTTTTTATTGGGAATGGACCCCATACATCAACATGTACAAGATCAAAAGTAAAAACAGAATTAGAAGTACTATGAGGAAAAGGTAATCTCTTATGTTTTGCCATGTGACAAACATCACATAAAGAACAAAGAACAGAAGGAATTTCAGAATTCAAAGACATGAAATGTTTCATCCTCTGACTAGAAGGATGACCTAATCTAAGATGCCAAAGATTAGACAAAAAGGAATTTGAAACAGAACAAACAATCTTATCAGAACTGGAGTTTGAAATAGGAACCTCAATCAGATATAGACCATCTTGTATTTTAGTTGAACCAATCTTCTGCTTCAGTTTGTTGTTCTGCAAAAAACACATATCAGAGGTAAAAATCAAAGAAATATCATGTTTAGCAAGTTGAGAAACTAAAATAAGATTAAAATGGAAAGTAGGTATATGAAAAACATCATGTAATTGTAAATCATGTGTTATCTGAACAGTACCAGTATGAAGAACTTGAACCATATTTCCATTAGGCAATTTTACAAATTTATTTGAAACTTTTTTGAAAGAAATGAAAGATTTTAAAGAACTAGTTATATGGTCAGTGGCACCCGAGTCAATAATCCAGGGATTATTAAAACTATGTATATTGGATGAAAAATGAAAGACATTACCAAAGGAAACAGCATCACTAGAAGTATGCATAATATGCTCATTATAAACAGACGAATAAGAAACATTATTAGAAGAATCAGTAGAAGAATTACCTGAAACAGTAGCTGGTGTGAAATCAAAATGTGAAGCAAGCATGTTCACTTTGGATTACCCAGAATGAGAAGCAATATTTGTTTGAGCAGACCCAAGAGAACCGTGTTGCTCATTTATAAGCCTCAACAGACTATCATACTGTTCTTTAGTAAAAGAAACAAACTGAACAAGTTCTTTGACAGTATCATTGACATTAACATCATTAACAGAACCAACATGATTTGCGTTTCCCATTTGAGATCGATGCTTATAACCCGGAGGAAACCCATGTTTCCGGTAACACTTATCCACAGTATGAACAAAGAGACCACAATGTGTACAAACAGGACGTTTTTTACCAGAATTAGAAAACTTCCTAACAGAGGAATATCGATTATCAGCTTTATCCCATATTTCCCATTACTCGTTCTATCTACAAGAAAAACATTTGACTCATGCCCTAAACTCACATTACGAACAGGAGCAATGGTTCTTTCATGTTGAACAATAAAGGCAAAAATTTTGTTAATCGAAGGAAGGGTAGACATCATCAGAATTTGTGATTTTTGAACAGAAAAATCATCACTTAATCCCCTAAGAAAACGCAAGGAAAAATCTTGCTTTCTATACTGTGAAGCAAGACAAGAACAGGATGAAAGAGGACGAATATTGCAAATTTCATCCCAAATGGTTTTAAGTTGAGTATGATAAGCAGTGACAGAAAGGCTACCTTGTTGTAGTCCATAAAATTCTTGTTGTAGATCAGAAAGACGAACAAGATCACCGGAATTAAACCGATCAAACAAATCCTTCCAAAGCTCGTATGTTGTATCAATCCAGATTATGCTCTGCACGATGTCGGGATGAATCGCTCGTTGTAACCAAGAAAGAACGAGATTGTTACACTTCATCCACGCATGATATCGAGAGTCATCAACGCCAGGATCTTTGATGGAACCATTGACAAAGCTAAACTTATTCTTCGATATCAGGGACATCGTCATGGATCTTGCCCAACTATGATAGTTGCTTCCAAGAAGAAGACTGGAGGCGAGAACGAATGCTGGGTTCTCGTTAGGATGAATATAAAATTCATCGGTCAGATCATCCGTCTAGTAAACCCAATTGGATTCTGAGGAACGCGAATCGCCGTCTTCTGATACCATGTTAGAATCTAGGGTTTGTTGATTTGGGGAAAGAATAGAAGAGGAAGAAAGGGAATCGAGGGGAAAAGAATTTGAGAAAAGTAAAGAAAAGCAACTTTTATTAATCTGACTTGTAAAATAACAAAAAGGTTTAATTACATTATATAACCCAAAATAAGACGGTTAACTAAAACTAATCCTAGCTGGATTAGTTACAAAGAAAATAAAGAACCTAATTGATTAGTTGGCATTCTGTTAGGAGGTTCAATCTCTAAACCAACTCAATGATATTCTGCTTTTGGAATAGACGAGGTTTTAACAACCCCTTGAAACAAGAAAAGGTGATGAAATGGCTTGATAAACTGAATGTTGATATTGTCTGTTTCATGGAAACTAGAATTACGTAGCACAATATGGATTTTACTATTGCTAAACTATCTTCTGATTGGACATGCTACACAAACTATAGTTCAATTGACAATGGAAGACCGTGGATATTGTGCAAAAATTATTTGCAGGTCACGGAGGTGCAACAATTTGACCAAACCATCACTGTTCCTGGAACAACAAAGGGCACAAATTTCTTCCTCACTGCTGTTTATGCAGCAACAATGGTAATGAAAGAAGGGCTTTATGGACTCAATTGCAAGACTTACAACAATTTGTTGGTTCTGATTCCTGGATCATAGGGGGAGACTTCAACATAATTGCTCACTACACAGAAAGTTCAGATCATGAACCGGTTGGCCCTCACACTTCTGCGGATATGGAAGATTTTCAGAACTATTTAGCAACTGTAAACCTCATGGATCACCCTTACTCATGTCCACTATATACCTGGTCGAATAAACAAGACATGTCTTTCTTGGCTTGGAAATTGGACAGAGTCTTGATCAACCCTCGCTGGCTTCAAGATTTTCCAGAATCCTATGTCAAATTCCAAGCACAATGAGTGTCCGATCACTGCCTAGCACTGGTTTGGATGAACAAGGAGATTCCTGCTGATAAGCCGAAACCATTTAAATTCTTCAACTGCTGGTCCTCCCATAAAGACTTTGAAACAACCGTGTTACATTCATGGCAAGTACAAGCTAATGGGGATCCTATGCACACTCTTTTTACCAAACTAAAGAGACTCAAACCTCAGCTAAAAGCCTTCAACAAAAATCATTTTGCAGATATTTCAAGAAGGGTGGAAGATAAAAGAAGGCAACTGGAGGAAAAACAGTTGCATAACATCCAATACACTGATCAGAGAAATATAGATGAGGGAAAATGCCTACAAGTAGAGCTTGACGAATTAGAAGCAGCAGAAAAATCCTTCTATAAATAAAAAGCCAAATTGCAGTGGGTACAAGATGGAGATATGAGCATTGAATTCTTTCATTCAGTTGTAGCAGCCAAACGGAAGCAAAATACCATTCAAATGTTACTTGATCAGAATGGGAATAGACTAGAGGATTTTAACACAATGGCAGAAGAGATGATCAGTTTCTACACTAATCTAATTGGCACTCTAGATTCTAATGTTAACGACTTCTCGGTTAGCCAAATCCGTGAACTCCTAGACTACACATTACTAAGTGAGGATTCTAGTGATGGACATGAATGTACACTCGGCACTACTAAAGCTATTCGCCAACAATGGAGTCTTTAAATACCACCCTAAGTGCAAAAGAATCTCACTCACGCACTTAGCATTTGCAGATGACCTCCTCATCTTCAGTCATGGCTCTATTGGTTCAATCATAGGAATTTTAAGCACCTTGGACCAGTTCTACAAGTTATCAGGATTACGACTCAATGTTGCGAAAACTGAGCTCTTCACAAGTGGAATGAGTCTTGACCAAATAGAATAAGTACAAGCACTTATTGGTTTCAAGATCGACCATTTACCAGTGCGTTATCTTGGAGTTCCATTAGTGACAAGAAAACTCAGTGAGAAAGATTGTGATGCTCTCTTGGGGAATCTAAAAGCAAAACTTCATCAATGGTCCACTAAAAAGCTAGTTATGGTGGATGTTTACAACTAATAAAAGTTGTCCTCTTTAGCATCTTCAATTATTGGAGTAGGCAACTAGTGCTCCCTAAGTCAATTATTATCAAGATCGAGCAGATTTGCGCACACTTCTTTTGGAAGGGAGCCGATACACTAGCAAGAGGAGCACGCGTGAGCTGACACAAGATCTGTACGCTTAAATTAGAAGGTGGCATAGGCCTCAAAAGCTTGCAAGCCTAGAGTAAAACATGCCACTTATCTCTCCTGAAAAAAATTCTAGCTTGAGAGGGTTATCTTTGGGTGGCTTGGCTAAAAGAATATGTACTCAATAATGGAGATTATTGGCAGACCGAAAGAAAGAGTCACTTTAGTTGGATAGTTAAAAAGCTACTCAAGATGAAACATAAAGCTGCAACACTGAATAACAAAGTTTTTGACTGGTCCACTGTGAAGAATTCTTGGATTTGGGACATCCGAGAAGAGAAGCCTAAGGTACAATGACATAAGCTAATTTGGTAACCCCTTCATATCCCAAGCATTCTATAATAGCTTGGATGGCCTGATTTATGGTTAGAGTATAAATGAGGATGGTTTTGGTTAGTTTCAGATAGGAATCGGAAACTTGTTCTTGTCGGGTTATGATAGGATTGATTTCAATGGGTTTGATTGTTGAAAAGTGTGTTAACTCCTTGTTTTGATTTGGGTAGAAGCAGCGGATAAAGATTCGGATTCTTCGGACGTTACACCGGGAGTTGGAGAAGCTTGAATGTGGACCGTTAGCTAGTTTTGGAATTGTACTGGTGAGTGGTAATGTTTTGAAGCTTTGAAATGTTTCAAAGAGGTTTTCTTGGGGTTTGGGTGGAGCCTTAGGGGCCAACTTAAACCCAGGTGTAAATTTAAGTAATTTTGCTTTGTTTCGTTACGTGTTAGTGTATGTGATTATACGTGTTGTTGAGTGAAATACGATTTGCTTTTACCTCTTTTTTAATGTTTTTATGATGTTATTGTTGTTATCAAAGCCTCACGTGATGGTTGGGATGTGTGTGGTTGAATACGGTGATATGTAGTCCCACCGGGAATGGTTTTGCATGTGCATACCATGATTTTGTTCTTATGCTTTCGGTTTAGTATATTTCCTTTCTAAATGGTCTTGTCTTTAAACTAGATACATGTTTTGAAACCGCATTGTTGTTGTTGTGATTTTGAACTCCGCTCACTAAGCTTTTAAGCTTACACTCTCTTTTCCAACAATGTATATCGTTAGTGGCTACGGGAGGCAAGTGGGGGAAAGGAGGAACCTTGGAGTTCTTTTTCTAGCTCAAGTATGGTTTTCATGTTTGTAATAATACTTAGGCAATAGGAATGCTAGACTTTTGTGTTAGTGAGTTGGTGTCCAAACTCCTATGTGGTTGTTATTGTTGTTAGCATATTTTAAGTGTTGAAATATGTCATGGTTTGTCTTTTGACCACTTTATGAATGCCAAGTATGAATGTTTCCTTTAGTGAATTACGTCAGTTTAAAATAAAGTTTGAATCGTAAAATAGAACTTGCAAACTCGAATAACTCGAATTTTTTTACTCGACTCGATCGAATGCCCAGCCCTAGATTTGTGTATATACACAACTTCCTACCCAAAAACCTTTTCTACTACAAGTGTTGTAAGGGTGGTTTCGAAATCGCAATTGTTGGTTTCGATACCTCTTGGGTAGACATGGATTTAATGACATATTGTCAAAGTGGTTCCGAAACCACAATGGTGGTTTTGAAACCCCTACTTTGATGTGTATGTACACATTTTAGTACGGAATATACTGGATTTACTACAGGTTTTGTAAGAAAAATGGTATGTATCGAATTTCTTACAGGGCTATACCAAAGGCAAGAGAGCTGAACCTTGGCTAAGGATTTGTGTATATACACAACTTCCTACCCGAAAACCTTTCATACTACAAAGTATACACAAATCCTTACAGAAGTTATAAGAAAAACGATATATACCAAATTTCTTACACCTACTCACCATGGACCAAAGGAGCTCAACTTAGTGTAAGAATTTGTGTAATACATAATTTCCTACGAGAAAACATAATATGATACAATAAGTGTAAGGATTTGTGTATGTACACAAATGACTACAAAGTATACACAAATCCTTACAAAAGTTGTAAGAAAAACAATATATACTGAATTTCTTACACCTACTCACAATGGACCAAAGAAGCTCAACTTAGTGTAAGGATTTGTGTACATACATAATTTTCTACGAGAAAACATAATATGGTACAATAAGTGTAAGGATTTGTGTATGTACACAAATTACTACAAAGTATACACAAATCCTTACAAAAGTTGTAAGAAAAACAGTATATACCGAATTTCTTACACCTACTCACCATGGACCAAAGAAGCTCAACTTAGTGTAAGGATTTGTGTACATACATAATTTCCTACGAGAAAACATAATATGGTACAAGAAGGGTAAGGATTTGTGTATGTACACAAATTACTACAAAGTATACACAAATTCTTAACAAAGTTTTAAGAAAAACGGTATATACCGAATTTCTTACACCTACTCACCATGGACCAAATGGGCTCAACTTAGTGTAAGGATTTGTGTACATACATAATTTCCTACGAGAAAACATAATATGGTACAATAAATGTAAGGATTTGTGTATGTACACAAATTACTACAAAGTATATACAAATCCTTACAAAAATTGTAAGAAAAACGGTATATACCGAATTTCTTACACCTACTCACCATGGACCAAATGGGATCAACTTAGTGTAAGGATTTGTGTACATACATAATTTTTTACGAGAAAACGTAATATGGTACAAGAAGTGTAAGGATTTGTGTATGTACACAAATTACTACAAAGTATACACAAATCCTTACAAAAGTTGTAAGAAAATCGGTATATACCGAATTTCTTACACCTACTCAAACATGGGTTTTCATTTTTAACTCAAAACAAAGGTTATCGGTTCACCGGGTAACCGTTTATTTATTTTTTTCAATCTTACGGTTGTTATTTAACCGGCTTGATCCAACGAGTGAGATTTAGGTGCCGATTTTTAGTTGGTATTTAAGTCGCTGGTATTTAGAAATTCCCAGCTAAGTGGGTAAGAAATGTAAGATGTTGTCTCAAGCAAGGGTGAACATCTGATCTAGTCAGGTCGAATCGAGTCAAAAAAATTTGAATTAGTCGAGTTGATGAAATTTATTGTATAATTCAAACTTTATTTAAATTTTTTCGAGTCGAATTTATGAAATCCGAGTCAAGTCAAACTGTTCGAGTTTCTGTTCAAATTTAATTGTAAACATACATAATGTTACGATATTGATTAATTCTATTTAAACAACTTCTATAACCATATACAATACATACATACATACAAATATCATGCAAAATTGAAGTACTTAACTCAAACATAAAACATAATCTGTTAATTACTAAAAAAAATTAAAATTATTTAAATTTTTATTTTATAACTCAAATATTATTTTAAAAAAATTTAATCATGTTAAGAAAATTAGGAATCAAATAAAAATAGGGAAAACTACACCGGTGGTCCCCAAACTATTACCAATTTCCTATTTTGGTCCCCAAACTATGTTTTTTGGCAAAATCGTCCCTTCTGTTACATAATTCTCCTGTTTTGGTCCCCGGTGTTAAATAGCTGACGGTTTTGCTGACATGTCATTTTTTAAGAGGGGAGAGAAATGATTAAAAAATATTTAAAAAATGCCACGTCAGCAAAACCGTTAGCTATTTAACGTCGGGGACCAAAACAGGAGAACTATGTAACAATAGGGACGGTTTTGCCAAAAAAAACATAGTTTAGGGACCAAAATAGAAAAACGGTAATAGTTTAGGGGCCACCGGTGTAGTTTTTCCTAAAAAATAAGACTATTTCGAGTAGCATTTTGCTGCCTCCGTCATCCAAACCGACGTCTCAACTCCTCTTTGTCCCCCCGAACCAAACAACCACTTGGAAGGTGAGAAGAGAAACGTAAAATTCTGCTAAAACCGAATACAAAAGGTAAATAAAACAGTTGAGGAAGGAAAAGAAAAAGGAAATGGTGAGAAGAGGGAGAAGCAGAATATTGGTGGGATTTGCGGTGGCCATGTTTTTAGGGGTAGCTGTTTATTTCAGGCTTTGGGCTATTCAATACTCTCTCTTTTCCGACGACGCTGAGTTGATAAGGTCAGTTTATATGTGTATATAAATCTTGGGTTTTGATTAAAATTAGGTTGAATTGAATTCTGGGTTTTCAATTCTCTGCTTAAATCGTTAATTAAATTGTTTTTTGTTAATTTCTTGGAGAGAAGGAGACAGTTTGATCTTGCAAACAAGGAGGCAATGGATGAATCTGCGGAGTGGAGGCTGAGATTTGATAAAGAGGCAGAAAAGGCTTCCAAGTGCGCCAAGGAATTAGAAGAGGTATGCTCCTCTCTTGTCGCCATTTTCATTTTCTTATTAAATTTGGATCAATTGCTTATCCTGGTTTTACTCAATTTTGAAGATACAATATTTATTTCAATTGCATAGTCTTTTTGGGAAACATTAGAATTAAAAGAGAACTATTCAAATAGAGTGTCAAGAAGAAAAGATAGTTAACCACGAGGCTTATGTGAGATAGAAAGGGTCCCTCCTACCTTAACCCATGGTCGAAGGTTTGATCTTCGCCCTGGGTATAGAGCAGTTTTAAAACTTGTGGCCAGCTTTTGCCTCTCCTATATGGGCCAACAGAACGCTATAGGACTAGTCATTGGACTCGCTATAGTCAGTGGTGGATCCAGAAATATTTTTCAGGTGAGCACAAGTCACAAAAATTAAAATATTTAAGGACTAATTCATAAAATTTTAAAATATTAAAGCCAAATATATGAACTTTAAAATGTCTAGGTGGGCACGAGCCCACCCAAGCTTACACTTGCATCTGCCGCAGGCTATAGTGGACACCTTGGGAAACAAAAAAAGAAGAAGAAAAGATAGTTGATCTTGCAAATCAGATCACATAAATAGTTCAAACATGGAGCTAATTAAGCTGTTTTAATTCATATATGAAGCTTCAAGTCTTTATCGTTGCTTCCTTTGAGCTAAAACTCTCAAATTCCTGCTTAAAAAGCTGAAATATGGAACTTATTACTGGAGAATTCCTTATTTGCCAAGTGTTTGTAAGGATTTATAAAGCCACTTCTAGTGACATTCTGCAGATTTCTACTTTTTAGAAAAGCTATAATCAGGCTGTCGTTTCTTTCCACAGTTCCTGCTTTCAATAGAAATTTCATGCAATATGTTAGTTATAAAGAATAATTGCGTGCTAATTTGCTGGGATAATTTATTTGATCTTGTATATCTTCTTTTAAGCCTCCTTGTATTATCATGTCGTTCATGGTGAGGGTATTATTCTGCACTGAGATTAGGGAAAAACTAATATGCTTTTTGGGCAAGCATATTTTAGAGGTTACACCACTTCTGCTTAGTAAATTTCTTATAGAGGTGAGTTTAAAGTATAAATTACATGCTGGAAGGAAGAAACTTCTTTCATTACTATCTTTTCAATCCTTAATCCGTGCTTCCCAACTCTTGTGACGGATAGAGTATGTATCCTTTTCACAGATCAAGGAGTCTTTTGAAAAGAAGGAAGACTCCACTAGCTCTGATAAAAGACTGAAGATGCTGCAAAAGGTAACTTCTTTATTACTCTCTTTCTTTATTACTCTTTCTTTCTGGTTGTACACTAAAGTGAGTGTGAAACAGCAATTGCTATTGATACTTAAAAATGGTTTTGCAGAAGAAAATTAAGAATGCCCAAGATATTGCTTCCTATTTTATTGACTAATTCCAATTTTACCAGGAAAATGTAGCTTTACTCGAGCAGATGGAAATGATAAAAAATGAGCTTGAAGCCGAGAAACGGAGGTGTCGTTCATAGAAGAGAAACACCAAAAAGATTTGCTGATATTTGGGTTGAGCACAACTTCACTCGGCTACATTGCTTGCAACTAATCAGTTAGGAATCTACAGCTTCCCGAGTAATTCAGTATGGTGATGGACTTCGAATTTGTTCTGTCCCTAAGCATAATCAAGGCCTCCAATTTTCTTGTAATAGGCGTTTAAGGACTAGAAATTCTCCTTTCCTTAGATGGCGGGTTGGGGCTGGGATTGGTTTCTTGTAGGGGATTGGACTTGGAGAAGTCCTCTGCCATCTTACTTGTAGTTCATGAAATATTGAGCTTGATTCAGATAATCATTTTTCTTGGGAAAATTAGGTATGAAATAATAGCTTGGAGATAAAAGTGGTTGTAAGTGCTGGGTTTTGAAATTCTAACATACTGAGTTTTATAATGTAAACATTGTGTTCTCTAAAAGATACAAGTATTTTGTATTAACCCTGAAAGCATCATATATCTAAAAGACAAAAACACTGTTGAAACTTGAAACTGTTTCCTCGTCTCAGCCTATAAAACAAAACCCTGCATAGTTCCGTTGCATGCTTACACTTCCGCATTGACTTTACTAACTTTATACAACTGGTAACTGAAACTGAATATACACTCATGAATGCAAATAACTGATTGATATGGCACTACAAATTCAGAGTCCGTACTACCAAAGAGAAGTTATTCAACTTTGTTGGAGAGAAACAAATGCATGATAGTTTCACCCACCATCAAAGAAAATGATGAACCACTTTGAGGAAGTTTGTCAAACAGATAAAAATGTGGAACCCTAAGTTGATTTGAATCTTCATTTTTATTCAAGTATCCTTGTCTAACAATAGTTGGACATGATATGGGGACATGACCCTCCAAGAGCCTCAAAAAATATGAAACAAAAAACTTTGAATATCCCCATGTTGGACAAGCAGGCATTATTCGACACTCTCGGTTGAGTCCAAGTAACATAGATTGCTACCTCACTCAAGCTCAACATATTACATAAACATTATGTGCTCAGAGTCAGAACAGTTAAATTCAATTTAAAATAAAAAGGCATTCCTTTTCCCATAACTACATTCATCATCCAAGTCCTGCCATATCTCAAATGCATTACAGTACAAAATGTGATAAAAACATGGATACTATTCCAAGCAAACAACTTCCTCATGTCTGGTTGAAAGATCAGAATTCTATAGAAAAAGTAGAAAGAAGCTAGATTTTGATTTTAAAACTAGAATAACAATTATAATAGTTTGGCGAATGGTTATGATCAAGACCAACAAATCGAATGTCAATTCAATAGCTCAACTATACAATCCATTGCGTGCTAGTACAAAAAATATAAACATAAAAGGAAACCAGGCCAAAAAATGGAAGATTGAAACATCAGATTAAAATCATAAACGAAAAGAAAAAAAGGGTACTCACCAAAAAGCTGTGGCGGAGCGGAAATCACTGGTGGTGGCCATGACGGAGACAGAAATGATGGAGAAAATGAACTGAGAAAGACGAAGAAAGAGGCCACCTTTAGTCCCAGGCATGCCTTGGATGTCCTTCATCCTAACTCTAGGACGGTGCACGGCGGCCTCCGTCATCGGTGGTGCCTCCACCGGGTGAACCGCCGGACGGCTCACGTTCATTGTTTCTCCCTTTTCTCTTAACGGGAACAAAAAGTTGGGATTTTTACTGAATTGAAAACGGGAAAAAGATCTAATTTTTCATTTTGTTTCCTTACAAAGTGAAATGGGATTTGGAAGGGGAAAGTGTGGGCTGGAGTTCCCCGTGTGTGTTGAGCTTCTGACCTCTCATTGACCGACTTTACTTGCAAAGTAAATGGTGGTTAGTATAAATATTGAATCTGAACCGTTAGTTTCATGAGACGAGTGGGGCCCAATCTTAATGTACGATCAAGATGAAACCGGCATTGATTTGATCTCTTACAAAAAGGGAAATAAAAAAGGTCAAAATTCAAAGGGCATATATGCTTTCTTTTTAGACCCGCAAATTTTATTGCAAAGGTGAAAAGACATCCTAGGACTCTCTTAATTTCAAGATTGGACAAATTGGTCCCTTTCAGAAAGAAAAAAAAATAGAGCAATATAGTTCTTGTCGATTTGGAACGTGGCGCAATTTAAGATAATTAATTATGATGTTAATGTTTCTTGTCAATTCGACATAATTTTGATTTAATAACAAGTTTAGTTATTAAAGTTTGTATTATGTTAATCTTTATCATTAGAAATTGAAAATGAGAAACATAAAGGAGGGTGTGGAGACTGTCAGCGCTACTGTCTCTACTGATTCGAAAATGAAATCTAAAAATGTGAATAAAATTAAACCCATAAAATAATCGAACCACAAACAATTTCAAAAGTTGATGGCTTGGGCAGGTGTGGTAGTGGGATTGAGGGATACATACCCATCCATGCAATTTTGTTGGATTTGCAAAGATTAGAATTTTATCAATTGGTAGAGAGTTTAGAGTTGGATTGGATTCAATGAAAACTGGAAGAAGAATAAAAACGGAATATGTAAGGGATGAGACGATGGAGGGGATAACATGCAGAACTAGACTCGAAAAAATTAAGGTGAAAAAATTCAATTTTTTAATTTTATAAATTCGACTCAATTTATTATTTTTTTTTCAAATTAGTGATTATTTTGTAACTTTTTATTCTTGGGAGATTCAATAAAAAGTGTCATTGTATTGCTTGTTTTGAAATAAAAATAGACTAAATTACTCCTTTATTGAACAGATCAATTTATCGTATTTTAAAATTGCGGAACATATAATGTCTTTTTACCCGTTGCAAATGGGGATTATCAAGTAAAGAACTTTATTTGTTATAAAATTGTTAATTTATTTTACTTATTTTTTAGTAAAGAACATATAAAAATTGTTTTTACAATAGGTACATTTTAAGAATTCAGTGTAGAGTTTAAAATTTATGGTTAGAATTTAAGCTCAAGGTTTAGGAGTTAAGGTTTTAGAGTTAGGAATTTAAATTTTAGTTTTTAAAACTAAATTAGGCATGATTGTAGAAAAAAAGTTTTCAGTGTCTATATTAACTATTATGATGAGTCTAGAACGGGCGACGCACATCGTGACACACCAAAAACGATATACACAAAAAATGGATGAATTATACTCATGGCCACTGAACTATTGCCTTAATTCTATTTTGATAACCAATCTTTCATTTTTGTCAATTAAACCATTTAACTATTTAAATTATATCAATCAAGCCACTACCATTAAAAATTAGGGTGAACTATTCATTGACCACTTAACTATGAGGTCGGTGTCGATATAACCACTATACTTCTAATTTTTTCATTATAACCCCTTAACTATTTAAATGGTATTAATCAAACCACTTACCTTTAAAAGCTTGTATGATGTGGTAGTTAACAAAAATTTGCATAATTAAACATTTGGTCCCTACTATTTACACATTCTATCAATTTGGTCTTAATTTTAATTTAATAAAATAAATTAATAATTCAAATAGGTGGTGACATGTGTCACCACCTAATTGGAGAACTTTAACTATTTATATTTAATTTAATAAATTTATTTATCTCCTCTAACCATGTTGTGACATGTGTCACCTAATTAGAGAAAGAAAATAAATGCAAGCAAAATTTTGTATAATTACACATTTGATCCTTAATATTACACATTCTATCAATTTAATCCTAAATTTAATTTAATAAAATTAATCAATTATTCAAATAGGTGGCAACACATGTCACCACCTTATTGGGGGATTTTTAACTATTTATATTTAATTTAATAAATTTATTTTCTCCTCCAATCATGTGACACGTGTTACCTGATTGGAGAAAGAAAATAAATGCAAGCAACTTTGCTTTGGAGGGAATCAAACCCGAGCATGCTTGGTGTAAGTGGCATGCCTCTACCATTGGGCTAGGAGCAAATTTGAGATAAAGAATACAAAATTTAATATATGTCTTAGTTAGTTGTTAATGCTAAAAAAAGGAAATAAATATGGATTAAGGGGACTCAAACATGACACGCTTAGGATGCATAAAAGCATCTAAACCAATTAAATAAATCTAATAATTAAATTAAAGTTAACAATATTTGTATATATTTTAAATTATAGTTAGTGCACGATTTAAAATAAAAATGGTTTTAAGATTTTTGTATTTCTAAACTAAATTTAATATATATTTTTACACATTTATTTTTATAATTTCACATATATAATTGTTGAATTGATTTTTTAACTTGATTAATAATTTTAATATTTATTAAAAATTTAATTAAATTACTATATATATGAAATTATATTAAAATTTTAAAATTATATTAGATCTATTTAATATAATCTAAAAACACAAGAACATAATTCAAATGAATTTATATAATTTTAAATTATAAGTTCACATAATTCAAATGAAAATATATTATAAAATTCTAATTTTAAATACATCAATTGATTTTAATTATGTTCGTGAATTTTAATTCAGTAAATAAATTTAATATAATCTAAAAACATCCTTTACATGATAATTAAAATCACATATACATGTTGTACTAGTAAAATATTCAAATTAGAGAAAAAAATATTCACGATACACAACCTTTTTTATTTTAGGAGTAATGTATTTAGTTTGAGTTAGGGTTTTTAGAGTGTAGCTTACATAGTTAAGGTTTAGGTTTTGTATAGAGCTAAAAAAATCTCTTAATGTTTGACTGAATTGTTATTATGAGTCATATTTTTTTTGAAACAATTTAACTATCAATGTTTTATTTTGGGTTAAAATGACTCCTATGCATATGAAAGCTGTTAGTCAACTAATGGTAAACATATTAAAATGACTTGAAAGAATGACACATCAGTATAAAATTATTTTTTGACTGATATGATATTCATTCAAGTTAACACCTTTGTCTATATGACATTGTCATGTCAACGTGCAGTACCACGTAGGTTTGCCACATCATTTCAAGTCATTTATCGTTAGTTGACTAACAATTTTAATCCGTGGAGGGGCTATTTTGACCCCAAAAAATGAAACATTGCGGGTTAAATTGCTTAAAAAAAGAATAAGAGCCATAGTGACTATTCAATCAAACGTTAGGGATTTTTGACGCTATGCCTTTAGATTTCACCGTTAGTTTAGAATTTAGGGATGGTGGTTAAAATTTAGGGTTTATGTTTAGAATTTAGGGTTTAGAGGTTGGGGTTTTGTTTTTAGGATAATATGGTTATGATTTAGGTTTTAACTTATAAACCCTAAATTATAACCCTAAACTCTAAATTATTACCACTATCCCTAAATTCTAAGCCCCTACACATAAACTCTTAAACCCTACCCTTAAACTAAAACACTTGTGAAATTTTTTAGTTTTACGGCTAGTGTATAGAATAATAATCCATAAAACAATCCTAATTTAATCTTTAGAAGTCAGATTGACATTTCAAAGTACATTAGAAAACTAAGAAATAATCCTACCAATTATAAAATGATAACTCTGTTGTAATTTGGTTGACGTTTTGGACTTAAACAACGACTTTATTGAGTTTATGTGCAACACATGTTTTCGCCTTTCCTATGCATGTTTCGGATTATTTAAGACTATTTATTTTATTGTCATGTTTGGTCAATAGTAGTACTTAATATTCAATTGAATCTAGTCGAGTCAAATTTAAAATTTTGAGTTTATCGAGTTGAGGAGTCTTATTTTATAACTTAAACTTTATTTAAAAAAAATTCGATTCAAATTATGTTTATGAAATTTGAGTCAAGTCGGGTTGTTCGAGTTTCTATTCAAATTTAATTGTAAACATTTATCATGTTATGATACTAATTGGTTCAAATTTAAACGACTTTCTTCATATCAGGCAGAGTTGAGAGACTCGACTCGAACTTAAAAACTGATCCACTAATTATTAAAAAAATGAATTATTTGAAGTTCTATTTTATAAGTCAATTTTTATTTGATTTTTTTTTTTAAGTCAATTCAAGTTTATGAAACTACGATTCGAGTTGATTTTTTTTGCTCAAGTGAAGGTGAAGGAAGGAGACTCAAGGGACATTTGCTCTCCAAAATTTTGAACATTTATTTATTTTTAGTTTGTTAAAGTATTTATTAGAGCGAGTCCAGTGATTAATTTTTTGCGTTATGTTGGTCTATATAAGAGTAGACGCTGGCCATAAATTTTAAAATTACTATATGTCCAAGGCGAGAATCGAATCCTCAACACAAATTTTAAAGTTACTATTTGTCTAGGACAAGAATCGAACCCTCAACCACTTATTAAAGTAGGAGAAACCCTTACCAATACAATCCCACTTAAAATCAATACATAAAAGTATAATAATTTGTGTCCCCTGTTTGTTAATTTGACTCTTTGGCCCCTCTAAGTTTTAAATCTGATTAATTTCCTTTTATAAATTTTGTAAATTTGTATTATAAATTTGATAGCTTTTTAGTTTAAATCGATTTAGTTTTATTAGTTTAATATCTTTATTACATTTTCAATCAATTAAGTGGATTTATTCACATCAATTATGATCAATATTTTTTTCATTATATTTAGTAAAAAAGTTAAACCATTCCGATACACAAGTTTTTCTTTTTATTTTTCTAATGCAATTAATTTTATGTTTTTCTTTAGTAATATAAAATAGTTGCATATCTATTTTAATCATTTTACTTTAAACCAATTTTTTTAATAATAAATTTTTATAACCACATGTATCTAACTCATTGACTAATTAATCTAGATCGGATAATACAAATGCTCATTTATGGGATGAGCCACCAACCTAATTTGCTTCATTCACAACACCAAAATTCAAACTCCTACCTTACTTAAGGGATCTAGTGCTTATCCCACTAGACCAACCGATTGTTAGTTTTATATTAATATAATTTTTAATTCTTCTAAAAAATTTAGTATATTATTTTTTATATATTTTTCTTCAAAGTTTAATTTTATTCACATGCATAAGACATTCACTTGAAACCATGTACCTAAATAACAAGGATTGATATATGAAAGAAGGGTTTGTGAGGAGAAGAAAAAGGAATTATAGACCTCATCAGGGATGTTACCAAGCAGGAGAACAAACCAGAGGGGTAGATGATAGAACATGTTGGGAAAGATTGGAGCCAATTCAAAACATCATAAACCTTGGGAAGTGACAGTCCAACAACCATATTCACAATTCACTAAGCTTTTTGACATGAATGTGAAACTGGGACCTAACTTAATAAGTGAATCATATTGTCTAATGTCCACAGTACATGGTCCTCCCCTTCCTCTCCTTGTGTTTCACTAATAATCCATCTGTCCCACGTTTTACAAATGTCTTCTACTCTCCTGAACCACTCAAAGCTCTCCTCTTCCATTGAACCACCTGGGTCTGTTTTAGGGGTACTGGGGGTCCCTTGGCTCAACACCCTTTGCTGCAAAACAAAAACTTGAAAACAATGACAGGAGGATGTTCTGAGTGAGTCTAGGTTGTGGTGCTTTAATTTAAGGCTAAAAAGCGACGCAACCTAAAATGTTATAGAAAAGTGTAACGTTTTAGGTTGTGTAATAACATTTTAGATTTCGCGTTTTCATGCAATAGGTTAATGTCTTTTTTTATCCTTAGGCTGTTGTGTACCCTAAACTCACTCAAGATGTTCTATGTACATAGTATGAACTTTCATTTCTCAGTTAGTTGATGACACACCAGTCTTTTGTTTTGGTGTTTGTGTTATCATTGTGTTTAGTTCATTTAATTGCCACATGTCCTTGTCCAAGCCTCTTTTTTTTTGTTGTTAAACTGATTGGCTCATGTCACCCAAATAGGAAACAGCATTAAAGGAACTCAGTTTGATTAAGATAACAAGACAAAGGCACTGTTCATAAGCATCAATTAGTACTTACAAATTACAATGTAAAAAGAGAATCAAATTTCCAGTAAAAGAGAAGGTTGTTGAAGACTTGAAGTTCATAGGTTGATGTCAATAACAGTGATTTACAAAAAACAGGAGTTTTCCCATTGAAGGAAATTTGAAGTCTTTTTTCTTTCTTTTAATTAGAGCCTTCCAAATTCCATCTACCTTCTCCTTCATGCAGTCCAAGCATCACCTAGATATATCATATGTTTTAGAGTAGCCAAGCTGCTCCATCTCCCAACTCATTCTTGAAGCAACTCTTTCATGGCAGGGGACATATTCCTGTTTACAGTAAGCAGACATGAAAAACAAGCCATTACTTTTAGGGAAATTTTTATTCATATTACGAGATTATGGTTAAGGAAATAATACACCATTTGTACACTTTCACATGTGACATGACATAAACAAATCCTCTTGAATTAATAATATATATATACATACAAATTTTACTTTATAATTCCATGGAACACTGATGACTTCTTGGTAAAGAATCACATGATGAAGTTTCTTTAATTTATATACCTCCAATTTCTTTACCAACTCTTTTGCTGTGGGTGCAGATACAATGATTTGGCGTGCATTAGGACTAATAAATCCTTCTTCCACAGCTTTATCGATAAACGAAAGCAATGAGTTATAGTATCCATCAACATTCAGCAACCCTACCTGAAAGAATGTTGAGAAATTATGCATCAGCAATCAGTTTGTTGAGTGATAAATTGATATTTACGAAAAAAGAAGAAGAAGCAATGACTTTACTGGTTTATCATGTATTCCGAGCTGCGCCCAGGTAATCACTTCAAGCAGTTCTTCAAGAGTTCCATAACCACCTGCATGAAGTTTATATGAGTCTTATCCAAACCATATTACAGTTTTTGCAACCAAATCATGTGATGCTGCAAAAGAGATAAACTTGGTACTTTATTACTGCTGGAAATGATCATGTCACTCTTTATTACAACATTTGATTGGTGTTTTAACATGATTGGCGAAACAGGAGCGGACAAAGTGTATTCAAAAGCAATGACATCTATGATTCTACTTATCCAGTCAAATTCAAAAGGGAAAAGTTGAAGGGGGGGGGGGGGGGGGCATTAGAAGGTTAAAATAACTAGATTTAAGGTTGGAATTAATTATGAACTTCAAAACTGTGAAAATATAAAGCAACAGATAGTGTTTTTTTAACTGTCTGTTATTTGATGTGCTATGGTTTTAACATTTAAGGCATGCATAACAAAGAGGTTTCTAGATGATGATATTAATACCCACTTTCTCCACATTTCAAAGACAAGGTATTTATTACTACCATCCTTTGTGAAAGTTAAGGCACAATCCTCTGCCTACCCATTCTTGTCATAATGGCTCTCATTCTACCTCATTAATCATCATCACCTTACAATGCTTTTTCCATTTTGATTTTTTTTAACTTCTGGTAGGTAACATGGAATGGACAATTCCTCTTAAGAACAAAATGACAGATTTGCCATTGTATATCCTCCAACTTTCAATTTTCAGGATAAAAATAGAAGTCAAAGTTCAGCTTAAAAAAACCAAAAAGGGTAGCCTTTTGGGAGAAGCAAATAGGAACACTTTTTAGTGAAAGTATTAAGGATCCCATAGACCATAGCCTTAGTACCTTTTCTAAAACTATAACATGGAAACAGTAGTTACATCAAATGAGAAATGTAAAGATGTTTGCATTTCTTATATTACTTTTTTTCCTGAACTGAAAAAAATAAAATAAGACAGGAAATCAGCAAGGCTCAAGTGAATCAAATCATGGGATATGGTCAAATCTGGTGAACTAAAATTGGTGGAGTGAAAAGCACCTGATAGGTTCAAGTTTCCTTCGATTTTGCCTTGATATTTTGGTGTAAAAACTGCTTATACTAACCTGGTAAGGCAATAAAAGCATCTGAATGCTTGGCCATCTCTGCCTTCCTTTGATGCATATCTGCAACAGCCTTTACTTCCCCTACTGTTTCACCAGTTAACTACAAAGTGTTGCACAGGAAAACAAATAAGAACAGTGAAATATGGTGAGAGAGAAAGAGAGTGATTTTGAGTTTTGTGCAGTGAAGCAATGATGAGAGTAACAGGTATAGTGGACTTCAGTTCATACTGCGCACTCTCCCTAGCCAATGAATATTTTAGCTACATAAATGCAAAATTTTAAAATAAAAATAAATCCCAAATTTTAGAAAAAGCCAACAAAGAAGAAACCAATATTATGATCCAAAAATATTGAAAAAGCAGCAATTGTGGATAAGGCTATCAAGTATCAAGTCCTTGTAGAACAGTGGAGAAAATTTTAGGCACTCAAAGTGGTAAACCAGAAGCAAAAGCAAAGACCCAAAACAAGATCTGAAAAGAAATAAACAAAAAGCTAGCACCCTGCACCATGGATGGTGAAAAGAAAGACAAAGCAAAAACAATGGAAAGTTGTATTGTATGTAGGCTAAAGATTCATTTTTTTCTTCTTTTTTTGGCTTTTCAATATAAATAATAAAAAGTTTGAGGACTTCTCTTTCCCTGGGTGTAACAGTAACAGACATACCTCTCGAGGCATGAGCGTCTTGGGAATAACTCTGCGGAGAGACAATAACAAGACAAAAAAGTTCAGCTGTAATGGAAACCAAAACTAGGAATTGTTTTGTAATGAGGGTGACAAATCATCAAAACAACAACAAAGCCAGTTCACTGAGTTTGTTTCTTGAACTGGTTGGGATGGCTTAAAAAAGTGAGGTTTTTACCCAATGACATGGCGACCACCATTATGAACAGCTTGTGAAACCAAACCCATTAAACCTATGCTACCTCCTCCATAGACCAGATCAATGTTCCTTGATACCTACAAAAAGAACACAAACAAGTCAGCTCACTGCAAAAAGAGACTAAAAAGTCTTTCAAAGTTCAAGCATGTTTCTACAATGAACTCATTTGATAAAACCAAGGTTTCTTCAGAGTACATTCCTTGTTCCTACATTGAAATTTCCGAACTTTTAATAACTTTACTGATGAGATTTCATGGAAAAACAGTGCCCTTCTTTTCTACCTCTACAGTACGCATTGGGAAACATTGAAACACCAATGGAGTTCCCCAACCAAAAGCAGACAGCTAAAAAGCTTTAGGAATTTTGAAAATGGTAGATAACTTAGACCCATTCACAAACATGTGACAAACATTGAAAAAATGAAGTATATACAAAAATATGGAAACAAAAGTTTAAGTCTTTAAGCAAGTTTCAAATTTTTTCTTGAAGAACCCATTTCCTCCATGTTACCAAAACAAGTTTCTAACAAAGACCATAACCAAAAACAAGTATCATTTTGTGTAAAAAAAACCACAAGCAACATAGAAAAAAAAAACAGAGCTTTTTGCTATATACCAATTCTCTGCCAAGTTCAATAGCAGCATCCTGATAGCTACCCTTCTTGCCTTGGCTACTTCCACAAAACACACAAATCCTCCTAAATTTTGACTGCTGTGTTTCACTCTCCATCTCCATTAACTATATCTCTTTCTTTATCACAAGCTTTCTTTTAGGGTATGTTTTGGGTTCTTACAGAACCAAAAAAGGGGGATAATTTATGCAAGATTAAATCTTTCTAGACCTGTCTCTTTGCTTCCTAAGGTATACACATATGAAATGTGAAAAAAATGCAAAGTAGCAAAAGCTTGGAAGCTTAAATTTTTTTGGTTGATTACCACTACTCGCATACTCCTCTATTCAGTGCAGTATCTTCATGCGCATATATAAAACGTTGCCACACGTGAGTGTCTCATAGCACGCTTCTTCACACATACACAGCTAATCTTGGCACGCGTGGACCACTTATTCTTTTAGTATTCATTTTATTTATTTGTTTGTTTATATTTTCCAAACTCTCTTCTTCCATTTTCATTTTTCTTTTTCCATAGCAATTTTTTATTTTTTATTTTTTTGTAATTGAAATAAAACAGGATAGCCTTGCCCCCTAATGAAATGCAGCTTCCCTTGTCCATGTTCTTTGTGAAAAGAGTAAACCACATAAATGGTCACTGAACTTTAAAAATATTTTTATTTTGATCACTCTACTTTTAAAATTTGCATTATAGAACTAAACTTTTAGTTCGCTCCCAATATGGTCCCTCTTGTTAAATGTTGTTGATGTGATAGGTTAGTTTTCATTTTTTTTAATAAAATAATGGGTAAATTACATTGTTCATCATTCAACTTTCTTCTCATTCTTATTTTGGTCACTAAAGTTTAAAAAATTTCAATTTAATAACTCAACTTTCAAATTATTCATATTTTTATCACTCATGAATAAAATATGCCATGTCATATGAAAAAATTAATAAAAAAAGCCATGTCATTTCTGAATGACCAATATGAGTAATTCAAAAGTTAAGTTATTAAATTAAAATTTTAAACTTCATTAACCAAAATAGGAGTAAGAAGAAGTTTGAGTTGTGAACTGTGTAGTTTACCAATTATTTTATTCAAGAAAAAAATAATGGATGGAAATCCTTACCCCTTTTCGGTGCCCTATATATACCCAACACTCAAAATTAGATTCAGGGTGTAGAGTTTAGGGTTTATGGTTATGGTTTAGGGAATTTAGAGTATAATGTATTTTTAGGGTATAAGGTGTATGGTATAGGATTTAGAATTTAGGGTTAGGGCTTGCAATTTAATTTTTTAGTGTTGGGGCATATATAGGGGTACCGAAAAAAGCAGAGGATTTTTATCCAAAATTAATAAGTCACGTCAGTAATTTCTAACGGAAGATGACGAGAGGGACCATACTAAAAGGGAATTAAAAATTTTGCACAAATTTTAAAAGTTTGAGACCAAAATGAAAGCGTTTTAAAAGTTCGGTGACCATTTATGTAGTTTAGCCTTGTGAAAATTAACATTGGAAAAATGGGTGACTACTTGGATTTGACTAGAGTAGCAAACACGGATATATTAAAGTTAGGATAAATATTCTATACACAGGCGGTGGAAACTGAAAGTTTCCACAAGTGCCTTAGTTTTAGGGTATAGGGAGTTAGTTTAGGGTATAGGATTTAGGGGTTTATGTGTAGGGGTTTAGAATTTAAGGATAGTTGTTTCAATTTAAGGTTTAGGGTTATAATTTAGGGTTTATAGGTTAAAACCTAAATCCTCACCATATTACCCTAAAAACTAAACCTTAAATTATAAACCCTAAATTATAACCCTAAACCTTAAATTGAAACAATTATCCATAAATTCTAAACCCCTACATCTAAACCCCTAAACTCTATACCCTAAACTAACTCCCTATACCTTAAAACTAAGGCGCTTGTGGAAACTTTCAGTTTACACCGCCTGTGTATAGGATATTAATCCTTAAAGTTATATATATATTGGCGGTGAAAATTGAAAGTTTCCACAAGCGCCTTAGTTTTAGGGTATAGAGAGTTACTAGAGGGTCTAGGGTTTAGGGGTTTAGGTGTAGGGGTTTAGAATTTAAGGATAATTATTTCAATTTTAAGGTTTAGGGTTATAATTTAGGGTTTAGGGTTTAGTTTTTAGGGTAATATAGTGAGGATTTAGGTTTTAACCTATAAACCCTAAATTATAACCCCAAACCTTAAATTGAAACAACTATCCCTAAATTCTAACCTCCTACGCCTAAACCCCTAAATCCTATACCCTAAACTAACTCCATATACCCTAAAACTAAGGCGCTTGTGAAAACTTTTAGTTTGTGTATAGAATATTTATCCATATATATATATAAATCGTACATTGTAATTACTTTTAGACACAAAATTATACTTTAATATAAAAAAAATAAAAATTTGAAGCAAACATAATTGAATTATGCTATAACTATGGATTTAAAAGAAACTTTATTTTAGGTGAAAAATCATGGAGACATCCTGTCTCTTCTTAATTAATCTTTAATCACCTTGGTTGTCTTTGTTCAATATATCCTTTAGAGACAAACAATTCCACACTTTATGACTCCAAGAAAAGGCAAGACATGGACAATCTGAGATGGTAAATAATTCTTTAATCTCAGTGAAATGGTCAAAAGAATAATTTTTTCCCCACATAGATATTACAAATATTTTGTTTTTGGTAACACCAGATAAAAATTAAAATAATTTTCTGAGCAAGTTATGGGTAAAAATGCAGAGGGTTTCAGATGGTGGTGTTATAGAGCATTGTGCATTTATGATTGAATAAAAACATTTAGTGGGTGATGGCCAAATGCATCCTTTGTACCCTCATCCACCCTCCATTGCTAGACAAACCTGTTCTTCTCAAAGGAAACATTTGGGGGTTTCATATGCATTTCCCATCCCCAAGCATGCTGTTCCCATCTTCTCTTTCATTCTAACCTAATCCCATCTCTTCATTGTTTTGTTAGTTTCTTCATCTTTCTATATTTAAATTGCCAAGATTGGAGGAACTAAACCCTATGGTCTTTTAAACTAATGTGAGTCTTATTAATTTAACATCCCCAATCCTCAAAACTTGGCCTTTTTAACTCTATAATTGGAGCCTAAGCTAAAGTTTAGTACTAAAATAATATTAATTTTTATTTTAATGGTATAATCGATACTTATATTAAAGTTTAGTGGTATTTGATATAGTTTTTTTTTACTGTCTCTAATCGCTGCCCACACCCTAATATAGGAAAAAAATCACATGTCTCTTTTCGTTGTCCCTTTTCACAACACTAAAAAAATAAATTTTAAGCCCTAAACTTAAATTTTAAATCATAGACCTTTAACCCTAAAAATACACTATACTCCCAATTCCCTAAATTCTAACCCTAAACCTTAACATTAAATTCTAAACCTATTTTTTTAATATGATGGTATAAATAGGAGCACCAAAAAGGGACGGGTGATTTCTATTTTATGTTTAGACACTAAAACTGACTTAATAGGGGTAGAAATTGTATGTCCTTTTTTAGCGCCTCTAATTATGTCGTATCTTTAAAAAAATAGATTTAAGGTTTAGGATTAAAGTTAGAGTTTAGAGTATTAAGTGTAAGGACTATTTTGTAGGGTGTTAAATGTATGATTTAAAATTAAAATTAAAATTTAGACTTACGACTTATGATTTTTTTAGTTTTGGGGTAAAAAAAGTACCAATAATTAATTAATGTAGAAGATTTTTGTCCCTTAATAGGGTTTGGGCTTTCATTTTCCCCTCCATTAAGTTTACATGTATAAGTTTGTGCATGCTCATTTAACCCAGCCACTTATGGTTAGTAAAAATAAGCTAATGTGGATTCATAATCGAAACAAAAACAAATCTGTAGATGATGAATGACAATGACGTTCCATTAACCTATAATTCAGAGTCTTAGAAACCGACATTATTAATCTCATACGGAACAGATGTTGAATTGATGGAAAGCAAACGAGAAGAAGAAGAAGAAAAAAAGGTGCATGGTAGACAGAAAAACCTGTATCCCCACCAACACGCCAAATTAGCTACTTCTGAAATTAGTTTGTTTTCTGGCAGTGCTTATCCCATCTCTCTTATCAGCCAGCTAATAATAACTTAACTCCCATTGTTCATCCAATTAATGCTTCAAAAAAGAGATTTAAGACAAGACCCATCATCAAGGTTTCGGTCTATAAAACACGAGAACTTTAATTTAAAGTTATACTCCCTCCGTCTCATAAAAAATTTTCATTTTTAAACTTTTATTATTGTTATATTGAATATTTTAAACGTCTCATAAAAAATTTTCATTTTTAAACTTTTATTATTGTTATATTGAATATTTTAAACAAATAATTTTATAAAATATATATTTGAAAACTACTCGATTAGAGGTTTTTAAAATATATTTTTTTACATATTTATATTAATGATACATTTTAAATAATTATGAGTCAAAGTTAAAAAAATTGACCAAAAAAAAATCAATAAGAGACAAAAATTGTGAGACGGAGGGACTACCAAGTACGCGATACTTCCCCGTATTCACAAATATTTTATTTTTTATTTCTTCTTCTTCTTATATTATTTCATCATTTTTCTTATTTTTTTCTCGATTTTTTTTCTCATACGATTCAATTATAAGTAAAAAAGTATGTGTGATATCATGCTCACAAGATTTTTGTATAACTTTTTATTTTACATTTTTAAAATATAAAATTTATTTTATATCAGTTGTACCTCTATCGTACCCATACCCTATAATTTTAAAAATTACCGTTTCACATTCTAGTCCCATATCCCTATTTGTATCCGTGGAACATAAGTTTCAGTTAGCAGAAACTGAATATATGTATATGTCTGTCTGTGTGTTTGTTTGCAGTGAGCCATGGAGTGAAGGGTCACCGCAATCCAGTGGTGCCAGCAGCCGACCTCATCTGGTGTTACTCTTCCGTTGGCATTTCCCAATGTGTAATTTTGCATCTTTGTCACAGACAGTCCCATAACTAGTAAATATTTTTATGCCCTAGAAAATCATGGTCTCACAACTCGCAAGCAATCCATTATGGACGGTGTAATTTGGCAGACCCCTTTGTCTAAACTTTGAACCTGTCTTCTCCGGAATTCTTTTATCCATATTCCCAAATAATGCAACCATTTGTTACATATTAACTCTAATTATAATTACTAATCAAGTTATATTTTATTATTATAATTCTAGTGATTAAAGATAGTTTCTTAGTTGAATTTATTTAGGTATGAATTCTTATGAAATAAAGATTATTGGTGACTATTTTTTTCTTTCTTTCTAAAAACATAATTTGTATATTTAAAATTACAAGACAGAATTATTTTAAAGATATGTATATTTTGTGATCTATGCAATTATTACTTATTGAAGTTTATATTGCCGAGATTGATTTCGTAGTGATGTTAAAAGATTCATTTATAATACATCTAGTTTTATTATATATAATGAGTTATGAGATACACGAAATTTTTTATACTATAATCTTTACGTTTATAATGAATTATTATTTCTCCCAACAACAGTGTTAAGCAAGGCAGAACTACATTAAATTTTAATCTCTTGCACATGTTTTATTTTGTGTTAATTTTGTTTTATTTACTTTTTTGCTTATAAATTTTTAACAAGAGGTGTTGATGTGGGAAACGAACCCACAATAAAAGCGACACCAATATTTTACATGAAATACTTTAGAAGAAAAAAATCACGAGCAAAGATGAGAAATTCATTACAATGTCGAAAAACTACAAGATAATAAGTTGTGCAGCTAATTGTTTTGCGACTTGTGATAAAGATATAAGGCTTAACTACAAAATAAGTGTTTAAATTTGTATAGGTGTTTAAAGTTTTTGTTTTATCAAAATAAGTGTGACGCTTCATTCCATAACAATTATAAAATTTTCTATGATGTACGTTAAAAAATCGTTATCCAATTAAAATGTTACACATTGTATGTTTTTTAATTTTTGAAAGCTTTCTTTAAAAATTTAAAATCTTTAAATTCTTAAAAAAAATTTAAATCTATAATTTTTAAATCTTGTTGCAGACAACCACCACCGTTTATCTTTCCGGTGCCGGACTTCCACCCGATGGTTGTCCCCTTGCTATTACTTTAAATCTCTAAATTCCGAATGCCAACACCAAATTCTTAATCCCAAAATTCATATTATCATCGACCATCATTGCCCACCCTTCATTTCTGGGCCCTCACTAGTGGATTATCTCCTTATCGCGGTCTCAAAATCTCAAAAATCCCTAAAATTTTAATATCAAAACCTTAAATCACTAATCTAGAAAGCCTATTATTGCTACCGACCACCACCGTTTACCCCTCCGCCGTTGAACCCTACTGGTCAGTTGTCCACTAAAGACTAGGATTTTATGGAAAATTGTTGACAAATTTTTAATTTAGGGATTTCGTAAGAAATCGACGACTTTATGAATATTTAAAAAAAAAATTTAAAAAGAAATTACAAATATTATGAATATTTATCTGTGTGGATGTATATCACGATTAGAGCTTTATCTAAAGAGATTGATTTACTTTATCATTAAGAATATTATCTCATTTAATTAGAGTTCAATGTAATATGTACTTCTTATGCCTATAAATAGATAACTTGATGAACGCATTGTACACAAGTCTATATTTGAGAATAATACAAATCTCTCTCTTTCTCTCATCTCTTTGTTCTTTCATTCTTGTTCTTTGTTATTATTATTGTTCTTTGTTATTTTATTCACAACATGTTATCAGCACGACTCTAATCAACTGAGGTCTTCATTATTTTAATCCAAAAGAAGTTATTGGAAAGAATTCGATTCTAGGATAAAACAAAGATAAGTTTTTTCTCTCTCTCTTCATTCTTTTAAATTACCGAATGTTTTTTCTTTATATTTTAACTTAAATTTTTTTATTTAATTTTTTTTTTGAAAAGTTTGGAAGTATGTTTGATTTTATTCGAACATTGGAAAGAGATAAATTTATGGCTTCTCACAAACCAAAAGACGAATCGACAGAGACGAAGATGTTGTGTTTGGTGTAAATTACGTGTGTTTTCTATTGTTCCTAAAAGGGTTAATTAGCGGTATGTTTATTCATAATTTTACTTATATGATTATATTTTATATTTTCATATTATTATTTATGTTATTTTATTTGGTAAAAGTTAGTATTTTTAACCGTGTTTTGAGTTTTATATGATATGCTTAAATGACTTGGAAAGAGATGTGATATAAAGGAACTATGAGAAGCTATCTCGGTCATATGCTATGTCTCCATTGTCCACAAGAGAAAAATCAATATCGGTAAATTTTGGTTTTATTTTTATTCTTTATATTATTATTTTAAAGTGCGATAAATCATGATGATTTTGAATTTACAAGAAGATTATTATAAAGTCTATATTTGCTCGAAAGCAATATTTATTCTTCGTCGAAAAACTCGACCATAGACTCTCTCAATTTCAAGTTACGAAAATTCGTCTTGATCCAAAAAGTTTTATGGGAGTCATTCCCTGAAGTGAATGCAAAGCATGCTGTTTATTCCATGCGATTATCAATGATGGGGCATTTCCTGAAGTAAATGCAAGCATGATGTTTATTCCATGCGATTATTGGAACTGTTTCATTCCCTGAAGTGAATGCAAACATGGTAAATCATTATTCAATTAAAGACATAATTTCGATATAATCTAAGTATATTGGCTGGACATCCCGTTCCGCGAGGCTACTGGTCTCAAAGGAGGTTTTTAAAGCACCTTGTGGACAAGTTTAACAATGCCGCATACGAGGATTAAATCTTTGTTCTCCGCGATAAGGATATGTGAAAAAGTTTCAAAGGCCCACTGGCTCTATACCATTTTCTGAAGTGAATGCGAGATTATATTATAGAAGGAATAAAAACCACATTAGAAATTGTGGTCGTAGTCGAGGCTATGAATATAGACATGAAAAATATGGTCATTTTAAGAATACTTCTACCCACTGGTAGTGAGGTTATAAGGATGACAATAGCGATAAAGATCATTCTAAGAAAGTGGAATCTTTTTTATTACCAATGCGATGTTATAAACTATTGGTCTCGTACTTATCGTACGTTGAAAAAATCGACAATGATTGAATGATAAAAGAAAGAAAATAAAAGCAAATTCTGTTTGCGAAAAATGACAAAGATAATATTGGTCCAACTTATTTAGACATTGTTAGTCCAACTCATTTAGACGTTGTTGATTTCCTTATAACCCTCGAATGGAATAAATCATCTTCTAATTATTCTCATAACTTTGAAGAGAATTAATTATCTTTTTGTTTATTTTTCTTTATGTTTATTTATTTTATACATTAATTATTTACATTTTATATTTATATTCATGTTAATATTTATATTTATATATTATCATATTATTTATTTTGTTTAACATGATTACTTATCAAATATAATTTATAGTGACGATTTATGCTTGACAAAAGCATAATATATATTTTTCCATTTAAATGCAAGGGAAAAATGTGAGTACTATATCTCAAAGTACTAAAACTATTGATGCTCTAGATGAGCAACAAGTTCTTGAGAGAAAGCACATTATGAAAAAGTGCATAATTGCGAATATTACAATAATTACTGCTAATGGTAATAATATCGTCACCACTAGAAGTGGAAATTTTAAGAGAGCAATATGAGTTCGCAAAATATTCTTTTTGAATTATAGATAACATATGTTATCAATTGACATTTGAAATAAGTCAATATGGATATAAGTTCTGGTAGTCAAAAAGTCAGTTGAAAGCTCTAGAAGAGCTATATATTACTACCAAAAGATAATTTCAATTGAAAGCTCCGAAAGAGCTAAATATATTTCTATTTAAAGGAACAATTTTGATGGCCGTACTAGACATGTATGAGTGAGATTGAATTACATGTTATGGTAAACAAGAAGTTTACAAATTCAGAGATATATACATATATATATATATATATATATATATATATAGTTGGCATGATCGGTTAGACCATCCTGATCAATAATGGTGCATGAATTATTGAGATTTACATGGACATGTATTAAAAGAATATGTAGTTCTTGTGGTGCTTATTCTCAAAGGAATTGATTAAATTTCACTTATTAAAGAACATGAAGTTCTTGTGTTGCTTAATGGAATTGATTAAATTTCACTTACTAAAAGAACTTGAAGTTCTTGTGTTGTTTGTTCTCAAAGGATATAGTTGATCACACTTACCAAAAGAATTAGAACTTGAAGTTCTTGTGTTGAAGTTGAGACTGCATGTCTTGCATATCTGAACGGAATATGGGCCCATATATCCACAAATGTGGAAAGTTTTATATGATTTTAGTAGATGCATCTACATTGTTTTATCAACTTACAACCAGAAGTTTGTGAGATTAATTCTAAAAGGATTCTGATTATGCAATTAGACTATTCGTTTTGCAAAAGCTTGTAGGTTTATATTTTAGGCTATATCGGTTGTTACAAAGCCTATTGATTATGAAAAATACGGTTGAGCAAATTTTTAATTGAATGCCTCCTATTTAATAGCTAAACTGTGAGAACAAAATATTTATTATTTATATGGTATTTCCATATAGCAACACTTATACGCATTAAGCCAACGAATTATAATAAACTTCTCATTATGATTTGACTTTTGGTCAGAAGTCATATTTCCCATTTTTGAATTTTTGAATGTGCGATATATAGTTGAATTTCTCCATCATAACGCACAAAATGGCAAGTAAAAAGGGTTGATAATATATATATTGAGTACGAGTCTCCTTTTATGTTTAAATTCTAAACATTAATTGGAGAATCATTTATTAGATGATTTTTCTCAACATCAGAGGGAGAGAATAATCAGCTGGATAAAGAATAAAATGAATTACCATTATCTAGATCCTCGAATATGAACTAAAAGTTCATAAGATAATTCATGTTATTTTATGTCAACTGCCAGACATATTTACTGACCCAATGAGAGTAATTAAGTCTCATATACCAGCTGAAATGCTCTAAGTTTAAATTACATGTTAGAGCAAGTGGATGTAAATCATGCTTGAAGCATGATAGTTAAAATGGTTTCAATGATAAAATTCTCGTAAATGAAAATTATTATGAGATGGTCATATATTGGAGGCGGGTGCTCCTAAAGAGACCCAAGACATAACTAATAATAAAACTCTTGAAGAGTTTCAGGTACCTGAAATAAAGATTGAAATCTTGAAGAGATCTCGATGAGTTATGTCATTACGAGAATGGAACCAGAAAATTAGAAAGTTGTCGACAACGATTTTATAAACAATTTTACATAAAATACTTCTATAGAAGTAAAGAAAGAAATCGAGGATCTTGTATAAAATCTATCCAGAAGTATAGATATTGAATTGACCTATATTGAAAGACGCTTTAAACTTCTAAAATAGAAGTATTTGGACCAGCAGTCCAAACACCTAAAGGTGTAATGTAAGTGAGGAACAAATAAGTAGTTCTAAATACGACTTGAACTATGATTTATGAAAAGTTTTAATTACTTCATGGTGGATGCAATTACTTTGGCAGTTATGAAAAATTTTGCATGTGTCTAATTATTTGTAGATCCATATTTATCCTTGAAGGATTTAAAATGCTAGAAGCATTTAGAAATTTCTGAGGAAATTTATTTAGACATGTCTCATGAATATTTTGGCGCATTTGGTGTAATCGCCTTCGTGAATACTAATTGAGAAAATACTATAAGAATGATCAGATCTCCTTATGTATTTTATAAAGGAGTTTTGATCAAAATCCATTATGATAATTTTAGAACTCCTAAAGAGCTTCAAATTGGAAACTCATGAAGTACTTTCAATACAAGTACTTGAATCTTGACATCAAGTTTATCTCGACCTGAAGATCGAGCATTTTTATATATTTCTTTTTGTCTATGAATATCATGAGCTGAAAGAATCTTAAAGAAGATTCAATATGAATAGAGCATATCTATTGAGTATCCCAATAGTTGTAAGATTGTTGGATGTGAATAAAGATAATTATATCGTTTCTTGGTCTTGAAACACTATATATTAGTTGGTCAAGAAATATCTATGAATATACAAATATCATTACAGTTAGACCCTGAAACATTCGTTGATGCCTCCTCAAATCTTGTAGAAATAATTATTATGCACAAGGCAAGCCAAAAATGTGTTTGGCTAAGACCATTGACCCAACATATCCAGAAGATATGTGATTTACTTTCACAAGATATGATACAAATGCTATCTTGTGTAGAAATAATGGAAGGTGGATACATCATGGAAAATATTACTCCAAAGTTTCATCACCACTATCTTTAGAAAATAGTATTCAAGGTTGAATTATGAAGATTCAAATATCTTTAGTAGTGTTTTCATGAGGGGAGTAAATACGCGTTGCACCCTTTTTCCCTTGACCGAGGTTTTGTCCCAATGAGTTTTCCTGGTAAGGTTTTTAATGAGGCAACATGTTATGCGTATCAAAGATGTGTGTACTCTTTTTCCTTCACTAAAGAATTTTCCCCCCTGAGTTTTTATCTTAGTAAGGTTTTAACGAGGCACATTATTTACATAGACATCCAAGGGGGAATGTTATAAATACTTATCTATGTGGATGTTTATCATGATTAGAACTTTATCTAAGGAGATTGATTTACTTTATCATTAGGAATATTATCTCATTTAATTAGAGTTCAATGTAATATGTACTTATTATGCCTATAAATAGATGACTTGATGAAGGCATTGTACACAAGTCTATATTTGAGAATAATACAAATCTCTCTCTTTCTCTCATCTCTTTGTTCTTCCATTTTTGTTCTTTGTTCTTATTACTGTTCTTTGTTATTTTATTCACAACAACAAACCAGTTATATGTTGAGCAATGATTAAGTGACGATTCTTTTAACAAAATTAACGGTTTGGCCTTAAAATGGGTGTGGAATTAAACACTAGATAATACGTTGAAAAAGAAAATTTTAATTATTGGCGTATCCATACTATACTTAGGTCTGAAATTTGAATTTTCTCATGTTAGTTATTTATTTTATTGATTATGTCCACCCTAAAATTTTATATGTCCCCAACCACATATAAATTATAATAAAGTATTGACTAAACATGTTCTAACTTATTCTTCCTTAGGAGTCCACAAACAATTCATTCGAGTCCAGCTCATTTACAACCCTATATAAAAGTCCAAAAAATTATAACCAATTACAAGAGAAAATGAAGCTCACTAAAAAAATAAAAATTCTTCGGTTCTATGATATCTACTTCTACTTTTGACGATTTTTTTTTCTCAAACACAAAATTTTCAATTTTCAAGGTTTAAAATTCTCAAATCTCTCATGAATGTATCTAATTTTTTAATTTTTAATTTTTAATTTATTTAATATATAGTAGCATATTTTAATTATTATTTTTTGTTCAAAAATATTTCAAGAGTTCAAAACTTTTTGTTTTTACTTTTACAACTTGTAGCAATATAAATAGGGATAGAATAATAAAATATTTAGTTAATTTATGTTAATGTTTTTTTTCTAACTTTGAGTTTTGAGTTAGAGATTAAATTAATGAGAGTATATGTAAAAATATGACTTTATGACCAATGATTCTTTATACTAATTTTGTTGAATCAATTCAACAAAGGCATTCATTTTTGTTATTGCTTTTTATCGGTTGAATATAAATTGGTAATAAGCACAACTTGGGTTATCTTGAATTTGTTGTAGCCATGTAGGTATTATATATCACATTGTTTAATAAATTGTAATTTAGAGATTTTTAATTCACTAATGTATTTATGGCTAGCGTGAATGGTATGTTTTCCTCCTCTTTCTTGTGCAACATTGTACTCAAATCTCATGCATGGAGGAAGTAAATGTTTGCATAAAATTGTCCTCATCATTTAAGATGTTATATATGTTCGTCTCTGTAAGTTATAAAAGAAGACATTTTTTCTACTTTTTTAAATAAATCTTAAATTATATACGTTTTAACCACGGTGGCAGATAGTCAGAATGTACAAATTATTTACACCGTTAGTTTCTAATTCATTAGTGTTTACATTAAAAACTTATTTACAGTATTGTAAATAAGCATTGTTAACTTATTTACACCTACTCAAGATCGTTAAATGAACATGTTCACAAACGTTAAACGAACATGTTCGCAAAATCTAAAAGAGCCGAGCTCGAACACACTAAATAATAAACAAACTGAATTTAAATTTTTTTGAATCCTTCATTATCTATCTTTAAAGAAATAATTTATTAAAAAAACAAAAGTGCAGATATAAATAGTTTTGGTTTTCATTTTTACCATACACGTGGACGCGCATATTCACAGAAATGAATATAAAAACCAATTGAAAAGAAATCACGAATGAGAAGAAAGCAAAAGCCAACAAAATAGAGAGATTAGGAAAATCCAGAGCAGTTGTTTTCACAATTTCAACTTTGTTTTCTTGTTTCCACCAGTAAATGGCAACTTGTTTTTGTCATCAGATGCACTAAATGTTTTTGTTTAATTTTCCAGAAAAAAGAAGAAGAAAAAAGCCTGCAACTTCCCCTTTTTTCTTTTTCTTTTTTTGCATTTGACCTTTGCTGTCCAGTGTCCCTGAGGCGACACGTGGCCTCATATAAGTGGATGTTGCACCACCCATTGCCAATTCAAGTCTGCCTTTAAATTTCAAAATGTTGCTTTTCAGTCCTCAAACTAGAATATCATCCCAATCAAGTCATTTTGTTAGTTTTGGTGTTAAATACAATTCGGGCCTAACATAATGTATGAACAAATAAAACATTCCTACAAACTGTCTTAATTGTTTTTACAAAAACCACAACGCTCTGCTCATTTTTGAAGTCGAGGCAATCATACCAGCATTAAAAACTTATGATTAATCTCTGTCTCACGTTAATAAAATTTACGAAAGCATTTTAAAAAAAAGTTCAACGTTGAGACTCTTTTCTCTCTTTTCGATGTCGAAATTGCATGCCAAAAAAATCAATAAAAAATTTAAGAATCGTCAAATTCTTTAATAAGTCTCGAATTGTGTCACTTTATGACATTCTCTCGATGGGGCTTAATTGTTATAACTATTATGATCCTTGTCACAACCTCTTCGCACTATGCTTTTTTGCTCACCAAACTCTATGGAGATATCCCTCTTGAACTACCCATCCGACCATACTCAATGAGCATCGACAAAGCGAGCGTCCAGAGTACGATACACTGATGTCCACGAAACAACCTCTTCCAAAAGTTACACTGACCTTAACAAAGTAGACGTTAAGTACACTTACTCACCAGCCAAGCCTATTAATTGAGAAATATAGCTACTTTACCACATCCATCATATTTTATGAGATCTAAACTTGACACCACCGTTAAATCTCCCCAATATATATACGACATGGGTTATCAGCTTCTCTCAAGTTGAACCCTGCATAAAGGGTCGAACCATACTTTTTTTCCTTTCTTCAAATCCTTTATCACCACGAGTTATTGGCCACATCTTTCTATTTACGTCAGCCTGATCTTTTAACCTCTCACCACCATTATCTTGTTCAGCTCATCAACAATATTCAAGTTACTTTTTATGTTTCACAAATTCGATTTGAATTGATCTTTGACACTAATATTTATAATACTTATGTTTCCCCACTGTAATTGTATTAATGATTTGTTAATTTCTTAGGAATTTATGTAAGTTACTTTTGTTGAAAGATAAAATTCAATGAGGGTCTACCGATTTATTTTTTCCTTTATTTTTTAAAAGTTCATTTTAGTTAATTTTTTATTATTTCTTTTTGACAATTTTTTATAATCAACCAAGCAACGAAAAAATAACGGACTAGTTAAGCTAACATCAATTATTTTTATAATTTTTGCCTATGTTAATTATATTTTCAAGGTAAATATTAAAATTTTAATCGTATAAAATAAGATAATATGAATATTCTTGATCACTCGGTCAATTATTATTATTATCCTAAACTGTGCAACAGATATGAATGTAAGTGGTGGAAAATAAGGATAGCTTTTCAAAGTTATTTGGCAAAGAGTGGTTGGCTTCTTGCACCCAGGAAGAGGATGCTCTCTTTTTCTTTACTGTCACAGAAAAAAAAAAAGATGACACACATTTAACTGTCCTGCTTTGCTTTCCTTTGAATCCCACTATAAAGGCTTACACATACACACATTTAATTAGCCTTAACAAGTATGCATCTATAGTAACACGTTTAGTGTATTTTGAGGTCTAAAATCGTGATTTAAAGTTGCTCTATGATAAAAGTGATATTTAGGGGTTAGAAAATGGCCTAAAACAACATGTTTTTGGTGAAACAGGATAAATGTTTCGAAATCATGTTGATAGGTATCGAAACCTTTATTCCAAAATGTTAATTTTATGAATCCATGATAAAGATTTCAAAACCTTACTTAAAATATTAAAATTTTATGTTTTTGTCGCTATTTTATAACTTCTTCAATTGAACTTCGATTTAGCTACTTTTTTTTTTAATTCAAGTTTTGAGATCAACATGAGATTAATAATAACACCTATTAATATCATGAATAGTACTTTGGTCCTTGAAACTTTTAAAATTTATGCAAATTAGCTCGTAAAGTTTCATAATACAATTGAATGGGTTCCAAATACCCCAAATGAGTTAAAATTTAACCAATATGCATGATTTGATATGAATTTCATGAGAGTACACTTAATTTGTTGAAAAGACTTATATTATCAGTATTTAAAATTTAATCCCTAAAATTTGAAAACTTTGCAATTTAATCCTTAAGGACTAAAACCATAATTATTTGGTTTATGATCTCTGATGTTTAGTGATTTCTTTGGTGTTATGTATGTTTTTTTATATGCTTTGAAATTATTCGTTATAATTCGATTCTTCAATTCTCCGTTTTGTATTCTGGTGACATCTCCAACTCGATTTTCTTGGTGACATCTCTGACTCAATTTTCTTCTGGATCAAGTAGAGGTGTTACACAACTTGACTTGATCGAATGTTCACCCCTAATTTCAAATAACCTTAATTCAAATTTAACATGATTTTAAGAACAAAGGAATACGGAAGTGCTGTATAACTAGATTTTGGGATACAATTGTCAACCATTTCTCTTCTCCTCTTTTACTCATTTTGTCTCTATTAATATAGAAACATTTGATAATTGTAAATACTATGTAATTTATATAATATAAATACAAATACAATGAATGTACTAAAAGTTTATATAAAAATATAAACATAGCATTAATAAAAAAATATAAACATCGTAAATAAAAACATGTGATTTCCTCGGTCTTGACATATTTTTTTTTATGTTTTAAAATATGATTCTCATATGCTTTTGGTCGTTTGATGTTCGTGTAGACATTATCACAACGCATGTCATTGATCAGGGAAGGTCGACGATTTTGTATGGTTATATACCCTTTGTGATAATTTGCCGATGTTTTCATAACTATAAGTTGAGCAATCTAAACAATTGAGTTTGTTAATTGCCTTTCTTACATCACTATTTAAATGTCTAGTCGGACAGAGATATAAAAATTTGTTTGTTGAATTTCTATAGATTGTAACCCCCTAACCCGGCCTAGCCGCCAGACTGCATCGAACGGGTTACACGGGGAAAATCGAAGCGAAACCCGTTAAGGCTCCACTCCGATTAACAACCCTAGAAAATTTCTTTTATAGTTATCTTGTTGAGTTGTGAGGGGCTCGATTCGATCAATCGTTCTTGCTCGCCAAGTGTGGAGAAGTTGGATAATTGGGTGTTTTAGTGGGAGGTGAAAATTAGGCAATTTGACACAAAGATTTATAGTGGTTCAACCTTCTAACCAAGCTCTACATCCACTACCTTAGCTCCCCACTAAGGATTTCCAAACAAATTCACTAAGAATTTCGTTCCCTTTTCTAGGCTAAGGAGGCAACCTTTTACAACCCTCAAAGCTTTCTACCCAAAGCTTGAAGAAACACTCTCTTGTACAAAGAAAGACTTAGCAAACTAGAAATCTCTCTAATAGGTGTTTGTTTGCAATTCTAAGCACTCACCCAAAACCTAAACACTTGAGCAAATTTAACAATGTAAGCTCACAAGTGTTGTCTAAGCAAGAAATAAACAATTTAAGCTCTAGACAAATTTTGACATCATAATGTTGTAACAATTGAAGCATTAACCATTACAAGATGCTTGGAGGTCCATTTTATACTCCTTGATGAGTTTGTAGCCGTTACTAGCCGTTGGAATTGAATTGGAGCCGTTGGAGCCTTTATTTCCCACCATAAATGTAGTTCTACAGCTGGTCGTATCGATACTTGTCAAACCGTATCGATACGGTCTCAATGAGGAATTAGCCGTTGGGCCTCTTCAGCTGATGCGTATCGATACGCTTGCCTAGCGTATCGGTACGATCCTGTAAATTCAAATGACCGTTGGGGTAGTTAGGTGTATCGGTACGCGACTAGCCGTTGGGCTATTTCAAGGCACACCGTATCGATACGGCTGAGCGTATCGGTACGGGTTTTGGCTACTGGAAAATCTGGTAGTTTGAAACCCTAAGGCGTATCGGTACGGTCCAATACCGTATCAGTACGATCACTTGAAAATCAAGGTTTTGACTACTTTAAATACACTTTAAATCATTCCAAAGCCTTTTGAAAACCCTTAAATATATTTTCAAGTTGTTTTTGACTAAAAACTTATTTTAAATTCTTTGCAGTTTAGTCCAAAACATTTTTCAAATATTATATCAAAACTTAGTTCTACAATCTCCCCCTTTTTGATATAATAAAACCAACTTAAAAAATTGTTTGAAATTCTCCCCCTTTAACTTTAAAATTGTGAATAAGAGATTAAGATATGAAATCAAATAAAGCTCCCCCTTATTCATTTGAAAATTCAAAATTTCAAACTAATTTCTCCCCATTTTTGTTATATCAAAAAGAATTTAAAATGACATTTAGCTCAAAATAACATAGGAGAAAAAAATTTGACACACTTAAAATTTTGGTTTAAAAATTGGCTCCCCCTTACTCAAAGCATCATAAGAATGTTAGTTCAACATATATGATTATCTAGTTGACATAAATGAAAATAAATCAATTAAACACAAAAGCAACTAGATTTTACCACACTTGAACCCAAGGGAGGATGTGAAGCCTTCCTTCTTCAAGTGTTCATCCTTTGTGTGCATGGAGCTCCCCCTCAATTTTTGACTTGTTGATCACTCTCCATCACACCTAGCAAAAGACAATCAAGTAATTTTTGGTATCCAAATTTCTTTGGATCCATAGACATTAGTAGCACAAAATTTAGTCCCCTTAGGAATCCATTTTTCAATTTCATCCTTTTTAGTTGAAGTGGTTAGTCCTTTTGGGACCCAAACACTTCTAAAACATTTTTCATTCACAAATCTAGGGGCACTAGATTGTCTAACATAAAATTTTGATTTTCCAAAACTATTTTTCTTTTCAAGTTCATTGGAAATCAAATATTTTTCTTTTTGAACTTTAAGAAGCAAATTTTGTAGATCAAAACATTTTTGTTCAAAATCTTTTAATTTTGCTTCAAGTTCAAGATTTGTTTTGGAAAGCAAATCATTTTCAATTTTTATTTTTGAAATCAACTTCTTGTTCTTGGAAAATGATACATTGAATTCCAAAAGCAAATCATCATAGGCATCTTGCAACTCATCAAATGTATATGAATTTGAAATAGATGAGTTAGAAGTTACCTCCCCCTCATTGAGGGCCATCAAGCATAAGTGGGCTACTTCATCATCGGTGGAGTCTTCATCACTCCATGTGGCTACATATGCTTATTTTGAAGATGATCCCTTCTTTTTGGATTTGTGGGAGTCCTTCATCTTCTTCATCGATTCATGCTTGGATTTTTCCATTTTGCTCTTCATGAACCGGGCAAATTTGTTGAAGAGATAGACCATCTCTTCATCTTCACTTTCCTTCTCACTTGAATCTACATGATGGCATGTGGAGGATTTGAGAGCTACGACACTAGCATTAATGCCTAGCTCCATGATCTTCTTCTTCCCCATCGCTCTAATCTCTTCATTCTTCTTCTCCTCTTCTTTGTTTTTCTTCATTATTTGGTGAGTGAGAAGTGACCCCATGAGTTCATCAAGCTTCAAGGTTTTGAGATTCTTGGCTTCGATGATGGCGGTCCTCTTTGAGTCCCATGACTCGAGAAGGGAGTAGATGAGCTTTCGGACAAGCTTCTCTTCCGGGATGGCTTCTCCATAACTTTTAAGTCCATTTGTGATAGTGGAGAACCTATCAAGCATCTTCTCAATGTTTTCTTCCGGATCCATCTTGAAGTTCTCATACTCTAAGGTGAGGAGCCCAATCTTGGTCTCCTTGACTTCATCGGTTCCCTCGTATGTGACTTCAAGCTTGTCTTATACCTCCTTGACACTCTCACAAGAAGACACCTTCTCATAGATGGTTGGGCCAAATGCACAAAAGAGCATGTGCAAGGTTTTGCAATTAAGCTCCATCTTCTTGCGATCGTCGACACTCCATTTCGCTTTACTTTCTTGAGGCACGAACGGACCATCTTCAACTATGTCCCATAGCTTGTAGTCTCTTGACTTCAAGAAGAATTTCATCTTTGTCTTCCAATGGGCATAGTGATTTCCGTCGAAAAAGGGCGGTTTGTCGATGGATTGCGCCATTTGAGCCGGTTGGTGAAATGTTGATCGAGCTTGCCAGATCTTCTCAATAGGATGTGAATCATGTTCGATTGAGTCAAGCTCTGATACCAATTGTTGAGTTGTGAGGGGCTCGATTCGATCAACCGTTCTTGCTCACCAAGTGTGGAGAAGTTGGATAATTGGGTGTTTTAGTGGGAGGTGAAAATTAGGCAATTTGACACAAGGATTTATAGTGGTTCAACCTTCTAACCAAGGTCTACATCCACTACCTTAGCTCCCCACTAAGGATTTCCAAACAAATTCACTAAGAATTTCGTCCCCTTTTCTAGGCTAAGGAGGCAACCTTTTACAACCCTCAAAGCTTTCTACCCAAAGCTTGAGGAAACACTATCTTGTACAAAGAAAGACTTAGAAAACTAGAAATCCCTCTAATAGGTGTTTGCTTGCAATTCTAAGCACTCACCCAAAACCTAAACACTTGAGCAAATTTAACAATGTATGCTCACAAGTGTTGTCTAAGCAAGAAATAAACAATTTAAGCTCTAGAAAAAATTTGACATCATAATGTTGTAAAAATTTAAGCATTAACCATTACAAGATGCTTGGAGGTTACTTTTATACTCCTTGATGAGTTTGTAGCCGTTACTAGCCGTTGGGATTGAATTGGAGCCGTTGGAGCCTTTATTTCCCACCATAAATGCAGTTCTGCAGCTGGTCGTATCGATACTCGTCAAACCGTATCGATACGGTCTCAATGAGGAATTAGCCGTTGGGCCTCTTTAGCTGATGCGTATCGATACGCTTGCTTAGCGTATCGGTACGGTCCTACAAATTCAAATGACCGTTGGGGTAGTTAGGCGTATCGGTACGCGATACACCCGTATTGGTACGCGATACACCCGTATCAATACGCGACTAGCCCTGGGCTATTTCAAGGCACATCGTATCGATACGGCTGAGCGTATCGGTACAGGTTTTGGCTACTGGAAAATCTGGTAGTTTGAAACCCTAAGGCGTATCGGTATGGTCCAATATCGTATCGGTACGGTCACTTGAAAATCAAGGTTTTGACTACTTTAAATACACTTTAAATCATTCCAAAGCCTTTTGAAAACTTTTAAACATATTTTCAAGTTGTTTTTGACTAAAAACTTATTTTAAATTCTTTGCAATTTAGTCTAAAACATTTTTCAAATATTATATCAAAACTTAGTTCTACATATCTTGTCTAGATGCATTAATTATATCCTATGTGAGAGGACACACAGCGGAAAACACACATGGATACAAAACAAGCAAAACAGACAATTAAGATAACCCTTTTCAATTTTACAATAGGTCGTATCGATACGCTAAAGGACCGTACCGATACGTCTGTACTTGGTCAACACCCCAAGTCAAACCTAGAGAAACCGTATCGATACCCTCAAGGCCTGTATCGATACACCTTCAACGGTCAACTTCCCTTGGTCAACTACGAAGACCGTACCGATACTCTCAAGACTCGTACCAATACGCCAAAATCTCGTCAATTTCTCAGATTTCCAGAGAGCATTTTGGGTATCGATACGCCCCTGCGTACCGGTACACCTTGCCCAAAACAAGGGACCGTATCGATACCGCCCTTGAGCGTATCGATACGCCCTGCCCTGCAAAACATGTTTTAGTTGTTAAAAGCACAAATGACTCAACACTAGAGGCATTTAACAAACGTTTAAGCAACATACAAACACACATATGACTCAAGGCATCCATGGATAAACATATAAAGCAATTTAAACACTTAACGATGCAACAACCAACAAGACAAGGTTCTTAGAGAAAACAAGCATACATAGCATTCACCAACATAGCCAAAAGCTAAACCAAAGCATAAACCATCAAGGCATAAGGCAATAAAAGCCCAAAACAACTAAGCAAACTTGTCTAAAGCAAGAGACATGCCAACAACACCTCAAAACATAAAGGTCCTATCCCATTGCTTAATACTAATTATGAAGTCTAAACTCATACTTGAGCAAACCAAACTCCCTTGGATTCTCCCTTGTTCCCCGAGCTGCTCCGAAGGTCTAAGGGCCTGCATTGTTGGGAAAGCGAGCAGAAGCTTTTAAGCTTAGTGAGCGGTGCTCAAAACGGTAGCTACAACAATGCAGTTTTAAAACATTAGTTTGCTTGTAAACCAAAACCATTTCCACATGCTTGAACACAAAACAACATGCATTTACCTTCACGTGCATTTACCGAATGCAACCACAAGCCATAGGCTTACCACATGCTCATTCTCATTGCGCAAGCAAAGTAACCAACAATGCATAAGCATAATACAAGGAATCAACAACATGCTTAACATGAGAATTAAAGCATTATGGGTATATTGACATTCATCATTTTTACTCAGATATGCGGATAGTTTCTCAAACCCACTAGACACTTCTGGTGGAATCTCACATCACCGTACTCACTCGTCTAGTAAAAACATAACTTTCGGTGGAAACTTTCATCACCGAACTCCTCCTTAGTGGAATCTAACATCACTAAGGCCACGCACGACTTTCACCTCGAGTGCACTCTAATCCTATTGATCGATCAATTATATTCGGTAACAACTCAACACGTGTCAATATACTCATTCACAACCACAAGCATTACCGATGCTTGAACCATTTACCATGTCCAAACTTCCATGCAAGGCATGTACTCACAATGCAAACATAAACACAAGTCATAAGTCTCAACATGTATAACAAGGCAAACTAACACATTACCAACATTACATGTTCACATTGCATCAAGAATCATAAAACACAGATTAATTACATAAAACCTTTAAAACTTACTCTTAAGCTTAGATTGGCCTTTCAAGCTCAATCAAAACTCCCAAAACATTCCCTTAACCACGTAAGGTTTTCAAAATCGATCCACTCACAAGCCAACACACAAACGATGTCTGTAACGCACCGAGTTTAGGGGTCGGATGTTACACAGGTGAATCAGGTTTGAGTCGTGGGCTCGTCTTAAATTAAATTGGGCTTTGGGTTTAATTAAAAAGGGTTTGTGGCTTATTAAAGGCAAAATGGTAATTTGGAAATAAAGGGAAAATAAGATGGGAAAAGGGATTTTTGAAAAATGCTATTCATCTTCTTCCTCTTCTAACATTTCACGTCAAAACCTTTTCTAAACCCCTTGTCACCATTTCATCAAATCTCTTCATCAATTCAAGGTCTCTTTTCAAGGTAATTGCATTTTTGATTTCTCCTCATTATTTCCAACATTTCCATAGCTTTAGTTTCCATAGAAATCCCCTTTTAAAGTTTTTGAAGTTTTCAAGTTTTGAAGTGAAAGTATGAAACTTTAATGAGTTTTTGATGGAGTCTTGATTTGTAAAACTAATTTATGTTTTAGTATTTCCCTTAGGTGTAATATATCTTTAATTGGTGGGTTTTTATTAAGAATCCCGAAATGGGTTTTCATGGGTGTTTTTAAAGAGTCAAAACTAGTGTTTTGGTGTGGCTTTGTGAAAAAGGAGTTAAGCTGGGGTTATAGTGATACTAGAAGGTGATTTTGAAGGTGTTTAGAAGTGTTTTGAGTGTTGAAATCTTTAGTCTTCAGCTGGGCTAATTGGGAGTACGAAAATGGGGATTGTTGGTGTTGGCTTTGGTTTGAGATTGTGAGAAATTAGCTTGTAATTGTAGTTTGGGGTTGTGACAGTGTTTTGTGATGTTTTTGGCTGAGCAATGTGTTGTTTTTGATTGGTTAGAATTAAGGGAAATCGTCGGAGAGACTTCGGACACGATTCCAGGGAATTTGGAGACTTGAGATCGATGTTCGGTTTTCGTTTGGGTTGCATCGGTGAGTGGAAATGTTTTGAACTTGTTTTGCTTTCAAAATGGGTTCTTGTGGGTTTGGGTGGAGCCTTGTGGGCTAACCTAATCCCAAGTATAAGTTTACTAATCCTACCTTGATGGTTAAGTGATGATGTATGATTAATTGTTATGATATCATGTGCATTGTGGATTGCTTTTACATCCGTTGTTATGGTGTAGTCGTTGTTGGTGTCGAGCCTCACGTGATGGTTGTCATAACTACGGTGATGTGTAGTCCCACCGGTAGTGACTAGTAGAAGAGTACGTTGATGTGTAGTCCCATCGAAAAACTACTAGTCGAAATGGTGTTGTGTAGTCCCACTGTGTTTTGGGTTGTGCTTGTGAAAACCTTGTAATTGTGTTGTTGTGTCTCATTTCATGCATATAAATGGTTTACTTATCTTTTAAAAAATGTGTTTTGAAAACTGCATTGTTGATGTGTTTTTAAAGCTTCGCTCACTAAGCTGTCAAGCTTACGCTCTCCTTTTTCCAACATGCTGATCGTTAGAGTTCGGAAGGCAAGTAGGCAAGGGAAGAGCTTTTTGGAGTTTTCGAGTAGCTCAAGTATGATTTAAGTATTTGGAATAATGCCTAGACAATGGGGGTGTAGACTTGTATGGAGTTGGAGTTCAAACTCCTTAGTTTGGTTTGTTGGTGTTCAAGCATGTTTGTTTTGATGATATCATGAGTTTTTGTATGAGCGTTGATAGACTCTTATATGCTTGGTTTTAATGTTGATGTTGCTTGAGTGCTTTGTGTTTTGAAGGTTTATAGCCATGTTCCATAAATGCTCATATGTTTGTATTAAGAACATGTGAAACCTTGTTATAAAAGGTCTAAGTGTGTGTTTATTGCCTTTGAATGAAATGGTGAAGCCATGTATGTTTTTATGCAAGTTTCCTACCTAAATGCCTATCTTGAGATGAATGTCATATTTGTTCGGTTAAGTAGCCTCACATGTTTAATCTTGGTTGCTAAATGATGTATGAGTGTTGGTATGTTGCTAGACGAGTCGTAAAATGCACCTAGAGTTGAGTCTTGGTTTGTTTTGCAGCTAAATTGAGTCTTGCAGTGCAGGGAATATCGGTACGCCCAAGGGCCGTATCGATACGGTCCTACACTTTGGGGCTCAGTTTAGGCCTAGCGTACCAGTACACGGAGGTGTATCGATACGCCAAAAGCTCTATGGAAATCTGAGAAGTTCACGAGATTTTAGCGTATCAGTACGGTCTTTTATCGTTGACCGTGAGAAGTTGACCGATGAGGGCTTATCGGTACAGTCAACCAGTATACCGATACGGTCTCCCTAGGTTGACTATGGGCTGTTGACCAAGTCAAGGCGTATCGATACGGTCTTCTAGCATATCGATACGGCCTATTGTAAAGAATAAAATGGGCTGTTTAAATTGCTTATTTGGTATGCTTCGTATCATTTCATTGTCTTTCCACTGTCGTGTATCACATAGGATATATTTAAGCATCTAGACAAGATAATAATTGAAAGAATTTTCTAGGGTTGCTAACCGAATGGGAGCCTTAACGGGTTTCACTTCGGTTTTCTCCGTGTAACCTACTCGGACCGATAAGTCATTCAGACCGGGACGAGGGGGTTACATTTGGTGGTATCAGAGCCCGAGGTTTCCGAGACCTCGGGTAGGTAAGTGAGGTGAGTTTGATGTGTTATGTTGTTGCTATATCTCGGTGAGTGTTTTACCATGTATGCTTGAAGTTTTCTTGCTAGTATGGTGTTTGAAAGCATGTTTTAGTAGCCTTGTTTTTGGTTAAGGGTTAGTCAAATGTCCCCATTGTTAGGTGTTGTTGTAAAAAAATGGTTTTTGGTTTAACGAGCTTGAGAACCTAAGTTCTTTCCCTTTTGCTAACCTAACGTTTTTCTTGTGTGTTTGATGTTTTAGATTCTATCTTGATATGGTGAGACCGAGGGGGAGACCTAGAGCGGGTGACCAGGCACCCGGGGGTGAGCCTCTTGTTCCTCCTGCTCCTAGTGGTAATGGAGTGGGTGGCGAAGGTAACGTGCCTCAGGCTGGTGCGTAAGTCGGAGGTGATGGTAATGGGCCTCAGGCCGGTGCTAATGTTGGAGGTGTTGGGGCTCAGACAGGTCAAGGTCCAGCGGGCACGGACATGACCTATTTGATCCAGACCATAGCCTGAGCTTTTTAGATAGCTTTGGCCGGTGTACAAGCTGCACCACCACCTCAGGGTGCGGGGACAGGATTACCCCTAGAAAGGCTCCGTAGTTATGGCGGAGTTGAGTTCCGTGGGTTGACTCCCGAGGGTTCAAAGGCGTGGCTTGATAGTACCACATGCATCTTGGGTCAGATGGAGTGCTCAGACGCCCATAAGTTGGGTTGCATTGTCTCCTTGCTTCAGTGCTCAGACGCCCGAGGGTTCAGAGGCGTGGCTTGAGAGTACCACACGCATCTTGGGTCAGATGGAGTGCTCAGACGCCCGTTAGTTGGGTTGCATTGTCTCCTTGCTTCAGGGGGACGCATACACTTGGTGGACCACTATTACATCTGGTATGGCCGAAGCGGATATCACATGGGAGTTCTTCAGAAATGCTTTCAAGAGGAAGTATCTCAGAGTTCGATATTTGGATGAAAAGAAGAGGGAGTTATGGCCTTGTTTCAGTGTAACAGGACCGTGTCCGAGTACGAGGTTCAGTTTGTGAGATTGAGCCAGTATGCACATGAGTTGGTTCCTAGTGAGAGGGAACAGTGTGAGCGCTTCCGGTATGGGTTGACTAGAGATGTGAAGACCTACATGCTTGCCTCTGACTACACCCAGTTTGATGTCTTGGTCTCTAGAGCCAAGGACATAGAGCAGAACTTAGGCTCCAGTGCACGTGCTAGTGGGTCCGATTCCGGGAAGAGACACGGGAATTGGGTAGAGACCATGCCAAGAGGCATAAGGATAAGAGGTATCAACCCGATTCGAGGCATAGGGGTGGTAACTATGGTCAGGGCCGCCAGGGCCAAGGAGCTGTTGTACACATTCCGAACTGCACTAGGTGCGAGAGACGCCACCAGGGCGAGTGTGTGGGTATCTACAAGGGGTGTTGGAATTGTAGCTCCCGAGACCATTTGAGGCGTGATTGTCCACACCCGGCTAGGGGCGGACCGGCTCCAGCTAGGGGTTTTGAGCATCAGAGAGGCCGTTGGCGTGGTCATGGAAACTTTTAGCCGAGGAACGAGGGTCAGAGGAACTTAGCTCACGTAGTGGCAGTTCAGCCCGAGGGTGGAGGACCGGCTAGGGTGTATGCACAACGAGAGGCCAGGAATGACATAGATGTCATCGCATGTAATTTCTCGTTACAGTTCTTGAGTTTTCTTTCTTTGATAGATTCAGGGTCGGCACATTCTTACATTTTGGGTGAGCACGCAAGGTCCTTAGGGTTACCTTGTGAGTGGTTAGAGGTAAGTGTAAATGTTACTAGCTCTTTTGGTGATACAGTGGTAGTTAGGAAAATGTATATGAGGTATCCCTTGATGGTTCAGGGTCACGTGTTTCCGATTGACATGATGGAGCTACTTTTCTATGGCTTTGACGTGATTTTGGGCATGGATTGGCTCGTAGAGCATAGAGCTATGGTTGACTTTGAGACCAAGAAAGTCTCCTTGAAGCTTACAGATGATTTCGAGGTTGTGGTAGTTGGCGAGAACGTTAGGTTCTTGTCCAATGTTGTTTCTGCTTTGGAAGCTCAGAAGTTGTTGAATTCGGGTTGTCAAGCTTATTTGGCTTATGTGATGAATCTGAATATGAATGAGGTTAGATCACAAGACATCAGAACAATTTGTGAGTATCCGAATGTTTTTCCGGAAGAGTTTCCGGGTTTGCCTCCAAATAGAGCCGTTGAGTTTGCTATTGAGACGTATTCCTATTATGCACCAGTGTCCATTGCTCCGTATAGAATGGCACCGAAAAAGCTAAAAGAGTTGAAGACACAGCTTCAGGAGTTGACCGATAGGGGTTTCATTAGGCCTAGTATTTCTCGTGGGGTGCTCCGGTCTTGTTTGTGAAAAAGAAGGACGATAGCATGAGGATGTGTATAGATTATAGACAGTTGAACAAAGTGACAGTGAAGAACAAGTACTCATTGCCTAGGATAGATGACTTGCTTGATCAGTTGAGAGGTGCTTCATTTTTTTCAAAGATTGATTTGAGCTCCGGATACTATCAGTGTAAGGTGAAAGATGTAGACATACCGAAGACAACCTTCCGTACACGTTATGGGCACTATGAGTTCTTGGTGATGCCTTTCGGGTTGACAAACGCTCTAGCAGCTTTCATAGATATGATGAACCGTGTGTTTTATGAGTTTTTGGACAGGTTTGTGGTAGTGTTCATATATGACATCTTAGTATACTCTAGGACCGAAGAGGAGCATGATGAGCATTTGCAGTTAGTGCTTCAGACGTTGCTTGAGAATCAATTGTATGCCAAGCTAAGCAAATGTGAGTTTTGGATTAGGGAGGTAGTCTTCCTAGGTCACGCGATCTCAGCTAAGGAGATTAGTGTGGATTCCAAGAAGATAGAAGCCATAGTGAGTTGGAAACAACCAAAGTCAGTGACAGAAATCCACAGTTTCCTAGGTTTGGCGAGATATTATAGAAGATTTGTCGAGGGATTTTCTAGGATAGCGGTTCCTTTGACTAAGTTGCTTCAGAAGAATGTCCCATATGAGTGGTCAAATGCAAGACAACAAGCATTTGAGAAGTTGAAGAAAGCTTTGACCGAAGCTCCTTTTTTGATTCAGCTTGAACCGGGATGTGAATTTGTGGTTTATAGTGATGCATCATACGTAGGTTTGGGTTGTGTACTTATGCAAGAAGGTAAGGTGGTAGCTTATGCTTCGAAACAGTTAAAGGTTCACGAGAAGAACTATCCCACCCATGACATAGAGTTAGCCGTAGTAGTGTTTGCTTTGAAGATTTGGAGACACCACCTTTATGGTGAGAAGTGCATTGTTTTTATCGACCACAAGAGTTTGAAGTACTTGATTTCTCAGAGGGAGTTGAACCTTAGACAACGTAGGTGGTTAGAGCTTCTTAAGGACTATGACCTTACGATAGAGTACCATCCGGGTAAGGCAAACATAGTGGCCGATGCTTTGAGTAGAAAAGTGGCAGTTGAGTTACGAGCTATGTTTGCGAGATTAAGTGTGTCCACGGATGGTGGTTTGATAGCCGAACTTCAGGTTAAGCCTTCGTTAGTTTAGTTGATTCGGGAGAAGCAGTTGCGAGATGGGTCTTTGGCACCTCACGTGCAAGATATAGCCGAAGACAGGCCAACCGTTTTTTGTTTTGGTGAGAATGAGATCATATGTTACAAGGATAGGATAGTGGTTCAGAAAGATGCAGAGTTGAGACGTACGATCTTGAACGAAGCTCATATTAGTCCTTTTACTATGCATCCGGGTAGTACGAAGATGTATCGCGGGTTAAAGGAAGAGTACTATTGGGTTGGGTTGAAGAAGGATGTGACCGAGTTTGCGAGTAAGTGTATGGTTTGTTAGCAAGTCAAGGTCGAGCATCAGTTTCCTTTCAGGGTTGTTACAACCGTTGAAGATTCCGGAATGGAAGTGGGAACGTATCACCATGGACTTTGTGTCAGGTTTACCGTTGACTTCTTCGAAGAAAAATTTAGAGTGGGTGATAGTTGATAGATTTACTAAGTGTGCGCACTTTATACTCGTTCATACTACCTACACCTTAGATAAGTTGGCCGATTTGTATATCTGTGAGACAGTGAGACTACATGGGGTACCGAAATTGATTGTGTCGGATCGAGATCCGAGGTTTACAACTAGGTTTTGAAAGTGTTTGCATCGTGCCTTGGGTACTTTGTTGAACTTCAGCACTTCGTATCATCCGCAGTTAGATGGTCAGTCAGAAAGGGTGATTCAAGTGTTAGAGGATATGTTGAGGTGTTGTATCGTCGATTTTCAAAGGTCTTGGGAGAAGCATCTACCGTTAGTAGAGTTTGCATACAATAACAGTTATCAGGCTAGTATTCAGATGTCACCGTATGAAGCTTTGTATGGTAGGTAGTGTAGGACTCCGATTTGTTGGGCCGAAGCCGGACATAAGCTTGTACCGATGCCCGATTTGCTTAAATGCACTACCGAGAAGGTAAAGTTGATATGTGATTGCTTGAAGGCAGCCTCAGACCGACAGAATTCGTATGCCGATCTAAAGAGAAAAGAGATAGAGTATGTTGTGGGTGAGAAAGTGTTTTTGAAAGTCTCACCTTGGAAGAAGGTGATGAGGTTTGGTAGGAAAGGTAAGTTGAGTCCGAGATTCATTGGACCTAATGAGGTAGTTGAGAGGATTGGTCTCGTTGCATATAGATTGAGACTCCGACCGAGCTAGAGAAGATTCATGATGTGTTCCGTGTGTCGATGCTCCGCAAATATAGATCGGATCTGTCTCGCGTAATGCCAATGGAAGAGATTGAGTTGAATCCAAATTTGACATATGATGAGGAACTAGTGGAGATCTTTGCCTCAAACAGCAAGGTGTTGCGTGGTAGCTCAATTGAGTTGGTCAAGGTGAGGTGGCAACGTCGATAAGTGGACGAGGCCACATGGGAGAGAAATGAGGATATGGAAAGGCAGTTTCCTCACCTCTTTCCGTCAGGTAATTTCGGGGACGAAATTCCTTAACTAGGGGAGAGTTGTAATGCCCGGGGTTTAGGGGTTGGATGTTACACGGGTGAATCGGGTTTGAGTCGTGGGCTCGTCTTAAATTAAATTGGGCTTTGAGTTTAATTAAAAAGAGTTTGTGGCTCATTAAGGGCAAAATGGTAATTTGGAAATAAAGGGAAAATAATATGGGAAAAGCGATTTTTGAAAAATGCTATTCACCTTCTTCCTCTTCTAACATTTCACGTCAAAACCTTTTCTAAACCCCTTGTCACTATTTCATCAAATCTCTTCATCAATTCAAGGGCTCTCTTCAAGGTAATTGCATTTTTGATTTCTCCTCATTATTTCCAACATTTCCATAGCTTTAGTTTTCATAGAAATCGCCTTTTAAAGTTTTTGAAGTTTTCAAGTTTTGAAGTGAAAGTATGAAACTTTAATGGGTTTTTGATGGAGTCTTGATTTGTAAAACTAATTTATGTTTTAGTATTTCCTTTAGGTGTAATATATCTTAAATTGGTGGGTTTTTATTAAGATTCCCGAAATGAGTTTTCATGGGTGTTTTTAAAGAGTCAAAACTAGTGTTTTGGTGTGGCTTTGTGAAAAGGGAGTTGGGCTGGGGTTATAGTGATACTAGAAGGTGATTTTGAAGGTGTTTAGAAGTGTTTTGAGTGTTGAAATCTTTGGTCTTCGGCTGGGCTAATTGGGAGTACGAAAATGGGGATTGTTGGTGTTGGCTTTGGTTTGAGATTGTGAGAAATTAGCTTGTAATTGTAGTTTGGAGTTTTGACAGTGTTTTGTGATGTTTTTGGCTGAGCAATGTGTTGTTTTTTATTAGTTAGAATCAAGGGAAACCACCAAAGAGACTTCGGGCACGATTCTAGGGAATTTGGAGACTTGAGATCGGTGTTCGGTTTCTGTTTGGGTTGCATCGGTGAGTGGAAATGTTTTGAACTTGTTTCACTTTCGAAATGGGTTCTTAGGGGTTTGGGTGGAGCCTTGTTTGCTAACCTTATCCCAAGTGTAAGTTTACTAATCCTACCTTGATGGTTAAGTGATGATGTATGATTAATTGTTATGATATCATGTGCATTGTGGATTGCTTTTACATCCGTTGTTATGGTGTAGTCGTTGTTGGTGTCGAGCCTTACGTGATGGTTGTCATAACTACGATGATGTGTAGTCCCACCGGTAGTGACTAGTAGAGGAGTACGTTGATGTGTAGTCCTATCGGAAAACTACTAGTCGAAACGGTGATGTGTAGTCCCACCGTGTTTTGGGTTGTGCTTGTGCAAACCTTGTAATTGTGTTGTTGTGCCTCATTTCATGCATATAAATGGTTTACTTATCTTTTAAGAAATGTGTTTTGAAAACTGCATTGTTGATGTGTTTTTAGAGCTTCGTTCACTAAGCTGTCAAGCTTACGCTCTCCTTTTTCCAACATACAGATCGTTAGAGCTCGGAAGGCAAGTGGGCAACGGAGGAGATTTTTGGAGTTCTCGAGTAGCTCAAGTATGATTTAAGTATTTGGAATAATGCCTAGACAATGAGGGTGTAGACTTGTATGGAGTTGGAGTTCAAACTCCTTAGTTTGGTTTGTTGGTGTTCACGCATGTTTGTTTTGATGATACCATGAGTTTTTGTATGAGCGTTGATAGACTTTTATATGCTTGGTTTAATGTTGATGTTGCTTGAGTGCTTTGTGTTTTGAAGGCCTATAGCCATGATCCATGAATGCTCATATGTTTTTATTAAGAACATGTTAAACCTTGTTATGAAAGGTCTAAGTGTGTGTTTATTGCCTTTGAATGAATTGGTGAAGTCATGTATGATTTTATGCAAGTTTCCTACCTAAATGCCTATCTTGAGATGAATCCCATGTTTGTTCGGTTAAGTAGCCTCGCATGCTTAATCTTGGTTGCTAAATTATGTATGACTGTTGGTATGTTGCTAGACGAGTCGTAAAATGCACCTAGAGTTGAGTCTTGGTTTGTTTTGCAGCTAAATTGAGTCTTGCAGTGCAGGGCGTATCGGTACGCCCAAGGGCCATATCAATACGGTCCTACACTTTGGGGCCCAGTTTAAGCCTAGCGTACCGGTACACGGGGGTGTATCGATATGCCAAGAGCTCTCTGGAAATCTGAGAAAATGACGAGATTTTGGCGTATCGGTACGGGTCTTGGGTGTATCGGTACGGTCTTTTATCGTTGACCGTGAGAAGTTGACCGATAAGGGCGTATCGGTACGGTCAATCAGTGTACCGATACGGTCTCCCTAGGTTGACTATGGGCTGTTGACCAAGTCAAGGCGTATCGATACGGTCTTCTAGCGTATCGATACAGCCTGTTGTAAAGAATAAAATAGGCTGTTTAAATTTCTTGTTTGGTATGCTTCGTATCGTTTCGTTGTCTTTCCGCTGTCGTGTATCACATAGGATATATTAAAGCATCTAAACAAGATAAAAATTGAAAGAATTTTATAGGGTTGCTAACCGAAGGGGGGCCTTAACAGGTTTCACTTCAGTTTTCCCCATGTAACCTACTCGGACCGGTCAGTCGTCCAGACAGGGACGAGGGGGTTACAATGTCCAAAATGCCGAATCAAGCCTCCGAACTACCCGAATTTCCATCCACGAAGCTTGAATCCAATTCCTTTGTTTTAAGCAACCTAAAACTGAACATTAGAACACTAATACACTCACAAACACAACAAAAACCCAGAACTCAACAATCTTGCAACAACACACATCGATTCAAGCCCAAACTTCACCCAATTTCGTTTTAATGAAACCTCAAGCTGAACCCACCATTTCCAAACATCAAAACACACCAAATATCATCTAAAACATCCTTCAACAACAAGGGAACCATCAACCACGATTTCTCCCCAAAACCAAGCAAAAAACTCACCCTTTTTAACTCAAAATCCCATTTTTAGACCTATTCCGGGTTTCCATAAATCCAACCATCATCCCAACATGTTTTACTACTCAAAGCTTAAATTAAAGTACATGTTTAATCATGGAAAAATAAACCCACGAAAATCCCATGAAAAATACCCATTTTCCAACCCAAACCAAAAATGCATTTTTATGGGTTTAAAGGAAAGGTTTTGATGAGAATAACTCGAATAAGTAAAAATCATAATAAGGAAGAAATTACCTTGAGAAATCTTGCTTGGATGAAGTGTTGAAACCAATAGAATAGTGAAAATGGGTTTCTTTTGAAAAATAACGTGAAAGTCAACTTAGGAAGATGAGGGTATTTTCAAAACCCTTTTTCTTTAATTTCAAAATCCCCTTTTTACCCTTTTCTCTTTTAAAACACTTTTAGGTGTGATAAAAATTATTTTTCTCTAATTTAAATTTAACCCGACTCGGCTTGACTAATCCGATTATCTCCCGGCCCTAAACTCGGGGCGTTACAACTCTCCCCCACTTAAGGAATTTCGTCCCTGAAATTTATGTGGCAGAAAGAGATGCGGAAACTACTTTCTCATGTCATCCTGCCTCTCCTGAGTGGCTTCTTCCACTCCTCGGTGTCGCCACTTACCTTAACCAACTCAATGGTCCTTCCTCGCAACACTTTGCTGTCCGAAGCCAAAATCTCAACTGGTTCTTCATCGTATGTCAAATCTAGATTCAATTCTATCTCCTCAACTGGCATAACATGTGACAGATCTGATCTATACCTCCGAAGCATCGAGACATGAAACACGCCGTGAATCTTCTCTAGTTCGGCCGGCAGTCTCAATCTAAAGGTAACAGGACTAACTCTTTCAACGATCTCATACGGACCAATGAACCTCAGGCTCAACTTACCTTTCCTACCAAACCTCATCACCTTCTTCCAAGGTGAGACTTTCAAGAACACTTTGTCGCTCACGGCATACTCCATTTCTCTTCTTTTCAAATATGCATAAGATTTCTGTATATCCGAAGCTGCCTTCAAACGGTCGCAAATCAATTGTACTTTCTCGGTAGTTCCCTTAAGCATATCAGGCAAATGTATCAGTTTCTGTCTCGCTTTGGCCCAAAAAACAGATGTTCTACATTTTCTACCACACAGAGCTTTATAAGATGTCATATGAATGCTCGCTTGATAACTGTTATTATATGCAAACTCTACTAACGGTAGATGCTTCTCCCACGAACCTTGAAATTCAATAATGCAATATCTCAACATGTCTTCCAACACTTGTATGACTCTCTTGAACAGACCATCGGTCTGAGGATGATATGAAGTGCTGAAATTCAGTCGAGTACCCAAAGCACTATGCAAACTCTCCCAAAATCTAGCCGTGAACCTCAGATCTCTGTCTAACACTATAGATTTCGGTACACCATGCAATCTCACTATTTCACTGATATACAAATCGGCCAACTTATCTAAAGTATAAGTAGTGTGAACGGCCAAAAGTGCGCACATTTCGTAAGACAATCAACAATCACCCAAACTGAATTCTTCTTAGAAGGTGTGAACGACAAATCCAATACGAAATCCATGGCAATTCTCTCCCACTTCCACTCGGGAATTCTCAATGGTTGTAACAAACCTGAAGGAAACTGGTGCTCGGTTTTAACTCGCTGACAGACCATGTACTTACTCACAAACTCGACAACATCTTTCTTCAAACCAACCTAGAAATACTCAATTTTCAAATCGCGATACATTTTCATACTTCTCAGATGCATAGCAAACGGACTACTGTGAGCTTTAGTTAGGATGGTGCGTCTCAAGTCTACATCTTTCGGAACAACTACTCTACTCTTGAAACACAAGACTCCATCGCTACTAAAATAGAAACCTGTCGGTTTACCCTCCGCTATGTCTTGTACGTGAGATGCTAATGATCTATCTTGCAACTGTTTCTCTCTAATCAACTGAAGCAATGAAGGTTTAACTTGCAACTCGGCCATTAAACCACCATCTTTAGACAAACTCAATCTAGCAAACATAGCTCGTAATTCCACTACTACCTTTCTACTCAAAGCATCAGCCACTACATTAGCTTTACCTGGATGGTACTCAATCGTGAGATCGTAGTCCTTAAGTAACTCTAGCCACCTACGCTGTCTAAGATTCAACTCTCTTTGTGTAATATATACCTTGACTCTTGTGATCCGTACACACTGTGCATTTCTCACCATACAAGTAATGTCTCCAAACTTTCAAAGCGAAAACCACTTCAGCCAATTCTATGTCATGCGTAGGGTAATTACGCTCATGAGTCTTCAACTTTCTAGACACATAGGCCACTACTCTTCCCTCTTGCATAAGCACACAACCTAAGCCAACATACGACGAATCACTGAAGACTACAAACTCTTTCCCTGACACGAGCTGAATTAAAACAGGAGCTTTGGTTAAGGCTTCTTTCAATTTCTCAAATGCTTGTTATCTTGCATCAGTCCACTCAAACCAAACATTCTTATGTAGTAATTTAGTCAAAGGTGCTGCAACATTTGAGAAACCCTCAACAAAACATCTGTAGTAACCATCCAATCCTAAGAAACTACAAACTTCGATCACTCTCTTCAGTTGTTTCCAATTCACAACTGCCTCAACCTTCTTAGGATCCACTCGAATTCCCTCGGCTGATACAATATAACCTAGGAAGACTACTTCCTTAATCCAAAATTCACATTTGCTCAACTTGGCATACAATTGATTGTCTAACAATTTCTGCAACACCAAATGCAAATGCCGATCATGATCTTCCTCGGTACGAGAGTACTCTAAAATATCATCAATGAACACTACCACAAACTGATCCAAGTACTCATGAAACACTCTATTCATCGTGTCCATAAAAGTTGTCGGTGCATTAGCCAAACCAAAGGGCATCACTAAAAATTCGTAGTGCCCATAACGAGTGCGAAAAGCTGTCTTCGGTACATCTTGATCTCTTACTTTCAACTGATAATAATCGGATCTCAAATCTATCTTCGAGAACACTGAAGCACCTCTCAACTGATCAAACAAGTCATCAATCCTCGGCAACAGATATTTGTTCTTCATTGTCAACTTATTCAACTGTCGATAATCGATACATATTCTCAAACTGCCATCTTTCTTTTTCACAAACAACACTGGTGCACCCCAAGGGGAAGTACTCAGACGAATGAAATCTGGGTCTATCAATTCTTGAAGTTGTGTCTTCAACTCTTTCATTTCTTTAGGAGCCATTCGGTACGATGCAATCGATACTGGAGCTGAATCTGAATATATCTCAATAGCAAACTCTACATCTCTATTTGGAGGCAAACTGGGCAATTCTTATGGGAATACACTCAGAAAGTCACAAACTGTCCTAATGTCTAGCGGTCGCGCCTCATCCATATTCGGATTCATAACATAGGCTAGGTATGTCTGACAACCCACATCCAATAACTTTTGAGCCTCTAAGGCTGAAACTACATTTGTAACCTCCTAAACTCAACCCACGGGTTATGCGCCGAATCTAGGAAGTCGGGTTGAAAACGTATCCCTCAAATAAGATGAATATTAGGTTTTAAAAACTAAATACTTAAATTATTTATTAAAACGATGTTGTTTCACATTAAATTCTATTTTTTCAAAACGCGACCGTATAAAAGGAAACAACATAAAACAAATCATCAAAATATCCGATTAAAATTCTCATGCATGCTAAAATAGTTGAAAAATCCCAAATCAAGATATAAATATCTGATTTGCATAAAGTTCCCAAATAATAAAATAACTGATATAAAAATGAAATAAGTCTGAAAATTGAAAACGTTCATACTGAAAACTGAAATAAATCTGCTAAACTGTGGTCCTCCAAGTACCGAAAGCCTATGTTTGAGTATCTGAAACAAGAACTAAGGGGGAGTCAGCTATTAAGCTAAGTGTGTCTCTAAAGTGCAGGCAATCACAAACTCAGTTTCACAACAATAAATTTTTCACAAAAATATTTAAAATACACAAAGTAAGCTTAAACACGGTTTTATGAAATCACAATGCAATGCACCCATACTCCATAGTCACCAAAAAGAGTAGGTTCCCCAGAACCTCTCACTACATAGTCACCAACACAAGTGGTATAAACCACTAACTTCCTCCGTACAATCCCAACCCATGATAACACAGTAAAAGGATATCACAGTTTTCACAGTCTCAACACAGTTTGATAACAAATCCGAGATTCACAACTTATTTCCTTTAAATCACAATTTTATTCACAGTCTGGAGATAGTATGCACGGAAAACATAATGTAAAATCACAGCACAATTGAAAATCACTCAAGAGTAAAATCACAGTCACATAATCAAAGTATGTAGCACAGGAAGAGAACACACCTTAGCCAAAGCAACTCAACCTACTTAATAATGTGTTTTCCACGATCAGAACCACTGGGTTTAGCTGTATCAGAACCTATGGGAATAATTTTGATATTAGTATTATTATCACTATGCCACCAAACTAAGACAAAAACACTAATCCAAAAGAATACTCACGTGTAATCCTTGTGGTACGTACACGGTTAGATCGAACATGCGAAGGAGGTGGTAGTTCATCTTCTTCAAAGTCGATATCGTTTAAACCACACATATGAACTACATCAGATCTCGTACCCAAAACCCTCAAAATTTACTAAGTACAAATATTTGTAATAGAAAATAATAGTATTTGCAAATAAATCTATTTATAACATTGGACATTGATTACACGTTTGTATGTAGGAATATCTAATACTCAAAACAATAACATTGAAACAAAAATAATAATTATATATATATATATTTATATGAAATCTTGTGTAGCAGATTATATGTATATAAATATATAATATACCTATAATAAAATAATGTAGGTAAAAACAATTTAATAGTAAGAAAATAATCTTGTTATCATTAATACATCACACTTCTCTATACAAAACATGGAATAAAGAACGGAAGGGTTTACCTATTTAAATTGATACATTAAACTTAAGAATTCTTTTGAAATTGGATTGGCTTACCGAACCAGTAAGTGTTTGCAAAACATGTGTGATGGTTTATAGATTGGTACGGCTGAAACTTGACAGTCGAACAAGTGAACAAACGGTAGAGGTGATAGCACAACTCCAGTCTTATTTGCAGACGTGAAATAAAGACAAGGAAGGGGCTTCGGTTTAAGGGTGATCGAGGAGAGGATTTGGGAGGTGATGTGGCTGTAGAATTGAATGAACGATAAAGAGGTCTTAGGGTTGAAGGGAATTAAATACCATATTCAAAGGGTTAATCGCAAGAAAAGGGTCTCTAAGCTTAACCACTTTTCAGAAAAGTACTCAAATTTGAATTTTTACAATTTAGCCACTTAATCTGATTAAATTCAATTAATCCCAAAATTTAAGCCAGAGTTTTCAAGAATTAGGGATATTTTTGGGGTGTTACAACTCTGCCACCCTTAAAAGAAATTTCGTCCTCGAAATTTTCAAACTTAGCGATAGATCCCAAAAATTACCCGACACAACTTAAATTTCTTCGTTCTAAATTCCTCATACTTCAACATGAAAGTAAAAACCTGAAACATCAGAAATGTACCTGCTATGCCTGCTGGTTCATCATCATAACTCTCATGAGCTCTAGTTGCATAAACTAACCCTGGGCGTCTAGTATCGGATCTAGTTGATTTATCACTCTGGGCAGGTCTACCTCTACTAGTAGTACCAGAAGCAGATGACCTACTCTGTCCTCTACCTCTAGAAGGTGTCTGAGCTGATACCTGTGATTGATTATGTACAAATGATCCGGTAGGTGGATGTGGACAATCATTAAAGAAGTGATCTAAAGAACCACATCTGAAACAAGCTTTGATCTTTCTCCTACACTCCCCACTATGCCACTTCTATCAATAAGAACACTGGGGCACAGAATAAGAACATGTCGATCCACCTACACTAGCAGTCGGAAAATTATAAGTCACTGGTCTAGCTCTAGAATAACCCTGATGATCGAATTCCTCTAAAGCCCTTTTCTGAGACTGATTCCCCTGACTATATTGAACTGTTGCGGTCGGTGGCTTACTAGTTTGATCAGTACCGTGAGATTCAAGTTGCTTCAACTCTGCCTCATTCCGCTCAGCAGTCCTAGCTCGTTTGGTAATTTCCTTGTACTCCTTATCCATATGCAAGGCGACTCCCGTCTTAATCGTTGGTCGCAACCCTTTTAGAAACCATTCACATTTTTCTTCCTCTGTGGTTACTAACCCCGAAACATACTGTATTAGCCTCATGAATTCTATCTCATAATCATTCACAGACATGTCGTTCTGCTTAAGATTCATGAAATCATCCCGACACTTTGCTAGATACTCAGCCCCAACATATCGGTTACGGAAAGCCCGTCGGAAATAGTCCCAAGAAATCTAACCAGCTGAAATAACATGCTCCTCAGCCTCCCACCAATTCTGAGCCTCACTCTGCAATAGTGATACAGCAGCCCTAAGCTTCCGGTCGGTAGGATAGTCCATCTCAACAAACAACCTCTGAAGCTTCTTCAACCAGTACTCAGCATTAGCCGAATTTGTACCTGTCTTCCCATCGAACATAGTCATCCCGACAGCCAAAAACTCGGTAGATATGGGTTTCCTAACACCCTCAGACTGACGAAGGTAGCGAAGCAACTCCCTATGCACTAAAGCACTATCCAAGCCCGTAGTCTCACTGTCCCCAGAACCATGTGGTTTATCGCCTTGCGCTCGCTGAGTTGACTGATCCTCACCACCAGCCCATTGAGCCCCAATCTGTTGGGCTCCAGTTTGCTGAAATTCAGGCTGCTGATCCGCGGCCTGCTCTTCCTCATTAACATCATTAATATTATCCTGATTCGGCAGCGCTCCCACAGACTGTGAAGCACCACCCTCAGCTGCTGCGGTACGACCTCGACCACGCACTCCACCACGACCACGACTTGTCGCTAATCTAGAGCTCCTACGAGGTGGCATAGTAGACTATCTACAAAAGGGACAATCCTAGAATTAGAGTTGGCACTTGGAGTTTCTATTCAAAACATATCTTTAATTCTTTAAAATAATAAATTTATCAAAAATTCCCATTTTGCCCCAAAACATTTAATATGCATGAAAAAATTATTTTAGGTTTAAAAATTTATGTGAGCCTCACAGTCCGAGGGTTGAACTTAGCTCTGATACCACTAAATGTAACCTCCTAAACTCGACCCACGGGTTATGCGCCGAATCTAGGAAGTCGGGTTGAAAACGTGTCCCTCAAATAAGATGAATATTAGGTTTTAAAAACTAAATACTTAAATTATTTATTAAAACGATGTTGTTTCACATTAAATTCTATTTTTTTCAAAACGCGACCGTATAAAAGGAAACAACATAAAACAAATCATCAAAATATCCGATTAAAATTCTCATGCATGCTAAAACAGTTGAAAAATCCCAAATCAAGATATAAATATCTTATTTGCATAAAGTTCCCAAATAATAAAATAACTGATATAAAAATGAAATAAGTCTGAAAATCTAAAACGTTCATACTGAAAACTGAAATAAATCTGCTAAATTGTGGTCCTCCAAGTACCGAAAGCCTATGTTTGAGTATTTGAAACAAGAACTAAGGGGGAGTCAGCTATTAAGCTCAGTGTGTCTCTAAAGTGCAGGCAATCACAAACTCAGCTTCACAACAATAAATTTTTCACAAAAATATTTAAAATACACAAAGTAAGCTTAAACACGGTTTTATGAAATCATAATGCAATGCACCCATACTCCATAGTCACCAAAAAGAGTAGGTTCCCCAGAACCTCTCACTACATAGTCACCAACACAAGTGGTATAAACCACTAACTTCCTCCGTACAATCCCAACCCATGATAACACAGTAAAAAGATATCACAGTTTTCAGAGTCTCAACACAGTTTGATAACAAATCCGAGATTCACAACTTATTTCCTTTAAATCACAATTTTATTCACAGTCTGGAGATAGTATGCACGGAAAACATAATGTAAAATCACAACACAATTGAAAATCACTCAAGAGTAAAATCACAATCACATAATCAAAGTATATAGCACAGGAAGAGAACACACCTTAGCCAAAGCAACTCAACATACTTAATAATGTGTTTTCCACGATCAGAGCCACTGGGTTTAGCTGTATCAGAACCTATGGGAATAATTTTGATATTAGTATTATTATCACTATGCCACCAAACTAAGACAAAAACACTAATCCAAAAGAATACTCACGTGTAGTCCTTGTGGTACGTACACGGTTAGATCGAACATGCGAAGGAGGTGGTAGTTCGTCTTCTTCAAAGTCGATATCGTCTAAACCACACATATGAACTACATCAGATCTCGTACCCAAAACCCTCAAAATTTACTAAGTACAAATATTTGTAATAGAAAATAATAGTATTTGCAAATAAATCTATTTATAACATTGGACATTGATTACACGTTTGTATGTAGGAATATCTAATACTCAAAACAATAACATTGAAACAAAAATAATAATTATATATATATATATATGAAATCTGGTGCAGCAGATTATATGTATATAAATATATAATATACCTATAATAAAATAATGTAGGTAAAAACAATTTAATAGTAAGAAAATAATCTTGTTATCATTAATACATCACACTTCTCTATACAAAACATGGAATAAAGAACGGAAGGGTTTACCTATTTAAATTGATACATTAAACTTAAGAATTCTTTTGAAATTGGATTGGCTTACCGAACCAGTAAGTGTTTGCAAAACATGTGTGATGGTTTATAGATTGGTACGGCTGAAACTTGACAGTCGAACAAGTGAACAAACGGTAGAGGTGATAGCACAACTCCAGTCTTATTTGCAGACGTGAAATAAAGACAAGGAAGGGGCTTCGGTTTAAGGGTGATCGAGGAGAGGATTTGGGAGGTGATGCGGCTGTAGAATTGAATGAACGATAAAGAGGTCTTAGGGTTGAAGGGAATTAAATACCATATTCAAAGGGTTAATCGCAAGAAAAGGGTCTCTAAGCTTAACCACTTTTCAGAAAAGTACTCAAATTTGAATTTTTACAATTTAGCCACTTAATCTGATTAAATTCAATTAATCCCAAAATTTAAGCCAGAGTTTTCAAGAATTAGGGATATTTTTGGGGTGTTACAACATTGGACAAGAACTTAATGTCCTCGCCCACTATTACTACCTCATGATCCTCTGAAAGTCTCAAGGACACCCGCTTTGTCTCAAAATCTACCCTAGCCATATGCTCTACAAGCCAATCCATACCTAATATTACATTAAAACCATAAAACGTCAATTCCATCATATCCACGGGAAAAACATGACACTGAACCATCAAAGGACATCTTCTGTACATCTTCCTGACCACAATTGTCTCGCCAAAGGAACTAGTGACATTCACACCCACATCTAATATCTCAACCGGAATATCTAGCAATCTTGCATGCTCACTCAATATGTACGAATGCGTAGAACTGGAATCAATCAAGGAAAGCAAAGTCAAAGACTGTAACGATAAATTACATGCAATCACATATGTGTCATTCATGTCCTCACGGTGTGCATATACCCTAGTTGGCCCACCTCCCTCAGGCTGAACTGCTACAACATGAGATACATTCCCCTTACCCTCATTCTTAGGCTGAAAGTTACCTCGACCACGCCCACGACCTCTCTAATGTTCGACAGCTTGTGCAGAAGCTTGTACATCCCTAGATGGATGTGGACAATCGCGCTTCAAGTGCACCCTAGACCGTAGTTCCAACATGAGCCATAAGTGGCCCAACACTCACCGTAATGACGTCTACCACACTTGTTGCACTCGGGAGTACGGTTCTTAGTCCCTTGGCCGTGATGGCCTCACCTCAGATTACCACCTTTGCGTCTATGATCAAGATGAGGTTTCCTATCTTTGTGCCTCTTGGCACAATCTCTGTCCCATTCCGCAGTCCTCTTTCTTGAACTAGATCCACATTTGCGATCCGCAAGTCCCAAAGACTGTTCGATGTCCTTGGCCCTAGCGACCAACACATAAAAATCTGTATAGTCGGAAGCCAACATGTAGGTCTTCACCTCCTCAACCAACCTATAATAGAAACGCTCACAACGTTCCTTCTCAGTGGGAACTAACTCAGAAGCATATTGGCTCATACGTACAAACTGCACCTCATAGTCGGATACGGTCAAGCTACCCTGAACTAGAGCCATGAACTATCTTTTCTTCTCACCTAGGTATCAAGGACCTAGGTACTTTTTACGGAAAGCAATCCTGAAGAACTCCCAAGTAACCTCGGCCTCTGACACACCCGTAATAATAGTAGTCCACCAAGTGTAGGCATCTCCCTGAAGCAAAGAGACAATGCAACCCAACTTATGTGCTTCAGAGCACTCCATCTAACTCAAAATACAAAATGTGCTCTCAAACCATGCCTCTGAACCCTCGGGTGACAACCCACGTAACTCAATCCCGCCCAAGCTACAGAGTCGCTCTAACGGTAAACCAGAACCTGCACCCTGAGGTAGTGCTGCAACCCGAACACCCGCTAAAGCAATCTGAATAGCCCCGGCTATAGCCTGAATCAACGAATTCACATCAATACATGCCTGTCCCTGACCAGCCTGGGGTCTAACATCTTCCACATTCACTCCACCCCCCGGAGAAGGAGGAGGAGGAGGCTAGTTCTCTCCTCGCATATCCTCAACATTCTCAATCCGCTCAACCCTCGGATTATCCATTCTTGGCCTTCCCCTCGGTCTCACCATGCTAACAGATGCAAAGCTAAACAACAAACACAACAAGTGAAATGATTTGGGGTCAACAAGGAACAAGGTTCAATGTGCTCAAGTCCTTAAACATAAAATCACTTACAATAATAGTATACTAGCAATGGGTGCCTTTAACTATTTCTCAACCAACACAAAGATAGCCACAAGCATGCTTACAATCGTCATGCAATCACAATTAACAAACTTACACCATAAAACTTACCTCACTTACCTTTCGCCATGCGGAAACTCAACGAACATAGGCGGAACCTGGCTCTGATACCAACAACAAATGTAACCCCCTCGACCCGGCCTAGTCTCCAGACCGCATCGAACGAGTTACACGAAGAAAACTGAAGCGAAACCCGTTAAGGCACCACTCCGATTAGCAACCCTAGAAAATTTATTTTACAGTTATCTTGTCTAGATGCATTAATTATATCCTATGTGAGAGGACACGCAGCGGAAAACACACATGAATAGAAAACAAGCAAAACAGACAATTAAGATAACCCTTTTCAATTTTACAACAGGTCGTATTGATACGCTAAAGAACCGTACCGATACGCCTGTACTTGGTCAACACCCCAAGTCAAACCTAGGGAAACCGTATCGATACCCCCAAGGTTGGTATCGATACGCCCTCAATGGTCAACTTCCCTTGGTCAACTACGAAGACCGTACTGATACTCTTAAGACCCGTACCGATACGCCAAAATCTCGTCAATTTCTCAGATTTCCAGAGAGCATTTTGGGTATCAATACGCCCCAGTGTACCGGTACACCTTGCCCAAAACAAGGGATCGTATCGATATCGCCCTTGAGCGTATCGATACGCCCTGCCCTGCAAAACAGGTTTTTAGCTGTTTAAAGCACAAAAGACTTAACACTAGAGGCATTTAACAAACGTTTAAGCAACATACAAACACACATATGACTCAAGGCATCTATGGATAAACATATAAAGCAATTTAAACACTTAATGATGCAACAACCAACAAGACAAGGTTCTTAGAGAAAACAAGCATACATAACATTCACCAACATAGCCAAAAGCTAAACCAAAGCATAAACCATCAAGGCATAAGATAATACAAGCCCAAAACAATTAAGCAAACTTGTCTAAAGCAAGAGACATGCCAACAACACCTCAAAACATAAAGGTCCTATCCCATTGCTTAATACTAATTATTGAAGTCTAAACTCATACTTGAGCAAACCAAACTCCCTTGGATTCTCCCTTGTTCCCCGAGCTGCTCCGAAGGTCTAAGGGCCCGCAATGTTGGGAAAGAGAGCGTAAGTGTTTAAGCTTAGTGAGCGGTGCTCAAAACGGTAGCTACAATAATGCAGTTTTAAAACATTAGTTTTCTTGTAAACCAAAACCATTTCCAAATCATTTCCACATGCTTGAACACATAACAACATGCATTTACCTTCACATTCATTTACCGAATGCAACCACAAGCCATAGGCTTACCACATGCTCATTCTCATAACGCAAGCAAAGTAACCAACAATGCATAAGCATAATAGAAGGAATAAACAACATGCTTAACATGAGAATTAAAGCATCATGGGTATATTGGCATTCATTGTTTTTACTCGGATATACGGATAGTTTCTCAAACCCACTAGACACTTCCGGTGGAATCTCACATCACCGTACTCACCCGTCTAGTAAAAACATAACTTCCGGTGGAATCTCGCATCACCGTACTCCTCCATAGTGGAATCTAACATCACTAAGGCCACATGCGACTTTCACCTCGAGTGCACTCTAATCCTATTGATCGATCAATTATATCCGGTAACAACTCAACATGAGTCAATATACTCATTCACAACCACGAGCATTACCGATGCTTGAACCACTTACCATATCCAAACTTCTATGCAAGGCATGTACTCACAATGCAAATATAAACACAAGTCATAAGTCTCAACATGTATAACAATGCAAACTAACACATTACCAACATGACATGTTCACATTGCATCAAGAATCATAAAACTTACTCTTGAGCTTGGATTGGCCTTTCAAGCTCAATCCAAACTCCCAAAACATTCCCTTAACCATGTTAAGGCTTTTAAAATCGATCCACTCACCAGTCAACACATAAATGATGTCCAAGATGCCGAATCAAGCCTCCGAACTACCCGAATTTCCGTCCACGAAGCCCGAATCCAATTCCTTTGTTCTAAGCAACCCAAAACTGAACATTAGAACACTATTAACCTCACAAACACAACAAAAACCCGGAAGTCAACAATCTTTCAATAACACACATCGATTCAGGCCCAAACTTTACCCAATTTCGTTCTAATGAAATCTCAAGCTGAACCCACCATTTCCAAACCTCAAAACACACCAAATATCATCTAAAAACATCCCCCGTCAACAAGGGAACCATCAGCCACGATTTCTCCCCAAAACCAAGCCAAAAACTCACCATTTTCAACCCCAAAATTCCATTTTTAGACCCATTTCGGGTTTCCCCAAATCCAACCATCATCTCAACATGTTTTACTACTCAAAGCTTAAATTAAAGTACATGTTTAACCATGGAAAAACAAAACCACAAAAATGCCATGAAAAATACCCAATTTTCCAACCCAAACCAAAAATGTATTTTTATGGGTTTAAAGGAAAGGTTTTGATGAGAATAACTCGAATAAGTAAAAATCATAGTAAGGAAGAAATTACCTTGAGAAATCTTGCTTGGATGAAGTGTTGAAACCAATGGAATAGTGAAAATGGGTTTCCTTCGAAAAATAACGTGAAAGACAACTTAGGTAGATGAGGGTATTTTCAAAACCTTTTTCTTTAATTTCAAAATCCCCTTTTACCCTTTTCTCTTTTAAACACTTTTAGGTGTTATAAAAATTATTTTTCTCCAATTTAAATTTAACCCGACTCGGCTTGACTAATCCGATTATCTCCCGGCCCTAAACTTGGGGCGTTACATAGATGATAAATAACATAGTCCAGTAAAAGTTTTGATTTTTTTTTTCTTTTTACACTCTTTGAGTTTTATATTTTATTTTTCTCTTTGTATGAGATTTCTTGTTGAATATATCCGTTAAGTTTATCTTCATGTTTTTGGATATAATATGTTGCACCTTTCGTTATTCTAATAAAATTTAATTTCTTGTTGAAAAACATACAATTTTTTTAATATGAGTACCTAGTTTTATTAAAAGTGAAAATTTTGAAAAATACAATGAGAGTTTACAATTCAGGTAAACAAACTTGATCTAGACATATTCTTAAGAACACGAAAACTAACCTCTCTAGATTATAAACAAGATCATACAAAGAAAACATGAAAACTAAAGGCTCAAAACAAAATAGATACAAAAAAAACCAAAGCTCGACGATGAAATTTAAAAACCAACAACAAAAAACATTAAAAAATACATATTACAATAATAATAATTCACGTTGTCAACACGATCATTACCACAACTCAATCGTGAACAAGGATGGGGATTGTTGGCTCGTATCTAAAATCAGTTCGAGGGTCCAAAACAGGGAGATCAACAAAATAATCAAAATAGCATTGTCTTGATCAGTTATGGCAACGTTAAATCCAACCCTAATAGAAAATCAAATGAAAAAAAGAAGCGGGCATGCGACCAATTAGAAGGGAAAAAGCGTGTCAAAAGACAAATGATACTTATCAAAAGGTAGAGAAAAGCGTGTCACAATGACATAGTTATTGAATTTAAAAACAAGAAAATAAATAACAAAAAAATTATCAGCAATCGACTGATCACTAAAACTAGTGTTGCCGCCGGCCGCGTAAAAATACAAAAGAAAAAAACAATTGAAGATGCTAAAGAGAAAAAAGGGCAACGGCTAGAGCTAAAAAGACAAAAAATTATTGTTTAAAAACATACAATTTTTAAGGGTTATATTTTAATACGCAAATTGTGTAAAAATATTTACACACCCCATATATTTAAGTTATAAAATCTAAAATCTAAATTTCTAGCCTTAAAACCTAAACCTTGTACTCTAAATTTTAATCATATATTTTAAATTCTACACCTTATAACTTAAACCCCTAAACTCTAAATCCTAAAGTTAAAAGACTTGTATAAACATTTTTTTATATAATTTTTATGTTGTACGCTCATTAGTAATATATATATATATATATTTCCTCAAACAGTTTTCAATTTTTTCATGTTTAAATTAGGCTTAATCGTCAAATAGGTATCTAAATTATGTCCTTTTTTCCAGTTAAGTGCCTAAATTTATTTTTGGGCCAAATTGGGACCTAAAGTTTCATTCCGTGACCCACTTAAGGTTCACCATCAATTTCCATCGTTAAATGTCACATGCCACCTCAAGAAAAATTCAAAATTATATTAAAAATAAATAAAATTAATTTTCAAAAATCTTTAAATTTCCAGATTTTACAGAACAGCCCCCAGATTCCAAAATCCCTAAACCCAAAAACCTAAATCCCAATTTAGGCCAATTCCGTCGCCGATTGCCACACCGCTGCCCATCACATCGGTCGCCAGACCATCACGGCCATTTCCCCCACCATCCCGTCATCGGAAATCGACCGACGTCATGTGAATCGATAAAATTGTCGAATGATTCTTTCGAACGATTCGCGATGAACGGCGGCAGGAGGGGCGACGAACATCGTGTGGGTTGTTCAGCGAGGGGAGGGCGCTTCATTCTGTCACCGGCAATGTGGCCGCCGCTAGCGGGAGTGGTCGGATTTGGGGGATTTAGCAATTTGATGACTGTTTTATGAATATTTGAAAATTTCAGGATATATTTTATTTTTTATTTTATTTTATTAATTTTATTTATTTTTAATATAATTTTTGAAATTTTCAAGAGATGACATATGTCCTTTAACGGAAAAAATTAATGGCGAACCTTAAATGGATCATGGAATGAAATTTTAGGTCTCAATTTAGCCCGAAAAATAGTTTGGGCATCTAACTATTAAGCCTTTAAACTATAAAAAGATTAATTAGCGCAAAACGAAAGAACAACAATTTTAATTGTTGGGATTAACTTAATCATTATTTTTTGGGTAAACTACTTGTGTGACCATTCAACTATGTGGTTTGTCTTATTTTGACCGTCCAAATAAAAATATGGACAATCGCACCATCGAACTTTTAAAATTGTTCTATTTGACCACCAGCCGTTAAAATTTAACAAAAGAGGTTACATGACAGTTAACAAAAATATGTATAATTACACATTTAGTCCTTATTAGTTACATATTATATCAATTTGGTCAAAATTTTAATTTAATTAAATAAAATTAATCAACTACTCAAATGACGACATGTGTCATGACACTTGTCATACGGTGACACGTGTCATCGTCCGATTATATGAATTTAATCTAATTTTAAATTTATTTTATTTTATATTTAATATATTTATTTTCCTCCAATAAGGTTGTGACACGTGTCACCACCCGATTAAAGGAAAATTAAAGAGAAAGAATAACCTTGGCATCAATTGGACGGACCTATGACCTCCAAGGTAAATACCCAAGCCTTTACCACTACACCAATTCTTATTAATACAAATTGCCTCCTATATATATATATATATATATATATATATATATATATATATATATATATATATATTATAATGTAGTAAATATTATGGGGGAAAGTAAAGTAAATATACTTGAGAGGAGACTCGAACTTAGGTCACCTGGAATATGTAAAATACACAAATCATTAAATCAATTCAAATTATCAAGTTAAAAATGAAAATATTTTAAATATATTTAAAGTATAGTTAAAGCAAAATTTAAAATGAAAATAGATTTATGATTTTATATTTTTAAACTAAATTGAATAATTTTCCACATTTATTTAATAATTTTATATACATAATATTGAATCAATTTCTTTATTTAATTAATAATTTTAAAATTTTATTGAATATATTAATTCAATGATTATATTAAAAAATTTAAAAATAAAATTATATTACGATTTTAAAATTATATAAAAATAAAAATATCTTAATTAAATTATCATACATATTAACTATATTAAAAAAATTAAAATTACACTCAAAATTCATTGGTAGAATTTTTTAATTATATTAAAAAATTTAATATAACTTTTTTAAATTTTTAATATATTATATATAATAATTAAATTAAGATATTTAATAAAAAAAATAAAATTATTAATTAAATTAAACAATTAGATTCAATATTATGTATATGAAATTATTAAAATAAATGTATAAAAGAAAAAAATACTAAATTTAATTTAAAAATATAAAAATCATAAATCTATTTTTATATTAAATCTTGCTTCAACTATACTTTAAATATATTTAAAATATTTTCTTTTTTAACTTAATGATTTGAATTGATTTAGTGGTTTGTATGTTTTTACACAACCCAAGTGACCTAGGTTTGAGTCCCCTCTTAACCATTTTTATTTTCCCTCTAACATTTATTGCATTATAAGATGAAAATTACTTTGATACACAAGCTTGTGTGGTTTAGGGTTTAGGAGTTTAGGTTATAGGGGGAAGAATTTAAGGTTTATTAATAGAATGTAGAGTTTAAGATTTATGTTTTAAGATATTAGTGTTAGGGATTTAGGTTTTAGATTCTATAGCTTAAATACGAAGTGTTGTGTAAATTGTTTTAAAAGTGGTAAAGGCTTGGGTATTTCCCTGTATTTACCTTGGAACTCTTAAGTTCAATTCACACCAAGGTTGTTCTTTCTTTTTAATTCTCCTTTAACCATGTGGTGACCTCACCACTTAATTGGAGGGAAATAAATATATTAAATAAAATAAATTAAATTCTTCTAGGCAGGTGATGACACACATGTTGTTATTCGATTGGTAGATTAACTTTATTTAACTAAATTAAAATCAAGACTAAATTGATATAATATATAATTAACATGGACTAAATGTATAATTATACAAATTTTAGTCAACTGTCATGTGACATCTTCCGTTAAATTTTAACGGTTATAGTCAAAATATGACCATTTTAAAAGTTTTAGTGTGATTGTCTATTTTTAATTAGATGATCAAAATAGGACAAACCACATAATTGAGTGAACACAGCTCACACAGTAAATTCTTTTTAAATTGAATTATGTGCTTAATTTTTCTTAAATGCAATGCAAGATTTCTTATTATATTTTGGTTCCTCTTGTTTGTGGGTAAAGAACATGATGAGCAGTTGAGGGCTATCACATCACATGATGAGCAGTTGAGGGCTATCACATCACATGTGAAGATAACTTGAATAGGCATGCATTAATTAAATAAGTAATGATCTTAAAAATGAAGAAAAAACCCTAAGTAAGGACAAATGTAAAATATGTTTAGGGTTGTGATTGGTGATGATATCATGACTACTCTGTTAGTATAATCTCACTTCTCTTGCACTTCAAGTCTTAAGGTTTTGGAGTTCAAAAAGTTGTGAATCATTAACCTCACAAGTATTTTGTTTTGTCTTGTTAACTCATCTAAAAAGCCTGAAATTAACTAATATCAAACAATGGTTGATAATTATGCTATCCAACTTTTCATTTTTTAAGTATTAATGTTACTCATTCCTAAAGCAGGAAGGGATTTTAACTTGGTTGAGTTGATAAATCATATTCTACAATCAAAATTTAATTTGATTTTTTATGAATCAATTCGAATCAAATAATTTTTCAAATTAAATTAAAAATATTAAATAAGTCAGATTAAAACTTTATTTGCATGTTGCAACATGACTATTATGAAACAGAACAAAAAAAATTTCAAGTTGATAGAGTAATCTTTCAAATGGTTTGAATGAGCGATGGACAAACCATGGATACAACATGGCTAAAAGAAATGCTGTCAATATCATATATGTGCCTGCAAATCCCACACTTGAAATGAACAAAATTAAGCTACAAATCACTTGCTGAATTCATGATACTTCTGAACATGAACCAAAATATTTCAATGGCCATCATCAGTTCGATAATATATCAACTCTTTGTAATCTAAGTACAGGCATCGGACATAACAGATCACCCTAGTATCCAAATGCAGCTGGTTCAAGAAGCATTCCCAAGAACAGAGAGAGGCGGCAGCCACCGGCTTCCAGCTGCATGTTTTCAGTGTATCTGATAAAAAGAGAATATATCAAATCTTATAAATGCAACCCAATCAAAAGTATCATTTTAACAAAATGAAAATGTAAAAATAGGAAGATCAATGATGGAAGGTTGTAGCATTGATGATAAAGTGAAATATTGACCAAATGTGGCTTGGCAAGTGAATAATTTTATACCAAAAAGCCCAATTCAATGCCCAAAGATTAAAACTCACCCCCAAAGAACTTTAGCAGTACCGGTAGATAGCTGCGCACTCAAAACTGACGTCTCGGTCTAGACTCGGCCACAGATACTCGAATTGGCCTTCCATCCAACTCCTACATCAAAAACAATTTATGCACGTCAAAAACATTGTTGAAATCAACAAATGATACTGAAAGCGTTAATGAACTACAGACATTTAGACATAAAAAAGCAAGGTAAATAATCAACTTACAACTCCATCAAATGTTTTAATGGCACTGTCCACCTCTTCAGTAGAATTGTACGTCACAAAGCCAAAACCCCTTGACCTTCCACTTTCCCGGTCATAAACAACTTTCGCTTCCACAACCTTACCTTGCTCACTGAACAAGGTCTCCAGTGCTAAATCATCAACACCCCATGAAAGGTTACCAACATAGACACGATTCGAAGAGCCCATAGTAGCACCACCACCACCACCCCTTGCCCCTCTAGGAGAAAATTCTTCCCTACGAGGAGGAGGTGGTCCAGAGTTTACTCTCAATGCCCTCCCTTCAAGTTCCTGCAATCAGTAAGTACAAACAGAAGAAAAACTTATGATAACCTGGATACAAACTTCTGATAAAAACTAAAGATTCCTAATGAAATTTATTGCTACAGGAGTATTATATATTAACACAGTTAACTTAAGCACAACAAATATGCAAATAGTCATAGATAGGTACTGTAAATCAGGAGGATAATCACATTTAAGTAACATGTAAACGAAGCAATTACAGTTATTAAATTTGCAAAATAAAGTATGAGCCCAAAAAATGACTTACATAGCCATTGAATTGTTGAGCAGCAGCTTCAACTTCCTCAGTTGTAGACATGGTTACAAAACCAAAACCCCTACTTCTCCCAGTTACCTTGTCATAAATCACCTGCCGAAAGCAATAATTTCAACACATCAAAATGGGAAATTCTTCAACAATATAATCACAGATATCATCAACAAGGTTCATACTGCTTTAAACAAAACTAAAGGGCAAACATCTCTATGAAGTTTCATAATTATACCATGAGAAGTCTTCAATTATCTATACATTCAGCAATCAATTCAGAAACATGATGAAAAATAAGCAAGTCACTCATTAATAAACATAAACTTGGCGAATTACTAGAACAAAAAACAAAGAAAGTACCTCAACCATCTGAACATTCCCAACACTTCCAAACAAACCGGCAAGCTGAGCACTGTCCACAGTAAAAGGAAGATTACCCACAAAAAGCTTCAAGTCAGGGGAGAAGCTAGCAGCGTCTGTATCATCACTCCCCAATAAATCCGATTCCTGACCATATTCAGATGAAACAGAAACGTTTCTAACAAACTTAGAAGGAGAAGGCAGAGACTTTATTGTTAAAAGCTCAAAGCTTTGAAGTGCAGAACAAGAGAGAGGCTTTGCATGGAGCCTATGGGAAAGTGAAATGGGTTTGGGGTTTGGTAAAGAAAAGGCTTTGGGTCGGAGAGATGGGAGTATGAGAGATGAAGCAGATGCTACAGACATGGCTTCCTTTACTTTTAGCCTTTGTTTTTCTGCTAAGCCAAGAAGATAAGGTCTCAGAAATGAAAGATAGGGTTTAAGAGGAGCCTGCGTTAGATATTTATATAGGAGCCAAAGTTACCTGCTTGGCTATCTTGCCGCCCGTACTCCGGATTACATGTTATGAAATCTGGGCCGTCAGATTTTGTAGATAAGATATTATTTTGCTATGCCTGTTGCCTATAGATATTTTTCCTGGGGGAAGCTTTGGACTTCGGCTTGACAGTCATTCCATAGGGCCCGAGCCCCTTAAACAGTTCAAATGGATTTCGGCTTGTCTTTTCTGATTTTTGCTTTTGATGTTTCGAGAATAGTTAGAATCGAATATCGAGAGGAATTAAATTGTTTTTTTTTTCAAATTGATCTGATCACACTTTTTGTTGATGTGTCCATTGTAAATTATATCGTGAAGATTGATATTTATATGTGTTCGAGTTGTGACCCAAACATTTTTAGGATTTAATTTAAAGTAAGTATTTTACTTTTAGTAGATTTTATTTATTTTATATTAATTAAAAGTTAAAATCTACGTTGAGTATGATTATTTTCTATGCAAGTGTAAGTAACGACCTGAATTTTCGTGTCAATGTTTGAGCGTTGACACGAGTCATAGATCTTTATGTTGATTGGAGCTTTTGGACCTAATGGATCAAGTTTAGGCCTTTTTGGACGAGCCTTGAGTTAATTGGGCTTAGCAAGTGACCATATTGTGAAAAGGGAAGAACCTTGAGGTCTTTATGTTGTGATTTTGCCTTTATTCAAAATAAAGGCTGAATTCCATTATTTTTCCCGGTGATTCACGTGATATAGGGGGAGGGGTGAGATCACCTTCTTGCTTCATCTTTCCTTCTCCCATCCACCTTCATTTTCCCCTCTTATCAAGTCTAATTTCTAATTTCAAATATTCATGCTTTCTACCCATTTCTTACCTCCGAAATTTAATATTCAAGTATGTTGGTTTTCTCTCCATAGGCTTCAAGAAAATTATGATTTTGTAAAAAAAAATCTCATTTATGGGTTTTTGAAAAGGTTTATGCTTTGGGGGTTCCCATGTAGCTTTTTCATAATTTTGAAGTTGTATTTTCGTAGCTAAAATCGTCATGATCGTTAGTTCAAGCTTTGATTCGATTTTCATGTTTGTATGACATGTGAAAAAGGTTAAATGCGTTTTTCAAGCTTTAGTCAAAGAGGAAGGTTAAAGCAGCTTAGGGTAAGAGAACATTTCGAGATTTTTGGCTTAAGGTCAGTACATCTCTGACTCCTACCCTTCTTGAAGACAATAAAGTAATTGCTTTGCTTAGTTTTGTGGTTTAAGATTGCTAGTTTTCATTTTAGGTAGCTTAAACCTTTGCTAATTGTAAATCCCAGATTAATCGTTATAAGGAGTAAAAATGGTAATAAACCACCCTAAACAACTTTCTTAAGAGGTAGGATCAAGTTAATTAAGTTTTGGGGGCTTGGAAAGTGATTTTCCGAGCCTTGAAAGTTATTTTTGGGCTTCGGTACCTATAAAAGAGAAGCTTGTATCGGCACTATGTGTTCTGAAAGATGAACAAAGGCAAATTTTGAAGGGCGTATCGGTACGAGCCCTGGCCGTATCGGTACCCTATGTTTCACCAAATTCTAGTAGCGAAGTTTCATACGATACACTTAGAGGCGTATCAATATTGAAAGGGTATCAGCATGTGAGGTTCGTGTATCGGTACGGGGTTGACGGTCAACCCAAAGATTTGTACCAATATTCATGGTTGGGTATCGGTATCTACCAGACAATCTGCTTGTAATATTGAAAATGAGTTGAGTGGTTGATAATTCGAAAGTTAATTAGGGTGTTTGTAGAAACAAAAAATTTCTGCAGTGTATGATATAATTACGTTTATAAAAGTTAACATAAAGGAGAAAAACAAAATATTAATATTTTACACATTGGAGATCCTATTTCAACAACCCAAATCCACGAAAGAGGTGGTGGTTAGTACAAAGAAGTAGAGAAGAAAACAGGTTTTTGCTGCTAAGAGGAAAATTGCATTTTGATTTTTGAAAAAAATGGAATAATGGTCTTTAAAAATTGGGTAAACCACAACAGAGGCTACTCAATTATGGATAAGCTTATATTTAGGTCACTAAATTATTAAAAGTTACATTTGGATCACTCGGTTATGAGTAATGTTACATTTGGGTCACTCAATTATTAAAGGTTACATTTGGATCACTCAATTATGGGTAAGGTTACATTTAGGTCTCCCTTCATATTTAAAAAATATATCAATTTGTGTATTAGATTAATTAATGATTTCAAAGAAATAATCTAATTTTAACGAGGGTATACAAGTGATTTGGAAGAAAAAATGACTAAATTAAGTGACCCAAACATAGCCTTACCCATAATTGGGTGACCAAAATATAACCTTTAATAAATGGGTGACCCAAATGTAACCTTACTCATAATTAAGTGGCCCAAATATAACTTTTAATAATCGGATGACCCAAATGTAACCTTACCCATAATTGAGTGACCTCCATTGTAGTTTACCCAACTAAATCCAATAATATAAATAATTTTTAATAGTCTAAAGTTAATTATAAGTTAATATTGTTCATACACATTCTTAACCCTTGAACAATGCATACATCTTGCAGACAAAACGATTGAACTCGAGTTTTTTAAGATGAATATCATCATTTAAAAAAATAATATTATCTTGTGAAGCATAGCGAGCATACTACACTCCGAGTATTTAAAAAAAACAATAACATCTATTAATTAAAAAAAATTAAAGAAACAATAAAATAAAATCACAACTTTTATCTACAATAATTAAAGATTTATATAATTTGACAAAAAAGATACATGTACAATCGCATTATTTGGTAACTAAATAAAAAGGATCCAATCATGGTGAATTTAAAACAAAATAAATTGGAGAAATTTAGCACTTGATTTATGCAAGTTTGAAATTGAACTCAAGTTTTTAAACGAGACAGCCTCAGTTCTTTACCAACACAACCTGACCTCATTGGCAAAAGAAAATATTTGATTTGTTAACACTGCACAATTTTATTTATGATTAATAAATAAATGACTTAATTAACAATAAGTATTCAAATTACATTTTTTACTTTAGGCGTGTAATGATTTTTTAAATAGATATAATATTTTATTTCGTTAATTTTAAGCGTCAGGTGGTTAAAAAATATGTCATCCAATGAATGTATGACATGTGGTTTATTTTTAAATTTCATTTAGTTTTCTAAAAAAAATCATAAAAATTATTTTTTCTCCGAAAATACCCAAAATTCTCATTTGTTTTTCATAAACTCCAAATTCCTAACACCCAATCTTTAAATTCTTCCTCTACCGCCAGAGACGGTGCTACATGTTGAATGGGAGGGGTTGTGGCTCCCCCGGTAGGGGGAATTTTTTTACCCTTTGATTCCTTATATTTTTTCTGAAAAAATTGGGATAATTATGAATCCCACCACCTTTCAAAATTTATGTTTTGCCTTCACAACTTAAAATCTTGGCTCCGTCCCTGTCTACTGTTGCCGAATTAACCACCGCCACCTCTCATTTTTGTCGTCGGAAACTCACTATCGTTAACCACAATCTTTCGTCACTCCAAGTCGACGGACAAAGTTTCAATTGAATGTCGAACGACGAACATGAAATTAGTTTCACAAACGACGAATGTGACGAACGACGATTGAGCTTTACGACTCTTTCGACGAGAGGAAGAGATTTCGTTGTTGCGGTTGCGGTAATGGTGATATATTTACTGCAACAGAGGATTTGGGTTAGAGATTTGAGTTATTTTGATAAAAATGAGAGTTTTGGATTTTTTTAGAAATTAGGTTTTAAATTTTGAAAACAATAAAAAATATTTAAAAACCCAGCCACGTATCAAGCGATGACTGCTGTTGAGTGCATAAATGTTCTATATTTTAACCATCATTTACTCATATTATTGATGCACTCAAGCATGTTTAGTTGCATTTTAGGATATATTTTGCATAAACATCACAATTGGGAAATATTGCACAGATACTGCTGAATTTGGTGTATTCTTGTAGGTACCTGTCGTGACAGCATCCAGGGCAGCAGAGGAACAGAAGATAACATCAGAGCTGGAGTGAAGGATTGCAGGAGATGACCTACTTCAACACTGTCGCGATAGAAGAGGCGGCAGTGAAGACTATGGTGATGGAAAATGCGAAGTGGAGTTCGATCGATAGAGCTTTCAAAGCCTGATTTTTGTTGACCACTTGCATAACTGTCGGAACCCAGAAGCACAAGGAAGGCCTTGCCCAAAGTTTGAGGAAAAAGTCAAAGCAAGAAGATAGGGCGAATTAAAAGACATCTACTCAGAGATTTAGTCTTTAATAGAGTTGTACTTTAATTCAAACTAGTATTCTTGGCCATTAAGAAAACTCAAGTCCAAGACCTATATATATGAATGTAATTCGACAAGGCAAAGGATATCTAGCTCCTAGCTATTTTTCCCCCCAAACCCTAGTTGTTTCTCTCTCTCCATCATGTTCTAAACTTCCCCTAGGGCTAAGGGTTGATCTTGTAAGGTAGTTGTAAGGATTATATTGTTTCTTAGGATTTTTCTGTTCAATTAATAAAAGCTTCAAGTTTGTTTACTCTCGTTTCAACATCTCATAAGAGTTTCGGGAGAGCATTGTGAGGTTATCAATTTACTTAATGTCGGGAGAGTTAAGTATACGAAATGAGTAAATACGAGTTTTCCAGTTTATGGTTAAACCATCTTGGCTTAAGGATAAGTACAAGGTTAAGTGGCTAAAGAAGAATTCACAAACATCGGTGTTCATCCTTTGATTCACGCCGGGAGGTATCATCCAAGACGTGTCCATCGAAAGAACTTGGGCCTAGGGATAGGACAAGTCACAACAGAGATTCTTGCCAAACTTGAAGTATAGAGTTGTTGGCCGCTGCCGCAACAACAACAGACCGCTGCCGCAACAGGTGTTGTCGCGACAGGCGCAACAACAAAAGCAAAAGAAGTTCCTCTGAACAGTGCAATACCTGCACTACTGAGCAAATTAATACCAGCATTTTCTCTCAATCTGATTTCCTCATTTACTTTAGTTTATCTTTAAGTTTTCCAACATCACTTTATTAAAATTACTTCTTTTCTTGTGCAGATATATAAGGATATAAGTATTTCCAGTCCCTGTGGAGACGATATTCAATACTTCGTATCACTTTACTACTTGCGACGTGTATACTTGCACCCAATTGTGATAGACTATTTTACACGCAACAAGTTTTTGGCGTCGTTGCTGGGTGACACGCGTCGTATAGTGTCAAAAATAAAACCTTAAACTCAAAATAAATAAGATTTAAATTAATATAGCGAGAGTAAGGGTCGATCCGCAGGGAATAGGAACTCTAACACCTTTCTTTTGATTTAGACCAATATCCTGTAGAAAATAAAGGGGGATTTTAGAATAGTGATTTGAGTGGGAAAAATAGTAAAAACGTAAAAATAAATATTGAGAATGAATTATGGATAGAAATAGCCTCAAGCCACGCTTTGCCACGACATCTTCGATCACTGAAGTTGATTTTTCTTCGACTTTCCTGCAGGTTACAGTCTAGAAGGCCCAACCCTTGTAACTTACTTCTCGTTGGTAGATTCGACTCCCAGGGCAATCCTTGAAGTCAAACTTTAGTGAATTAGCCACGGCAATCGATGCTAACCCGAATCTGAGTTAGTGCTGGAGAAGCCCGTGCTCGGATATTCATCTCGATGAGAATTGTTTTCGATTTTGATTCCCCTTAGTGGACGGCCACTAAGTTTGTTCTTAGGGAGTTGAATTGGCTACAAGCTTTTCCTCGTCCCCAACGATGGATCTAAACCACTTCAAGCCGATGCGCGCTCTCGAAATGAAATAATTGTGATGCCTAAAGATTAGGCCGATTGCCTAATCAATTTTGCAGAGAATCTAAAAAGGAGTTGCCGAAGGATTAAAGTATTTTCCTAATCTCACGAGGTTTGTCGGGTTTGGCGTTGCTTTTGGCTAAAAGGGATTTAGTTAAGCATGGTTTGTGAAAAAACCATACTTAATAAAATAAATAAAAAATGGAGAAAAGAAAATGGAGAATAATGGAGAGCTTTATTACTCAAGGAAGAAGAGAACAATGGAAAATGTTTGATGAATAATTCACCCCCAAAGTGGGGTATTTATAGTAGTTGAAAAACCCTAAAAACCTAAGATGATGAATCCTAAAAATTTAAATAAAATTACAAAAGATAAATATCAAAGTTTTGAATTTAAAGATAAAATTCGGATGATAGACTATCTTGATAAGTGGACTGATAAGTTATCAAGCTTGCTGACGTCATCTTCTAGAAGGTGCTGACGTGGCGCCCAGTCAGCATTCATGCCCTGGTTCATGCCCATGAATCTGCCCACGAATTCAGTATTTTCTGCAGCACTTCAACTCATTTCCGGCATTACGTAACCTGCACGAGAACAACACAAAAATAGCCCAATTAAGTCCTTCAAACATATATTCGATCAAAATAAGGACTAAAAACATAACCAAAATAAATACTTATCACTGGGGACTGGCAACATACCTTTACCCATAATTATTGCAAATTTTTATTTTTGTTTTTATTTCTTTTCTGTTTTAGTTGTTTTATTTTCCCCGTGCTTTTCACAGGGTTCTCTTATTGCTTATGCACAGATCGAGACGTGGTAAAGAACCTGAATACGAATTAGATTCAGAAATCGATCGGATATACCATCTCAGGAACCAAGCCCGACTCTTGATGGAAAGAAACAACTATCTCGAGGAAAGACTCGAAGCAATGGTGAATGAAAGACAAGCAATGGGACAGATAACAACAACAACAACAACAACAACAATAACCTCATGGTTGATTTTGATCCTCCTATTGATGCCCAAAACGATCGACAACCTCCTACTGCCCCAGCAGCTCGACAGACTTGCTGAGATTACATGGACAACGACCATGTTGAACTTCAAACTACACTGCCAGATGTGGAAGCTGAGCACTTTGAACTTAAACCTGTGATGTTCAGTATGATAAATTCAGCTCCACAATTTAGTGGTTCTGCTATAGAGGATGCACGTGAACATTTGAAAACCTTTCAAGAGATCTGTGGATCATTCAGACAACTTGGAATAAGCCCGAAAGTATTGAGACTCTGACTATTTCCTCATTCATTGAGGGATAGAGTGAAAACCTGGTGGAACAAGTTAACGCCGGGTTCAATAAGAACTTGGGCAGATCTTTGTCGTGAATTTCTTTCTCGTTTTAACCTCTCTCTTTTAACTGAAAGATTGCATAACGAGATTGCTACTTTTCAACAGGAAGATGACGAACTAATGCATGAGGCGTGAGACTGCTTTACAACTCTCTTACGAAACTGCCTGGTGCATAGATTCCCTGTATTGAATCAGGTTGTCAAATTCTATATTGCTGCCAATGCACACACTCGGATGAGGATAGACTCACAAGGAACCAGAAGATGCAATGCTGGTGTTGAAAAAGTTAGCAAAGAACGATGAACAGTTCCCCACAGCTCGAAGAGGAGGGAGACGAGAAGCATCTGTCAAGGTGTACGAATCTAATAATTCTGTAAAAACCCATTTAGTATACATCACCAAGGTGGTTGAAAACCTGCAGAAAAAAGAATCTAAGGCTGTATTTTTTGCCGAGGAGGTGTGTGAAAATTGTAGTGAAAACCATAGTACAGAAGAGTGCCCCATACAATTGGAAGAGGGAATGTATGTTGGAAATTACAACAAGAACATAAGTTATGATTCCAACAACTACAACCCAAATTGGAGGAAGGACCCCAAATTTTCCTGGAGTAACCCAAAAAATGCATTGAATCCTCCAGTTCAGAATAACCAGAACCAAGGAGCTCCCAGAATTTTGTCACGTCAGCAACCACAGCAGCAGCTACAACAGCAGCTGACAGCCACAACAAGCATACTGGAACAGACCCTAGCAACCTTCATATCTCAGACTGGAGCATATATGGCCAACATGGATCATTTTGTCAAGAAAACTGAAACCTTCATGGACAAGACAGAGATGAGAATGACAAACCATGAAGCTATCTTAAAATCTCTAGAGACACAGATGGGTCAGGTTTCACAGTTCATCAACACAAGGCAGAATGTAGGATTCCCTAGTGATACTGAGGTCACTAGAAACCCACACACGAGCAGTGTAAGGCCATTACAACGAGAAGTGGGAAATATCTACAAGGGCCGATAATGAAAGAAACATCTAGTAAGGAAACGACCCTACAGACACCCGCTGAGAACATTGCCCCGGCAAAAAGGAAGCAACATGCTGCCGTCACCCCTGCCACGACAATAAAAGAAGTAGATGAGGCGACAGAAGAAGCTAAAGATTGTAAGCCTCCTCAAATCTGATTCCCATGTGAAGGATGCCTCGAAGACTGTCGTCCTCCACCCCCTTTCCACAACGGTTACAGAAACAAAAACATGAGTACCAGCTGAAAAAGATCTATGATGTTTTTAAGCAAGTACACATCAACATACCGTTGTTGGAGGCCATTAAGCAAATGCCTGGTTATGAAAAATTCCTGAAAGATGTAATGTCTAGGAAATCCAGACTAGGGGAGTTTGAAATTGTAATGATGACGGAAGGATGCATGTCAATCCTTCATAAGCGTCTACCCCCAAAGAAGTAGGATCCTAGAAGCTTCACCATACCATGCATAATTGGTGATAAGTTTGTGGGTAAGGCACTTTGTGATCTTGGTGCTAGTATTAATCTAATGCTCAAATTTGTTTTTCAGAAGCTAGGTATTGACCAAGCAAGAACTACAATAGTCATGCTGCAATTGGCAGACCGCTCTTACGTACAGTCGTAAGGAAAGATTGAGGATATTCTGGTAAGAGTGGATAAATTTAAATTCCCTGCTGACTTTCATGTTTTAGACTGTGAAGTAGACGAGAATGCATCGATCATCCTAGGGTGACCCTTCCTAGCCACATGCAGAACGATGATAGATGTAAAGAAAGGAGAACTGACTATGAGAGTCAATGACCTGCAGATAAAGCTCAATGTTCTCCAAGCCATAAAACAAGTTGATGCAGAGGAAGAATGTTAGGCAATATCAGAAGTAATTGTGGACCAACCTTGCATCAGAATAAGCTGTCACGACATGCAATTTGGTCACTGTCACCACAGTCACCTAGAAGACTGCCACAACATCATTGATGATAGCGACTCCTCAAACAATAATACATCCGATACTGAAGGTCCTGAGGAGGTAAATTGGATAGGTACGTGTCCAGGTAAGTTCTTTGAACCATTGAACTATACCTCTAACGAACATGTGATTCAAAAGCCTTCAATAGAACAACCACCTACCTTAGATCTTAAACCCTTACCAGGGCAGCTTAAATATGTTTTTCTTGGACTCAATGATACGATGCCCATAATCATCTCTTCTAAGTTGATGTAGAAACAGGAACAACAACTGATCAGGATGCTACAACAACATAAGAAGGCGATTGGATGGTATACTTCACACAACTACCTCTCTGACAAGAGTATTAGTTCTCATGGGTATGTCCATATGGTCGTGGACATCGCCTGGTTCTGCAAGAGTTTGAAAGAACTATGCCCAATAGTCTCATTGAAGCGGCCCCACTCCACTCTCACATAGGTGACTTATGTTGCTTGACTCATAAAAGCACACAATGGTCATTAAAAGCATTGCTTAGCCTAAACCACTTTGATTACTGTTTACATCATAGGAATGGACTTGGGGATAAAAGCCCATACAGTGACCGCACAGGTCTATGCAAATAGGTTGTCCCTTTGAACCTAGATCTTGGGATCTCCAGTCAACTAGGTAGGGTTTTCCTTCACATAGCACCTTAAATTTACATGGGCTTTAGTCTCATTCCTTTCGTTTTTTAACTTGATCTCGACTTAACCCTTTGGTTAGTGGATCCGCAACGTTATCCTTTGATTTCAAAAAATCAATAAAGATAACTTCATTTGAGATCAGTTTTCTAACAATATTATGTCAACGACGCATATGTCTCGACTTACCCATTATACATAAAGCTCTGTGCTCTATCAATTGTGGGCATTGGATTTGGTCGTTCAGGAATATCCTTCAAGAAATTTCTGAAGCCATTCGACTTCTTTTCTAGACTTGTCTAGAACTACAACTCAAATTCTATTATGGATTTGATTATAACCATTTTCTTGAGGATTTTCATAACATAGTTCCTCTTCCCAAAGTGAAGACATATCCACTTGTGCCTTTGATATCTTGAATATCAGATATCCAATCGCATCGGAGCATCCTTCTAAATAGTAGGATCTCTGTAATAATGCAATTCATAATCTTGAGCATATCAAAGATATCTGAATACCCTCACAATTGCTTTCCAATGATTTTCACTTGAATTGCTTGTGAATCTACTTGAACTACTCACAATAGAAACAATATCTGGTCTATTGAATCTACTTGGTCAACACTTTGGTCTTTGTTCTTGGAAAAAAGTTAGCATGTATTTATTGGAGTTCTGGCTATGTCGGAAACATCCTTGCCAAACTTCTCTTGCCCGCTTAGTGTGATTACGTTAATATGAGACCTTCAAGTGACCGTTTGATTTGGATGCCCAAAATCAAATATGTTAATCTCATATTTTTCATGTCAATCTTGAATTTGATAAGTCTTTGGTACGTTTACCATTTTATTGTTGCTTCCAACAATGAATATGTTATTAACATACAAACATTGAATAATATATCCAATGTTAGTAGTTTTGACATATACACATTTGTCACACTCATTTATCTTGAAGTCGTTTGTCATCATGACATTATTGAACTTCTCATGTCTTTATTTTGGTGCTTGTTTAAGTCTATACAAGGACTTCACCAATCTACATACTTTTCTCTCTTGACTTGAAACTACATAACCCTCAGGTTGTTCCATGTATATTTCTTCATCAAGATCTCCATTTAGAAAATCTCTTTTAACATATATTCGATGTACGTCTAGATTTCGCAAAGCGACAATTGTAAGTATCATACTTATGGAGGTTATCCTTGATACATGAGAGTATGTATCGAAATAGTCAAGGCATTCGGTAACCTTTTATTACCAATATGGTCTTATACTTATCAATTGTTCCATCTGCTTTCATTTTCCGTTTGAAAATTCATTCAAAACTTAGTGGTTTAATTCACGGAGGAAGATCCACTAATTCCCCGCGTATGATGGAATCAATTTCACTCTTAATGGCATCCTTTCATAAGATGCCTTCAGATGAATGTATAACATCATTATACGTTTGAGATTCAACCTCTAGCATAAAGTTTAGAAAAATGATCTAAAGAATTTTTCTACCCTTGCTCGTTTACTTCTTTGTGGCTCTATTTCAAGCTCAAACTCTTGTTGATCATTTGAGTCATCTTTATCGATAATCTCTGAAGTTCGTTTCATTGAACTTTAACCAACTTCCCTAGCTTTACAAGGGAATACATTTTCAAAGAAAAGACATCATTTGTTTCCATTGCCTTATGCTTGTGAATCTCAGGGTTCTTCAATTCATACACAAGAAATCGATATACATTGTTATGTTCTATATAGCCAATGAAAATACAATCCATCATTTTTAGGGGTCTATTCTCAGTTGCTTTAGTAATGAGGTCATTACCTTTGCAAGACACCCTCACATTTTCAAGTAGTTGTAGGAAGGTTTAATTACCTTCCATAACTTATATGATGTCTAGTCTCTTTAATTATGGGGAATCTTGTTTAAAACGTAATTAGCTTATAGAACAACTTTCTCCACATGTTAGGCACATTATAGTACCAACGTTACTCATATAGAGCTTCTCCCCATCTTAAATCTTTAATTAAGTTTGGGATTCAACATCATGCTCATAGAGAACAATTTTCACTATAGCTTTATCTTTACATTTTTTGTGCTATCATCAATGAAGGTAATAAACATATTCCTTCAACCAATATGTTGTCATATCAATTGTTATGACAATAACATTGTCCTCGTTTGAAAGTCTATAGTCTGAATACTTGTTCTTATCTTATGGCAACTGAAGCATTTTTTTCATGAAATTTTACTTCTTGAACACACCGTCTAATTTACGGTTTGAAGTTGTTTTTGACTTCCACTATGTTTGCCGTGATAATATTTGTCTTAGCAATATTTACCTTAGTAACATTTGAACGTGGTAACAATATTTACCTTATCCTCTCTAATAATAGGAGGATCATCCTTCAGATATTTAAATAGGTTTATCACGGTCAATTATGCAACATCTTTTGTTGCCATGTATGAAATTCTTTCCAATAAATTTCACTGATTTTTCCTTTGTGTCATGTAGACACAATCCAAAACGAAGCATTATGAATCTGTTAAACGTCAGAAATTTAGTCAAAGACTAAAACCAGAAACAGAAACATAATTTCTAATTTTTGTTAGACGACAATGATTTATTAAACTAAACCCTAAACAAAAGTTCACACGGTACTAATAGAAAGAACCATAATAAACAATGCACTAGGTAGGTAACTTATGAAAGAGAGGTGGTGCACCATGCACGCTTAAATACCAAGTCTCTCAAAGAACCAATCCTAGACATGCATTTTTAAATTCTCTTTCCATCACCGTTTATGGATTCTATTCTTGAAATCATTCTAAGCATGGATGATCAATCGAAATCACTACCTTTGATTCACAAAAATTTGAAATCTTCCATTTATGGTCCATCGACCCTCTCGATTCTTTAGCCATTTTTAAACATTGTGCACTTCATAGCATGCATCAGAATAGACTTGAAGAATTTAATTTTATCATAGAGAAACAAATTCTTCTATGCTTTGATTCGAGACCTTAGTCGGAATTCAGTAACCAATGTTATTTCCAAAATAAATTCACCGATTTATTTCTAAAATAGAATTATACTTGATTCTTTAAGAAATAATAACTTTAAGTTATTTCTCTTTCCAAAATAAATTTACCAATTTATTTCAAGGTTGAATCATTCTAGATTCTCACGAAATTAAATCCAACGATTTATTTCCCTTAACAAGTTAGAATCAACACATGATTCTAGTACAGAAATAAATTTAATGATTTATTTTTTTACACAAATTGAATCATATTTGATTCTTACGGAAATAAATTCAATGATTTATTTTTCTTAACAAGTTAGAATCAACGCATGATTCTAGTACATAAATAAATTTAATGATTTATTTCTTTTTACACAAATTTAATCATATTTGATTCTTACGAAAATAAATTCAATGATTTATTTCCCTTGCAACGTTAGAATCATACAAGATTCTCTTGAAAATAAATTCAATGATTTATTTTCTTTTTTAAAATTAGAATCAACACAAGATTCTAATTTAGTAGTTTATTTCTATTATATCTTCTGTTAAACAAGAAAGATATCAATCTAACTTAGTTCTGTTTAACCAACAGAAATCAAAAGGAATTAATCCTTTGATTTTAATTCCATTTCTTGTTTAGAAGATTAAGTAAACCCGTTAAAATGGCAGGAATTAAATTCCCGAAACGAATTATTTATGAGATCTTTTATTTCCAAAATAAAACACGACTTCGCTTGGATATCATATTTCTCTCTACAAAATTTCTCAAAAGAAATTGTTAGTACGAAATAAAATCTACATAATTTCTAAAAATACAAAGAATCACAATTAAGACAAAAAAAGTGACAAAATATAATTTATATATATGTCATATTTAAAATGTCCACATTATAAGGTAACACTATCATAATAATATTACCAAATTTAAAACTCTATCTTAACAATACATGCAAATATGTATTTAAAGTTTTTATTTCTATTCCAAGAAAGGTTGACATATAAGGTTATAAAATCATCATATTTTCATATTGAATGTCATATTTATTATTTAATATTAATGTCAAAAATGTTTATGAAAAATTTTATTATTACCTTGATAATGTCATAAAAAAAGTTTAATTATGACATAAACCATACCATACCAAATTTAATATAGAATTTTACCTTAATAATATTATAAGGTATGGTTTTAAAAGTATCATATTTACAAGAAAACTTATTAAGAAATATTTATATTACCTTACTAATCGAATATTCAAATGTTCTATCTCAAGAAAACCGCTTGCATTATGTTGAATCTGTGGTGTTGGTGATCTCAACGTTTCTTGTCTTTAGGCATTCACTGCCATGAAAATCGTTGAGATGTCTTTGAGCATTTACGGGCACCAAAAGCTTTGAAGACAAGAAAAAATGGTCAAATGTCAAATATGAAACAATTGGCCACTTTAGTTTAAAGTCATATAAAGATTATGTAAAAAGCACGCATGTAAATCACAAATAACAACATTAGGCTTTCTTTTTTCTATGCGTAAAAATTTCCTCATCGTGTGAATCTTTGCTTTAGATACAATAATCTGTTCGTCTTGGATTAAAACTGAGAATCTGTCTTAAGATTGTTAGAAAATAAGCGTTAATCCAAGAATAAATAATAAGATAAAATAATATTATTTAAACGAACAGTATAAAATTTAAGAACAATACAACAATATATAAATCAAACCGATTTGGAACCAAAAGAAACGTGTTGAGGCCTGCATGAACGCAGTTTTCTTAAAACATATTTTCGGCCACTCCTATGGTGCTCGAGTTCATTGGTCGTCTGTCTCTCAGGATACAACAACATAAGATCAGCCACAGTTGTATTACTATGGAGATCACGAACCGACCCTTGCCTTCGCCTATCACCGAAAATCACTTGTAAAATCCATAGAGTAAAACAATAAAAATTTTATGTGGTTTTTGTTGGTTGTAAACCTAGAAGCTTTTACTCCCTATTTATAGGATTGTCACGAGGGTATAAGTGAAAATTTTGACCTAATGGAGCATTTAATATTGAGAATCAATTGATTCTCCTATAAAACAATTTCCAAAATTATTATCTAAATTAAAGGTAACTTCCAATATTTATCCTTTTAATTCCAAGATAAAATTTGGCAAATTTATGATTTTATTTGAAGAAAATTCATTTCAAATTTGGGTCAAAATATCTACAAACCCACGAAAGACCAGACCGATTCAGACATTTGTGTTACCCGCGTCGTGCACGTCTGCACATTTACGAACCAATAATTGATTCTACATTTTTCTCAACAACATTTGAATCAATTTCTTATTTAAAGCTCCAAAATTATCAAATTTTTTCAACACCTCTTTCCTACATTTCTGGATTGCTCACTGGCAGGCCTAATTCCAAAGCAGTTGGACCCACTGGGGAACCCCTAAATGCTCAGGAAGCCTTCGGTGTCGCCGGTATTGAACCTGGGTTCTTTGTGTTGCAGCCTAAAGAAGTTCTAGCTCTAGTCAATGGCACTGCAGTTGGTTCAGGCATGGCTTCCATGGTTCTATTTGAGGCAAACATATTCGTTGTTTTGTCAGAAATTTTAACTGCAATTTTTGCTGAAGTCATGAATGGTGAACCCGAGTTCACCGACCACATGGTACATAAATTGAAGCACCATCCAGGACAAACTGAGGCTGCTGCTATAATGGAACACATACTTGAGGGAAGCTCTTATGTTAAAGCGGCTAAGAAGTTGCATGAAATGGACCCTTTGCAGAAACCCAAAAAAATCGATATGCTCTGAGGACATCTCCACAGTGGTTTGGTCCACAGATTGAAGTCGCAACCAAATCTATTGAAAGAGAGATTAACTCTGTAAATGATAACCGTTTGATCGATGTCTCAAGTAACAAGGCATTACATGGTGGCAACTTCCAGGGCACCCCAATTGGTGTCTCGATGGGCAATGCTCATTTAGCTACCGCCGCTATCGGAAAACTTATGTTTGCTCAATTCTCTGAACTTGAAAGTGATTTCTACAACAATGGTCTACCATCAAACCTCTCTGGCGGTAGGAATCCATGTCTGGATTATGGCTTCAAGGTTGCTGAAATTGCAATGGCTTCCTATTGTTCTGAGCTCCAATACTTAGCTAATCCATTCCTAACAAGATTAAGGATTGCAGATCGTATCTGCTGTATAAATTTGTGAGGGAGGAGCTTGGAATTGGACAGCTTATTGGAGGAAATGTGAAGTCACCTGATGAGGAGTTTGACAAGGTGTTCACAGATATGTGCAAAGGGAAGATCATTGATCCTATGCTGGAATGTCTTAAAGAATGGAATGGCCTCCCTCTTCCCAGCTGTTAGTTTGCTTTCGTTTCAATCTCTGGAAATTTGCTATCCAATATTTTTCTTTGTTTCTTGAATTCCGTTGTAAAAGAAGTAAATGATGTGATTGGGGCACGTTAAACCATACTTGTATATGTGTTTCTATATTATTGATTCCTGGAGTATTATTTACTAATATAGTAATAAAATTTATTTACGGAATTGATCAACAAGTCAGGATGGCCGAGTGGTCTAAGGCGCCAGACTCAAGTTCTGGTCCTCTAACGAGGGCGTGGGTTCAAATCCCACTTCTGACACTTTTTCTTTTTCTGTAACTTTCTTCACATCTCAAGTAAAAACTCCTAAGATTCTAGGGTTGTTCTTGAATTCTATAAACCATCATGACAAATGCAAACGGAGTAGTATTAGATTATATTCCAAAAAATTTCAATTTTAAAATATATAAAAAAAAAACTTTAAAAAATGATTTCTCATATTAAATACTTATTTGTATTCGACGTTCATTTCAAATCAATATTAGGTTCTATAACTCATGCGTGAAATTGAATACTTACAAGATTTTGGAACTTAGGTTTGAAAAATAAAACTGATACCAAATTTTAGAATGTGTAAACGGTTTTCCGTTTAAAACCATGCAAACATTGTTCTAGCCTGGAGTGGTGGACACTCGATCGAGTTAAATTAAAAAAAAAGTTAGTCGAGCTGACGAATCTTACTTTATAACTCAAACGTTATTTGAAATTCTTTTCGAGTCAAATTTATGAAATACGAGTAGAATCAAGTCAAATTGACTTGTTTGAAACACATATTTTAAACCAAACAATACATAAGCAATTTTGTAAAGCATTTCTCAAAAAAAGTTTCCTCTGAAAACTCATTCTTTCCACACAAAAAACTCTATATTATACTCGACTGCTGTCGATCCTGACTTTCTATCCATATTAAAAGGAGTGGATCATCTTGGAATCACCATAACATTTTTCGACACCTATGGAATTACTACTGGTTTTGGTGTTAATTCTCGTCTAAGAACCAACCAAGTATCTGCCCTTCAAATGGAGCTAATTAGGTAAGCTTTTATATTCATGCAATGCATAAAAAATGGCCAAATCAAAGATGGTTTCATTTATTCAGTATAAATTGAATGTGTTTGGTTGGTTCAGGTTCTTGAATGCTGGGATCTTTGGCTATGGAACTGAGTCATGCCACACACTTCCTCACTCGGCAATTCGAGCAGCCATGCTTGTTAGGACCAACACCCTGCTCCTGAGATACTCTGGGATAAGGTTAGAAATTCTGGAGGCAATCACCAAGCTTCCATTGTTGGATTACTCACTGGCAGGCCTAATTCCAAAGCCGTTGGACCCAATGGGGAACCCCTTGATGCCCAGGAAGCGTTTCGTGAAGCCGGTATTGATTCTGGATTTTTTGTGTTGCAGCCTAAAGAAGGCCTTGCTTTAGTCAATGACATTGCAGTTGGTTCAGGCATGGCTTCTATTGTTAAAGCGGCTAAGAAGTTGAATGCAATGCACCCTCTGCAGAAGCCGAAACAGGACTGCTATGCTCTGACTCTGAGGTCATCTCCGCAATGGCTTGGTCCACAGATTGAAGCGATCAGATTCGCAACCAAATCTATCGGAAGAGAGATTAACTCTGTCAATGATAACCCTTTGGTCGATGTCTCGAGGAACAAGGCATTACACTGTGGCAACTTCCAGAGTACCCCAATTGGTGTCTCATAGACAATGCTCGTTTAACTATTGCGGCTATCGTAAAACTTGTGTTTGCTCAATTCTATGAACTTGTTAATGATTTCTACAACAATGGTCTACCATCAAACCTCTCTGGCGGTAGGAATCCAAGTCTGGATTATGGTTTCAAGGGTGCTGAAGTTGCTATGGCTTCCTATTGTTCTGCGCTCCAATACTTAGCTAATCCAATCACCAACCATGTTCAAACCACTGAGCAGGACAACCAAGATGTGAACTCCTTGGGATTATTCTTTTCAAGAAAAACTGCCGAAGCTGACGATATCTTGAAGCTGATGTCCACAACATTCTTGGTGGCTCTTTGTCAAGCCATTGATTTAAGGAATTTAGAAGGTAATTTGAAGAACACTGTGATGAACATCGTAAGCCAGAGCTAAGAAAATCCTAACTGTTGGTCCCAATGGTGAAGTGCACCCATCAAGATTATGCGAAAAGGACTTACTCAAAGAGGTGGATCACGATTTTCACCTATATCGATGACCCTTGCGGTGCGACGTATCCGTTGATGCTAAAGCTGAGGCATGTTTTTGTTGAGCATGCATTGGCAAACGGTGAGGATAAGAAGAATACAACATTTGTAGAACTTGTATTTTGTCCCGTGTGTTTACTATATTAATAATAAGATATAAGTAAAACCAAATATAAATAAATAAATCTAGAATAGTTAAATAAAAAGCTCAAATCCTTTAAATGTCCCTTTACATATAATTTTTTTACAAATTAAAATCCAAAAGCCCAAATCGGTTACAAATCCCAAAACCTATGCTAACTAACTCATTACAGCTCATACCCAGCCCAACAAACACAAAAAATCCTTTCGAACTATTGTGTTTCTGTTTCCCGCGCAAAATCGAGCACCAATGGACAAGTGGTAGGCTGCTATTGTCTCCATCCGTTTCACGCAGATTGCAACCCGCCTGGAACCAGCTGACATCACCAACGAAGCAAGATGACATCACGACGCGTCAACCTATAAAAGAAGGAGGGAGAGTAAGTGGTAGACAGGGGCATTAATGCGCAATAATTGCAGAATTAAGAAAAAGGAAGAGATAGGAAGTCTAGGAGTTTTATCAGAAAGGGGAAACGTCGCCGGGATACTGATCGGGCACCATTGACCGTAACTGAAGTTTGCCGAATCGAAGTCACGCAACAAAGGTATAACTCGACCTTTGTTTTCTTTCCGTTCCTGCACACAAAATGTAAACAAAGTCAATATATGCTTAGATCTAAAAATCCAGTAAAGGAAATCGGAAACAAAAACAGTGAAAACAATAGATCTGACTTTGCATGTCTCAAGAGTCAAAATAGAAAGATAAATCCTAAGTGAAACAAGCCGAAACGAAAAAAAGAGAGAAAATGAGTGACTCGTCTTTTCCGAGTGTTGTCGAGACCAGACAGAGTGTTGTCAAACCGGTAACAAAGTTTTTTTCACGATATCGAAGTCGAAAATGAGTGGGAGAGTGTTTGAGAGATGGTAATTAGATTTAGGAAATGGTGAAGAAGGGTGGATGCGGTCAAATCCAGGTAGATTTAGGCTTAGGTAAAGGTAGATTTAGGGTTTTTTTGGTAAAAAAATTAGGGATTTTTGAGAATTAGGGTTTCGATATATAGCAAAAAAGGGGATCAGAAATCACCCTGCGGTGGTTGAAAATCGCACCACAGTGGCCGGAAATCGCCCCGTGGTGGATGGAACCCAAACTGCGGCAGCTGGAAATCGCCAAAGGTGGCCAAAAATCGTATTTGGGGAGAGGTTTTTTTGGAGTGACTGAGTTACGACGAGTTGAGAAGAGGGAAAATGAGCGAGTGGGCTCGGGCATGGGTTTTATAGACCACAGTGTGCTATGTCGTTTGAGGAGCTTGTCAAAATGACCCCCGCGTTTTATAAAAGGATCTGGATACGGGGCCGCAATTCGATTCGAGGCCTGGTAGATGGTTTGGGTTGTTTAGGGTCGAACCGTGCGGGTTGAACCGCCCGGTTCAGACTGGTTTGCGAGTTAAATGGGTTGAATTTATGGGTTTGGGTCTACAGTCTTAGCAAAATTAAATTTGGGCTCTTTAGTTCACCTATGTTTACATTTTAGTCACTAAAATTGCTAATCCAGCTCTTGAAATCTGAATTTAATACAATTTAGTCATGTGTTTGCTTATCTCTTATATTTGCAATATTCTTGTTTAATTAATTAATTAAATTATAATTGTTTGCATGATTTTAAATGAGATATAGTATACTGTTTTAAGGATTTAAACCACATGACTAAAATAGAATTAAACACTATAGTATAGACCACTTAATTACATAATTAAATAGGAAAGGTCATTGTAGCAAATAAATGAATATTTGAAATAAAAATAGAATATTCAAGATTGGTTAGTATCACATTGTAGAGTTATGTTAATCAATGAATATTCAAATGAAGATTTCAATGTTTCATTTTAACCTAGAAAATGGAAATAATACACAATTAGAGTAATTAAAATTAAAATAGGACTAATGATTAGAATCACTCTAATTAGGGAATATTGTTACTTTTGGACTCTTTAAAGATAGTGTCCAATATTATTTTGGATGTTACCATTTATGTAAAAAAATTAATAATATTCTTAGAATTTTAAACTAATTAAATTGATGGTGCCTAATTAGGTTTTACTTAAAAGTGACAAGACAATAATCGGCCATGCATAAAATCTTTTGTGTGGAGATACATTTTGAATATAAATTGAAGTGTCCTAATGTAACTGGACGTTCCATAACTATATTTGTCTAAAATGTATTTTCTTACAAAAAGATACCCCATTCGAAATAAAATTCATTTTACAGTTAAAAGAATTAATTAAATCCAGATTAATATTTGTAATGCTAAAATGCCACGTGTAGCTAATGAGCGATAACGGGCGTTCGTATGAGTGCTAACCCTTCCCTACATGTAACCGACTCTCAAACCTGAACTTTTCAAAAAAGAAACTCTGGTACATTTTTATGGTGTCCGACCTACCAAAGTGGCCGGTGGCGACTCCAAAACGATTTTTAAGCAAATAGAAGAGATTTTGATAAAAACGGAGAATTAATTAATTACAACATAAAATTGATTAAAAACTATGATTTTCCAAATTTTAATCGTTAGACTGTATTTCCAAACGTAAAAAGCGTGTCTACAAAAAAAAACGGTCGCGGCAGCTTGGAAACTCCACTGGAGAAAAAATTGAGAGTCAGGCCTATGAATTAGTTCCGCGTGGCATTTTGGCAGTTCGAACATTAATTTGAATTTAATTTTTTTGAAGAATTGTTCGATATATTTTAAGGAAGAATGGGGTACTTTTTGTGTATGCTATATTTGTCATTCATGCATAAACCCTCGACCCGGGTTTTTCACCCTTAAGTGGGAGAAAGACAATATCCAATGTGATGCTCTTCAGCTCTTAGTTTGGATTTTTGTCTTCTTCCGGCATACTAACCTTATGCGTCGTGGGGCCCACGCCTCCATTATAAGGGACCTATACTACCGAATTGATGTCTTACTGTCGCAATAGACAGTAACAACAGTTTAGGAACCGAGAGTCTAGAATAAAGCCCACATTCTGTTTTAGAAACCCACCCCGCTAGAGCCAGACAGGGACCTAGGACAGATGTTGCCGGTTTAAATATTTTTCTCTAGTTATTTTCTTTGCAAAATATATTATGTTTTACTGTGTTTGAATATTATTTTTTTTCATATTAATTCACAATGCTGACATTGTTTTCTTTTGTTTTTTATTGGTTTTTTTATGCATCTGACATCATTTTGCATACTCAGAGGTATTGATTCAAGGGTTAGTCAAGTTAGGCAGTATCCATAATGGCCAATGGGTTCAATAGACAAGGAGAAGACAATACGACGTTGTGGATCCGATCAGAGAAGACTTAGTTCAAGAAAAAGATAATATTCAAGAAAGTCACATGTCAGAATGCAAGCAGTCACAAAAAGTCGTATGAAGACATTTAAAGGGCGGTGAGAGAGAAGATTAAGGAATTAATGGGTTTGAACGAACGAATCGAACATAAATTAAAGAGAGAGAGAGAGAGAGCAAGCTTAAAATACATAATTTTTATCAAGTTCCAAAATTGGGGAAAGTCATCAAAGGGATATCGAAATAAAGAAAAGCAAACTTTTTAGCAAGAAGATAAAAGAGCTGAGAAAGGACGTGATAGAATCGGAAATCGATATTCGAACACTTGAAAGGCACGTTTGAAAGCTTTAGAAGGATCATTGCCATAGAAGAAAAATGTATTGAGAATAAAGCTTGAAGCGGTTATCCAGATTATCCAAAGGTAGAATCACGAAATGATCAAGTTCAGAAGCCATGTGAGAGCCGCCCGATTCACGCAGACTTTTTCCATTGAAGTCATGAACTTGTAACAACACTTAAACCTCACAACCAAGCAAGGACGGACGCTCACTCAGAAGTAGAATGAAGAAATCACTACAAAAAAATGTACATATACCGACGGTTCATTATACCGACGGACACAAGTCGTCGGTATATACCCTATATACCGACGGGATTCGAAGCTGTTGGTAAAGGTTTTGAGTTTTACCGACGGATGCATTATTCGTCATTGTAGACAATAGTTATACCGACGAAAAGCAGGACACCGTCGGTATAGATGTAGCTTATACCGATGATGTTATAGTAACTGTCGATATATGTGTACCATATACCGATGGTTTGGTGTGTCCATCGGTATAGGTGTACCATATACTGATGGTTTGGTGTGTCCGTCGGTATAGGTGTACCATATACTGATGGTTTGGTGTGTCCGTCGGTATAGGTATTTTTTTTATTTTTTTATTACTTTATTAAACTCACCGTTTTATCCTCTTACCGTCTCACTCAAACTCTCACCTGATCCCAAACTAAACCATTGCAATCCCTAATTGCTCCTAATTTCCTCTCACTCTCTATAATGATCAAACAGGTCGTCGGCGATATCTTGTTGCAGTGCTATCCTCGTCTCCGTCATCTTCTCTGTCCGGCGATATCTTGCTGCTGATCCCTTTAAACGACTCTCTTATCTGCTCCTAAAAATATGCATCCTTCTGACCTACGATTTTCGTCTCATCTTTTATTGTGTGTATCTTCTAACTTATTGATTATAACTTGTGTTAAAGAAAGATGCAATATGTTTCTTTAGAATGCAATTGACGAAAATTATATACTTTCAATTTCCAAATTCCAGACGATCTTTGGCAATATGTATGTTTTGTTGCTATTGAATAAATTTTTTTCTATTCATTATAATTCTGTGTTTTTGCATAAAATTTTATGCTGCATTTGCAATCAGATATCTATAATTTTTGTTTTATCTCAATTGTTTAAAGAACTCAATGCATTTGCGATCATTTAGTGATTCTTCACCTTTTTGTTCCTTATGATGAGTTTTTATTGTTCTTATGCATTATCAATCCCAGTGACATTAGTTTTTATGGTTTTTACACAGGAGTTGGAGGGTATTCGTACTTGCTTGAGCCACTTTGGTGGGCTGGCATGATAACAAGTGAGTTTATGTGGTATTTTTGTCAATAATATATCAATAAGATTCTCGTAGTTACGATCCATGCTAACATCTCAATGTTTAGGAAGTCATCAAAATCTGCAACATTTTTAAATATATAGGGAGATGGGTGAGTTTTTTTTCTTTTTTGCTTATGAATTATGATTCATGATTCTAGAGGAAACATTGTAAATTCTAATTGTGAATTGACTTTGCAACAGTGGTAGTGGGGAAATTGCTAATTTTGTTGCTTATGCATTTGCACTAGCTATATTGGTCACTCCTCTTGGTGCTCTCAGCATCATTATCAGGCATGTAAATTTGTCACTCAATTTTAAGTTTGGCATTTAAGTGTTCATTATTAATCATCACTTTTCATGCAGTGCGATACTTGCACAAATCATTTTGCGGGAGAGGTTACATACTTTTGGGATTCTTGGTTGTGCTTTGTGTGTTGTAGGCTCAACAACAATTGTATTGCACACTCCCCCTGAACGTCAGATTTAATCCGTGGAAAAAGTTTGGGCTCTTGCTACAGAGTCAGGTAGCATTTTCTTAATGATATTGTTCTTGGCTCTTATCATTTTTTTTCTTCTCGAAACTGTTGAACTGCAGAAAAAGAAAATGAATGTATCATGTTTGGTCTTTTTTTTTGCAGGAGTTTTGTTTTACACTGCTCTGGTCTTAACAATTTTCTTTATACTTATATTCTACTTTGTTCCACAATGTGGACAAACACACATTATGGTTTACATTCGAGTTTGCTCTCTCGTGGGTTCTATTTCGGTATGCATCAGGGCTAGGTTATTGGTTGCTTAATTCTGTGTCTCTTCAATGATATTGCCTCCCCTCGAATTGTTATTTTTAAGAGTGTTATTTTGACAGGTCATGAGCGTTAAAGCCCTCGGCATTGCCTTGAAGTTAACCTTTTCAGGAATGAATCAGCTTGTGTAACCCCCTTAGCCCGGCCTAGACGGTTGACCCGAACTACGAAGATTACACTGGGAAAACCAAATTCAACCCGAAAGTCAACCTTGATTAACGACCCTTTTTTTCTTTTTAATCTTATCTAAATGCATATTAAACCTAGGTGAACTCTTGAGACAAGGATACTCAAAAATCAAAACAAACGGAGATCGATAAGGGACTCAATTGCACAACATACGAATTTAGGGACCAAAATGTAAATTCTGTAAATTACGAAGACTTAGCCAATTTTTAAGTTACTATTATGAAATTAGTCATGTTTCATGCCTCTCTGTCAAATTTCATTTCAAACGGACATCACAAACTCAAACAATTGCATATACAAAAATCAGGACCAAAATGTGAAGATTTCAAAACATTTAACCATCAGATTCAGTGCCCAACGGTCGAGTGTTCCGAAACGGGGAAGGATCGTTTCGAAGCCTGTTGTGGAACAGGGCTTGACAGTGGCAAATCCGTTCCAGAACGGCTCTGCCCGTTTCGAAACGCCATGGCCATTTCAGGCCACCTGTTCCGAAACAGTAGCACCCGTTCCGATACGGAATGCCCAGAATTGCAGAATTTTTCTGGTTTAAAACACTTTTGACCCATCAAACACCATCATATGACCTCCATATCATACCCACAAGTCATCAAACATCAAAGGAACATATTAGCATTATCAAAACTCAATCATGGCATCAATTAAGGAAAATCCCAAATCTATAGGCATGCATCCTATAATGAAAATCATGCAATCATCAAACCATCAAAACCAAATACCAAATGGCCCTTTACAAGTTCCAAACACCATAGGCAATAAACCAAACTTAGGGAGTCCCAAACTTCTCCCAAAAACACAATCTAGGTTCCCATTGCCAAATACCAAAAAGCTAATAGTGGTTTGAAAATAGTCACCATACATGAGCTTAAACTTCCACTTGGATTCTTGACCTCCTTGCTGCCCTTTAAGCACTTCAATGCTCTGCATTATTGGTTCAAGAAAGAGAGAGCGTAAGCACATAGCTTAGTGAGGAATGCTCAATTAAAACAACACAATAATGCATTTTTGTAAAAACACCTTTCCAAGGCCTTTAATTCCAAAACATCATTTATCATGCATTTATGCATACAAACCAAGTATCTCATGCTTCAATCCATCAACATGTCATATTGGCTTACAAGTGATAATACATAACATTTTACAACTCAAAAACACAATCGGATACGCGGATTACAAGCGTTGTCCCATACGCTTCATACACACCACCAATATCAAGGTGGAGTTTACCGGTACAATCACAACCCCTCCATATCACTCATTGGTAGTTGTATAACATCACTAACGAGAACACGGGACACACAACACAAGATACATATATGGACTTTTAACCACCATTGTGATCTTAACCATACACAAGATCCACACATGGACTTTTAACCACCATTGTGATCTTAACCATCTCGTTAGTGTACTTGGATGGAGTTTACGGTACAATCACAACCCCTCAACATCCAAGGCGACTTTATTCACGGTGCACCCAATCCTATAGCCGTCTAACTATATCCGATTCAAGTACTTTTAAACCAATACATCACTTGCCAATATACATCATTTAACATCATCAATCCATTGTTTTAAAGCATTTAACAAAGCCATTAAATAATCATGCATCACAATGCATCAAACCACATTTATCAATGTTCAAAACAAGGATCTCTTACCTTGAGCATCCTTCAACACATGGCTTACAAAACCAGCATTAAACATGCTAAAATATGCTTTCAAAACAGATTTAAAACATGCAAACAAAACACATTGCATTCAACCATCTCATGGTTCATCAAAAAGAGAGTTTTTCCGAAAACTTACTCTTGAGCTTAGCTACGTTGTTTAGACTTAAACTATGCTCCCATAACCTTCAAACATTGGTTTCAAAGCTGAAAACCAAACTTCACTCACCGATTTCGTTTCGCAAGCTTGCCGAAACACCGATCAAGCTTCCGGATCAACACCACAAGGATCCGAAGATGTCTCCCCTGTTTTCAACACATTAAAGCAGAGGATTAATGCATCATCATGCATTAATATCTTCAACCAAAACACCTAAACTCGTTGCTCTCAACAACACTCACATTTCAGCTACCAAACACAACCGAAATCACATCCAAACACCTCTACAACATTACCCAGCCAAGATCCATCAATTCCAAACATTCTTATACATCAATTAATATCCAAAAAGGATCTAATCACGTCCTTATACCTCCAGCTATAGCAGAACATCAAAATCACCCCAAAAACCACCATTAACTCAAGCAAGAACTTAGAAAAATCAACCTATTCGGGATTGCATTGATTAAACCTCAATTACACATCATTTATACATCCAATATACATCAAAAAGACATCTCAAAATAGAGCCCAATCATTTAATACGAATTTCTTCAAAATTAAATCCAAATCTTGCATTTTAAGCCAAGATCAAGAACACAAGATTAAAACCTTTTATAAAACTCAAATTAAGGATTAAGAACTTGGGAATTTCAGTAAAGAACTGAGTATTTAGAGGAGAAGGACGTTCATACCTCTAAATGTGAGTTTCTCCTTGATTAGAGCCAAAATCTTGGAAAATTCAATAAGCAAATGATGAGGTTTTGGGGTAGAAATGATTAGAAACCATTTGGGGATTGTAATCTCAACTTTGGATGTGAAAATTAGAGGAAAAGAGGCTGGGGAAATATGTTTGGCTGAGAGAAAATGGAGAGAAAATGAAATGGAAAATTTTTGACAAAAGTTAGTTATGAAATCAAAAATATCTATTTCCCTCTTTTTCCTTTTATTAAATATCATTTAATAAATCTTTAATATTAAGAAAAATCTGGAGAAACCCTCCCTTGGTAAATTAGCTCCTTAAAGATTTAAAGTTTCAATCCTTTTAAAACAGTCACCAACTTTTCAAAAATTACATTTTAGTCACTAACTTGAAATATCATACTTCCAAACCACATTTTGTAAAATTGATTTCACCACTCTCTTACATATAACAAAAGAGGATTTTTAAATATTTTTCCATATTTTTAATGCATCCCGAACTAGGCTTTCCCTAAAATCACCTTTTATATTCGAACCAAAATTTAAACTGGTCCGGTTCAGACCCTAAACTTCCAAGCCCAAAATTGGGGTGTTACAACTCTCCCCCCCCCCCCTTAAGAAATTTCGTCCTCGAAATTTACCTGAAGGAAAAAGGTACGGAAACTGCTTCAACATGTCATCATTCCGTTCCCACGTGGCTTCCTCATCACCACGATGCTTCCACAACACCTTTACTAACTCAATGGTCTTGCCTCGAAGAACTTTACTATCCGAATCCAGAATCTTCACCGGTTCCTCATCATAGGTCAAATCCTGATTCAACTCCACTTCTTCCACATGCATCACATGTGATGGATCCGATCTATACTTCAGAAGCATAGAAACATGAAACACATCATGAATCTTTTCTAACTCTTGCGGTAACCTCAACTTGTACGCAACAGGACCCACACGCTCAACCACCTCGTATGGTCCAATGTACCTAGGGCTCAACTTACCCTTTCGGCCAAACCTCTTCACCTTTTTCCAAGGCGAAACTTTCAAAAACACACGGTCACCCACCGCATACTCAATCTCCTTACGCTTCAAATCCGCGTAAGACTTTTGCAGATCAGAAGCTGCCTTCAAACGCTCACAAATGAGCCTCACCTTCTCGGTGGTTCCTTTCAACAAAGCTGGCATCGAAACCAACTTCTGACCCGTTTCAGCCCAACAAAGAGGAGTCCTACACTTCCTCCCGTACAAAGCTTCATAAGGTGCCATTTGAATACTTGCATGATAACTATTATTATAGGCAAACTCCACCAATGGCAAATGTTTCTCCCAAGAACCCTGAAACTCAATCACGCAGCACCTCAACATATCCTCCAACACCTGGATAACACGCTCAGACTGCCCATCCGACTGCGGATGATAAGATGTACTGAAATTCAACCGTGTACCCAAAGCTTGATGCAAACACTGCCAAAAACGCGACGTAAACCTCGGATCTCTATCCGACACAATCGACTTAGGCACACCATGCAGCCGCACAATCTCAGCAATGTACAGCTCTGCAAGCTTATCCAAAGTGTATGTAGTATGCACAGGCAAGAAATGCGCACACTTCGTCAGGCGATCCACAATCACCCACACCGAATTCTTCTTCGATGGCGACAAAGGCAAACCAGACACGAAGTCCATGGTAATCCTTTCCCACTTCCACTCAGGAATCCTCAACGGTTGCAACAACCCTGAAGGAAACTGATGTTCAGCCTTAACTCGCTGACATACCATGCACTTGCTTACAAACTCCGCAACATCCTTCTTTAAACCCACCCAATAGTACTCATCACGAAGATCACGGTACATCTTTGTACTACCAGGGTGCATAGCAAAAGGACTACTATGAGCTTCAGTCAGAATAGCACGCCTCAAATCAGCATCATTGGGCACTACTATCCGACTCCCAAAACATAAAACTCCATCATCATTAAAGCAGAAATCCGATGGCCTATCCTCCGCAATATCCTGCACATGTGGCACTAAAAAATCGTCCAACAACTGCTTTTCCTTTATCAACTGAACCAAGGATGGTTTCACTTGCAACTCAGCCACAAGACCACCATCACGAGAAATACTCAAACTAGCAAACATAGCCCTCAACTCAACAGCTACCTTCCTACTCAAGGCATCCGCTACAACATTAGCTTTACCCGGATGGTACTCGATCGTCAAATCGTAATCCTTAAGCAACTCCACCCAACGTCGTTGCCTAAGATTTAACTCCTTTTGAGACATCATATACTTCAAACTCTTGTGGTCCGTGTACACAGTACACTTCTCACCATACAGGTAATGTCTCCAAATTTTCAAAGCAAAAACCACTACAGCTAACTCAATGTCATGCGTAGGATAATTGCGCTCGTGCACCTTCAACTGGCGCGATGCATAAGCCACCACCTTACCCTCCTGCATCAACACACATCCCAAACCAACGTAGGACGCATCACTATACACCACAAACTATTTCCCTGATTCAGGTTGAACCAAGATAGGAGCTTGCGTTAAAGCTGCCTTAAGCTTTTCAAAAGCCTGCTGTCTCGCTTCCGTCCACTCATACTTAACATCCTTCTGCAACAACTTCGTCAACGGTGCAACAATCTTCGAAAACCCATCCACGAACCTCCAATAGTATCCTGCCAAACCAAGGAAACTACGGACTTCATGAACAGACTTAGGAGGCTTCCAATTCATCACTGCCTCAATCTTTCGAGGATCAACACGAATCCCCTCAGCAGAAACTACATGACCAAGAAACACAACCTCTCTAAGCCAGAACTCACACTTGCTCAACTTAGCATAAAGCTGATTCTCCAACAAAGCTTGCAACACAATTCTTAAATGCCCTTCATGCTCCTCCTCCGTACGAGAGTACACGAGAATATCATCAATGAACACCACAACAAATTTATACAAGAATTCATGGAAACTTTATTCATCATGTCCATGAAAGCCGCAGGAGCATTCATCAAACCAAACGGCATCACAAGGAACTCATAATGCCCATACCTTGTTCTGAAAGCTGTCTTTGGCACATCCACATCCTTCACCTTCAACTGGTAATACCCTGACCTTAAGTCAATTTTAGAGAACACAACCGCTCCTCGAAATTGATCGAAAAGATCATCAATTCTCGGCAACGGATACCGATTCTTGATAGTCAACTTGTTAAGCTGACGGTAATCAATGCACATTCTCATAGTGCCATCCTTTTTCTTCACAAACAAAGACCGGTACACCCCAAGGTGACACACTCTGCAGAATGAAACCACGATCAAGCAACTCCTGAAGTTGCGTCTTCAGCTCTTTCAACTCTTTAGGTGCCATTCGATAAGGAGTAATGGACACTGGAGTTGTGTTTTCATACAGCTCAATTCCAAACTCCACTTCACGATTAGGAGGCAATCCAGGCAACTCTTCCGGAAACACACCAGGAAACTCTCGCACAGTCCTAATATCTTGCACACGCAACTCTTTAGAGCTAGGGTTCATCACAAAGGCTAGGTAAGCTTCACAGCCTTGCCTCAGCATCCAACTCGCTTCCAACGTAGACACCATATTGGCAAGAAACTTCACATTCTCACCAACCACCACCACTTCATAATCATCCGCAAGCTTCAACGAAACTCGCTTATTCTCAAAATCCACAACAGCTCGATGCTCAACAAGCCAATCCATACCAAGGATTACATCAAAACCATAGAAAGGCAATTCCATAAGATCAACAGGAAAAACATGACCTTGCACAACCAAGGGACACATTCTATAAAGCTTTCGAGTCACAACAGTCTCACCAAAAGAACTAGTTACACGCATACCAACATCCAAAGACTCAACAGGCAAACCAAGCAATTGAGCATGTTCACGCAATATGTATGAGTGTGTAGATCCAGAATCAATCAAGGAAAGTAATGACAAGGATTGCAAAGTGAAAGTACCTGCGATTACATCTGTGTCATTCCTCCCCTCCCTCTGAGCATACACTCTGGCCTGGCCACCACCCTCAGGCTGAACAGCTACCACATGAGCCACATTCCTTCCACCTTCCTCCCTGCGCTAGAAGTTACCACGGCCACGCCCACGACCTCTCTGTGGTGCAACAAATCCAGGAGCATGACCCTAACCACCTCCGACCAACAGAGGACACTCCCTCCTCATGTGATCCGCCGAACCACAGTTCCAGCACGAATTACCGGTCACCACAACAGGAGCCTGCACTTCCCTCGCTGCTCGAGGACAATCACGTCTCAGATGACCACGTGATCCACATGTCCAACATGTGTTCTGATCAACTCTCGCCCTGTCTCCCTGAACAGGCGCACCTTGCCCTCCACCACCACGTCTAACTGAAGACTGATACTTCTGATCACGTCCTCTCTTGTTCCGTCCACCACCGGAACTATACTCAGCAGCTCGCTTGCCCGCACTAGGACCAACTCCTCTAGAAGATAAACCAAAATTCAACTTAATGTCTTTCGCTCTACCAACCAGCACATCAAAGTCAGTGTACTCAGCAACCAGCATATAAGTCTTCACTTCCGTCACTAAACCATAACGGAAATGTTCACACCTCTCCCGCTCATCAGGGATAAGCTCAGGTGCGTACTGACTGAGTCGAACAAACTGAACCTCGTACTCAGCCACTGACATGCTCCCTTGAGTAAGAGACATGAATTCCCTTTTCTTTTCATCCAGGTATCGCACACCCAGATACCTTCTCTTGAACGCGTTCAGAAAGAACGTCCAAGTCACATCAGCATCCTCCATTCCGGAGATAGTGGTTGTCCACCAAGTATACGCATCGTCATGCAACAATGATATTATACAGCCCAACTTCTGCACTTCATTTGTCTCAAAATTCTCTTGGTACTTTCCAACCAAGACTCAGAATCTTCAGCAGACAAGCCCCTGAACTCAGTCCCTCCCAGACTGCGCAAGCGTTCCAGAGGTAGTCTAGCATTAGCATCTCCTTGATGCCCAGCTCCTTGAGCTCCAGCTACCGCCGCCCGAAAAGCTCCAGCAATAGCTTGAATCAACATTGTCATGTCAGGAGCAGCTTGCCCCTGCCCAGCTTCAGATCTAGCGACCCCAGCACCAGCACCAGCACCAGCTCCTTCACCCCCAGCACCACCACCATCGGGCGGAGGAGGTAATTCCACCACATTTTCAGCATTCTCTTCATTCTCATTTTGAGCCATAGCTCGCGTATTAATCCTCGTCTCTCTACGAGGTCCCATTTACTAAACAATGCAATCACAAATGCAAATAACAAAGTCAGGCTCAGCAAGGTAGCAATCCAAGTACTCAAGCTCATTTCCAATTAAAACAAAACATTTCATTAGCTTTGACTTGGCAATAGGTCCCTCTAACATACTTCACCAAAGCACACACGATAATTGTAACATTCTTACAATTCATACATCATACTTTCACTCAACAAGCATACAAAGAAATCATACACATATCACTCACATAACAATTCACAATTACTCGAGAACTCAGCTCTGATACCCCCAAATGTAACCCCCTTAGCCCGGCCTAGACGGTTGACCCAAACTACGAAGATTACACAGGGAAAACCAAAGTCAACCCGAAAGTCAACCTTGATTAACGACCTTTTTTTTCCTTTTTAATCTTATCTAAATGCATATTAAACCTAGGTGAACTCTTGAGACAAGCATACTCAAAAATCACAACAAACGGAGATCGATAAGGGACTCAATTGCACAACATACGAATTTAGGGACCAAAATGTAAATTCTGTAAATTACGAGGACTTAGCCAATTTTTAAGTTACTATTATGAAATTAGTCATGTTTCATGCCTCTCTATCAAATTTCATCTCAAACGGACATCACAAACTCAAACAATTGCATATACAAAAATCAGGACCAAAATGTGAAGATTTCAAAACATTTAACCATCAGATTCAGTGCCCAACGGTCGAGTGTTCCGAAACGGGGAAGGATCGTTCCGAAACGTGGGACCGTTCCGAAACCTGTTGCGGAACAGGGCTTGACAGTGGCAAATCCGTTCCAGAACGGCTTTGCCCGTTTCGAAACGCCATGGCCATTTCAGGCCACCTGTTCCGAAACAGTAGCACCCGTCCCGATACGGAATGCCCAGAATTGTAGAATTTTTCTGGTTTAAATCACTTTTGACCCATCAAACACCATCATATGACCTCCATATCATACCCACAAGTCATCAAACATCAAAGGAACATATTAGCATTATCAAAACTCAATCATGGCATCAATTAAGGAAAATCCCAAATCTATAGGCATGCATCCTATAATGAAAATCATGCAATCATCAAACCATCAAAACCAAATACCAAATGGCCCTTTACAAGTTCCAAACACCATAGGCAATAAACCAAACTTAGGGAGTCCCAAACTTCTCCCAAAAACACAATCTAGGTTCCCATTGCCAAATACCAAAAAGTTAATAGTGTTGTGAAAATAGTCACCATACATGAGCTTAAACTTCCACTTGGATTCTTGACCTCCTTGCTGCCCTTTAAGCACTTCAATGCTCTGCATTATTGGTTCAAGAAAGAGAGAGCGTAAGCACATAGCTTAGTGAGGAATGCTCAATTAAAACAACACAATAATGCATTTTTGTAAAAACACCTTTCCAAGGCCTTTAATTCCAAAACATCATTTATCATGCATTTATGCATACAAACCAAGCATCTCATGCTTCAATCCACCAACATGTCATATTGGCTTAATCCATAACATTTTACAACTCAAAAACACAATCGGATACGCGGATTACAAGCGTTGTCCCATACGCTTCATACACACTACCAATATCAAGGTGGAGTTTACCGGTACAATCACAACCCCTCTACACCCGTGATGGAGTCTACGGTACAATCACAACCCCTCCACATCACTCATTGGTAGTTGTATAACATCACTAACGAGAACACGGGACACACAACACAAGATACACATATGGACTTTTAACCACCATTGTGATCTTAACCATACACAAGATCCACACATGGACTTTTAATCACCATTGTGATCTTAACCATCTCGTTAGTGTACTTGGATGGAGTTTACGGTACAATCACAACCCCTCAACATCAAAGGCGACTTTATTCACGGTGCATCCAATCCTATAACCGGATAACTATATCTGATTCAAGTACTTTTAAACCAATACATCACTTGCCAATATACATCATTTAACATCATCAATCCACTGTTTTTAAGCATTTAACAAAGCCATTAAATAATCATGCATCACAATGCATCAAACCACATTTATCAATGTTCAAAACAAGGATCTCTTACCTTGAGCATCCTTCAACACATGGCTTACAAAACCAGCATTAAACATGCTAAAATATGCTTTCAAAACAGATTTAAAACATGCAAACAAAACACATTGCATTCAACCATCTCATGGTTCATCAAAAAGAGAGTTTTTCCGAAAACTTACTCTTGAGCTTAGCTAAGTTGTTTAGACTTAAACTAAGCTCCCATAACCTTCAAACATTGGTTTCAAAGCTGAAAACCAAACTTCACTCACCGATTCCGTTTCGCAAGCTTGCCGAAACACCGATCAAGCTTCCGGATCAACACCACAAGGATCCGAAGATGTCTCCCCTGTTTTCAACACATTAAAGCAGAGGATTAATGTATCATCATGCATTAATATCTTCAACCAAAACATCTAAACTCGCTGCTCTCAACTACACTCACATTTCGGCTACCAAACACAACCGAAATCACATCCAAACACCTCTACAACATTACCCAGCCAAGATCCATCAATTCCAAACATTCTTATACATCAATTAATATCCAAAAAGGATCTAATCACGTCCTTATACCTCTAGCTATAGCAGAACATCAAAATCACCCCAAAAACCACCATTAACTCAAGCAAGAACTTAGGAAAATCAACCTATTCGGGATTGCATTGATTAAACCTCAATTACACGTCATTTATACATCCAATATACATCAAAAAAACATCTCAAAACAGAGCCCAATCATTTAATACGAATTTCTTCAAAATTAAATCCAAATCTTGCATTTTAAGCCAAAATCAAGAACACAACATTAAAACCTTTTATAAAACTCAAATTAAGGATTAAGAACTTGGGAATTTCAGTAAAGAACTGAGTATTTAGAGGAGAAGGACGTTCATACCTCTAAATGTGAGTTTCTCCTTGATTAGAGCCAAAATCTTGGAAAATTCAATAAGCAAATGATGAGGTTTTGATGTAGAAATGATTAGAAACCATTTGGGGATTGTAATCTCAACTTTGGATGTGAAAATTAGAGGAAAAGAGGCTGGGGAAATGTGTTTGGCTGAGAGAAAATGGAGAGAAAATGAAATGGAAAAATTTTGACAAAAGTTAGTTATGAAATCAAAAATATCTATTTCCCTCTTTTTCCTTTTATTAAATATCATTTAACAAATCTTTAATATTAAGAAAAATCTGGAGAACCCCTCCCTTGGTAAATTAGCTCCTTAAAGATTCAAAGTTTCAATCCTTTTAAAACAGTCACCAACTTTTCAAAAATTACATTTTAGTCACTAACTTGAAATGTCATACTTCCAAACCACATTTTGTAAAATTGATTTCACCACTCTCTTACATATAACAAAAGAGGATTTTTAAATACATTTCCATATTTTTAATGCATCCCGAACTAGACTTTCCCTAAAATCACCTTTTATATTCGAACCGAAATTTAAACCGGTCCGGTTCAAACCCTAAACTTCCAAGCCCAAAATTGGGGTGTTACATCTTGTGTATCCGCAGACATGGGACTTTATTTTAGTGGTTGCTTCATGTGTGATTACCCAAATGAATTATTTAAACAAGGTAATGGTTACATATTGTCTTTTCTTCCTTTAGTACCCTCTGTTTCTCTTTTGACGCCTAGATTTGTGCGTTTCTTTTGATTAATTTTCATGACCCTTCAAAAAAAAGGAGATGAGAGAAATGTTGGAATGAGTGAAGAATGATCTAAGAAGAACATTTTTCATTTTCGCCTGAAATGTTGCTCATGAATATTCTTCTTTATGGTGTTCATAATGATTAATTTAAACTTTGAATCAGTGTCCCCATACCTTAGTTTGTGTTGCTTTATTTTGATAATTTAAGTCTTCAGTTTCTGTCCGATTCCTGTTTTGTTATTGCTATTTTGTCTTCATAATTGCATGCAGTTGTTACTTTCAACACAGTTGTTGTTTCTCTTATATATTATGTTATGTTTACATCACTGGCCATTTTGGCTAGTGTGATCATGTTTAAAGTAAGCTCCAGTCATTAAAGGTATCAGAATGGCTCAAAAGTTTTACTAATGATAATGTTTAAAATGTCCTACTTTATACTGTCTACCATCCTGCGCCATATCTGATATGAAACCGAACTTCCTTTTGGTTCTTTACTGGTTTAGATTGCTGTTGATCCCTTTAAGCTACTCTCTTATCTGCGTTGTTCACCATGTTAAAGTTAAATATTTGAGTAGCTTACTTGATAATTGCTTCTAGTTTACTTTTTGTTTTACTTGGATTGACCTTGGCATTACCTTATTGAAGTTTGATTTTCTGATATCAGGATTGGGATAGGCAGACACCAACCCAGATTATAACAGAGATGTGTGGATTTGTGACAATCCTCTCATGAACTTTTCTTCTTCACAAAACCAAATATATGGTCGATCATTACCTTTAACAAATCAACAGAATACATATAAAAATGACCCGAGCACACAATAGATGAGGAGCTTCGAATTATTTTTAGCTTTGATTATGTATGTTATTAGCTTTTATTATGTACGAAGGATAAAATATGATATTTTTCTCTTTAAAAATCGAAACAATTTTTGTTATAATAGTATTAGTAGTTTAAAATAAAAAATAAATGCCAATTAAACCTATACCGACGGACAGAATCGTTGCTATAGGTCTCTTATACTGATTTATATAATACCTATACCGACGGAAAAATTGTAGGTAAAGATAAAACCTATAGCGACGGACAGTAACCGTTAGAACAAATACACTAATTTGTCGGGGTAGTCCATACTTATCCCTACGGATATGTCTGTCGGTATAGGGTCCCAATATCTATACCGACGGTTGTGTCCGTCGGTATAAATTTATACCGACTAACACATTACTGACGTCATTTTGTCTGTTGGAATAATTCTTTTGTCCGTCGGTATAGGGTTTTAGACCATATATCGACGGATTTTTGGTGTTTTACCGACGGTTTTATGTCCGTCGCTATATGTCATTTTTTGTAGTGAATTAATCCAAAAATGAAGGCTAGCTAAGTTCTTTAAACCAAATTGTCTATTTCTTGTAATCAACCTTTTGACTGATGGATGTTGCTTTAAAAACTAGTCCTTGAAATTGATACCTCGTGCATTCATGCATTGTATTGCATTCATCGCATTTTTCCAAATAAAATCATTTTAAAATAATAATAATAATAATAATAATAATAATAATAATAACAACAACAACAACAACAACAACAATAAATACATTTTGACCTAAATAATATTTCATTATTTTTAAGATAGTAGGAAAAACAATTTCAGAAAGTTATTGAGGACCGTTTGGGTGAAATTGAATAAAAAAGGACCAGTCCCCGAACAAGTTGGTAATTCGAGCTGCTATTTTGCTTGAAATCAAGGAAGCCAGAAAAGAATGTTTCATACAAAAATATTGATATTTACAAGCTATCATGTATCACATCTCACATGAGGGTCTAATCTGAATGATTCTCCCCGCAAAAAAAGAAGAGAGACAAAAAAGGTCGAAAAGGAGAAAAGTCAAAAGACAAAAAAAAGAGATGTAAAAAGTCAAAAAAGAAGAGGAAGACATAATAAAAGGCAGAAATCAAAGAAGAAAAGAGGAGTAAACTCGGGACAATAAGGTTGGGGCACCTACGAGAAATCCATTAGATCTGAAAGAAATAATAAAGTGTTTAACCCCGATACACCAGTAGTTTTTAAAAATGTTGAGATTAGGGTAGTTCAGTTAACAAATGTAAAGGACAAAGTAAAGCCAAATTTGAAGAATTTTGCCAAAAACTCGTCGATTAATGGTTCAATAACAGTTAGAGGACCTGGAGATTTTAGCGAAATAGAAGGATCGCAAAATTTTTCTTTGAAACATTGAAGTCAAGGATCCAGTGAAAGACTGAATTTTTTTCTCAAGATAGAGATCGAGTGGTTCAACAGAAAAAGAGATACGGTTATTCCTATCTCAATGTCGTATTTAGAATTGTTGCCCAACCTCGTGTAGGATCCACATTTTGATGACAATGCCCTGAAGTTTTACAAGTCTTTTCAGGGTATGGTTCTGAAGCAGGGTCAGTGATTTCATCGAGATAAACACTTACGATCTGAGAATGGAAAATTTTGGTGTTACAAAAACCGTTAACTACTGAAATAATTAGCATAGAAGAGAAAGGATGTAGTTCACAACAAGCATTTTAGGGTGATCCACTATAGTTTGGGGTTCACCAGAAGCGAAGTAATGTTTAGACATCCACCACATCAAAGTTTCCTTTACCAAAGAATGCTCCAGTGTTAGATGTCCAAGATTACACCAAGTTTCACTCAAGTTGTTACAACATCAGGAATCATTCGAATTTTGGAGCTCGACACTGATGGCCGATCCATTAAGAATTGCAACTCAAGAGGAAGTCCCCTGATTGGAGTTGATGCAATCAAAAATACCTGAAAGTCAAATTCAGAAGAAAGTGCAGGATAAAGTTGATTGAGAATTACCAATTGAAAATGAAGAGCTTTGAACAGACATAACCATCAAAAGCATGAACACATCCAACCAGGAGCAGTTGTCAGTTTCCATATACGGATGATTGGGTATCTCATAGAAAAGAGTGAGCAATTGATTGAAGAAACAAGGAAACTCATAAGCAGAATGGTCTTACTCCAAGATTCGATAAGAACATTAGAGCATAAGCAAGAAAGGGCATACCTTTGTACCAGCATAGGAAATAAATGAAGAAATGCTGGTAGGATAGGAGTGGCTGAAATTCACTCAGGTTTTCCTTGATCAATGGCTGACAGTTTGACCATAGGAGATCTTTCTGCACTTTTAGGACCATTGCAGAACAATACCTTGAACCATCCCAATCACTTTTGCTCGCGAGCATTGGGGATCCTTTGTAACGGAGGTTAATCGATTTATTTGCTTATGATGCTTGTTTCCTACATTTATTTTCTCAAATGTCAAGCATTTTGCATTCTTTGATTCTTTTAAATAATTCATTTATTCTTTGATATGGGTTACACTACAACAATATAAGTTTTTAGTGACAAATTGATAGTGAGTAAGAATAATTTTGTCACAAATATTAACTTTATGTGACAATTTTTTTGTACGACGCTATTAGTATAAGTAACTGTGACATATTTTTATTTGATCACTGTAATAATAGTAATTGTGACAATTACACTTGTCACAAACGAATTCTCACTATAAGTATACAATTGTGACACAAAGTTCATTGTCACTAAAACTTTGACACATGATAGTGACGATATGTGAAGTGGTCACAATTATTTGATATTTGTTGTTTCAATAAAATTACTTGTCACTTAAAGTTTAACTTTTTGTTGTGATAAATTTTGTCACTAATAAAAAAATAAAAGTAATAACAAATTAGACATTGTCACAATGATAAATTTATTTTTATAATTATAAAAATTAAAGCTATCATAAACTACTTTGTCAAAAGGTAAAATATTTCAATAGTCTATACTATGTGTAAATTGTTGTTTTAGTCAATCTATTTTGATCAACTTTAGTCCCTATATTTTTCAAACCTTAAAATTTTAATCCTAATCCTAACGGGACACCGACAATATGACTAAATTACAAGGACTAAAAATGATCAAATTAAAGAACAAAAATTAAATAAACAACTTATGTATAACAAATTAGCTAAAACGAAAATTTTACTTAACACATTTAAATACTACCATTCATGTCAGGATCGAAATTCAAAATTTAAAAAGTATAGAATTTTAAAGTGACCAAATTAGAATACAAAGACTACTATGTGATTTTAGCATAATCTATGATAGATTTTTTTTTTGAAAATTTTAAAAGATATATTTCATTTTGATTAGTTTTTTCTTCAAAAAAAATCCAAATAGTTTCTTCAACATACGTACTTCGTATAAGAAACCATAGAAAATTAGTTAAATTATTATTCTAACAATTAGTGTTATAATTAATAAATATTTTTAAAATAAATAAAATTAACTTCAATTACAATTAAACCTAAACATTATTTTGCTTTCAAAATAGTATTAAATTTCTTGCCTAGCCTAGTGGATAAGTATTGCACTCTCGCCTTAAAGGTTTCAGGTTCGACCCTTCTTGAAGCCAGGTATTGCATTTATTTACTAAAAATTGATATATGAATATGCTACATCATCTATAATTAAATTTTAGTGATAGAATGTTTGTCACTAATAAGAATAACATTAGTGTCTAAATTTTAGTCGCTATTAATAACCATTTGTGTCAAATAGTGTGGTCATAAAAAAATATAACTATTGTGACGAAATACATGAAAGTTGTCACTAATATAATAGTGAAGAAGTTATTAGTGACGACTCAGAAAATAGTCATTGTAAATTTTAGTGACTAAATTAACACTTTTTGTAACTATTTTCAATGTCACTAAAAATGCATTTTCTTGTAGTGTTAGTTTTTGTTCTCCCATATATATATCTTCTCTATCATTTTTTATCAAGTCCCTAGATATTAATGGCAGGAGTGGCCAAGAATTGAATTCAGATATCAATTTCGAAATGTGGCTCTCTTCCAAGTTATTTAGGTCAACGGGAAGACAATAATGAGTGTTCAGGAATCACGAGAGAATCCCAAATATAAAATATGAGTGAACTTTCCTCTCAAGCATTGTCGACTGAGGTCCTTAAATGAAGTGATAACCCAAAACATCTACCACCTGAAGGTTGCTTTTCTTTCTTTCCCTTCACAAAGAAAGAAAATAAGAAAAATATCATTTGTTGTCCCCTTTGAGCGTGATGATTTTCTTTCGATTCAACCCAAACCAAGGATCACCCCTACACTAGAGGCAAAGAGGATGAAAGTTTGGTTGCAAGTGAAAGATGTTTGGTTTTGATCATATTATAATGGTGATGCCTTGAGAATTAGGGGTAAGAAACAAAAATGAATGTACAAGAGCAAGAAAGACAAGCTGAATGAAGACAAATATTCAAAACCAAGTCAAAAAAAGAAAAAGACAAAAAGAAAATGTGAAAAGTTTGTGTTCAAAAGTCAACTAAATCAAGTTGAAAGTTGTTGACGTAAAAGTTGAAGCAGTTGAAAGAGAAAGCACAAAGCTGAAAAGTACAAGAAAAGCAAGCGACAAATGTGAGATCTTGCATTCAAAATAAATCTCCATCTAAAGGAGAAGCGGAGGATTGATCACTTTTGAATTCAACGAAAGGAAATGAACTCTAAGGTGAAAACCTAGAAATTTGCAGTCTAGAGTGATCAACAAAAAAAAAGAAAAAAGAAAAGAAAAGGGGAAAAGAGTGATTCATCCCAAGCATGTTCTGATCAAGAGCTCAAAATTAAGATTTCACTTGGAAGAAATGATCTTTGGTTTCACTACCCTTAAATATTTATTTGAGCATATACATCCTTTCTTTCATATCCGTGAGCCATAGCCCCATTACAAGCCTCAAAAGACCATTTTGACCATATATGGGTATTAGAGTAAGTAGAGTTCGTCTTCAGAATACATCCCGCTTATCAGGGTTAACCTTTCTTCAAGAATTTCCAGGCTTCTAATGTTTGATTGAGATCAGAAAAGAGGGAGGATTGGGTTGGTGAGTTAGTGAGGCAAAGAGTGCCACTTAAACGGGATAGAATTAGGAATATGGAAATTTTACTCTCGAAAGTCGAATAAAGTGGAAGGGTCACATTTGAGTTGATCTTTGTAAATTTGGTCCAAGAGCATTCTTGCACTTAATATTATATGGCCTAATTTTCTCTATTTCTTTTGTTTTCCATGGCTTATCAAATTATTCCGATTTAGTAAGATAATATTTTGAGCACTTCACTTATCGTTTCAACAAGCATCTTGCAGATAAATTGATTAGATACAAGAAAAGCAAAGGATTTCATGGGTATTATTATGATGTACTAATCTTTTAAGTGCAGGTAGAACAGGAGGTGGCCTCGGTACTTGGTTAATGATGAAAAAGTATGACGAGGAAAGGGCACAACTCTGAGTGTCAAAAATATTTAAACAAAATTGCAAGAAAGATCCACAGACAACCTAGGGGCAAAGAGAGAGCGTAGACAATCTTTTGGTGCAAAAGCTACATCAAATTCAGTCAGTTAAAGGTTCATAAAAGCAAAGATCATTACCTCTAAGGCACTGCAAGACAAGAAAGCTTTATGAATGTTAGAGTGAGCAAAGATGACAGTTGAATTCAAAAGCGGGGCAATGCTACAAAGGGCAGTCTAGAAGAATGTGTTTTGTTCCAAAGGTGATGGTATCTGTTGGGAACCATGATTCCTAGATAGTAAAGAAGAGAGTATGAAGTGAAGATATTGTTGAATCCCACGGCAACAAATACACAGAAATGAATTTCCATACAATGTGCAACCTGGAACTGATATTGACAACAAATTATGTCACCTGAAGAACAATATTTTTTTATCTCTATACTCATGCCAAGATGATTGGAACCACAAGGCCAACACATTATCATGATCAAAACTTGTTCATTCTTTGTCCTATGTGCATCAAAGGAACATTATTTTTATTTATGCTATTATTCATGCCAGTTGTGATCACTTGGCAACATCTCAGTTGGGACAGTTTATGAAGTGTGAAAGAGATTTTTAGATATTGATCGTCAACTTCTTAAATTTACAGCCCCATGTTCCTTCGTAGGAAAAGGAAATTTGAATTATCAACTGTTGAGGTATTAATGAAGTCAAATTGAGTTCAAAAAAATAAAGAAAAAAAGGAAAATAAAAAAAAACAAAGTGAAAATCTGCAAGGGCGCTTTGGGAAAAGCAAACTAAAGTGAAAACTTGAAAAAGGCGCTTTAAAGAAAAAATACAGAGATCGTGAAGATTGAACTTGAGTGTGAGATGAGTTACCTTGTTAGCCAAAGGAGTTTTGATGAGAATGAAGCAAGAAATTTTAAGATTCCCTGAAGATGAAAGCTCACCCAAGTGGTCCCCAATTGACAACATTAATGCATCACTCATAGCTAGGCATCCATAAGATAGAGCATGCTAACTCATACATTCCAAGCATTTTACATTTTCGCAGGAATTTACAAAAGTCAACAAGAAACACGCTAGATTTTAATTTACAGCTTTAAGATTTAGAAAGAAGATTCAACAAAGAATTGCAAAGATTTCAACAAAGATTTCAACCCGTTTGAAGAGGTGGATCTCTGTAGAGATATTCGATTGTTTGCATAGAAATGATGAGAACCTTCTGAATGGTGTCATAGTGAGACAGTTGGGGCATGATATTGACAAAAGATCTTTTGGGGACCTTGGTCACATACAGTAGAAGGAAATTGACTTATAGAGAAGGAAACAAGAGTCTGATATGAGTTTTAGATTGAAAGAGTGAGATACTTTTGACAGAAAATAGTGACTCTAAAGATCTCAGTGCTTCAAAATGGGAATTGAATATGTTCATATTATTCAAATTCGAATTATTATTAACTGATAATATTTCTGTTTCCAGGTGTCGGTTCTCCTTCCTAGAGACAAACGCTCCGTTTATAGAAACGGGCCTCAAGTCATTTCGTTTACAGAGGCGGATCCCAAAACAATTCGTTTACAAAGGCAGATTTTAAAATATTCCGCTTACAGAGACAAGTTTCAAGACATTCCATTTACAGAGGCGGACCTTAAAGACATATTGTTTACAGAGACAGACCCCAAGACACTTCGTTTATAGAGGCGAAGACATTTCGTTTACAAAGAAGAATCTCGAAAAAATATTTCAACATGTTTGAAGAAGCAGATCTCAGCACTCCGTTTGAAGAGGTTATACAATTTCCGAGTAAATAAAGGGATAGACCAATAGAGAATGCAACAAGAGATCTTATGTGAGTTTCAGATTGAAGGATCAAGACACCATAAGCAGAGAATCAGTGACTTTAAAGATTTCAATGCTTCAAATAGAAAATTGAAGATATCTCGTATTACACCAAGAAGAATCCTTATTAATTGACGATATTTCTTTTTGCAGGAATGGTAAGCTCCTAATGAGAAGAGTTCGCCCAGCAAAGACAGAACTCCTAATGAGAAGAGTTCGCCCAGCAAAGACAGAACTCCTAATGAGAAGAGTTTGCCCAGCAAAGAAGGATTCCTAATGAGAAGAGTCCGCCCCAGCAAAGAAAAGCTCCTAATGAGAAGAGTTCGCCAGCAAAGAATGATTCCTAATGAGAAGAGTCTGCCCCAGCAAAGAAGAGCTTCTAATGAGAAGAGTTCACCATCAAAGAAGGATTCCTAATGAGAAGAGTCTGCCCCAGCAAATAAGAGCTCGTAATGAGAAGAGTCCACCAGCAAAGAAGGATTCATAATAAGAAGAGTCCGCCCAACAAAGATAGAACTCCTAATGAGAAGAGTTCGTCGTTTGTACAATGAGGAAGTTAATGAGAAGAGCTTTCTTATTCGATGCCTTTGCAGAGAGGCAATTCCATGTTTTCAAGAAGAATAAATAACTCCTAATGAGAAGAGTTCGCCCTTTTGAAATAAGGAAGTTCCTAATGAGAAGAGCTTGCTTATTCGGTGCCTTTATAGAAATGTGGACCAACAAAGAGTGAGGAATGAAGAATTTCATAATAAGAAAATCAGCTTCAAACTTCGATGGTCAGACAATTCGAACAAAATCCTTGTCTTCTTAGTCTTTGCCCTATTCATGTTCCACAACAATAAGCAAAAAGGGGCAACTGTAAAACCCATATTTTGTCTGGGTGTTTAATAATAAGATATAAGTAAAACCAAATATAAATAAATAAATCCAGAATAATTAAATAAAAAGCTTAAATCCTTTAAATGTCCCTTTACAAATTAAAATCCAAAAGCCCAAATCGGTTACAAAGCCCAAAACCTATGCTAACCAACTCATTACAGCTCATACTCAGCCCAACAAACACAAAAAATATTTTCAACCTATAGTGTTTTTCTATTTCCCACTCAAAATCGAGCACCATTGGACATGTGGCAGGCTGCTATTGGCTCCATCCGTTTCACGCGGATTGCAAAACGCCTGGAACCACCTGGCATCGCTAGCAAAGCAAGATAACGTCATGACGCATCAACCTATAAAAGGAAGAGAGAGAGAGTAATTGGTAGATAAGGACATTAATGTGCAATAATTGAGAAATTAAAAAAAGAAAGAGAGAGGAAGTCGATAAGTTTTACCAAAAAGGGGAAACGTCACCGAGATACTGATCGGGCACCATTAACTATCACCGGAGTTTGCTGAATCGAAGTCACGCAACAAAGGTATAACTCGACCTTTGTTTTCTTTCCGTTCCTGCACACAAAATGTAAACCAAGTCAATATATGCTTAGATCTAAAAATCCAGTAAAGGAAATCGGAAACAAAAAGAGTGAAAATAATAGATCTAAGTTTGCATGTCTCAAGGTCAAAATAAAAAGATAAATCCTAAGTGAAACAAGCCGAAACGAAAAAGAGAGAGAAAATGAGAGACTCATCTTTTCCGAGTGTTGTCGAGACCAGACAGAGTGTTGTCAAACCAGTAACAGAGTTTATTTTTTCGCGGTATCAGAGTCGAAAATGAGTGAGGGAGTGTTTGAGATTGGGTAGTTAGGCTTAGGAAATGGCGAAGAAGGGTGGATTCGGTCGAATCTGGGTAGATTTATGCTTAAGTAATGGTAGATTTAGGGTTTTTTGGTAAAAAATGGGAATTTTTAAGAATTAGGGTTTCAAAATATAGCAGAAAAGGGGATCAAAAATCGTCCCGCGGTGGCTGGAAATCGCACTATAGTGGCCAGAAATCGCCCCGTGGTGGCCGGAACCCAAATCGCGGCGGTCGGAAATCGCCAAAGGTGGCCTAAAATCACATTTAGGGAGAGGTTTTTCTGGAGTGACTGAGTTAGGATGAGTTGAAAAGAGGAAAAAATGAGCGAGTGGGATCGGGCATGGGTTTTATAGATGACAGTGTGCGACGTTGTTTGAGAAGCGGGTCAAAACGACCTGTGCGCGCGTTTTGAAAACGGATATGGATACGAGGTCGCAATTCGATTCGAGACCATGTAGATGGTTTGGATTGTTTAGGGTCGAACCGTAGGGTCTGAACCGCCCGATTTAGAATGGTTTGCGAGTTAAATGGGTCGAATTCATGGGTTTGAGTCTACAGTCTTAGCAGGGTTTGGGTCTACAATCTTAGCAGAATTAAATTTGGGCTCTTTAGTTTACCTCTGTTTAGATTTTAGTCACTAAAATTTGTAATCCAACTCTTTAAATATGAATTTAATACAATTTAATCATGTGTTTGCTTATCTCTTATATTTGCAATATTCTTGTTTAATTAATTCATTAAATTATAATTGTTTGCATGATTTTAAATGACATATAGTATATTATTTTAGGGATTTAAACCACATGACTAAAATAGAATTAAACACCTTAGTGTATCGACTAATTGACTTAATGTATTTTTGTTCAATTTTTACTAAGTATTCGTTTTAATAAAAAAATTCAACATTTTCACTTTTGCTATTATTGTGACACATTGATTATTAAAATTTCTTGAATTTATTTCCTTATGATTATTTCAAGAATCCTACGAAATAATTGTCATGTACGGTACTTTTCCACTTGATGTGACAAGTGTTTTCTTCATGAAAATATAACTTCATGTTCCTTATGTTCTTAATTAGTTGAATTACTAAAGTATATACATGAGGCTTGAGAGAGTTGATATTTCTTTGAGTTGTGATTTGAGAGAATTATGATTATTTTAAGGAAACAAACAAAGTTTAATATATGTTTGTGGCTTGTAAGAATTATGACTTGAGAGAGTTGAGATTTAACCTAAGTTAAAATTTTATTTGAAATTGATATAAATTGACCTGAACTTGATCTGAAATCAACGTGACGTCAATGGCGGATGCACATTTGGTCTAGGGTAGGCACGTGCCCACCCTGAAATCTGAATTTTCTCTTATTAGTTATCTATTTTATTGACGGTGCCCACCCTGAAATTTATAAAATTTTATTTGTGCCCACCCTGAAATTTTATTTGTCCTTGTTAGGGTTGTAAACGTACTGAGCGTTCAATGAACTGTTCGGTGGGAAGTTTGTTTATTTATTAAACGAACGAATTTGTACAAGATTTTATATTCGTTTAATTAAATGAAATAACATGAACAAATGGGCTCGTTCGTTCATTTACATTCGTAAACGTTTGTTTATGTTCGGTTGTTTATATTCACATATGACTATTTATATTTATCATTTTTCATAACAAAAGTATTATATTTAAAAAATTTAAAAACGTATATTAAAAATATGAAATAAAAATAAAAATATTAAACAATACTCAATGTTCTTTTGCAATCTTTTGTGTCGTTTACGTTTGTTTATCATTTTAATGAACGAACACGAACAAACCACATTCTTTAACGAACGAACACAAATAAGAAATTATGTTTGTTTAGTTGTTCGTGTTTGTTCGGTTAAAATTAAACAAACGGACATAAACATACTCTTGTTTGTGTTCGTTCGTTTTGTTTACAGGCCTAGTCTCTATCCACATATAAATTATAAAAAAAATAACTAAAGATGTCCATAAGTACTAACTTATTCTTTTTTATGAGTCCACAAACAATTCATTTAAGATCGGTTCATTTACAACCCTACATAAAAATTCAAAAAATAATATCAAATTACAAGAAAATATGGAAACTCACTAAAAATAAAAATTCTTTAAGTTATGCAACTACAAGATATAGAAGTATATTCCAATTATTATTTAAATTTTGTTATACAAGATTTCAAGAGTTCAAAGCCTTTTGTTCCTTCTCTTACAATTGTAGCAATACAAATGTCGAATAAAGATAAAATAATTAAATATTTACTGAATTTATGTTTACCTTTCTACCTTTGGGTTTAGAATTAGAGATTGCTTTAATTGAGAGTATAAGTAGAAATATAACTTTATGAATTAATGTTTCTTTATACTATTTTCGCTGAATCAATTTAACAAATGCATTGATTTTTTTTCTTTCTTTTTCTTGTTTGAGTATAAATTGGTAATAAGCAGAAGTTGAGTTGTTTCAAATTTGTTGTAGTCTTGTAGGTATTATATATCACGGTGTTTTGTAAATTGTAATTTTGAAATTTATGATTCACTAATGTGTTTATATGGCTATCGTGAATAAGATGTTTTCTTCTCATTAATTCAGGATTATACTCAATCCCCACGACATTAGGGGAAACAAATCTTTGCATAAAATTGTCCACATCATGAAGATGTTATATATGTTTGTCTCTGTAATTTGTTAAATAAGACATTATTTTCTTCTTTTTAAACAAACTTTAAATTATATGTATTAACCACATTGCTAGATCCACCATATGATCAGGGTGGGCAAATTATTTACATCGTTGTTTTCTAATTTACTAATATTTGCATTAATAACTTATTTACACCGTTGTAAATAAGCACTTTTAACTTATTTACTCTTAGCCGTTTATATTGCGAACATATATAAATGAACATGTTCATGAAAGCTAAAAGAACGAAGCCTGAACACATTAAATAATAAACGAACCAGATTTGAACATAATATTAATATATGTGTGCCCACCCTCAAAAATATTTCTGAATCCGCCACTGCGTGATGTTACATGACTTGAAGTTGACTTGGTACCCGAAATGATTTGGCCTAAAATCGATTCGAGCCTAAATTAACTCAATAATTAATTAACTCGAACCTGAACCATTTTGACCTGAACCGAATCTAAATTGTGATCAATCTGGCATTGACTTGGACCCAAGTCGACCTGGGCCCAATTTGGCTCAAATCGAACAATGCTTGGTTTAATAAAAAGTTAGATTGAGTTGAAGTATATTAATTACGGATTAATTTAATAAAATAAAATTTGATAGACGACAAAAATGTTTAATTTTAGTTATAATTGCAAGGCATGTTATTTATTTTGCATACAGCAAGATACTTGTTTAACTATATAGAATGCAAAGCATGTTTGATTGTTTTATCATTGTAAATATTTGTTGTGTTTGGTTAAGTTGAACATTACTGAGTCGTTAAAATTTAACTTTTAAATTAGCAGTGACATGTATTGTATTGTGTGTTGCTTAATTGTATTTTCGATGTATGAAATATTGTGTTGATGAATTTAATGTTCTAGAAAATTAATGATTAATTTCGTTGCTAACTTGCTATATGGTTTTTCTTTTGTTTAATTGATATTTGAAATATTAAAAATAACTTTTTAAAAAAGTTCTCTTATTGCTTCCTACGCCGCTAAAGTTTTTCTATTTTTTCTTTGATTAGTCAGCGACGGTATCAGTTTGTGTTGGTTACCGGCCGTCGGTGTTCATTATTTCACTTACTTTTTATAATTTATTTTTTAGTTTTATTTAACTTTTAATAAGAATCTCTGATCTTGTGGCACGTGTTTTCTCTGCCTTTGTGGTACGATTTTCATTGGCTTTTGTGGTTCATCTCATATGTCGTTTGGCACGATTTTAGCATACCTTAGCGGTCATTTGGTGCTCGTATAGAGATCTTAACGACACTAGTTTTCTGATTTGATTATGTCGGTGGTCATAAAAAAGATTGATCCCCACTCGTTTGATAGTGTGTTAGGTAATGTAATCAGAACTATGTAGCGGAGCAATCTACCTGATAGTTTGGTTCGCTCATCACTCATTTTTCATCCCGTAAAGTGTCTCATTTGGCTAGAGACAAGGAGATTCATGAAGGTTTCTGGGTTTTGATGGTATGTTAATCTCTATGGAAGTGTTTGTTTTTCTTTGCACATTCATATAAGATTTTTAGTAGACTAGTCATCTTTTTCTCTCTTTTTGATGCATTATATTTGTAATATCTTTCATGGTATTTAATAAAATCTAGATGACATTGTTCAAAAAATGTTAAATTTGACTAATAACTTTCTGCTAATAAATAAAATTTGTATTAACTTATAAGTTAGTAAATTAAGGAGGGGTAAAATGCAACATGTATGTTTGATAATAAACAAGTCGTTATTCTTTTAAAAAATAATTTAGTCATTCAATTAAATTTTTGTGATAAACATATTATTATTTTTAATTGTGGGTAAGGTATTTTTACAGGCCTCATTAAAAAATTCTAAACTTAAATAGGGAAAAGAGTACCCATAAAAAAACATACAGAAATAAACAAACGAGCAAAGCTCGGCTAAAGAAGCATAGAAACAAAAAATAATACTAATAAAAACCCTAAACCTGCCAATCAACCATAGAACAAACTATATACCAGAGCCCTCATGTAGTCGACCCTGCTCAAGTATAACCTCCCCGATCGTGGTCATGCAATGCAGCTGCTCCTTCTTCACCAAATCCACGAGGGAAGCATGAGGTTCTAGGAACGACAATGCTGTCATAGGCGTAGCACGACACAATGACGCCAACTTGTCAACAATTCTATTCCCTTCCCGACATTTGTGATGTATCACCAACCTCCATTCTTGCTTAAAAAGGTCCCAAATCGACGATACCCATGCACTCTCTTCTAGCGCGACAAACGTGTGGTTGATAATCTTCACCGCCTCTAAACAGTCTGATTCCAACTCAACACACTGAGAACCCATTGGCCAAGCATGCACAAGAGTATCGTGTATAGCTCACAACTTGTCAAGAAAAATGTAACTGTGACACACCAAAATCGATCACCGAAAATGAGGAAAGAAAGATTAGAATGAGGAAGAGAGAGAAGAGAGAAATCAGCAGAGAAAAGGACAGAGACAGCTCATTTCATTCATGAATAACGGTTTCAGTACAAGAGCCCTATATAAACTCTACCCCCTCCCTTACACGGCATCGTTTTATGTATATACGGGCCACCTATACGCTGCGTTTCATTGACAGCCTAACAAACATTCAAAAAGTCCTTCCCAACGGCTATATTCTTAATTAGGCTCGTGACAACACTCCCTCCTTCAGCAAATCCTTGACCTCAAGGATTAAAAGCTGGAAATTGCTGCTTCAACTCGTGCAAGCTCTCCCAGGTTGCATCTTCTGGAAACGAATTGCTCCATTCCACTAACACTTCTGTCACCGCACGATTCCCCTTCCTTCCAATTCGTCGATCAATAACTCGCAGGGGCTCCTTGCTAATACTGCCATCAGCATCTATGATCGGCCACTCCTCTTGGATCTTCTCAGACCCCACTCTCTTCTTCAGTTGAGAAACGTGGAACACTGGGTGCACCTTCAAATTCACAGGGAGGTCCAATTTGTATGCCACAGCTCCTATCCTTTCGATGATTTGAAAAGGCCCAAACCACCTGGAAGCAAGCTTCTGTCCACTTCTGGCACTCACTGATTGCTGTCTATAGGGTTGAAGTTTTAGAAAAACCCAATCACCCACCAGATACTCGCATTCCTTCCTCTTACGATCTGCTTGGCTTTTCATTCTGTCTTGAGCCCTTTGCAAATGAAACTTCAACATTTTAATGGCAGCTTCACGAGCCTGCAAGCTCCGGTCCACAGCTTCAACAAGTGATTCTCCAGCAATGTAGGGTAGATGAATAGGTGGTGGTTGACCATAAAGTGCTTGGTAAGGAGTGGTTCGTATTGCAGAGTGAAACGTTGTATTGTACCACCATTCGGCCAAGTGTAACCACTCAGACCAATCCTTAGGCCTCTCCCCTGTCATACACCTGAGATATGTCTCCAAGCACTGGTTGACTCTCTCCGTTTGACCGTCCGTCTCAGGGTGGTAGGTTGTCGATGCATGCACAGCAACTCCTAGCTTCCCAAACAGTTCCTTCCAAAACGCACTCATGAACACCTTATCCCTGTCACACACAATGTTCCTGGGTAAACCATGAAGTTTAAAAACATTCTTCAGAAATGCTTGGGCTACATCCTTGGCTGTGAATGGATGAATTAACCCCAAGAAATGGCTATACTTGGTTAGCCTATCTACCACCACTAGGATGCAATTCATTCTCCCAGACTTAGGCAACCCTTCTATGAAGTCCATTCCAATCGAAGACCACAAGGTTTCAGGTATTGGTAAAGGTTGTAGCAGGCCCCTGGGATGATGTTTGTCACCCTTATTCCTCTGGCATGTCAAGCAATCACGAACCCACCCTTTCACATCTTTTTTCAGGCCTTTCCAATAAAGTACTGCAGAGATTCTCTGAATTGTGGCTGTGACTCCTGAATGCCCCCCTACCATGCTGTTGTGAAAGAAGTTTAGCAACTCCTTCTTCACTTCAGAAACACTCCCCACCACCAATTTCCCTTTCCTCTTCAAAGTTCCCCATCCCACTGGTATTTAGGATGCTTCTCAGGTTCCTCTTCTTTAGTTTTTATCAATTTCTTCAACTTATCATCAACCTGCCACGTCTCCTTAATTTTATCTAGCATTTCAGAACTCACATGGCTCACTCCCATGGTAGCACAACTACTTTCCTCTGGCCTCCTCGACAATGCATCAGCCACGATGTTATGGATACCCCTCCTATATTGCACCTCATAATCAAGGCCCATCATTTTCACAACCCACTTCTGTTGGAAAGGAGTGTAAGCTTGGTTCTTAGCTAAGAACTTCAAGCTTTGGTGATCTGTTTTGATCACAAAATGCCTACCAACCAGGTAAGTTGACCATCGTTTCACTGACATTAACACAACTAACATTTCTTTTTCATACACAGACAAAGCCCTGTGTTTAATACCTAGGCCTTTACTGAAGAAAGCAAGTGGCCTACCTTTCTGCACCAACACAGCCCCCACACCAGCATCAGAGGCATCTGCTTCAACAACAAATTTTGAATTGAAGTCAGGTAAAGCTAAAACAGGTGCTGAACACACAGCATCCTTTAATTTTCTGAAAGCTTCTTCTTCTTCAGTTCCCCACTTCCAAGCCCCTTTCTTCAGTAGATCAGTTAGAGGCCTTGCCAAGCATCCATAGTTCTTCACAAATCTCCTATAATACCCCGAGAGCCCTAAAAACCCTCTGAGCTCCTTCACCGTTGTTGGTGCTGGCCATGAAGAAATACTCTTGACCTTGGATTGGTCCATTGAGATGCACCCTCCTGAGATCACATATCCCAAGTAATCGACCTCACTTGATCCAAAACAGCACTTGGATCGTTTTGCATACAGCTGATGTGTTTTTAGTGTTTCCAGGACTATTCTCAAATGTTGCAAGTGTGATAAACTGTCCTTCGAGTAGATTAAGATATCATCGAAGAAAACAAGTACAAACTTCCTCAGGTACTGTTTAAAGAGTTTGTTCATCAAACCTTGAAATGTTGCTGGGGCGTTTGTCAACCCGAAGGGCATCACTAGGAACTCGTAGTGTCCCTCATGGGTTCGAAATGCTGTCTTGTGGATATCAGCTTCCCTCATTCGAATTTGATGGTACCCAGACCTGAGGTCTAACTTGGAAAATACAGTGGCTGCTCCCAGTTCATCTAGCAATTCCTCAATCACAGGCATAGGGAAGCTATCTTTGATGGTAAGCTGATTTAATTTTCGATAATCCACACACATTCTCCATGACCCGTCCTTCTTTTTCACCATTACGATTGGGGAGGAGAAAGTATTGTTGCTATCTCTGATGATCCCAGATTGTAGCATCTCCCCTACTAATCTCTCTATTTCATCCTTTTGATGTGCAGGATGTCTGTACGGTTTAACTTTCACCACAGCTTTGTCATCCTTCAGTTCAATTCGATGATCATGTCCTCTTTCAGGAGGAAGGCCCACTGGTTCTTCAAATACCCTCCTGAACTCATTCAACACAGCTTCAATTTCAACCTTCAACGTCTCCCCTTCAGATTTCAACACTAGCTGAGCTTCGAGTAACCACACACTGGCCGTATAGGGTCCCTTGGTACCTCTCAATAATTTCTCACATTGCTTAGGCCCCACTACTTGCAATGTCTGAGATGCACAACCTTGAAGCTGAACTTCCTTGCCCCTGTAGCTAAATTGCATGTTGAGCTTGGCGAAATCCCATTGGATATTGCCTAAGTGTGCAAGCCATTGAATCCCCAGCACCATCTCACAGTTCTTAATTGGTACAATCAGGAAGTCAGATACAAATTCCACCCCTTGGCTCGTCCATTCCACCTTCATACATTCTCCAATCGTGGTCATCCAGTTCCCATCAGCCACCGTGACTCTCAATTGTTTGTGCTTATTCATCCTCAGATTCAGCTGTTTGACAATATTCAAACTGAGGAAATTGTGTGTGCTCCCTGTATCAATTAAAGCCACACATTTAATCCTTCCAATCTGCACTTGTATCCTCATCGTGTCCCATTCAGGCTTGCCCCACATAGCATGTAAGGACAAAACTGGTTCTTCACCTGATGTATTCTCTTGCACCCCAGACTCCACTGCTTCTTCACAATCCAGAAAAATTTCAGCTTCACCTTCATCCTCCACCCCATCTACTATTATCTGGTACATCTGGGTTTTCGCACACTTGTGCCCAGGGGTATATTTTGCCGCACACCAGAAACATAACCCTTTTTTCCTCCTTTCCTCCACTTCAGCAGTTGATAGTGTTTTTCCTGAATTCCTGGGGTTGCTTGTACTGGGCTTCAAATGCACGGGGCTAGTACTCCTTGGACTCGAGAACCTCGATGATGGAACTACAGTGGTGCCACTCGAAGGTGCAGGCCCCCTGAAAGCACTTCCACTAGCTCTCGATGGAAAACTCAACACTGAAGGAGTGCTCGAATAAGCTCTCTACATCGTCCCCTGGTTCTTCTTCAAGGTTGGGTAATACATAGACTCCACATGCTTAGCTAGGTGAAACGCCTCCAATAAGGTTTTCGGTTGCAACAGCTTGACTATCTGACCAATTTCCAAATGCAGATGGTTTTTGAAAACACTAAGGGTGTAAGCATCAGGAAGCTTACTGATCTGGTTCAGCAAATCAATAAAATCCTCATAGTATTTTTCCACCGTGTCCGTCTGTCTGAGTTCAATCAGATCTGCAAAGGGGTCGTCAAATCCACCAGGAGCAAACCTTTCTCTCATCAGCTGAAGGTATTCCGGCCATATCATCGAGTTCAGATCCAAATAGGTTTTTGACAAAAACTGGTGCCATTGGAGAGCCTTTCCCTTAAGATGCAACATCACCACCCTCACCTTAGCCCCATCTGGTACTCCTTCTGCTTCAAAATATTGTTCTAGCTTGCACATCCACTCTCGGAACCCAGATCCATCAAACTTAGGACAAAGGAGCTTGTACGCGAAGTTCATCTGTTGAATGGGTTCACGCTCCAGATTTTCCTTGGCCAACTCTCTCATTTTAGGTTCTCCTTCACCATCCACGCCAGATTCTGTTGCTACTCCATCCTGTGGATTTCCAGGTGAGGATCCTAAAATCCCTGAATGTTGCCCTGTCATCGCACTTGTGTCAATCTTCTTCCCAAGTCCAATCTCTAACAACTTGTGCAGATTCGCCATCATCGCAGTCTGCATTTCCTGAAACCTAGTGTTCATTGATGTTTCAAGCCTCTGAACATGAGCTTCAATCTGAGTGGTCTCCTGTTTCCAATCTGGGCTTGATTCTTGTTGTGTTACCCCCGCGGCCGCCGGAGGCACCTCACTGCCTGCAGCAGTTGTTTGACTGCGAGTACCCACCATTCTCCGAGAACCGGTAGCTCTGATACTCTTGTGACACACCAAAATCGATCACCGAAAACTGAGGAAAGAAAGATTAGAATGAGGAAGACAGAGAAGAGAGAAATCAGTAGAGAAAAGGACAGAGACAGCTCATTTCATTCATGAATAACGGTTTCAGTACAAGAGCCCTATATAAACTCTACCCCCTCCCTTACACGACATCGTTTTACGTATATACGGGCCACCTATACGCTGCGTTTCATTGACAGCCTAACAAACATTCAAAAAGTCCTTCCCAACGGCTATATTCTTAATTAGGCTCGTGACAGTAACATATGCCTACAAAGCGAAAGAAGTCAATAACCAAGTACCCTGGTTGTCACGAAACACACCTCCTATCGCAACCCTACCATCCGTCGTATTAACAACGACATCCACATTCACTTTTATTGACAAAGTAGTATGATTTTATTGGTAGAGCATCATACATATTGTATCATGATCATGTGCCTCATTAAAACCCTCACAAATCTTAAATGGAGGAAAAGAGTACAACATAACCATATAACAGAGGAAGAAAACACCTAGATACGAAACAAGGCACCATGAAATGACTCGAAATAGAACCTCAAAACAACACCCACAAACAGATTAAATAAAAAAAATCCAAATTAAACCATGCATTGCATAAAAAACACTAACCAATATCAACACATCCTCTAACACGCATAGACCCTACACACACGCACCAGCATACTAAACATACTCAAAAAAATTAGTCCATGTATCTGTTCCACTTCTCTTACGCAACACAAATAGCAACAAATCACCCCAACTTATAAACCTGGAAACTAGTGCCTAATCAACAAAATCAGCAAACACCTTATTCTTTTGCGACATTTATCAATCACGATCTCGTTTCTTCATACACTCTGTAGCAACCCTACGCTCTTTCAGGTATAAGAAGGCGGTCTGTCTTTTAGAAGAGGATAAGAAACTCAACACAATATCTAACATAGCACTCACCTTGTGATCAACTCCATTATAAACTATAATTTGTACCATATTCGGCTTAAATAGATCAACAAAAGCAACTTCACGATCAATCACCCCACACGACTGTGAAGGAATGGATAAAATTTCTTCATTTGAACCGCTCATCACCTTCTCAAGATAAAACCCATTCACTAAAGTTCCTCGTAAATCAACTTCTCGTTCCCTATCCCCCATCCCACGGTATCATCCAACTATGGAATATCTTCCCAAAGGGAATTATTTCGCCAAAATTGAGGAACCACCAAGGCCTAACTATCAATATCATTCCAAACAGGGTTGTTGTTTGCGTCCCCATTTCTAGTCTCACTCTCTTTACCCTGACTCGACTGGAACACGAAAAATTTATTACCATAATTTTTTAAATTACAGACCTCATGATCTGATTCCATCTTGCCCTCACTCGTTTCCTTAGACACCTCATCCATGTCAGTTTCAAGTTCAATACTGCACCTCAAATTTGGAAAAATCACAAGTTTTGTTTCACAAATTCGCACTGCAAAACACCCATGGGCGAGCCACTAAGGTTATTGGGATGTCTGATGACACCTCAATTTTTTTTGAAAATCGTGTTTTTTTATATAATTTGTATATGAAAAAATTGAAAAATATATAATTGACACTCATTTATAAATAAAATGACAACCTTAATAAATAAAATGACACCTCTTTATAAATAATTAATTCCTCTTAAATATCGTTCAAAAAATGACACCTTTAGAAAAATTTCTGGCTCTGCTCCTGAAAACACAATCACCTACACGCAACAAACCATCTTCGAAAAGTTATAATTTATAAAACTGAGGTTATAATTTGTACATTACCACGTTCAAAAGAGAATGACGACGTTGTAACTTGTATTCTCATCCAAATCAATGATCGAACACCATAAGGCGGCCACATTCTGAAAAGTTTCCTGGGACCATGCATAAAGTGGCACCCCCTGTACTGATAACCAGGCCCTCCTGTCGATAAAGCCCACACTCTCCGACCACTCATCCACTGCAACAAACCATCTTCGAAAAATGTCAGACGAATCATGTAACACCTCTGACCTCTTTTTAGTCGACTCAAACATCAATAATATCGAAGAACCTAATGCACGCATCAAAGTGAACTCCGTAAGGCCAGCCAATGTTAAATGTTCCTCTAATTTCCCAAGCTTGATATAATGATTACAATCAGGGGCGGATCTAGAAATTTAAACTTAGTAGTTCACACACCAATAATAAATACAATTTTATGTAAGATAAGAGTAGATTGAATAAGTCATCAAAATTTCTTTAAGATGTTAATAACTGAAACTATAATAAAACACATGTATAGAGATAATTGAGTGATCCGAGCATAACTACAACTATCATTATACCAAATCTTGTTAGATGTTCGTTTGTATTTTAACACATGAGTGATCCGAGCGTAACTAAAACTTTAATTGAGTGACCTAATTATAACTTTTAATAATTGAATGGCCAAATTTTAACTTAATTAATAATTAAGTGACCTCTGATGAAGTTTATCCTATTTTTTATGGTAGGTCAAGTGACCTACCTTGACCTATGGTAGATACGCCCATGATTACAATGCCCTCCTGTGAAGACTGAAGAATTGAAAAATTATCCTCATTCGCAACCCCTGAACCTCACGAATCACTAGCGGAACTTTATTGAAAAATAATTAAAGTCCATCCTCCAATGAGGTGGTAATTAATTTATTTTTATTAAATTAAAATTAGGACCAATTGTGATAAAATGTGTAAATAACGGAGACTAAATGTATAATTATATAAATTTCTTTTAACTGCCACATGGCTTAATTGATATCATTTAAATAGTTATGTTCTCTTATTGCCAAAATTGAAAGTATAGTGGTCATATCCACATCAACCTTATAATTAAGTAGTCATTTGAGTAGTTTAATATTATCATGTGTTGGGTTCAATGTAGACAATTATTTTGTAATTAAATGTTTAAAGAAACAAAGAAAATATCCCATGGCGATGAAAATGAAAAGTTTTCATAACCGTCTTTGTTTTAAAGTTTAGGGACTCGTTTTAAGGTTTATGGGTTTAAGTGTAGGGTTTTAGAATTTAGGGCTTAGGGCTAGAGTTTAGTTTTTAGGTTAATATGGTTAGGATTTAAGTTTTAACATATAAACCTTAAACATAAGATACTAGTATTTTTAGGAAATTATTGGAGTTTTGACTCAAATATTGCAGTAGTTTTTTTTTATTCCAAATGTATGGCACAACCGACTTTAATTCACATAATATTGCACTTTCTATAATACATGTAAAGTCGGATTCAGCTGAATCCGACTATGAACAGTATTTCTCCCAAAAAGCCCTAAAATACTTAAAGTTGGATTCCCTTGTACTCATCTTTAGGGGTGTTTTTGAAATTTACTGTTTAAAGTTGAATTCAGTTGAATCTGACTTTATATGTATTGTAAAAAAGTGCAATATTGTGGGAATTAAAGTTGATTGTACCATAAATTTTAAAAAAAATTATGCTCCAATATTTGAATCAAAACTCCATAAATTATTGGCAATTTTGGGTGAAAAACCCCTTTTTAATTAATATTGGGAAAATGACTCCCAAAATATTATTTGGCAAAATGACCCCCAAACTTGCCAGGTCGGCAGACCTCGCGTTGTGTAGGACGCGAGGTACGACATCGCGTTCTGCACAACGTGATTTTAGTCGACGTGGCATTGCTGTCCGTGTTAACGGTTTCACAGGACCTCACGTTCTGCAGAACGCGAGGTCCCCGAGAAATTGAAAATGCGGCTGGAATATATCGCACTGACCTCGCGTTCTGTAGGACGCGAGGTCTGTGCATTTCCAGCCTGAACAACAAGGAAAAACAAGTGTAAGTAGGCCTGTTCGAACCCAATTTCGAGCGTGTAAATGGTATATTTTTAGCGATCATCGAGTTTGGGTTGTAGTACTGAAAATTGTCTATCGCATGATACCAACATTGTTAATTTCCGTCAATTATACAATGATTTAAAATGGCTTCGAAAACCCTATGCCATCATATTTTTTTTATTGAAGTTGCATTTCAACTAATGTCGATTTTCAGTTTTTTAATCCCATTAAATTTATTTAAAACAAAAATTAAATAAACATTATAAAGTTTAATTATAATATACAAACAAAATTATAATTCGTAAACAAAATTATAATACGACATTATAAAATTTAAAAGTGTTTTACATAAATATTAAAAATATAAGTAGAAAACAACAAAAAAAGACTAAAAATGCCTATGTCCACCCGTTCCGCAGTCGGGTGGATGACGCTCACGATCCGGATACCTCCTTCGTCCATCGTGTGGTGGTCCCTGGTCCCTATCATCCTGACCATCGTGCGCGATCTGCGGATCTGTGCTGGGCCGAGGCGGGGAGTAAAACAAACTACCTATCGGCGTACTCTCCACCATCGGAAACCCATACTGAGGTGGATAATCGATAAGCATAAGGTCAGTCGTGGGCGTATGGGGACGATAGGCATCAGTGGAGCCGTCTGGGGTGGAGGCATCGTCTGCTGGAAAGTCGATGGACCGCTATGCAATGGTGGGGCAGAAGATGATGCCCCTGGAGTGTCATATCGTGGTCTCGGACCGCGCTGCGTCGACTGCCTTTGGGTCTGCCTCTGGCTCTGGGTCTGGCTCGCTCGCCGGCTCCCGCGTGGGCGGTTTTGGGGTTGCTGGGGAAGCCCTGCTTCGCGCTCGGCCGGAGTAGAGATATGTTGCATCCCATTGTTGCTATACCACTGGTCATAATTGAAAGTGACCGAAGGACCCCCTACCATAATTGGTTGGAGAAACTCTGGGCGTCTGAGAAATTGTTGAGCCCAAAGCGCTATCCAGATAGTGTGGTGCTCGGCCCAGTCAACCTCCGTCTTCCCCTGACGCGTAAGATTGTGGAAGGAGTCCATATTTTGCGGAGGGGGTGGAAATTTTTGGACGTACCCGAACTGTCAGAGTACCCTATCCGTAGAATGCCACACGCAAATTTCGTAGTTCAGCAGCGGCACGACGGAAATCCAGAGGCCTCGCTCTTGCACAATATCTGCTGGAGTAATGTCGCGAATCTCCTCTGAATCGTAGGGCGTCCACACGAACTAAAAAGAATGAAAAAGTTTGTAACGGTTATATGAAATATTATTGGAAAAATAGTATGGAAAAAACCAAAATAATCGTTGAATTACCTGGTCCTCCGTCAAGGCATCGAATCTATATCTATATTCTTTCTAGGAGTCCGGCAGGTTGGTGTGGGATAGTGTGGTGGTCCACCTTTAAATAATGAAAAAGATCGTTAAATAAAATAATTTAATAAAAAATATATAGTAGATTATGTAGTACCTCCGTAGAAGCGGAAATGACATAGGAGTGGGAACCCTAAGCTGTGGTGCCAAAGTAGGGATCCGAAGCCAAACCCAAGCATGCAGGAATAAACAACATCCTTCCATCGATGCTTTGGAGGCGTCAACGTTTCTGCAGAGGTCTCTGATAAGAAACGCCAAGACAGCTGACCCCCAAGATTTTAGTCCAGACTCATCTAAATTTGTCAAATGACGAAGCCACATAACGTGCACTTTTGTGCGAGTTTTGTCGGGCATTAATATCCCGCCAATAATGCGCAAGATGTGGGCTCGCGCACACCGCTGTGAAAATATAAATTACTAAAGGCATCCTAATTAAAAAAATGGTAAGTTCATCCTAATTAAAAAAATTGTAAGTTCATCCTAAATATAGATTAAATATAGATTTAATAAATGCATCCAAAGAAATTAGTAACTTAATCCTAATTTGTAAATAAATATTTATAATTTATCCTAAATATTTAATGTAGGCAACCTAAATATTTAATAAAGTATGCTAAATATTTACTGAATTCATCCTTAATATTTATCCTAAATATTTATAATTTATCCTAAATATTTATTAAAAAGATCCTAAATATTGTCTGAATTCATCCTAAAAAATTCATAAAGCAGCCTAATGTGCAAATAAATAATTTTAATTTAATCATAAATATAATAAACGCATACTAAATATAATAAAAAAATACCTGAAGTGCAACTCCATCCGCATCAGGGGGAGGGGTTCCAAAGTTGTCCTCCAAGTACGATAGAGAAATTTTCCCTCCGTCCCACACTCCATCAGGGGGCAGCACGGCCATTTGTTCAGCAAATAGGATTGGCCAATGTGCCATCGCTATACCAGTAATAACGCTGCCATTTATAGGCAACCCCAGAATGTAGGCAACATCCTCCAACGTAATTGTTGCCTCGCCAAATGGAAGATGAAACGTGTGCTTCTCGGGTCTCCACCGTTCTATCAGCGCGCTGATCAACGACGGTCTAACCTTCACCCCCCATATATAGCGAGCTATATGCCCAAAACCAGCCCGCTCAATCAAACGCATAACAACAGGAACGGGTGCGACGGTGATACGGTTAAGGTAACATTGTAAGTTACGTTCGTATCCCTGAAAAAAAATAGTTAGTAAAAATAAAATAATATAATTTAATTAAAAAATTTAGACAATAAAAGGGAAAAAATAATACCTCTTCATTGTTTCGCCAATATTCACTGCAGTGACTCGCTTGGTTGTGTAGCAAGGGCTCCATGTGATCGAACGATATATAAAAGTTGCTGACAAATTTTTGTAAAATTTCTATAGAACTCGCGTTTTGTGAAGGTTTTTAGAAAAAAAACCTTCAATTTATAGAAGACCTCGCGTCGTTTGGGATGCGAGGTTAATGAACCTCCCGTTCTGTAGAACGCGATATTCATGAACCTCGCGTCCTATAGAACGCGAGGTTCATTGAAAAGGCGCGTCAATGAACAGACGCGTGAACTGAACGGTCAGAAGGGACCTCGCCAATATTTGTGAACTGAACTGAACCATCTATGGGAATACATTCTTCTTATGGTGATCTTGATTTTGGTCTTGGAAATGAGGTTCCTGAGCGATCTCGTGAGAGGTCTCCCGCTCATCGACCCCAATCCTCGCCTCGAAGGGTAGTGATTCCAGAAGCTCTACTATTTCAGCTCCCGGAGGATGCTTCTGACGAAGAACCGATTAGAGAACCCGGGCCAGACGGAGACGAGTTGGGGCCATTCTATCTCGAACCAGAAGACTTGACAGAGTTACCAAAAGACCCAGAAGACACTGTCGTTCCACCACCAGATTTGGACGAAGAACCGACTACCACCAACTTTCCTGTAGACGCAAGACCAATTTCTATGTTCCAGCCACCATCCCACTTCACAACGGTTGATATGGATGCAATGGACGTCCCTGATTTTCCCCATGACGACACAATAGATGGCCGAGTCCACCGTTCTGATGGTGAACTAAGAATTGGTATGGCGTTCTCGAACAAGGAAATTGCGGTGGCGGCAGTTAAGTAGTACAACCTGCGTCATAATGTTGAGACGACGGTGAAGAAAACCCAAGCCAAATACTACAAGGCTCACTGCGTCCAAAAGGATCAAGGCTGTAAATGGAAAATCCGTACATCAGAGTTGAAGAGGGCAGGCAACTGTTGGAAAATAACAAAACTTGAGGGGCCCCATACATGCATCGTTGCTAGCCTCAACCAGGATCACAAGAACCTAGATGCAAAGTACATTGCGGACATCTTTTCGACACTGGTGAAAACAAATCCCACTGTGTCGGTCCCCACATGTCAGGCTGCAGCTCTAGCTGTCACCGGCTTCCGTCCAGGTTATTCAAAAGCATGGTATGCAAGGAAAAAGGCCAAAGAGGAATTGTATGGCCGATGGGAGGAATCTTACAAAGAGTTGCGCCCGTGGCTTAATCTCCTGCAGAAACACATCCCCAGAATGGTTGTCAAACTTGATACGGTTTTGTCATACGAAAATGATCGTGTCGTCCGAGGTGTTTGTCAATTCCACCGGTTATTTTGGACTTTCCCCCAGTGCATCAACGCATTCAAGCACTGCAAACCGATGGTCCAAATTGACGGTACATGGTTGTACGGAAAATATACACAGATCCTACTTCTAGCTATAGCACAGGACGACAATCGCAAATGCGTTCCTGTTGCATTCGCAATCGTCTCGAAGAAGGATTTGGAGTCTTGGACGTTCTTCCTTAAGAACCTACGAAAATATGTCCTTGATCATGTAATACGAAGAAGAAGGGATGAAGGGGTGTGTGTTATTTCTGACAGAGGCACAGCGCTGCTATGGGCGATACAAAATTTGGGTGATTATTGGAAGCCTCCATACATTCACCACTGTTTTTGCTTGCGGCACATAGCCGCAAACTACCTACTGAAATACAAGAATCATGATGAACGTCAAATGGTGCTCGATATGGGTACGTCATTTATGTCATTTTCATTTACTATATTACTTGTTACTCGCTTCAATTTACGACCTTTTTCATGTGTTTTTCGCCCATAACTATTCAACTGTCATCTCGTAGGCAACTCGCACTACAAACAAGAGGTGGAAGAACTGCTCGAGGAACTGAGAGCGAGAAACAAAAATGGCGCAGAATACCTTGAAAAAATCCTAAAGGAAAAATGGCTTCGATCGTATGACGATGGTAAACGTTTTGGTCACATGACAACGAACTTGGCTGAGGCAGTGAACTCATCACTGAAGGGAGTTCGGCAGTTGCCTATCACTTCCATTGTCAAAGCGACCTATTATCGTTTAGCTACCCTTTTTGCAACCTTGGGCAGGCAAGCAACTGAGTACATGGCAGGTGGACACAAAGTCCATCCAGATTTCCGCACAAGACTGCATATTCAATTGGGCCAATCAAGACAGATGCAAGCAACTCTCTTCTCGCGAGAAGGACACTTGTTTCGTGTTGCGGAATTTTCCAGACGGTTAGAAGGCATTCAGCACAACGCTTACGTGGTAGATCTGAGGGAAAGAACCTGCGAGTGTGGAATTTTCCAAACTTTCAAATACCCGTGCGCACACGCCATTGCTGCTTGCACTAACCAACGAATAGAATACATGCATATGGTTGATGCAGTATACTTACTCAAAACGGTGCTTAAAGTTTACGGAAAAGAGTTTCCTCCAATCGGAAATGAGGTTGATCCAAATGTTGTGGACACTGAACCGATCATACGCCCAGATCCAGCACTACTACGAGCCAAAGGACGTCCACCTTCTGCAAGAATATATTGTGCCGAGGATTTGGTCGAACATCGAGAGAAAACCGAACAAAAGAAGCATTGTTCTATATGTCGAAATCCTTGGCACACAGCTCCTAAGTGTCCTAATCGCTCAGCCCCTCGTATTAATTAATTAATTATTTTTAATTTGTATATGTGAGTTCGCACATGACAATCTAATCAATAAAGTCAGTCCACTTCGATTTATACAATCCGTCATCTTATATTTTAAATCATTCAAAAAAATATGCTATGATAGTGTTTTCGAACAACTTTAAATCACCGTACAATGGACGAAAATTGACCGTGTCAGTGTCATACGATATAGAATTTCCAGTACTACAACCTCAAAATCGATGTTACCTAAAAATTTAAAATTTATACGTATGAAATCCTGCTCGAACATGCCTATCGAAATTTGTTGAAATACAACTTCATTCAAAAAAGTATGCTAGCATAGGGTTTTCGAATCCATTTTAAATCATTGTAGAATGGACGGAAATTAACCATGTTGGTTTCATACGATACACAATTTCCAGTACTACGACTCCAAACTCGATGATCGCTAAAAATATACGATTTACACGCTCGAAATTGGGTTCGAACAGGCCTACCCAGGCTTGTTTTCGCTTGTGGTTCAGGCTAGTAATGCACAGACCTCGCGTCCTACAAAACGCGAGGTCAGTGCGATATATTCCAGCCGCCTTTTCAATTTCTCGGCTCGCGTTCTGCAGAACGCGAGATACTGTGAAACCGTTAACACGGACAACAATGCCACGTCGACTAAAATCGCGTTGTGCAGGACGCGATGTCGTACCTCGCGTCCTACACAACGCGAGGTCTGCCGACCTGGCAAGTTTGGAGTCATTTTGCCAAGTAATAGTTTTTGAGAGCCATTTTTCCCAATAATATTTAAAAAAGGGGTTTTTCACCCAAAATTGCCTAAATTATTACCCTTCAAAAAATATATATATTAAAAAAACTTAGTAATATAACTAACTTGAGTGCTTATTATAAAATTGAGCCATAAATAAATTAGAAGAAAAAAGAAAGCTTAGAAACAATCGCTTTGGCAATTGGCCTTTCCTCTCTTTCACGCCTATGATTCATTTCCCAGAAATCTGAACCCCAGAGAGAAAACCGCCATGACCGACCACCACCACCCCCGATTCGGCCAGCTACGGTCCACATCCGAGATCCTTAAAGAGACTGCCGTGCATTTCACTGCCCGCCCATTCATGTTCATCCTCCTTTCTCTCATGCTCATGTCTTTCCGTTCTTTAGTTGAATCCGGCTCCTTTCTCCTCAATTCCTTTATTGATCGCGATCCTTCTTTCAAATCCCTCCTTACTCGCCTCGACCTCCACCCTTCCCACCCGCATGCGCGTTTCCAATCCACCCGTCGCCACACTCGCCGTCCTTTCCTCCACCTCACGCCCGCTGCCACTCTTGAGGACGACTTCCTGTCTTCTAAAGATGGCTTCCGCCACCGCTCCCCGTTCAGTTCTTTCTCTAATATCCCCCTCAATGGCACGCCAGTGATTCTTTCAAACTTCGATACTAAATTAGGGTTTTCCAATTTCGTTGCGGATAATGGGATTCTGTTGCCGAAAATTGTTCGGTATGGTGTCAAATTCAAGACGATTCCATTTGACTACGAAAACAATGAAGGGGAACAGCAAGAAAAGATTGTGGACTTTCAATTCGTTTATAAAGGATTTGAATTGGGGCGCCATGATGCTGCTGTGCTGTTCTTTGTTGTTAGTTTTCTTTCGGCGGCATATGGGTGGGTAATTCTAGGGTTTACGGTGATTTATTCTTTAGTTTTTGGTGTTCTTTTTATCACAATTGTGAATGACCTTATTGGAAGATTTGTTTCCTTTTTTGGGGCTTTTTGGGATGGGTCTAAAATGGGTTTGAAAAGAATCACTGGGTTCGTTTTGATAAAATGGGCGGTAAGAGACGCAGTGACCCAACTTCTTGGATTATGGTATTTCGGAGAAATTGAGGATCACTACTCGTTCTTTAAGCTTTTTGTTAGGTTAAAGTTGATGCCTTTTTCGGTTATGTCACCGTGGATTAGGGGCTATGAGAAGGAGATTTCAGGGTTTTTGTTTACATGGTTTCTTGTGGATACTTTAGTTTCATTTGCATTCTCATTGGCGGCTTGGATTGCTATGGTGGATTCAAGGAGAAGCGGGAGAGAAATTATTAGAGAAGGTTGGTATTTGATGTCAACACTTTTGAACCAAGGGATACAGATAAAGTGTTATGAAGCTATCTTAGGTGGGTCGTTAGCAAGATTGCTGTTGATTCGTATAGGTGGAGAACTTTTTGCCACGGTTATCCAGGCGGCTCTGGAAGTGTATTTCATGGTGGCTTGGTTGATATTTTACTTTGTGGTGAAGTGTAGGGAAGCTAATGCAGAGGGTAGGAGGTATGGGAGGAGAGAATTGGAGGCTATGATTGATGGACCTAGATGAAACTCAGTTGGGGAAAAATGGGTGAAAGTTGCTTTTGCTGCTAGATTTTGTATTGTGGCACTGATGATAACTCAAGATAGTTGCAAAATTTTCAAAGGCTTGGAGTCTTCCTAGTTTTGCAGTGCTAGCGTTGCAATACTGCCAGATTTTTTTTCTAAGAACCTGCCAATGCATTTCATGTACTTTTATCATGAGGGAATACAATATAATACTTGTATATTTTCCACAACAAAGCTTCTCTGTGTGTATCCTGTTGCAATCAATTGTTTTTTTTACTGCCTTGCAGTGCTTGTTCCTTGCTGGTATTAATGAGAATGGTAATGATTTCTCATGCTTCAAGTAGTGCTGATGCTGTTATACTTGTACTGCTATATTTTCATTGTGTGGCCTTTTTCCTTTTCTCTTTGTAGATATGTGATGATATGAATTTCTGTATTTGCACTAGGTGCCTTTTCTTGTTTTTACCTCACTTTTCATGGAAAAATTTTGTTCGAAAAGTTGACTGCCATATATTCTCTTGCAGTCCATTAAATTATCAAATGGTAAAGAAAGTAAAGGCTTTAAGTTTCAAAGGCTGGATACTGTTCTTAGTGTGCTTCCTGCTGCCTTAGACAGTTAACTCAACGACCTTTAGGAATGAAACCATCATCAGATCGACAAAAGGTTATTTATGAGAGATGTGATGAATGTTAAGATAGTTGATTTAGAGAAGAAAATAAGAGTTAAGTCATGAAAGAATGCGTAAGGGCTTGCCTAAATAATAAATATCCTATAAACTTGTTTTAGTTCTGAGTTTTTTATTTGCCATTTTATTGGAGTGAGAAGAAGTAGAAGTTATAGAAATTGAGTAGTAGGCATGCTGATATTTATGTGTTTTATACGGTAATGGGCATATGATTGGGATGTGCAATGTTAGCAAATATTAGATGGGTATGGTATCAGGAGAGAAAATCTGAGCTTGAAATGCTGCGTTTTGACATGGGGTGAAATGAGAGTTTAGACAAAAGCTTGCAACATTGCCTAGATGAACTTATTAAGGCAAGGTTCTGCTGCATTTTTTTACCTGTTTGTGTTAATTATTTCTTAAAGGTTATGGAAAATAATTGTAATGGTTAGTAATTTGGAAGTGTTGTTTTAAGTTCAACAAGTTGATCTGGTGAATTGAGATTTAAGTGTATCTATATTATGCACATGAATATAACAGACTTTAAGGATGAAGTCCCTCTTATCGGGGTTTAGAGAAAATCACTAAAATGATGTAAGATAGAACTACATTGTGAACATTATCCTCAAACTGCATCTTGTTATTCCAATGTTTGTTGTTGTTGGGAAGCAGCAGGAATGAACTGGCGGCTTTGCCTATGTAGTTGAATTGGTTCAATGGTGCTGGTTTTGGCCTTTGAAATACATTTACTCCATGTTTGTGGCAATCGGATGGCTCTTGCGTTTTATATGGAGTAGGATCTTATTATAAGCATTATATAAATGTGCTCCTACAAAGTTTTCTGAGAGTTTTTTCATTAGTTTTTCAATTTCAATGCATTATATTCTGTTATATTTTGTCATTCCTATGATTTCTGTACTATGCTATGCTGTGATTTGTAAACAAGTTTTCTTTGGTCCTCGTGGGGAATCCTCTATTTTGTCATTATTTTTACACTTGAGCAAGTATATTATTGTTATGCGAAGAATGAGTTTCTATACCTATTCTTCTGGTTATAGATGGTTTAGACATGGTGCAAAGAAATATGATATGATACAGGAATCAGCTATATGTCAACTGGTGTATGATTCATAGCTCAATATTTGAAAGTTGCTATCATTTCACAACTGTTCCAGTTCCTGTACTTTTAAGATGTCAATTGTATCACTGCCCCTCGAGAAACTGTGTTCTCTAGTTGCTACTCGATAGCCTTCTATGTATCTCTTTTATTTGTTTATTTTTGCTATATGAGTGTTGGGCTGGATATTGAATTACTTAATGTTGATTGAATGAAAAACTTGCGGATCTGGGACTGTGCAAGTGCTACTAGAGATTATGTCAGTGTGAATCATTTTCTGAAATGTATTAAAATGTGCACGGTGCAACATAAGCCATGACTCATCTCTTTATCTTTTCTGTGGGGTTTCTTGTTAAGAAATTTTCAAGAACCTAGTTTAATAATCTTAGCAAAACCGTGGATGTTGGTTTCTTCTTCATTAGTTACCTGCCTTTTGCGTGCATCTGCTAGTTGAAGCATGCTTTACTGGTACAGGTAAATATGATGGACACTGCCACACTGGCCTTGAGATGGGATCGAGGAGATTTAAGGAACTTGCATCTCCATTGTCTAGGGCATTTTTCTTTGTTAGTAATATGAAAGCTACCTTCATTTTGTTTGAAACACAGGTGTTTGACGTTTGTGTCTAGAACATATTTGGACATGCGTATAAAGCTATGATTTTTAAGGGTCCTCAAAGAAAACCTTGGGGGAAAAAATGAACAAGCATGTGTTGGAGTTGGACACACATGTATGATGCTTATACTCGAATTCAAGTAACATACGTTTTATTTGTTAATTTGCTGATATTATTGTTTTAAGTTTCAAAGGTGACCAGAGCTGGTAGGGTCTGGTCTAGCTTATTATTCATTGTTGCTCTGGCATCGTACTGCACTACTGTGTGTTCAACTGGGTTCTATTTAGGCACAAGAGCTTTCACATGCCTTAGCGGTTGAGGCCCTTAGAAACAGAAATTGCAATAGTGCAAACTGGAAGTCAATATTTTTCAATGGTGTTACATTTATAGGCTACAGAATTTATGTTACAAAAATCCACTCATTATACTATATATTAGCATTCTTATTAGGCTCGAATCGAACCTCGTGAATCAATCAAGTTTCTAGCATAAATTCCTTTGGACACCGGTAGAGTATTCAATCTTGAGTAGAGCTAGCACAGCCAACAACATCGTGGAAGAGGCGTTCATCGCAAGGAATGCAGAGTTTGGAGTCAGTGGTAAAATCATATTCATCCCGAGCTTGATCTAGCAGTGCCTTGAACAGTGGGTGCTTGAGCAAGGTGAGTTTAATTACAAACCTCTTGTGGTTTTCACCAACATATACTACCAAGTGACCTTTCGGCACATCTCTTGGGATCGAGCCCTCTTCATGCATTGAACTTGGCCACTTTGCCCACTCGGGACAGTATTCACAAGCGCCACAAGGTACGACTCTACTTCCCATCTTCCTCCATTTGGTAATGCATGCTTTTACAAATTTCCCCTTCATTGTCTAGTAATATGCCAACATAGAAAAGAACTTGCATATATGATCTGAAATGGAGATTCGAGTGGAACTGAAAGGAAGGGTTATATAGCAGTAGAAATAGAGGTAGAGAAAGTGTGTTTATAATGTATGAATATTGAGATGGTAGATTTTTATGTATTAGTGATAATTTTAGTAATGGTATTTCTGAAGCTCAAATGTATGAGTATGGGGATGTTGTATATCCTTCCTTTTTATAGAAGTTGGGTGTGTTGATACGAAAGTGTACGAACATGCATCTCATGATATGGATACGAAATTATTGGTTGCAAGGTCAGACATGAACTGAGAGAGGAAGGATGGTGCTTGATCCGAAGTTAAGACCCCACAAGTTGAGAATGGGAAAAAGATAAGATATGAAGAAGGGATGGGATAAGCTTCTTGGGCAAAGTGCGATCCCCCCCACTTTCAGTTTGTTGATATGTATATGTAAATGCTAGTAGTAGTAGGCGTAGCATTAATGGATGCCTGCCTCAAACCCAGAGTGAAAGTGAGTTTCTCATTGACTCATATAATCAAACCCTTTCTCTAACATCTAATAACAGCCTCTGTTGTAATGTAGGAAATATAATAACAGCCTCTCTTCTGTGCGACTGGATTCGGGACAAGCTTTTGCGTATCTCGGCACCCTTGTCTATCACGTCCGAGAGAGGCGGGAACATTAATTTGCGCATACTATCATCCATATCTTTTGGGAAGAGAATGAAAAGTGGTTCTATGTAATCTTACAATGATCCTTTTAACAGCCCGGAGATTGATAGATTGAAACATTCCATAAGATTTCTTTGCCTCCATGTCTTGCCGACCAAACCAATAGTTTAATAAACTCTTTTAGCCTGAAAATATCCCTGCAAAATAAACAATAAACAAAAGCTTAGGAGAAAAAAACAAAATAAAGAAAGAGAAACATTGAGAAGTGAAGATAAGTGTGTTTTCACTTAGGTTTCTCTCACAGAGATGATTGGAAAGGCCAGCAAAAGGTTCATCCCCTGAAGACACTATGTGCTGTACACGTTTGTCTGAAGGCAATAAGAAAAATAAATAAATATCTGAACTGTACACATCGTTCGAGTAGAGCTGCCTACGGTTTTGCGGACATGCTGTGAGAAACTGAATGGGAAAAAAAGGAGTTAATTGCATTGTGGACTGCATTTCCTCTCAGCTTTTCTAATTTTCGTTGGAACTTGGAGTGGATATTTGAAAACCCATTATGGTGAAACTATAATATACATATCATAAATAAAGGTGGGTGTTCGATTAAGTCGAGTTTAGGGGGAAATTGGGTGAGAAATATTTGAAGAAAGTGGGGATTTAGAAATAGACTAATTTTTAAAACAATTTAAATTGGAGGACAAAAGTGAAAAAAAATATTTTTTCAGAGTGGGGGAAATTGTCCCTCCACACCCTTAATAGCTTTTTCCTTGCACCGAAGCTCAAATTGGGATGCGGCGGGAATTGTTATATTCGAATTGTGGAAATAATTGAACTGTAACCGTGTAAATAATTATGGGATCCCCGAAAATATCCATAAGAATCTTTAATATTTTACAAAAATTTTAAAATATATAAAATTAACTCTCATTTACATGTATACCTATCAATCTTATTATCAATACATTTGCGCCTTTTGTTTAAACATTATTAAGTTTGTATGACCTCTCTTGTAATTTACCATTTTTGTTAATTATATAACCTATTCATCTTTCTATTTCTATCGTTCATTTTATACAAAAACTTTGTTCCCCTTCAACCATATGTTTAAATGTATTGACTATATGACATCTTGTTCCCCTTCAACCATATGTTTAAGTGTATTGAGTATATGACATGTAAATTGAAATCGACTATATATTTTGGTTAATAAATTTTGTTTAACATTTGGGGATGAGATTCTCCGGAAACCGTGGGGATCTGATGGGTATAGAGATGGAGCAAAAAATTCACTGAAGCATGTAACGGGGATTACTCAAAATCGTACCCGCAAATGTTGGGTACGGAGTGGAGAATGCAAAATCATCCCTGAACCGACCGATTCCCACCCCTAGTCGAGTTGAGTCAAAGAATTTCGAGTTACTTGAGTTTAGAAGTCATATTTTACGATTCAAACTTTATTTGAATTTTTTCGAATCGAGTAAAGTTTATAAAGTCAAGTCGAGTTTTTGTACAAATTTAATTATAATTATTTATAATATTTTCATATACGGTATACATATATATATTTCTTAATATTTTCATATGTGATATACATAATATATCAGGCAGAATTGCAAGACTCAACTCGAACTTGAAACTAATAAACTAAAAATTTTGAGTTACTCGAATTTTCATTTTATAACTCAAACTTTATTTAAAATTTTTTCGAATCAGGTCGAGTTTATAAATTTCAAGTCGAATAGAAGAATTCGATTTTTTGAGTGGGGTCAAATTTCACTTAACTTAGTGCAAATCATAAATACATCAATTTTAGAAGAAAAATCCTTTTTTAATTAATATTTGGAAAAATGGCTCCCAAAAAATATTATTTGGCAAAATGACCCCAAACTTGTCACGTCGGTGGACCTCGCGTTATGTAGGACGCGAGGTCGGATATTGCGTTCTACAGGACGCGAGGTTGTGGGGTTTTTTAAAAATTGAATGCATGTTAACACAAACAACAAGGTCAGGTAGATTAAAATCGCGTTGTGCAGAACGCGATATCAAACCTCGCGTCCTACACAACGCGAGGTTTACCGACGTGACAAGTTTGGGGGTCATTTTGCCAAATAATATTTTTTGGGAGCTATTTTCCTAAATAATAATTTAAAAAGGATTATTCATTCAAAATTGCCCATAAATACTAATTCCCTAGGTAAACAGCTAGTTTGGATTATGAATGTGACATGGTATATGAATGAATTAAGTTATTAAATCAAGATGGTATTTCAAGCAACCGTCAATCACTCATTGTCGACCTCATATCTGAATGCGATAGTTGTTGATAACACACCTGACTCTATTCCCTTTCAACACCTATATGATTTGATCTGCACTGAAAGCTGAACCCCTTGCCTTCGATTTTCTTTGGTTGTGCTGCGTTTCTTGTGTGTTTCTCTGCATGTTTTTCTTGTGTTCTTGGGCATGTGTTTCTCTGATTTATGTTTGGTTGCATGTTGTTTTTGTTGCCCTTTCTTCTTCTTCTTCTTCCCTTGTATTCTCCTTGTGATGTATGTTGTTCTAATGAAGCCGACCTTTGTTAAAAAAATCAGATAAAATTTTAATATTTATTTTTAAAAAACTAAACTCTTGACTTTAAATTTTAAATATTTTTCAGGGTATGTGGGTCCCACACGTATGAATGGTCCAATGATTTGATTGGACTTGCCTTTTCTCTCCATCCTGAATAGTTATATTTTCCAGGCCCCTGTGGGTTATCTTACTTAGCTGGACTGGACTGTCTCACTTTGCTTGTCTTTGAATCTATTACTCCATTTATACATTTTTAATTCATCTTCAACTACCTTCCATGGCTTCTCCCATTCTTCACATTGATTCCTTCCCATGCTTCCCAATAGGAAGCAACAAGTTTAAAACACTGTTTTTCCATCTTCATTTTAAAAAGATTCCTTCCCGATGTAAAGATTATTCCGTCCCTAGAGCTAGATGTGTGTTTAAATAAAATATCAAGTGTTTGGGCATAAGAAATGATTTCTTAATTATAAATTGTGATTTCGAATCTTTTCTATTGAAAAAGAAAATGTGAATTTTAGTGACAAAAGTAAAAATTCATGATAAATAAATTAGAACCATTAATTATTAACTCGGTCGATCAGAACATAACATAATATATAATTTGGTGCCGTTGCGCGTGCATCAAATCATACATTCAAATTTAATTAACGGATAACCTCATAACTTGTCAAATCTCAAGTGGAAATAACGAGTCAAAACAGTGGTTGCCTTTCAAGCTTTTATCAATATTTAAGATTGCTAGGGACGAAGGTAGTTTCAATCTCATTTTCAATACACTGAGGGCAACTAAGATTCATTTTAGCCATTTATCGTTTTTAATGAGAATTTAGTAAAATTATCAATTCCAAAGATTAAATATAATTTATTGAATAATTTGGATGGATTCAGAAGTCTACAGATTAGTTCGGAGGTCTTAATGGGTCACAATGACTCAAAATAACTAAATTTAATCTTTCTAGAGCTTAGAGTATCGAAACCATACAAGAATTTTCGAAACTCAGGTCTGGGCTTCAAAATTCAAGAGTAGGTTTCTATACTTAGATGCACATTGGGATCCCTGAATTACAATTTTTGTTAAAAGTTTTGAAACAAAAGCATAGGGTATCAGAATTTTCCCATGAAATCTCAAAAACTAGGTTAAAATGGTTATCTAAACCCCAAACTCAATCTTAAAAACTTCAAACATATCACAAACTTCAAATAGGACTAATACGAACCTAAAGCAAGTATTTAACACATTAGAACCACTTTCACCATTGAAGCATTTAACTAATCATACATCAATTTATCATCAATCAAGTGTACAAACTCCCTTTATACATATTCAATAAGCTAGTAAAGTATTACCATAGCCGTTCTTGGGTCAGGGTAACAAGGGCGTCTGCCCAGGGTACCCGGCTTGCCAGGGCCTCCAACTTTAAACACAATCAAAGCAGTAAATATGCATATTAACGTGCTTGAGTAAAGAAAAAAAGTAGGGTCTACAGTTTTGAGAACAATAAAAATTGAAGACATTAAAACTTAATTAAAAAAAATAAAGAGGAGTGGGGCTCACACTTATTATAATATATATGTAATATAATAATATTTATTATTAGAATTTTACTTTTATAATTAATTTTTTAATATTTATTATTAAGAGTTTATTTTTTTTAATATTTGTTATTAGGCTTTATTTTTTTCGATACTTGTTATTGAAGCTAATTTTTTCTCAATACTTATTATTAAGGTCAAACTTTTAAAATTCATTTTTTCCCATACTTGCTATTATGGGCCTATTTTTTCGTAATATTTGTTATTATGAGCATACTCTTTAAATTTAAATTTTCAATACTTATTATTAAGGACTCAATTTTTTTCAATTCTTGTTATTATGGGCATATACTTAAAATTTATTTTTTTCAATACTTGCTATTAGACACAAGAATTTAAATAGTGGTATGCAACCGCAACAACGACAATTATATAGCGATAAAGACACTATATGAAATTGTGATACATGCAATTGTTATGTCCAAGATATCGTATGTTATTAAAAAAATCACAAACGTAATACTCGTGGTGACTACAATAGCACTCGTTGTGTTCACAACCACAATAAATGTAATACGACCGAAAATACGACCACGACCATAAATTAAATTCTTAATTTAGGGCTAATTTTATATTCGCCCTAAGACCACTAAATTCTTAGAAACGGTACTAAGTATTACCTTATCTCTAAATGTTGAGAGAACTCCCTTAAGATACTCAAAGCTTTCCTTGTATTTCCTTCTCTTTGATGGTTCTCCACGATTTTTAAGAGCTTGATACAAACATATAAATGAAATGAAAACCATGTCACAAAAAGTTGGATGTAATTGATCAAAATCAAATGCATGGAATTTAGAGTAAGCATAGTTGGTTAGTTGGTCAAGCTGCTCATATTTAAAATTTGATTAAAATGATAAAAAATAATATTAAAATTAAATTTAAAATTTGTCAAAAAATCATTATTTTTCCAATCCTAAAACCCAAAATATCATAATCTAGTTGATTCTTGATCTCAAACTTGCAAGAAAATTAGATGATAAAAGTGGAAACACCAAATGATGAGAAAGATGAAATCATCTAAGTAGAGATAATAATTCTCATGAGACTTCAAGCTTGGTGGTGGAAGAATGAACAAGATGAAGAAAATGAAAAGATAGAGGAAGAAGATGAGCAATAATAACAATAGAGAGAAAGGTACAAGAAAAAAACAGAGGTAAAAAGGGATGAGTCTATAGTGCAGCATGGTACGGTGCGATACTTACCGAAATTTTACTAAAATGTTACTCATCAACTTAAAATGTTAGACTTTTTGATAACATTATAGGTTAGTGATTAAGTATTGATACTTGACTCTAAGTAACGATACTTGTCGTGTTAACTACCAACTTACAATGTTTCAAAAAATATAATATTTTAAATTTTGTTTTATGATATTTTTGGTTAGTGTCGTACCATAACCAAACCATAACTTGTTGTACGTTAGACTCGGCAGCTAAAAATGGAGGAGTCTCCGGTTATAATTGTTTCAGTCCCAAAGTCACGCCAAATCCCTTGAAAAGGGAAGCAAAATCTGATTTGGGGAGTTCAAGGGGTAAATTAGCCGTAGGTCCTCCTATTTATGTAACACTCATTTCTTACACCTAAACCAAGTTGGGTCAAGAAGAAAAACAGATAAGAATGAGCCCAAAATCAACCCAATAAACTTAAAACCCTAAATCCAAATTATTCATAATCTAAATCCAAAAATCGTATAAAAAAATCAAAACTCAAACCACTAACCCAGACTTGGACCGTTACGTATTGGGTTATGTGGAAAAGGACGGTTAACATTGAAATGTTAGTTGTCTCAAATCAGTTTATTCCTATTGTTTGCTTTGATAAGAGGGAGAATAAAGTGTTTCTTATTACTTTTCTCTATGCAAGTCAAGATGTTAAGAAATGTCTTCAATTATGGGAGCATCTTTAGTTGTTGGAACCAAGAACATGGATACTATGGATATTGAGAAAGGACTTTAATGTGATCCATAGTTCAGAGGAAAGAAAAAGGGTTCAAGCCGAAGGACCGAAGAGAGTTAAAGGTTTGCGAGTTTTTATTTGAATATGGACTTTATGGTACGAGTTTTGAAGGTCCTACATTTACATGGTTATAAGTTGGCTCTATCAAAGGCTCGATCGATGTCTTTGTAACAATGCTTGGCTATAACGATTTTTATATTCTAAAATCTCTCATCTTAAAAATATGGGTCTTGATCACCGTCCTATTATACTAACTACTTCAACAAATAGGAGGAATATACGATTTTTCGCTGCCTAGCATTATCACCCAAGATCTATGGAGTTTTTTTTAAAGCAACATGGCATAGGGATAAGAACGTGGTCGAAAAACTAGAGGCATTCATAAAGGAAGTAAAATGTTGAATCCGCGAGGTTTTCAGTCATATCAATCATTGTAATACACTACTTATAATCAAGATTTATGGTATAAAAAATGTATTTGAATCTTCTAATCTTCGTTCCATATTATTCTTGAAAAAGAGTTGACGAAGTTGAAACCGTTCTAACCAAAATAGATTACACATAATCAAATGGTTTTTAGGAGTATCATCGATAACATTATTTTAGTTTAAGAAGTTAATCTTAATATCTGTATAGACAGGGACGGAGCTAAAGGGAGGGTGAGAGGGGCAATTGCCCCCTTGAATGATTTAATTCTTGTTAGGGCATTGGTAGTTTTAAAACCTTTGCAATTAAGTCTTTGTACCTCCCAAAAAATTAGTTTATTATTTCTAAGACCCTTTAAGTTAAAATTAATGAAATTAAACCATGACCCCTTATTTTTTTGATTTAGTCACCTTTTAAGACCCTTCAATTTTAAAATCATTGAAATTAAACCTTAATTTCTTTAATTTTTATGATTTAATTATTTTTAAAACTCTATTTATTTCAAAATTAATTAACTTGTCTCCTCATAGTTTAATCCCTGACTTTATTACTGTGTATAAATCCGGTAGATGATGAGGTTGGACGACGATCAAAGTAAATTTAGAAAAGACATATTGCTTGGAGTTGAGCTTTATCAGGGACTGTATTAGATACGGTAATTTTAAATAAGGGTAAAGTACACAGACGGTCACTAAACTATACCCGAAAAAACAAAATGGTAACCAACCTTTCAAAAATCACAAAATGGCAATTAAACTTTATGTTTTATAACAAAACAGTAACTAGACGTTAAATTCCGTTAAGTTTCTGTTAAAATTTTGGTATAATAACATATTTAGTCCTTCAACTTTATACAGTCAATTAATTTAGTCTTAATTTGAAACAATTCACTAAATTTAGCCCTTTTTATTTAAGCATTCTTTCAAATTGGTCATTAAAGCAAAATTTCAAAGTATGGTACATGATAAATAATTACAATTAAATTCTTATAGGAACTCGAAAACTCGACTCGACTTGGCTCGAATCGAAAAAATTCAAATAAAGTTTGAGTTGTAAAATATGACGCGTCAACTCGAATAACTCGAAATTTTTTGACTCGACTCGATCAAACGCCCACCTCTATCTTAAGATATGACGTGTCAAGTTGAATAACTCGAAATATTCTTATATTTTAAATCATTTTTTCTTTTAATCGAATATTTTTTAAAATATAATATTTAATATTTTCATATTTAAATCACATCGAATATTTAATAACTACTTTAAATATTTGATTTAATTTAAAAATATTCGATTGAAATGAAAAAATTGATTTAAAATATTCGAATATTTAATTAAATTTTTATAGGAACTCGAAAACTCGACTCGACTTGATTCGATTCGAATAAAAAAATTTCAAATAAAGTTTGAGTTGTAAAATATGATGCTTCAACTTGAATAACTCGAAAATTTTGTACTCAACTGGATCGAACGCTCACCTCTATCTTAAGATATGACGCGTCAACTCGAATATTCGAATATTTTAAATCATTTTTTTCTTTTAAATCACATTGAATATTTAATAAATACTTTAAATATTTGATTTAATTTAAAAGAAAAAATTAATTTAAAATATTCGAATATTTAAAGTAGTTATTAAATATTGGAATATTTAAAAGAAAAATATTTAATGTAGTTATTAAATATTCGAATATTTTAAATCTATTGTTTTTTAAATCGAATATTTAAAGAAGTTATTAAATATTCGATGTGATTAAAATACGAAAATATTAAATATTCTATTTTAAAAATATTCAATTTAAAAGAAAAAATGATTTAAAATATTCGAATATTTCGAGTTATTCGAGTTGATGCGTCATATCTTAAGATAGAAGTGAGCGTTCGATCGAGTTGAGTCAAAAAAATTTCGAGTTATTCGACTTGACGCATCATATTTTACAACTCAAACCTTATTTGAAATTTTTTCAATTCGAATCGAGTCAAGTGGAGTTTTCGAGTTCCCATAAAAATTTAATTAATTATTCGAATATTTTAAATCAATTTTTTTCTTTTAAATTGAATGTTTTTAAATTAAATTGAATATTTAAAGTAGTTATTAAATATTCAATGTGATTTAAATATGAAACATTAAATGCTCTATTTTAAAAATATTTGATTTAAAAGAAAAAAAATTAAAATATTCGAATATTTCGAGTTATTCGAGTTAACACGTCATATCTTAAGATAGAGGTGAGCGTTCCATCGAGTCGAGTCAAAAAATTTTGAGTTATTCAGGTTGACACGTCATATTTTACAACTAAAACTTTATTTGAAATTTTTTCGATTCGAGTCGAGTCGAGTTTTCGAGTTCCTATAAAATTTAATTGTAATTATTTATCATGTTACCATACTTTGAAATTTTGCTTTAAGGGCCAAATTGAAAGAATGCATAAATAACGAGGGCTAAATTTATTAAATGATTTCGAATTAGGACTAAATTTATTGATTGTATAAATATGAAGTACTAAATGTGTTATTATACCAAAGTTTTAACAGAAACTTAACGAAATTTAACGTCTAGTTACCGTTTTGTTATAAAACATAAAGTTTAATTGCCATTTTGTGATTTTTGAAAGGTTGATTACCATTTTGTTTTTTCGGGTATAGTTTAGTGACCGTCTGTGTACTTTACCCTTTAAATAATTTAGTTCAGTTGATAATGCATTGTATATGTTGTAGCGTAATCAGTTTCTATGGAATGATAAATTTTGACGTCGAGGGGTACTAATTACTAAACAAGCTAACCCAATATCGCCATACTTATTTGTTTTATATAGGATAAACTGCACAGATGACCACTGAACTATAGGTTTGGTGTCAAAATGACCACTATATTATTTTTTATCGCAAATACACCACACAACTATTTAAATGGTTCCATTTTAGCCACACGCCGTTAAAAAACGAAAAAGTTAACGGAACTGTTAAAAAAATTGGTATAATTACACATTTGGTCCTCTATATTTATACAATATATTAATTTAGTCCTAATTTTAATCTATTAAAATAAATTAATTATTCAATAAGATGGTCCTTATTGGAAGTCTTTAATTATTTTTATTTAATTAATTTTCCACCTTCAATCAGGTGGTGACACGTGTCATCCAATTTGAGGTGGAAAAATGAGAGGAACAAAATTACCCCTATCAGAACTTAAACTCAAGACCTCTGGGTACCCAAACAGTGTGCTTGCCATTGAACCAAGCACACTTTCGTGCTATAAGGTACATTAATATATGTATTTAATGATTGTTAATGCCCAGAAAAATTAAAGAAAAGAAAATACAATTGTATGGATTCGAACCAAGGACCTCATGGTCCAAAACACATGTGCTTGCCACTGCACCAAGTGTATATCTAGTGATATAAAGTACAACATTTATTATATGTCTTATATAGATTTTAATGCTTGGAAAAAGGAAGGAAATGTGGTTTTAGGAAACTCGAATATAATATTTTTATGATGCATAAAAACATCTAAACCAATTAAATAAATTTAATAATTAAATTAAAGTTAACAATATTAAATTGTGTTTGTGAGTTTGAATTCGCTAAATTAATTTAATATAATTTGGAGTAGTTTAAGATAATTATATATAATAATTTAATTAATTTTTTAATAAATATTAAAATTATTAATTAAGTTAAAAAATCAATTCAATGATTATATACGTGAAATTATAAAAATAAATCTATAATTGAAAAATATATTAAATTTAGTTTAAAATATAAAAATTTTAAAATGATATTTATATTAAAAAATAATAATAATTTTTTTATTTTAAATCGTGCAGTAACTATAGTTTAAAATATATACAAAATATTCTTAACTTTAATTTAGTTATTAGATTTATTTAATTATGTTAGATTTTTTTATGCATCATAAAAATATTACATTCGAATTTCCTAAAACCACATTTCATTCCTTTTCTCAAGCATTAAAATCTATATAAGTCATATATTAAATGTTGTACTTTATATCACAAGATATACACTTGGTGCAGTGGCTAGCACATGTATTTTGGACCATGAGGTCCTTGGTTTGAATCCATGCAATTGCATTTTCTTCTCTTTAATTTTTTTGGGCATTAACAATCATTAAATACATATATTAATATACCCCATAGCACGAAAGTGTGCTTGGTTTAGTGGCAAGCACACAGCTTGGATACCTAAAGGTTTTGAGTTCGAGTCCTTGTAGGGGTGATTTTGTTCCTCTCATTTTTTCACCTCCAATTGGGTGACACGTGTCACCATCTTATTGAATAATTAATTTATTTTATTAGATTAAAATTAGGACTAAATTGATATATTGTATAAATATAGATGACCAAATGTGTAATTATACCAATTTTTTTTAACAGTTCCATCAACTTTTTTGTTTTTTTAACGGCGTGTGGCTAAAATGGAACTATTTAAATAGTTGTGTGGTGCATTTGCGGCAAAAAATAATATAATGGTCATTTTAACACCAAACTCATAGCTCAGTGATCATCTGTGTAGTTTACCCTTTTTATATATGAAACGGCTATTACAATCTATTGCCTTGAAAAGAGCTGCGCTGCGTTGGTGACGTGTTAAACTCAGCCACACTGGCCCTAACATTTCTTATTTATTTTTCATATACGATCTTGTACTAATTGCAGAGTCATCGTGTCAATAAATTCGAAAGTCAAATTGAAAAATTAAGAGTTAATTGCACCACACATTCTCAAACTATGACATTCATTCTAAATCGGTTTCTAAACTTTTAAATATTCTAATTTAATCCTCAAATTATGACTTTTATTTTAAATCGGTCCCTAAACTTTTAAGCATTTTGATTTCATGATCAAACTATGACTCTCATTCTAAATTGATCCTCAAACTTTTTGAATGTTCTAATTTCATCCCAAAAGTATCAATATATGCTAATCATATCTTATGTTAATAAAACCGTTATAAAAATCGTTAATTGTCATGAAACACCGATGTATATTATGTAATAATGTGATGTGATATAAACTGTAATTTGAGGATGAAATTGAAATATTCAAAAAGTTTGGGGACCAATTAGAATGAGGGTCATAGTTTAGAAATAAAAAATGAAACATTCAAAAGTTTGAGGAGCAATCTAAAATAAAAGTTATAGTTTGAGGATAAAATTAAAATATTTAAAAGTTTATATATCAATTTAAAAATAAAAATTATAGTTTAAAGACTTATCCAATAAATAAAGAAAACAAATCATCCCGCTTACTGAAGTCAGAAAGGAGGATAAGTTATTGAAAGAAAGCATAGTGACAAAACATGTTCCGAAAAGCATAGTGACCTATCCTTACAGTGGCAAAACATGTTTCAGAAGATTATGCCGAAAAGCATTTCAGACCACAACCCTGTAGCTTTATCCAGTGTATCGTATAATTGGGGGCCGAAACCTTTTAAGTGGTTTGACCACTGGAAGGAGGATAAGTTATTGAAAGAAAGCATAGTGACCACGTGCCGAAACAGTAAAGGGAAGGGGATTTTGCCTAGTCTTAGATCCTGTAAAGTGGCTACCAAACAGTGGCTTAATGCGAAAAAGGAGAATGATTCCGAGACCATTCCCATGCTGGAGAAAAAATGTCAAGAGTTAGAAGAGGTGCTGCAAAAGAAAGGGGATAATCAAACAGCAGTCAGACAACTATTTAGCACAAGATCTAAATTGTGGGCTCGATATAGGAGAGAGGAGCGCGAATGGATTCAGAAATCCAGAGTAAAATGGTTGCGCGAGGGAGACAGGAATTCAAGATTCTTCCATATGTTGGCTTCTTCTCGCAAAAGGGCTAATTCTATTTTTTCTATCAACGATGCACATTAAAGATTAGAAAACCCTGCCGAGATCAGAGACCATATTGAGCAACATTTCAAGAAGATATACAATATTTGCCCAACCATTACAGTCAGTGAGTTTGATTGCGAGCTGAAGAATTTATCCAAAGAATCGGCCTCTTTTTTAATCCGAGCTTTCTCCGTGGAAGAAATTCAAAGTGCACTAGTCTCCATGGACGGCACAAGAGCTCCAGGGCCTGATGGATTTAATGTGGGTTTTCTACAAACTTTTTGGGAAAATCTGAAAGATGAGATTTTCGATTTTTTCCAGGAATTTCATGAAGGCAGGGTGGAAAATTTCTCTTTCAACCACTCGTTTATTGTCCTTATCCCCAAAAATCAATCTCCCTCAACGATAGAAGATTATAGGCCGATAAGCCTGATTGGGAGTGTCTACAAGCTCTTAGCAAAGGTCCTTTCAAGAAGACTAAGCTGTTGTATCGAAGAGGTCATCAGTGAAACGCAATTCGCATTCACTCCTGGAAAACAACTGATAGACTGCTTCATAATCTCGAATGAGATTGTCGATTATTTGAGAAAAAAAGGCCTAAAGGGTGCTTTGTTCAAAGTTGACTTTAGTAAAGCCTATGACTCGGTGGATTGGAGGTTTTTGCTGCTGATCATGGAAAAGATGGGGTTTTGTCTGATTTGGAGGAATTGGATCAGATTATGCATTTCCACTGCATCTATATCCATATTAATCAATGGTTCTCCCACAAACGCGTTCAACATTAGTAGAGGGCTTCGCCAAGGTTGCCCGCTCTCGCCTATGCTATTTAACATGGTGGCCGAGGCTCTTAGCTCTTTGTTACGTAAGGCAAACTCGATGGGGTACTTCTCGGCTGTCTCAATCGGAAATCAGGGGGTATCCGTCTCTCATCTTCAGTTTGCAGACGACCTACTTATTTTCTGTGGTGCAAGTGAAGTGGAAATCAAAAATATTATTCGGATTCTTCGGGGTTTCCAAATTGCTTCGGGGTTAAAACTAAACGTAACTAAATCCAAAGTGTTGGGAATCAACGTGGAAGAAGGGACAGTAGCCAATTGGGCTAAATCTTTACAGTGCCAAAGCGAAACTTTTCCTTGCAAATATTTGGGTTTTCCCCTTGGGAGCACAAGGAATTCAAAGGCGTTATGGTCTCCGATAGTTGAAAAGGTCACAAAGAAATTAGCAGGTTGGAAGGTTAAATTCCTCTCGCTAGGTGGCAGAATCGTACTGGTAAAATCGGTCCTTAATAATTTACCAATTTTCTATATGTCAATATTTCAAATGCCTGCTTCGGTTAGTTCTCATCTTAACAGGCTTATAGCGAAGTTTATTTGGGGAGCAGCTGATAAGAGAACTATTCATTGGCTCAGTTGGGAAACCTTGTGCAAACCGAAACGCGAAGGGGGTCTTGGGCTGTGTGATATGAGGGACAAAAATAGATCTCTTCTCAACAAGTGGCTGTGGAGATATGGGACAGAATATAGAAGCTTATGGCAGATGGTGATGAATGCTAAATATGAGAAAGGCTCGAACAATCTTCTCCCAGTAAACTCAGGTCAGCACAATAACTCATGGGTATGGAAAGGCATCACTAAACCCATTCGAAACCAAGAAGACATATTCATTCAGAATTTAAGGTTTGTGGTCAGAAATGGAAAACGGATCAAGTTCTGGGAGGATGCTTGGGCTGGAAATCAGAATTTGAAAGTTACTTTTCCTAGAATTTATGCCTTAGCCTCTAGAAAACAGGGGACCATCTCAGAATTTGGTGCATTTGTGAATGGATCATGGTGCTGGGAGATTCCCTTGAGAAGAATGATTTTTGATTGGGAAGAGAATGTGTGGAAAGACTTCATGGCCACTATAGAAAACTACAAGGTCGGGGTTTTGGTAGAAGACTCCATTAGATGGTCAGCGAATTCTTCGGGAACGTACAAACCTTCCACATTTTGCAAGCTTCTACACCCCTCCTTTCAAAATTCAGACGATGTTTGGAAGCTTGTGTGGTCAAACTTGGCTCCACCCAATGTGGAGGCGTTTACCTGGAAGTTATTACATGAGAGAATCCCGACGATGGTGGAATTGAGGAAAAGGAGTATCGTGTCTGCTGGTTGCAGTGACTGTCCCTTATGCAAAAAAAAATTTCCAGAAGAAGTTGCTCATTTATTCTGCGAGTGCGAAATGGTGTGGTTACTATGGCAAAGCTGGTGTAAAATTGGAGGCATCAACCTTATTATGCCCAATAATATCAAGAGGCTGCTGCTGATGTGGTCTCAAGCCTCAAATGGATTCAAAGAAAATGCAATTTGGCTAATGATCTTCTTCAGTATCATCTGGACTGTTTGGCTCCATAGAAACGATGTGGTCTTCAACAACGCAAAAACAGATGTAAATCAATTGTTTCAGATTTCGTTGCTGCGTGTGTGTAAATGGGGCAAAGCAAAATGGGAGGCTGTATTCCCTTCTTTATCAGATATCATGAACTGTCCGACAATCCTAAAAGATGTTAATTTGGTGTCGACGCCTAGACTTAATAGCAAGTGGGAGCCACCAATCGTTAATTCGTTAAAGTTCAATACGGATGGAGCTGTGCAGGGGAGTTTTGGTGCTGCAGGTATAAGAGGAGTGTTGAGAAATAGCGAAGGAAAAATGCTATGTTCTTTCTCCAAGAGCATCGGATTTTCGGACGTGGCTACTGCGGAACTCCTAGCAGTAAAAGAAGCGCTGGATATTTTCATAAAAACTCTGTGGGCTAAATCTCACAAACTGTCAATTGAATGTGACAATACAAACGTGGTTCATTGGATCACATATGAATCATCAGCTCCATTGATTTTTCAAGAAGCACTCAGAGCAATTTGGAGAGCTGGAAGTGGGATTGATTGGAGTATTTGTTTCATTCGCAGAGATGGTAATTCGCTGGCGGACAACATGGCGAAAAGAGGCATCAACAGGTCTCAGGATCTCATGTGTTTCCATTAACATATTGGTAGCTTCGGTTCAAGGATTTTGACAGAGGAGGACGCTGATTCAGAGTGCAAGATGTTGAGGAGGGAGTGCGTGCAGGCGGTCTTCTGGTCTGGACCATTTTACACAGTCTCGTGATTAAGTGACAGCAGGGACAAATGTTGCTGACGTAGTCCGTGTTAGTTGAACCAAGCCAAATACAAGCCGGTGGTGCTTAAGGCGTAGTGTGGTCGAATGTAAGTCTTTAAGACCCATGATTTGTTTTTTGTTGAGATCAGTGTATCGCTTGTATGTTTTGGGTGTACAACCGTGATAAGCGGTTCGAGTACTTTGTAGCCTATATCCCGATTGCACTCTTTTTTCTCCAATCTAGGTTAGGGAGGTTTTTTAATGAGGCATCGGGGTTAGGTCTTTCGGAACATTTCAGTAATAAATTAATATCTTTCAAAAAAAAAAAACTTTAATTTGCATTAAGATTGTCTCGCCATCTACGATTTGACATAAGAAAGCAACTTAAACATGAATGGCAATTATGATCGATTCATTGACTTTTGTTGTGTCCATTATGTTTCCACTTCAGAAATGGAACTTTCCTGTTAAGGCTTCTTAATTAAGATATTCAAACTATCGGTTCGATTATTAATTTAATCATTTTTTTTAAAAATAGAATTAATCAAAAAAATTATAAAAAAAAATTATTGTCTTTCCAATTTTAAAGACTTCACCTGATTAATCTGTACCGGCCCGCGTCCCACACCTAACTTTAATGGGTGTTTCTCCCAGCGGGAAAATTTTTAATCGTTCACGAAATCATTTAAAAAAAAACCTTTAACCGAATTAAACTAAATTTAGTTATTTCGGTCAATTTTTAAATTAACTAATATTTTTAATAAGTTTTTTGTTTTGGATTCAAAATAACAATTTAAGTAAAAATAAATTAAAAAAAATTGTTAGATATTTTTTGTTTTTAGACTTTATGTTTCTATATAATATATTAATTATATATTAAAATTTCAGTTAATTTAGTTTATTTGGTTAATTATACGATTTCAAACTAAATTAATCAATAATTGAACTTTGAAAAAAATTTAACAGTTAACCAATTAAACACTTAATTAATTGACCAATTAATCGAATTAAAATTTTATTCAATCAGTTATTTAATTTTAATTGAACAATGAACACCCTATTCTTAATATAGCCACAAATTTCCACTCATCTATAAGTATAGATTCATAGTGGGTATGAAACCAATTTGTTACTTAAAATTATTTAAATATCTTCCACTCATCCTCCTTTTTTTATTTGGTGGAGTCCCCTTTTCGTCGATTCTTTTAAATTATTTAAAATGAATTTATTTGAAGATTGGATTATTTATTTATTGATGTATAAATGAGTATATATAGAGGGTTCACTTTCTTTAGGACAATATAAAAAATCGTTGAGTGTGTTGGTTCTCAGAACAATTTGTTAATTAAAATTATTTAAATATCTACCACTCATTCCCCTTTCTTTATTGGGTGGAGACCCCATTCTTCAATTCTTTTAATTTATTTAAAAATAAACTTATTTAATTATTTACTTTGTTTAGGCAAGATGAAAATTTGTTGGTTGTGGTGGTTATAGTTGAGATTTGGGAGGAGAAATTTAAGAAAGATTATAATGAATTTGTTTTGGTTCTTTTTTGTTGTACTCGTAATTTTCAAAACTTTGCTTTAATTGATTTGGACCGATTCGAGTCATGTTTTTTTATATCTCATTTATACACTATTTCAAATATTAAATAAATGATAATAATTAAGCAGTAGAAATAAGTGAATTGATGTGATTGACCTAGATAACTCATATCGTGATGTGATGAAGTGACATGGTAATTGAAGTTTGATTAGGGAATTGATGAGTGGGGATTAACTAGCAAGCAAATTGCTACTAATGTGTTCCTAGAGGCATTAGCTGAACTAATGTGTTCCTAGAGGCATTAGCTGAACAAAATATTAAATTATTTTAAAAATATATATATGGCAAATTTTTTCTTTAATCCCTTAAAAAATATACAAGTCATTATTATCTTATCTCAAAATTTAAAAAAATTAATAATTTTTTTAATAAATAATGTTGAGCTCGACCATTGATATTGAGAATAATCTTTTGTGAATATTAGGCGGACAAGCCTAACAAACATGCCCTAATGATTATGCATCCTAACTATTTTTGAAAACTAGATGGGTGTAATTTAAATCTCCTCAAATCTTGGGGTGCCAAGGCTCCCTAGATTCTGCTTAGGATCCGCCTCAATGGAGGTATAACATTATTGAAACTTTTTTATAATTAAAATTAGGGTAAATTATCCCAGTGACCACTCAACTATTGATCACGACCTATTTTGACCATCCAATTAAAAAAAATTTAAAATTCGACCACCAACTATTTAAAATGGACCTCTTTTGACAATCGGTTGTTAAAAGCTAACGGAAAGGTGATGTGGCCGTTAAAGTCAAATGTGTATAATTACACATTTGATCCTTGTTAGTTACCTATTATATCAATTTAGTCCTAATTTTAATTAAAATAAATAAAATTAATCAACTAATCTGGTGATGACACATATCATCACCCGATTGGATGAATTTATTTTAATTTAATTTATTTAGTATTATATATATATATATATATATATATATATATATTCCTCCAATCAAGTGGTAACACATGGCACCACTTGGTTTAAAGGAAAATTCAAGAGAAATAAATATGTGCATGGTGTGGTTTGAACCCATTACCTCTTGGTTAAAAAAACTAAGGCTTAAACACTAGGCCAACTACTCCTTAATGATGCAAATTGCACCATTTTATATATATCTTATAATGAAGTCAATGTTAAGGAAAAAAGAAGAAAAATGTTTGAGAGGAGACTCGAACATGGGTCACATGAGATATATAAAAACACGCATATAATAGATAACTAACAAGGACCAAATGTGTAATTATACACATTTGACTTTAATGAGCAGGTCACCTTTTTGTTAGCTTTTAACGGCCGGTGGCCAAAATAGGTCCATTTAAATAGTTAGGTGGTCGAATTTTAAATTTTTTTAGTTGAGTGGTCAAAACAGGTCGCGACCAATAATTGGGTGGTGACTGGGGTAGTTTACCCTTAAAATTATTATTTTTAAATCTAGTAAGTCAACTCACAATCCAATTTAGTTCATAAATAAAAACATTAGCCGGTATCTCTATAAATTGGAATTAACAAGCTTCGATTATACATAAATAGTTTAGGGCTATTATTTTTTTGTATGAACATGAAGTAGATATATGTGCAGCATGAAGGTGAAGGTGAAGGTGAAGCTTGGGGTTGTGCTTGTGGTTCTGATGATGGTGAATTATAGCTGCATGGCAAGTCCGAGGAGAGGCATGCTCGGTGGAGTATACGGGCAGGAACAAGGACATCGTGTGGGGAAAGGAAAAGCTGTGGAAGCAGGAACGAGGAACACAGTTGAGAAAAACGTAGACAATCACCACAACATTCCTAGACAAAAGTACGATGATTGGGGCAACAATTCACCGGACACCGGTGATAACGACGGTGATGGAAGTGGATAAAACCAAGTGTGAATATCGTATTTACTCCTATATATGTATGTAAGAACTTCTCTTCATAGTTCATACAAGTGTAGGGATCCGGATCCCTGGCTGGAATGGATAATTAAGTAGCTGTAATATAAGCGTTACATGCATGCATGTATTGTTTTGAAGTTTTGTATGTGAATTAAGCTTTGATCTGTTTTGTGTTTTGAACAAAAGAAAAAAGCTTTCTGCTTTGTGTTTTCTGTCGTGAACCGAGCGCTTGATTTTGTGTTTGGCCCATGGAACAACATGGCCTCTTCACAGTTATTGTTTGACTTGCATGTTCTTCTACACCTATCCGGCTCAATCTTTGCTTAAACAGTTAAAATGAATAAATGGGAGGTACTTGTGATTCATACTGGGGAAATATAGATGAAAGTTGATGTAATCGTGCTGCTTCTCAAATTCATTCTTGGACTATTTCTAAGAAGATCGATCAATCACATTTTTTGCATCATCAACCATGATTTCATACTTCTCCTTAATCTTCCAACTCCGCCTAATTTACATTCTCTTTTCCACTGGATAACATCTTCTTAGCCTCTCTACCTTCTGCAAATACTTCATGTAAGGCTGAAGCTAAGCTTTCCATTACTTTCTTTCTCTTCTCTTCCTCATCCAGTAAAAATTTGAAATTTGAAGGAGAAGGAAAAAAATATAAGAGTACATGTGAAATGGTTTAATCAGTCGAAAGTGGATCTAAAATACATCATTTTAGTGAGGAAAAAGAAAATAACGGGCCACATTGGAAAGTAACGGTAAAGAATAAAATAAAAGCTTACTCAGAAAAAAAAATTAAAATAAAACTAAAATAAAAGTTGACTGTTCCCGATAAAAGTTTTAAAAGTTGAATGACCAAAATAAAAGCGTACTAAAAGTTCAGTGACCATCTGTGTACTTTACACACACATATATATGCGCGCGCGCACATATATATATATATATATATATATATATACATATATATATATATATATATTAATTGAAACCTAAATTTTTTATGTGTTTTCATATCATTGACTCAAACCTATTATCGAAATATGAAACTTATGGCAAAACCGACCAATCTAAGGTTTCAGAATAAAGTGTTTAATGGAACTACCATTAAACAACTTATTAGCATATTAATAGATCGCTTTCGAATGCCATATACATCCTACATCCTGGATCATGGTTATCAGGAACGCGAAACAGCCCTCCGACTGACGACTCAAGAACAATGACCCAAAATATGGAACGGAATGGCGCAAGACGCGACTTAAAACACGATTAAAAACGGTTGTGCTGGTTCTAGAGAAAGTGACAAGAAATGAAGAATTAGAAGAAACAGTTTATAAAACGATAGATATTTAAAACACACAAACCCTAACTGTTGATTGCTGATTGAGTTTTAAAACAAGTTTTATGAAACAAACTCAAATACATGGGCCTTCTTTTTTAGGCTTAATTCAAAGGGAAAATTAGGTGTTCAGCCCTTGAGCACTTAAAGTTCATAGAAACAGCCCAAAACTTCTTAAATTTATGAATTAACCCCAAAAGTTTTACAAATTTTCAATTTAATCCAAGGATTTAATATTAGTATAATTAATTATGTAGCCCATCTCATCGTACCGAATTCGATAAGGTAACGTTCCGCATTCCTGTTTTCGTTCCCCGTTTTGTATCGTATTGCGTTCCGGGTAACTATGTCCCGGATCAAGTAAAAACTCTGGGTTTCCGGCAAGCCATAGCTGCAACCATTTCATTCGAAAATGATGATCTTTGAATGATACCCTTGAAGGGATGGCTAGTCCAAGATGCTACATGTGAAAAATTATGCCATTCGGAAATGTACAGCAGTAGAAAAGTCATGCCAATCTGTTGAGATATGGAATGCTACATGTGAATATTTGCAACAAGAAATGAATCCTAATTTTAGGATCGACTGACCCATATCTGTAAACAAGGTAAATAAGTTGAGAGCAGCAGTATGCATTCATGTGACAATTGGGAACAAATATTATATGCGGAATACCATGCTTAATTAACCATGAGAGGCAATTTATGATGGAATAGCAGAAAGCACTAACTAAAGCAAAAGATCGAATAAACAAACTGAAACGGATTAGGACTTTCGAGTATGCTTTCATTACAACTATTCATTGAACCTTGTTTCCCTTGTTCAGGTAGCAAAATTTGGCCCTAAACCATGCGATAAAGGATCATAAACCCCCTTAAGAAATTGCAGTCAAGAAAAGGAAGAGTTTAATCTAATAGTTCCATATACCACTTTTGCATCCCTATCATATCTTTTGGGTTCCTTGATCACCTGCAGAATCACCGGTGGTTGCCAAGCCTCGGATCTTAACATCATAATAGACCTCTTCAACTTTTCTGAGGTCATATTTCATACCTACAATAATGAGAAAGCATTTTAAAAAACTCGGTCCATGTTAAGAGGTTGCTTGAAACATCAGATTCTCTAACCACAATAAGAAGATTAAGCTTACTATCAAACTTCTTGCGCAGGAAATCATTTCGGAGATTAAGCATTCGAAAGGCTGCATGAAGATCTGTCAAGAACTTCAACACCTTTCTTGGGCAGTCATAATCACCAGCAGTCACTTGGTTCACCACATACCTTGGCTAGAATGAAATACAATGCATGTGATGTTAAGGCATTTTTCCACATTTTCCCAGTTACTTTAATGGTAGGTAACTAACTAATCATCGACAACATCGTCAGAAGCTGCATTCCACTAGTTGTTCAATTTATATAATGTTCTGTTAGGAATTATCACATACATTCTAACAAGTTCTCTGTAATTTTTAGTTTCATCAAACACCTGACTAAAAAAACATGTGAAGAATAGGGCAGCAAGAAAGCATTTGCCAGTTCAAAAAGTCTGAGACAGCAAGTTTCTGACATAGTTCTTACCATTTCATTTGACATGAAACAAATACCTGCATGATGGGAAAAACATTCCCAGATCAGTATACTCAATTGGCAGAAAAATAATAACCCCCAAATTCAGATGCTAATTAAATGCCATGTCATGTTTCTTGCATACACACAAGAACCAAAGAATAACAATAACCAGAAATAATGAAGAATCAACAATGCTTCGTTCAGTTCATCAATAAATGGAACCAGCATATTTTAATAAAGTATCAATCGGTATGATGAGACAGCCTTGATTCAGTAAGAATTAAAAAAAATACTCAATTAGATCGTAAAAGGAATTCCATTCTGCCCATTTTTGTGGTCAACCACATTTACTTTCTATTCAGTAACTAGAACACTTCAGGCTTGTTGAAGAAAATTGAAGCATTGCAAGATTAAAAAAAAGTATAGACCAAACACTACAATCCATTACATGATAAAGCTCAGCAACATATTCTTCAAAGAAAGAAACTCTCAACACTTACCAACAAGATAATCCTCCAGATCTAAAGCAAAATCTGAATCATTCACTGGAAAAACAACCAATATTCTCAATTAAATTCAATAGCAAAGAAAAAATACTAGCAAAAAAGAAGAAATATTCATTATTGAAACTTACATCCAAGCTTTTCCTCTGCTTCAGTATGCATAAGCAGATTTCCAGTTTCCAACCAATGCATAAAGGCAAGCAAAGAAACCACCATTTGAGTTTCAGTCCTCCAATCCCCATGATATCTGAACACACCAAATACCATGAAAAGAAATACACACACGCACGTCACAAAATATTCAACATAAAATAAAATTCCAAATTAACCAAAACTTTAACTCAATCTCACCTGTAATATTGCCCAGGGCATTCCCTAACAACTTCAGCAAGTTTATTGTAAAGATCCTTCAGAACATTAATCTGAGCATTTGCCTTCTCTAAAACCTCTATTAATATGTATACGTAAAATTACAAATTAGGCAATATTCCAAAATTCATACTATAAATTAAAAAAAAAAAGAAGAATGTTACGGGGAATTGGTTTAGATTGGTGGACGAGGAGGAGGCTAGCTTGCATAAGACGAGTAGCCGACTCGATTTCCATAACGACGGCGCGTATGTGTTCACGTAAGCTGCCGGAATCTTGTAGTTGGACTCGGAACTTCTCGAACTGCTTCTCCAAGGAAGGAGAGGTTAAGGGCGAGTCGGAATCTCCGCCGGCCATGGAAGTGGAACAGAAAGTAACGCAGAGAGGGGAACGGGAAGGAAGGCTATTGGAAACGCCCGAGGGAAGCGAAGGAAAAGAGGAAATGGAGGGTACAAAGTGAAGAATTGAGGGGTTAGGGTTTAAGGAGTACCGAGATAGAGTGAAGCAGTAGGCGTTTCGAAACGCCGATTTCATCATTTGAATTATTATTTTTCTTTTTACATACGGTGCGGTGTACTCCACGACCCTTATAAGTAAAATTTCACAGGGTAAAATTAACTCTAAGATCATTAAATTTTTACTTATTATATTTTTACTACTAAATTAATTTTTCAATTATATCACCAAATTTTTAATTTAGTTTCAATTTTGACTGTTAATTAATACGTTGACGTGAAGATTAAGTAAATTATTGTATATTAATACATCTAGTCTTCATTACTTAAACATTATATTATGTCGGTCATAATTAAGATAATTATACATTTGATCTCTATCAGGTCGATCTTAGATTTTTGGTGGCCCAGGGAAAATTTAAAAATTAGGCCTTAAACTAGAGATATAAATTATGGTTGTGGATGTATTTACAGTCGTGTTGTGTTTATCGTGGTTGCGGATATTACAGATGTTATTTAGGTCACTACAAGTATCACGATTGCGAAATATTTTAATAACATATACTATTGTAGATATAACGGTCGTTGTTACAGTTAAATTTTTGTCCATAGTAGTGAGTAATGACAACTAAATAAATTTTAAGAGTAGGTCCATAGTAACAAGTATTGAAAATTTGGACCCTTGAAAACAGATATGAAAAAAATTAAGAGTATGCTCATAATAACAAATATTAGAAAGAAAAAAATTTGGCCCCTAATAACAAGTATTAAAAAAAATTGAATTTTAAGAAAAGACTCCCAATAATAAATATTAGAAAAAATAACCCCTATTAACAAGTATTGAAAAAATTAGGCCCTTAACAACAAATATTAGAAAAAAGTTAAGACTTTTAACAACAAATATAATTCGAAAAAAATACAAATATGTAACTCCCTTGGGCGGTGGGCCCTGGGCGGACGCCCTTATTGCCCTTGCCTAGGAGCATGATTTCTATTGTTTACATATTTTATCAATTTAATCCTAATTTTAATTAAAAATAATTTAATAATTTAATCTTCCAATAAAATAATTATTATTAAAATTTAAAGAAGTTTTTGTCTAACCTATGCCACAAGGCATAAAATAAGGTACACTTAATAATGTTGATTAAAATAAAAGATTCTCTTGAGATTTACTAATTGGCCTAGTGGCTGAGGAAACTCATTTTGTATGAATTCGAGTCTCGGCATGAAAAATATAATGCTTCACTATTTAATTAAAAGAAAAAACAAAAGATTTTCTTGTGACATTTAATAACAAATATTTAATAAGAACCTCATTTAGAGGATTATCTTAATTACTTAACTCATTTAATAATATCAATTTTCTCTTTGTCAAAATAATATCATTTTTTTCACATTGAGTTATTTAAGAGTCTAAAGTTTTGAGTTTTGAATTTGATGTTTAAGATTTAGGGGTTAAAGGTTTAAAGATTAAATAAATCATATAACTAAACAAGCTTACTTTCTTTTTTCCAATTTTATGTTTCAAGCATGGGAAATTCTAGAACGGGCGACGCACACCGTTAAACAATACTAATACAATACACCACTAAACATTATTGATTTTTAAATAACTTTTAAATGATTTATTAAAAATCTCAAAAGGCTCGGAGATCCACTAATTGACCTAGTGGCTAAGGATGCACATCCTGTCACATCTTGTATGAGTTCGAATCCCGGCATGAGAATATAATACCTCACTATTTAATCTAAAAAATCTCAAAGGCTCGATATACAATTAATCATATTTCAAAACAAAAATAGAAGAAATTATTCTATGAACCATTCTCATCACCTCATCTATAGTCCTACTCAATTAAAATAAAACCACATCATCTTTGTTTTTCATAATGTAACCACCTGGACCCGCTTATGCGTTTAACCTAACTCCAGGCAGTCACAACCTATAATCAAACCCTTGTGAAATATCATAGTCAAAATATCAAAACTGACATAGTTTCCCCCTTTCGAGAGATTTACGAACCATACCATAAAACCTGTTATCAAATACATATTCATACTATTCTCAGAACGATTATAAAAATTTACTAGTAACGCTTTCAAAATCCATCCAAGTAGTAAGCAAAAGTTTAGTATCATGTGATCACAAAATAGATGATATGAAAGCATAAAGTGTTCAGTTAAATCAAAAGCCAACACCCGGCAAAATCAAAAGATAAGTCGTATCAAAATATAGGCATAAGTCACCCAAATACAGACAGTTTGGAAGATAAGAACATTACAACAGTCTAGAGCTAAATGTGCCGATCCTCCAGTTGCCGGGTCCAAAAGGGGTAGCCTATCACAAGTATCTGAAAGGGGAGAAGAAGAAGGCATGAGCTAGGGAGCTCAGTGTGTTCCAATAAGTGCAGATCAAACAAGCAATGAATACATAACAATCAGATCATAATAACACATAGCAGATCAATGCAAATGCTCGGATGCATGCATAAGTTTACTAGTGACTACCCTCCAACCATACACCAAATGCAGTCCCCCAGAACTGCATCCATAAGGACTTACCCTAGGCCCGATGGGCATAGGTGCCACCTAAGGGGATGCCTTAGGTCCATAAGGACTTACCCTATGCCCGGTGGGCATAGGTGCCACTCAAGGGGAG